>OU452269.1:7500000-8750000 GCA_911728495.1 Furcula furcula
TATTTTTTAACGCTTTGGACGGCCATATACTTATAGTATGGACTATTCCGCATAAATTATAGTATCATTGTGTCGCATAATTCTGGCTTACCGCATTTCATATTCTGTGTTGTAGTAGGGCCTAGGTTGAGAACTTCGCCGAATATCCTTTCGCCATCCTCGGACTGACAAAAGCATCTGAAAACCAAGAGAAGAAAATTTGGTGCATGGTATTTCCTCGGTGACTCAGAACCTTACCAACATTTTTTCATTTACTGTAAAAAAAATCTTTCTTATTCAATTATCTTTTTAGAACCTTTCGTACTTTCATCATCACTGTCATCATCAGCAGCCAATATACGTCCACTACTGAACAAATGCCCTTAGAAGGGAGGGTTTGCTATAATCCCCACGCTAGCCAATCGGCTTGGGGATCGCAGTATAAGTGCTACCACTTAACCTATGAATCCAAAAGAAAGACGCTGCTGCCCGTCTTCTTGTTTTCCCTTAGCCGCCTCTTACGGACACCCAAATGGAGGAGATGGGTGGGTGCTATTCTTACCCGGACACCCCACGGGGATCTCGTACTTTACGTGGTTTATAATTATCTAGATCACTAGTCAAAATCCGGCTCGAAGGACCAACTACCTCTTGACCATTATAGTTCACGAGACGATGTAGATTACTGTTCTATTGTTGTTACGTTATCTTACGTGTGTGCAGGAACGCAATCAAAAGCAGCATATTTCCCTTTCCCGTCGCATTGTGGCCGATGCTCCATAGCCCCTAATTCACCCCTCGCTTCTCTGGCGTCATAGTCGTCTTGTGCATTGTGGCATTTTGATTCCACTGAAACATAAAGATGTCATATTAAATATCATGAATGAATGAATATGAATAGTTAATTGAATCAACACAAACACAACATCAACATAAATATTCCAATTCTCGCTTTCTCTATTACTTGATAATATTCTAATTTATTTTGCAATTACTATTTAATTACTTGACACTGACGAAATCATCAATAATTGATTGAAGCCATATTTTTGTAAAATAAGAAGAAATATCATGAACCTAAGCCTTAATTGACACGTAACTGGTCACTGTGGTTTTAATATTGATGAAGATAAAACTCCAAGAGTCAGTTATGTACATAAGATTAAGGCTTAAATGTAAAAGGCTACGATGGGGCTGGCATAACCTGATGGTTAAAAGCCCTGAAACAAATAAAAAAAAAATGATAAGCCAGAAACCATGAGGCCAGAAACACATTAGGCTGACGTGTCGTGACTCAACGCGTCAGCAGCATATCAGTTACATACATTTTGTATGGTTAGAGACACACTATTATGGCGTGTCGTGACGCAGTTTGAGCTATCTGATTGGCTGCTGACGAGTTGAGTCACGACATGTCAGCCTAATGTGCCGGCGTCATTAGGGTTAAGAGTTCTTTTGTAAACTAAAATTTGGGTGGGATATTAATTAATAAGTGCTTGGTTTAAGACATGTACGCCTAGAGGTAACCTTCAAAAGGTACCCAGTCTTCGTAGGAGTGGTGGACAGGTTATGTAGTACTCGCATCAAAATACAGCCTACACCGCATCGTCGACCGCCTCAGGGTTGCAAGAACGCCCAATGCTGAGTCTCTGGGCAACTGATTACGGTGGCGAGGACGACGGCGGCAGGGTTGCGGGCCCGTCACCGTGAGCACTGGTTTCCGGGGAGCCATAATGCGCTCTCTGGCGGCGGGCTCATAGGCAAGCCACCGAAGGGTTCCTGGCGCAGATCACACCAGAGAGCCCAAGTCATCCTCTCATATGCCGATGAATCCCTTATACCCAGGTCCCGGGGATCTTTTGAAGGTTTACCCCGAGAAAACAAAAAAAAAGCCTATAAACATACTTACTTCTACTGCAGTAGCTGTGTCCATCATCGGATGGCTTGCATGTCAGCCCGTCGCCACACCGACCTACAGTGGTCCCGGTCCCAGGACCACCAGAACTGCAGTGCTCTCCTTCTCCTACCAACCCAAGGTATATAATTACTCTTAATATATTTGCCACAGTTTTGAGAGGAAGAAATGTCTTGATTTATCATTTGTATGCAGAACAAGCTTTTTGTTCGACTTAATAAAGAGATGAGAAGAAGTTCGCTCGTTTTGGACACCTGGCTCTAAACAGCTGCACTGCATTACTGCTCGTCATTAAATACATTAGTTTCTTAAGCCAGCTAACGTAAACGTATCCTTCGGAGTCGCTGAACATTTGGGGTGGACCTAGGACGTTCATTGAGTACGGCGGCGACTCCGAGGAAAGTGTGAGAACCGTGTCTGGTTCCCGGGCGGCTACGCTTACAATGCACTCCTCGACGGCGGGCTCAAAAGCAAGACACAGAAGGGGTTCTGGTGCAGATCCCACCGGAAAGCCCAGGTTTCCCTCTCATGTACCGATGCAACAGCCGTAAGCTAGTGTTGCTTGCCCCCCCCGGTACTGCCATCAAGCATTGACTTAAGTAAGAAAACAGACGGACAGACAGACAGGCCGACGAAGTCAGACCATAAAGGTTCCTTTTTTTCCTGTATGGAACCCTAAAAACAAAGTCGACGCATACACCATCTACTTTTCAGAAAATCAGGCGATTGACCTGTATGGTCTTAAGACCAATAAGGAACAGCTACGCAGGTAGTTGCTCTCTGCAGGATTAGAACCAGTGAGTTCCTATCGCAAAACAAGTTGCACCAGCTACAAAAGTTTTCTCTGATTCAGTATAATACAACCTCCATTACTACAGAGTGTATTTTACATTAATACGAAGTTAAGTCCAATTGGTTCAGGGTTATTTATTTATTTATTTATTTATACTCTTTATTGTACACACATAAAAATAAAATTAAAAGGACTTGAAGAAATTTGTACAAAGGGCGGCCTTATCGCTATCCGAAATTTCTTCCAGGCAACCTTGGGATGGAAAAAAAGATTGCATGGAATACGACAAGTGGGGTAATTAATATGTGACACAATATACACTAATAAAAATACATATAATAAGTTTACCTATTTACTTAAAATATATTAATATACTTACATACAGATATATATAAATACTAGCTGACCCATGCAGCTCCGCCTGCGCTATTTTTACGTTAACTAAACTTTTAATAACAGACATTCGCATTGAATACATAACCTCCTTTTTTATAGTCGGTTAAAAACTGGGACCCACTTTTTACTTGCTCTCCGAAGCACGGACCCGTTTAGTTCAAATGGCGTTAAACGGTCACCCATCTATTTATTGACCTTACCTAACGTTGCTTAACCCGATCGATTACAAAACCTTGATAACAACTCTCTATGAGTGTTCCCTTACTAATATTTATTATATTATAAAGAAAAATTGATAAAATCGGACCAAGCGTATAACCAAGTACCCATTTTGACTTTAATCCCCTCTCCCAAAAGAACCGTGGTAGATTACGGGATAAAAAGTATCCTATGTCCTACCTCGGAGTAAGATCTCAAATCATGCCAAGTTTCATTTGAATCCATTCAGTAGTTTCGGCGTGATGCTCAGCCGTGATACAGACAGACAGACAGACAGACAGACAGACAGACAGACAGACAGACAAAAATTAAAAAAAATACATTTTCGGCCTCAGTATCGGTTATAGAATGCCCTCCAAACATTATTTTCAAAATATCTTCAATGTACAGAATTGGACCTGTTACAGTTTTATTATAAGTACTAGCTGACCCACGCAGCTCCGCCTGCGCTATTTTTACGTTAACTAAACTTTGAATAACAGACATTCGCATCGAATACATAACCTCATTTTTTATAGTCGGTTAAAAACTGGGACCCACTTTTTACTTGCTCTCCGAAGCACGGACCCGTCTAGTTCAAATGGCGTTAAACGGTCACCCATCTATTTAATGACCTTACCTAACGTTGCTTAACCCGATCGATTACAAAACCTTGATAACAACTCTCTATGAGTGTTCCCTTACTAATATTTATTATATTTTATAGAAAAATTGATTAAATCGGACCAAGCGTATAACAAAGTACCCGTTTTGACTTTAATCCCCTCTCCCAAAAGAACCGTGCTAGATTACGGGATAAAAAGTATCCTATGTCCTACCTCGTAGTAAGATCTCAAATCATGCCAAGTTTCATTTGAATCCATTCAGTAGTTTCGGCGTGATGCTCAGCCGTGATACAGACAGACAGACAGACAGACAGACAGACAGACAGACAGACAAAAATTAAAAAAAGTACATTTTCGGCCTCAGTATCGGTTATAGAATGCCCTCCAAATATAATTTTCAAAATATCTTCAATGTACAGAATTGGACCTGTTACAGTTTTATTATAAGTATAGATAGATTTCTTACATACCAACATATATTCAATATACGTATATATATATATACTAGCTGACCCACGCAGCTCCGCCTGCGCTATTTTTACGTTAACTAAACTTTGAATAACAGACATTCGCATCGAATCGAATACATAACCTCATTTTTTATAGTCGGTTAAAAACTGGGACCCACTTTTTACTTGCTCTCCGAAGCACGGACCCGTTTAGTTCAGATGGCGTTAAGCGGTCACCCATCTATTTAATGACCTTACCTAACGTTGCTTAACCAGATCGATTACAAAACCTTGATAACAACTCTCTATGAGTGTTCCCTTACTAATATTTATTATATTATAAAGAAAAATTGATAAAATCGGACCAAGCGTATAACCAAGTACCCGTTTTGACTTTAATCCCCTCTCCCAAAAGAACCGTGCTAGATTACGGGATGAAAAGTATCCTATGTCCTACCTCGTAGTAAGATCTCAAATCATGCTAAGTTTCATTTGAATCCATTCAGTAGTTTCGGCGTGATGCTCAGCCGTGATACAGACAGACAGACAGACAGACAGACAGACAGACAAAAATTTAAAAAATTACATTTTCGGCCTCAGTATCGGTTATAGAATGCCCTCCAAACATAATTTTCAAAATATCTTCAATGTACAGAATTGGACCTGTTACAGTTTTATTATAAGTATAGATATAGAACTATAAATATATGTATTACTAGCTGTAGCCCGCGGCTTCGCTCGCGTTTACTTTGTTACTCAAACGTGTTTTGAATTATGGATCGAGGTTTTTAAAACATTGTTTACACTAATGTAACGATATTGTTCACACTTTTATTAACCCTGATCTAATAGGTATCAAATATGTAGCCTGTATTTTTGTGTAAGTAAAATATGTGTAAGAAATGGGATTCTTAAATATTTACTTCTTTATTTAAAAAGATACAGTACTTATTTTGCAATTCCATTAAAAAATTTATGAGGTTGTTAAGTGGAAACCATTTAAAGACGCCGTCCCCATTGGTAGACGCCCTTAGCGGTTGATTTTCGAAAAATGCTGGAAATTAGTTTATTCAATAGTTTTGTTTAATTCATTCACTCAGTTTCATTACCATAGTTGCATTATAGCATTAGGTAAATGGAGATCTTTCTTCACGCAAACTTTAGGAATTTTTCGAAGAATGCCGGAAACGGTTTCTTAGATTCTTGTATGCAATACATAAAATATGTCGTGTGGCTGTAGGAATAAAATATTTTTTGGAACTCAATTGAACGCTTTAAGGGGTTAATTTAAAAAAAATGGATTACATGGATTACTTCAATATGACGAATTTATCCACAAAGTGTCCATAATGCAGCATGTTTTTTTTTTTCGCGTTTGATACTAAAAAGCCGTGCTAAAACCCCGTTAAGGGTTGATTTTCAAAATAAATCTGTTAAACGTGTTTCTCAATTTTTTGATGAGTACACTGACAAAGTTTCGTGTCTTTGAAACAATTGTTTATTACATACAAACTTTGATACCTACCTCATTTATCCCACGGGTTGATTTTCGAATAAAAAATTGCACACTGATAAAGTGGTTCTAATGAAATTTGCATGAAATCATTACAGTAGTTTACTCTCTTGAATAAAAAAGAATCATTGAAATCGGTTCATATTTGTCAGAGTAACGTAATGGAGAACACCAGTTTCATGGTTTTTTAACCGACTTCAAAGGAGGAGGGTCTCAATTCGTCTGTCTAAATTCTTTTTTTACCAGTAAAATTCCTACACATCAATCATGGTTCTCCAGGAAGTTCTTATCCGGTTGTGATAAAATTTATAATATTCATTACAGTGGTTCCTTCTTTCGAATAAAATTGGTAAATATTTGCCAAAGTTTGACCATTTTTGTCCTTAAAAAGCGATAAAAACATCATCTTTTAGGCATTCCTACAGTTTTTCCTGTTGTTTTTCATTTTTGTTTTTTCAGGAACTGCTCATTCGTAAGTAATATTTTTTAATGGGCCCAATCAGTGGAGCGGCCTATCCGTACCAGAAAGAATTTTTGAAATCGGTTCATAATTGCCAGAGTCATGCGCGAACATTCATAGAAATAAAATATATGTACAGACAAATTGAGAACCTCCTCCTTTTTTGGATTCGGTTAAAAATGCTGAAAATTAGTTTGTTAAATTTTTGTGTTGAGTTTACTTACCGAGTTTCGTGACTGTAGCTGCCTTATAACTTAAATGGAAATCCTTCTGCATGCAAACTTTGAAACCATTAATTGACCTTAGGGGTTGTTTTTCGATGAATTCAGGAAACATGTTTCTTAGATTTTTATGTGCAATACATAAAATAAGTCTTGTGACCGTAGGGTAAAAAAACATGATTTGAACCCCCAATTAATCCCTTTTGGGGGCTTAAAATTTGCACATGGCAATTAAAAAAAAAATTGCACATGGATTTCTTTAATTTCATGAATGCATCCGCAGTGTCATCAGTGCAGCATGAATTTTTTACCGCATTCATATTCAAAAACCGTGCTAAAACCCCGTCAAGGGTTGATTTTCTAATCAAAATGTGTCAGACATGTTTCTTAACTTCATATGATGACAAAAGTTTTGTGTCCGTCTGATGAAAAATATTTTTTTGCAAACTTTGATACCCTATTTGACCCACTTAGGGGTTGATTTCCGAAAAATGCACAAAATTTGTTTGTTGTTTTGTTGAGTTTATTTATTGAGTTTTGTGACTGTAGCAGCATTATAGCTAAAATGAAAATTCTTGTTCATGCAAACTTTGCAACCTCATAAAAGGACCTTAGGGATTGGTTTTTGAAGAATGCCTTAAATAAGTTTCTTAGATTATTGTGTGCAATGTATAAAATAAGTCCTTGATGAATTTATTCACAAAGTTGCATCAGTGCAGCATGATTTTCTTTCCGCGTTTGCTACTCAAAAACCATGCTTAAACCCCTTCAAGAGTTGATTTAAAAAAATAATATGAGTCTCGTGTTTTTTATCAATACACTGATAAAGTTTCGTGTTCATGCGATGAATATTTATTTTTCTATAGTAACTTTGATACCCCATTTGGCCCCCTTAGGGGTTGATATTCGAAAAATGCTGAAAATTAGTTTGTTAAATTGTTTTGTTGAGTCCATGTACTGAGTTTCGTTACTCTAGCTGTCGAAAAACATTTTTTGGTCCCCAATTGGACCCCTTAAAGAGGTGATTTTCAAAAAATATTATTTATACAATAATTGCTTTAGTTTGATAAATGTATTCGCAAAGTTTCATCAATGCAGAATGATATTTTTTTTCCGCGTTTCATACTCAAAAACCATGCAAACAACCCATTACGGGTCGAATTTGAAAAAGGTGATACACGTGTTTCTTAATGTCTTTAGCTTAGTACATTGACAAAATTTCATATCCATGTGATGAAAAAAAAACCATACTAACTTTGGGAGCCCATTTGACCCACTTAGGAGTTGATTTTACAAAAATGCTCAAAATTACTTAGTTCAATGGTTATGTTGATTTTATTTACTGAGTTTCGTTACTCTAGCTGCATCATAGCATGAAATGGAAATCCTTCTTTGTGCAAAATTTTCAACCCCTTGATATTACATTAGGGGTTGTTTTTCGAAAAATGCCGGAAATAGGTTTCTTTAATTCTTTTGTACAATATATAAACTAAATCTTATGACTGTAGGTCGAAAAACATTTTTGGACCCCAATTGGACTCATTTCGGAGTTGATTCCCAAAACATCATGTATACACATGGATTGCTATAATTTGATAAATATAATCGCAAAATTTCATCAATGCAGTAAGTATGTCTAAGTTTTTTCACGTTTCATACTCAAAAACCAGTCAACTCAAATCCTACTATAGGGGTCTATTTTCAAAAATTTGTAATACACGTATTTCTTTATTTCTTTTGTTTAGTACACTGACAAAGTTTCATGTTCGTGTGACGAATTTTTTTTTCATACCAGCTTTGGGTGCTCATTTGACCCACTTAGGGGTTGATTTTACAAAAATGCTCAAAATTAGTTTTTTAATTGTTGTGTTGAGTCTATTTACCGAGTTTCGTTACTCTAGCTGCATTATAGGATGAAATGGAAATCCTCTTTGTGCAAACTTGGAAACCCCACTAAAAAACCTTAGGGATAGTTTTTCAAAAAATGCTGGAAATAGGTTTCTTAAATTCTTGTGTGCAATAAATAAACTAAGTTTTATGACTGTAGGTCGAGAAAAATTTTTTGGACCCCAATTGGACCCCTTTAGGAGTTGATTTCCAAGAAATGATTATTTGCACTTGGATTGCTATAATTTGATAAATATATTCGCAAAGTTCCATCAATGCAGTAAGTATGTTGTTATTTTACATTGTGTACCTACTCAAAAACCATGTTAAAACCCCTTTAAGGGTCAATTTTCAAAAAGTTGTAATATACGTGTTTCTTTATTTCTTTTGTTCAGTACTGTAACAAAGTTCCGTTTCTGTGTAACGAAAAAAATTTTTTTTTCGTACTAACTTTGGGAGCCCATTTGACCCACTTAGGGGTTGATTTTACAAAAATGCTCAAAATTAGTTTTTTCAATTGTTATGTTGTGTTTATTTACCGAGTTTCGTTACTCTAGGTGCATCATATGATGAACTGGGAATCCTTCTTTGTGCAAACTTTGAAACCCCATTAAATGACCTTAGGGGTAGTTTTTCGAAAAATGCCGAATTTAAGTTTCTTAGATTCTTGTGTGCAATATATAAACTAAGTCTTATGACTGTAGGTCGAGAAACATTTTTTGGACCCCAATTGGACCCGTTTAGGAGATGATTTTCAAAAAATTATTATTTGCACCTGGATCTCTATAATTTGATTAATGTATTCGCAAAGTTTCAGCAATGCAGTATGAATTTTTTTTTCCGCGTTGCATACTCAAAAACGATGCTAAAACCCCTGTAAGGGCCGATTTTCAAAAAGTGGGATACACGTATTTCTTTATTTCTTTTGTTTAGTACACTGAGAAAGTTTCATGTCCGTGTGACCAAAAAAATATTTTTTTCCATACAAACTTTGGGAGCCCATTTGACCCCCTTAAGTATGGAATTTCGAAAAATCCGTTCTTATTGTTCACCTAGACTATTTAAATAATGTTGGTTCCAAATGTCAAGATTGTACGTTATATGGTTTTTGCTGTATCGTGATTCCTAGAAAACACCCTGCTCTTTTATTAATATAGATATATATATAAATCAATTCTGATATATATACAGATAGCACTCCGAAATCATAATAACGACCAGCAAAATATCAATGAGCTACAAGCTACAAGGTAAGGTAATGAGATTTTACAAGATTTTTAAAAATGTTTAAAGATTTAGGGTTTTTAAAAACAATTTAGTATTTTTGTTTCAAACCATTACCATAGAAAGGTAAGCAGTAATCACAGCAATTGCAGAGTGTTGGTGATGGAAGCCATAGTCCTGTGTGGGTAGCATTGTTTATCCTGCAGTGCTGTGCTGGTGACGAGCAGCCCGTGTCAAACTCGAAGTTCTAGAGGAAATAGATTAAGACCTATACTTTTCTGTTTCAATCAACAACTGACGTGGACGGGATGTTGACGGGCCTGGTTGGCCTAGTGGTTAGATACCCCTCCTTCGGAGTTGCTGGACGTTCGGGGTGTGGGCCCTTTGAACGTCCATTGAGTACGGCGGCTACTCCGAGGAGGACGACGGCGGGGTTGCGACCCCCGTTCCCGTGAGCACCGTGACAGGTTCTCGGGGGGCTACAATGCTCGGGGAGCATTGTAGCCCCCCCTTTGAGCCCACCGCCGCCGGGGGCGGCGGCGGGCTCAAAGGCAAGGCACCGAGGGGCCCCTGGTACAGATCCCACCGGAGAGCCTTGGGTGCCGATTTCCCATCTCATGTGCCGATGCAACAGCCGCGGGGGTTTTAGTGGGTAAGAATCCCACATACTAGCCCCTTCGTGGTCGAGCCCCACAGCTCCCGGGGATCTTTGGAAGATTTCCCCCACGTCAAAAAAAAAAGTGGTTACCTACACACCCTGGCCGCTAGGTAGGTAGGTACCCAATAGGTATAGTACCCAATACAAACCCATGGGGTTCGATTCCCACCAAGTGTCTGTTATTTATCTATTTATGTATTTATTTATAAGTATTAATATCAGTTTGGTCTTAGATATGACCGTGTGTGTTAATAACAATTAGTCTTCACATAAGTCGCAGCCTAGGCTAGACTTTTCACGAAAGTCAATCCCAGTTGTCATCTAGACAGCAGTCGTTAGGCCAAGTCAGAGGTCTAAGGGTTGTAGGTTGTAGGGTGTATTACAGAACCATACTCAAGACTCAAGTACTACTTAAATCTAGTTTGAGTTGAAGTTTTAATTTTAGAACCTTACTTGAGCACTGAACTGTCAAACTAGAATCACCTGAGTACTATGCGTTTCAATTAAGAATGTGGCCGCCATGATGATCGCGATTGTGGAATTTCACTCGTTTTTTTACGATTTTTGTACCGGCAGCAGAGTAATCACAAAATGAAAAATTCGCCCGGATTTTGATTATTTATTGTAATGTCTTATTTTGCTATCTATTTTTGTTGTAACATCATTTTTAGTAATTATATTATATTTGAAATGGCAAGATGGCGGCCACATTCTTAGTTGAAACGCATAATATTGTCAGTTCGCGATGACGTTTATGATTTTATTTTTAGTTGTTTTGCGTAAAACGATATTATCAGAAATTATTTGTAATAGAAAACAGACTGATTGCAGTGTTGCCTTATATATTCAGAACTCAAGTAAGCAGAGATCAAAATCTCTACTCAAGACTATAGACTCAGTTGATTTGAGTTTGAGGATTGTTTTGTAATACGTTGGGTGCTCAACTCTTGATTCTTCGCTCAAGCAGTGATCAGTTGAATGCAGTTTAAGAGCTACTTGAGTCAAGTTCTGTAATACGACCACATACCTTCCTTGAATAATAATACATACCTTGATTAGTCACATACCTTGAATAACTCTGACACCAGGTTGGTGACTAACTAAAGTAGGGCAAATTTAATAAAAAACATTTGACATTTCATTAAAATTTAACAACGTAGGTATCCTTGTAGCGGCGGGCATAAAATATGATTTTATTTTTCGAAGTCAGAACTGCACAACTGCTTAAACATTTTTCAATTACGATTACATATTAAATGTAATAATCACAAAAGATACAGACAGACAGAACAACTAATGACAGACGTCAAATGTGATATATTTATATGGCCCTGCATTAAATGTCAAACAATAATGACTGGTCCGACTACTATCCCTTTGGCATTTTAGTTTGTTGTATTTTCGTCGTATTTTTTATTTGATATTTTGAACGGCAAGACACACTGTCGCTGGTGCTGATTTAATTGTAAAAAACAAACGTTGTTTAAAAAAAAATGTGAACAAATGACAAGCCCGCTGAGTTTCTTGCCGGATCTTCTCAGTTGAGGCCGCGTTGTGATCCGGTGGTAGCTTTTAAAAAATTGACCGTTCAAAAGTGCTAGCGTTAAGCCTATTTGAAATAAAAAAATTTGAATCTTTGTAGTAAATAATTGTTAAATGTTTTACCAACACGTTCTTGTCAAATTATTATTCGTAAATTGTACCTCAATTTACAATTTTAACGTATTCTCAAAGATACTTACTCTACAGAACCCAATCTCACATAATATCCCAGTACTGCACACACTATCAAACAGACATATCACAAAACAAACGAACAAAGGAACGCGTTTCACCATTTTCAATTACTGAATGCGCAGTGATTAGGTATTAACGAAAAAATACTCTTATCAAATCGATAATTTAACTATCAGATTGATATTATCTTGATTATTTCTTTTGAATTATGACAAATACTGCTTAGGTGACATAGAAGCTCCCTAAAATTACCGACATCATCATCATCATCATTAACAGCTGAAAGACGTTCACAGCTGAACAAAGGCCTCCCCCTTAGAAGGGAGGGGTTGCCATAATCCCCACGCTTGGCAGGCGGCTTGGGGATCCAAATTACCGACGCAGGCTGAAGTGGCAGCGGGCGGTCATATTCACAGACCAAATGATTGTTGGAGTAGATTGATACGCTTTGGAGTCGGTGGGGGTTTGGAGTCGTAGGCTCTAGACGACCATCGCTTACAGCGGCAACTCCACAGAAGAAATCGGAGGGTTGCGACCTATGTCCGTGAGCACCGTGATCTATTTCCAAGAGGCCAATGCTCCCCCAGCGGCGGGCTCAAAGACAAGGCACTAGGGGCATCTGGTGCAGATCTATCTCTCTGAATAACTCATGTCTCCTCTCATGTGCCGATGCGACAGCCGCGGAGGTTTTAATGGGTAAGTTAACCCCTACAGGGTGACGTATTGAAGGATCCTCGCGAGGTAATAAATAAGATTGATTCTGGAGTGGAGACCGCAATCCGAAAACGTAGCATAACGCTCTGCGTTTCTCGTCCACTCCACCGTCTGCGTTTCTGGTCACAGGGCGCCGTGACCAGGGGGTCTAGTACGGGTCCCCATAATCCCACGCTTGGCGTGCGTCTTGGAGTTCACAGTATGGGTGGTAGGTAATCAAAAAGAAAGAAGCTGCTTCCCGTATTTATGTTTTTAGTCGCCTCTTACGGACACACAATGGATGGAGATTGAAGTATGCTATTTTTACCCGGACACCCCACGGATAAAACCATACCTACCCAAAAATAATACCGGATTTCCCGCATATAGCAACACTAGTCGTACCCCGTGGATCGTACCCACCAGGTCACGAGCACCTGGTGGGGATCAGTGGCGTGCACAGAAAGTAGGCAAAAATATCTGCGACTTATCTGTACTGTAAGCTATTTGTTAATGTGCCACCACAAATATCTTTAAATGAACTAACATTACAGACGTATCCATTTACATTTAACAACATCACGTTAATACCATGTCAGTACAAAATATTTTTAAATTAAGATTATTCAGAGTAATCGTAGGGTAGGCAAAGTCTTTTTGTGTATATAAACCCTTTGAATAATCTTATTACAGTTTTTAAATGCAAATTAATATGCCTATAGACAGTGCCGGATTAGCCATATAGCAGGGGTCAGCAAATGCTACGGGCCCCGCGCCTTAGAGGGCCCCGCTATAGAATCTGCTAACTTATCTAATATATAAAATTCTCGTGTCACAGTTTTCGTTGCCATACTCCTCCGAAACGGCTTGACCGATTTTGATGAAATTTTTTGTGCTTATCCGGTATCTATGAGAATCGGCCAACATCTATTTTTCATCCCCCTAAATGTTACGGGTAGTCCACCCCTAAATTTTTATTTTATTTTATGGCAAAACAACGTTTGCCGGGTCAGATAGTGGATATATAAAATGGTATACTAATATACTTATAATAGGTTAAATAAGCCGAATACGTTTTTTTGCCTACCCTCTGCACGCCACTGAGGGGATGATGCAAACGTGATCTGTACAGCATACAAAATCTTAATTGCTCTCAATCTTAATATCACCCCACCAACGACGTAGGTTGAATCATCTGAGAGTAGCGTATCCTACGCCAGATGATTATATACAGCTCCAAGTTGGCGCAGGTAGCTCTTCGATCCTTCGGAGTCGCTGGACGTTCAGGGTGTGGGCCCTTTGAGCGTCCATTGAGTACGGCGGCGACTCCGAGGAGGACGGCGGCGGGGTTGCGACCCCCGTCCCCGTGAGCACCGTGACAGGTTCCCGGGGGGCACACACTGCGCCCCCCGGCGGCGGGCTCAAAGGCAAGGCACTGAGGGGCCCCTGGTGCAGATCCCACCGGAGAGCCCTGGGGTCCCCCCTCTCATGTGCCGATGCGACAGCCGCGGGAGTTTTAGTGGGTAAGAATCCCACATACCCCGGTCGAGCCCCACAGCTCCCGGGGATCTTTGGAAGATTTCCCCCGCGTCAAAAAAAAAAAAAAAAAGGTAGCTCTTCGACACGCCAGCAACAGAGTAAGGGCTAGGGCATGCATACTCGATCCAAATGGGTCGAAGTGCGTTCCGGTGGTTACCGGGCCCAAATGTATCATCATCATCATCATCATCATCAGCACCCGAAACGTCCACTGCTGAACAAAGGCCTCTCCCTTAGATGGGAGAGGTTGCCACCAGCTATAGAATAGAATAGAATCTCACCAAAGTAAGATCATGATTCTTATTGATCCAGCAAAATAAAGATAAGTAATAAATAAAACAGTAGCAATCGTATTAGGTATTTATTTTTAAATAATCATGTAGGCATGCATACACGTGGGGTGTCCAACCTCCCATCTTCTCCCGTTGGGTGCCCGAAAGAGGCGACTAAGGGAAAACAAGAAGACTGGCAGCGGCATCTTTCTTTTGGGTATCTTGGTTGACGTGAATATGCAGCTCTGGGAAAAAGGACAAATTTGGGAAAAAAGTTCGTTCCGTTTGTTATGAATGTGGATTATGTCTGATTGATCTACTTAAATACTAAAAAGTTAAAAAGTAAAAAACTATTTAATAAAACCGTCTTCAAAGTAAATTATCTAAAAAGCATAAAATAACGAAAATATATTGAAGTCGGTGCTAGCTAATCACGTTAACTAACACTATCACCAGCTGACACCGACTTCAATATATTTTCGTTATTTTATGCTTTTTAGATAATTTACTTTGAAGTCGGTTTTTATTTTTTTTAAATAGTTTATTTAACACTTTTTAGTGACTTATTTTACCATGATAGGTACCAGCACTATCACGCAGCTCGAACGGCTACGTTACAGTAACTTACTGAAAACATAAAAAGTTTATATCTCTTAAACTACTGGACCGATTTTGATGAAACTTGTACTCTACCCTAAGTTGAAAAATACTCTAACTATTGCAAAAAGAATTTTTGAAATCGGACTTGTAGTTTCTGAGAAATCCGTGGACAAACCTACATACATACATACATACACTCATAAAATTTGGTAAATTTGTTTAGAAGCCCACATAGACTAACATATATTAATATTACGCATTTTTATCAATATTACATACATACGCGTCGAATAGAGAACCTTCTTTTTGAAGCCGGTTTATTAACTCTAACAAAAGTGTCTTACATTTTAATGGTATAATTAAGAACATTTAGAACCTTCTTTTTCCTCTTTCTATCACAATGTAACACGATTTGATTAGAGTTAATTTATTTTTATCTTTTTATTTCATTTTATTAACGAATAATAAAAGCTTGTTTTTAAAAAAGATTTTTTCAAATCGGTTCATAATTGCCAGAGTTATGCGCGAACATACATAGAAAAAATATACAGACGAATTGAGAACCTCCTCCTTTTTTGAAGTCGGTTAAAAAGATTTTTTTTCTTTAATTTTATTTCATAATGGCAACATTTTCCTCTTACGATTAGAGATTATGTATTTCGAAGTTTACTTCGATTGTTGCCCAGAATACAAGACTCGAGAAAATCACTTCGAGTTTCGACATGTCTTAGTAGAGATATGCTTCGAATAGCAAATTCGATTTCGACCCTATATCGAAGTAAGCGAGAATCCCCCCTGATCTCCTCCCGATCGAATCGGTCTTCCATCCCATCGGATTGTGAGAGTGAACGTGTTTCTGCGCGAGCACTTGTTTGTGCACTATATTCTAACGCAAACGGTTGATCTTCTGAAAGATTGGTCGCTGTCCATGCAGGTCAGAAGAACATCCTATTAAGTTAAAATATCTTTGTTGTATTCTGTGATAGTTAGTCTAAACTTAACTTTGGGCCGTTCATTGAGTCCAAGGCTAAGGGTGCAAGCTAGTTGTGTTTGCAAAGGCCGTAAAAACCGTCCGTAAAAACTGTCCGGCCGTAAAAACCGGACAGTTTTTGATGTTATATAAAGAATAGGCCCGGTCGTGTGTGGACTAAGCTGTAGTTACATATAGGCTACCTAAATACCATTTTGCTTATTGGTGATCCTGGTTTAGTAGAGCTGGTCAATTTACAAAGCCTAGAGTATCGCATCACCATCCGCGTTTATGGTGAACGTGCCTTCAGTCCGGACTAAGCGATTTGCTTCGACATTTCTAAAAATGACAGCTATGTACTGAAACAGTCTGCCTGCGTCAGTTTCGCACGGATCCTAGCTAGCTAGTCTTGAGGCTAGAGTGAATAGGCTTTTAATAAGCTAGTGTGCTTTACTATCATTGATTGCGTCGCCGCAATTTTTTTTTTATTTTTTTTTTTTTTTCACCGGACAATAGAGTCGCCGCTATCCATCAGGTGGTACTACAGTCAAACACTGGTTTATATTTTTTTTTATATAACCAAGGTGGCAAGCAAGCGTGTGGCCCGCCTGATGGTAAGCAGTCACCGCAGCCTATAGACACTAGCAAAACCAGAAGAATCACTAGCGCGTTGCCGACCCTTAAGACATTAGTTGGTAAGTCTTTGTGTCCAGTAATTTCACCAGCTACAGTGCCCTTCACGCCGGAACACAGCAATGCTTACACACTGCTGCTTGGCGGCAGAATATCTGACACTGCGGTGGTACCTACCTGGACGGTTCCTTGCACAAGGAACCTACCATCTAGTAAAAAATAGTATAAATATTTGGCAAAAAAGTAAAAAAAAAAAAAAAACAACTGTTTTTTTTTTTAATTAAAATTTCATCATCATCAACAGCCGAAAGATGTTCACTGCTGAACAAAGGCCTCCCTCCCTTAGAAGGGGGGAGGGGTTGCCGTAATCGCCACGCTTTGCAGGCGTCTTGGGGATCGCAGGGATGATGATTGGGTAAAAAAAATACTAATTAGTCCGACAGTTAGATTATCAAAAAACATTTAATACCTAAATCAATGGAAATTGACAAAGATAAAGAATGTCAAAGTATGGGCACATAAACTATTTAAAAAAAAATAAAAACCGACTTCAAAGTAAATTATCTAAAAAGCATAAAATAACGAAAATATTATTGAAGTTGGTGTTAGCGTACCTGCTGTGTATATTCTGCACCAACTTCAATAATATTTTCGTTATTTTATGCTTTTTAGATAATTACCTTTGACGTCGGTTTTTTTTTTTTTTTAAATAGTTTATTTAACACTTTTTAGTGACTTATTTTACCAAGATAGGTATCAGCACTATCACGCAACTCGAACGTCTACATTACAGTAACTTACTGAAAACATAAAAAGTTTATATCTCTTAAAATACTGGACCGATTTTGATGTATTTTATATTCTACCCTAAGTTGAAAGATACTCTAACTATTGCAAAAAGAATTTTCGAAATCGGACTTGTAGTTTCTGAGAAATCCGCGGACAAACCTACATACATACATACATACAAACACTCGTGAAATTTGGTAAATTCGTTTAGAAGCCCACATAGACTAACATATATGAATATTACGCATTTTTATTAATATTACATACATACGCGTCGAATACAGAACCTCCTTTTTTGAAGTCGGTTAAAAATACTGAGAGTACAGAAGGCAAGCTTCATACAACGGGCGTTCGAGCATCGCACACATTGACCGCGCTCACGGACACGATATGTCGGTATATCTCGGTTTAGTGCGAGCGAATTATTTTTAGTTATTATTAGTTTTTATTTCCGTTCTTCCAGTTTTATTCTCATCAATAAAAAAACTAGATACGAGTGCCACTATCACGATAGTTTTTTCGCATAAGCCACAGTTGATAACCCTAGCGCGACGCTCAGTATTTTGTGGTATGGGACTATGAGAGTGGGCTTGTAAGGTAACGCCTTGGTAAAAAGTGTACATAGACGTGACGTCCCGCGGAACTTCAACACACTATATCTTCGTCATTTATTGTTCAATTGACAAAAGAAAAAATACGTGTCCAATATTTTTTGATATTCTTAATGACGGACTAAATACCCGGATAGCCAATGCCTTTCTTATAGCTCTATCGTACCTCTATTTGACCCAAATTATAAATTTCCGACTGTGTTACAGGTGACTGTTTGCGTTGCTTATCACGTTATCAGCGGGATGACGGTATCTGATAACGAGGAATGCTGTGAGCACACAAGGCTTAGGAAAGATGTTCGCTGTTTGCAGTTGGATCACGATGATGTTGAATGCTGTTGAAATTTAATCGGGACGTAATTAACTTCACAAATGAGGCCAAAAGGCCTTCTCGGATGATGTAATGTAGTTGTAAATGATATGTATCTAGGTTACTGCTAAACTGTACCAGATATTGTTAAACTTTTAAATGGACTTTTAAAGGCCAGGAGGCTTAGATTTGGTGTCACGGTCCAGAAAGTGGTAGCGAGAATTAGCGCCCTTGTGTCGCTATTTCTTTACAAGCCACAGCCTGACAAAATTATTTTTGCCGATAGGAGTGTCGCTACTGTCTATATGAAACTGTCAAACTATACGTCGTTGTCATAATAACTACACGTCGTTGTCATAGTTCACGTTTCCGCCACCAGCACAGATAAGTTTGCAACCTCCGCGACCACATTTTAGATGTCATTTTGTTCGTGAATCTTTATCTAGTTTATATATTATATCGATGCCAGGAGCCCTTTCTTTTTTCTCGTTCTCTTGTTTAATCTTTCGAACGGTAGGACACACTATCGCTTATGCTAATCTAATTGTACCAAGACAAACACTGTTAAAAAACAAGTGAAAATATGACAAGCCCGCTGAGTTCCGCAGGATCTTCTCAGTTGAGGCCGCGTTGTGATCCGGCTTTTAAAAAATTACCATTCAAAAGTGTTAGCCGTTAGGCATCATTGAAATAAATATTGAAATCATACTACTTTTACGGATTTTAAGTAGTTTGATTTCAATGTGTAATATTCGCGTAAGTAAAAGACAAAATTATATGAAATATTTTTGAATTTCAATTTCAATTAGAGGTAGATCAACGATGAGTGAGTATATTAAACAAGATAATGTTAAGTTACATCATATAAAGATAGAGTCAATCACATACTATCTTTACAATGTTAAATTGTTTAAATACAGTGCGCAAATATTTGTGACACGATTTTTTTTAACTTTATCAAGTTAAAGATGTTCTAGATTTGTTACATAGTCTTCAAGGTTTGAGCTAGGTACGTAAGTGTGGTAGAGTGATAGTTCTGTAAGGTTTCAGATAAGGTATCTTACTGCTACACTTACAAACGTCCATTAGAGTTAATGATCATTAACATAGTTCTTGAAATTGTATCTATTATGTAGACACACGCAGCCGTTTAATACTTTTTGCTCTGATAGTGAGTAGTGATGTCGATTATCTCGTTATAAATCATGGAAAATGAGCATAAACTTTGAGAGTATAAATAATGGCTTAATTAGAATTATTGATAACTTATGTTTGTGAATCGTCTTTGTGCGATTGTTACTAGCTTTCGGTGAAGGAAAACATCGTGAGGAAACCTGCATGTCTGAGAAAGCCTAACTAGCTTTCGAATGACGTGTGAACCCGCACTTGACCAACGTGGTGAGCCCCTTCATATTGAGAGGAGGCCCGTGCCCAAAAAGCTAGCACTTTTAAACGGTAAATTTTTTTAAAAGCTACCACCGGTTCACAACGTGGCCTCAACTGAGAAGATCCGGCAAGGAACTCTGCGGGCTTGTCATTTTTTCACTATATTTAAACAGTTTTTGTCTTGTTACAATTTGAGCAGCCACAGTGTGTCCTGCCTATGTGTTTGTGTGTGTGGTGTGTTACATAAAATAAATGTTAGTAAGTACAAAATGTTACTTTGATATTTTGCCTGTTTCTTCACTTTGTAAATATTTTCTTCTTTCTTATTTCCACGTAGAGTAGTTACCGTTGAGCCGGCATCCGTTCATAAAGAGAGCAACTCCATGACAGTGTTTACTGGCAATACTGTCGACGGATAGCTCTCTTCATTAACAGATTATAGGCCTAATGCTTGCTGAAAAGGCACTGTAGCCAAATCCATCGATTCCACACCTTTAGTATTTTTCTTCTTGAATTTAAAAGCTATGATCTTGTCGGTGAACCAGTTGCCGTTCTTAGCCATTTTCTTTTAATATACAACACTAATCCTAGACTCCCTAGGCTCCTTGTTGTAACCTTCACCTAGGTCTTCTTTTCCTTCTGGTATTGTGTCGTGTATCAATCATGTTTCCTCTCGAATTTTTATTATTCTCGTCCGAAGTCGTCCTTCTTTTAGCACATCTAAAACTTCTTAGTTTGTATGAATTTATCTTCGTCTTACTGTCTCCATTCTTCTCTAACAGCACATTTTAAAAGCCCACCTTTCTCTATTGTCCGTCAGTGCCCATGTCTCGCTGCCCTGGATGCGGTGCTTCAAATGTAGATGGAGCAGCTTTCTGAAACAAAAAATGTTATTTAAAGTATGGTTGGTAACTTAGATCAAGATACTTTTAGCTCTTACTGCGTAGATCGGACCAACAATAATAACTAAGAAGACTAAGGGTGCACTGCCATAATTGTGACATAAGGACGTTCACCATCTCGTTTCTGACATTCGTTTTTGTTACCGTGACTGGTGATTGTTATACTTAAGTCTAATATTATCTGGTCTGCCTTATTACGTATCTCGTTTGATAACCAAAGTGATGATCACTTTAGGAAGTGACCATCAAATAACTGTCAAATGTTTCATTCGGTATTCCATAAAGTGACCAATAGATACTAATAATGCTAACATACGACGGACGGGCCTGTTGGTCTAGTGGTTAGACACCGTGGCTGCTACCCGATAGGTCGTGGGTTCGATTTCCGCCGAGCGTCTGGGTGTTTATCTATTCGAGTATGTATTTACAATAAAAGTATATAAGTATTAGTATCAGTTATTTGGTTTCTTTGGTTATATACCTACTTTCAGTTAATATCAAAGTTCGGTGGACAACTGAAGCTTGATAGTCAATTGGGTGGCTAAAGATACGCAATAGCCCTGCAGGTGTATGTTTAAGACTTTTTTTTATTAAATCACCATCGTATTGTGACATTCAGGACATTCGCCTAAAGGTAAGCTACACCGAGACTTCAAATATTAAGTCTCCTGACTGCTGTACTATTACCAGCTACAGTGTTTTTCACACAGCAATTTTGCGGTGGCAAGAAGAAGAAGAAGAAGAAGAAATAATTTATTTCAAAAACTATACATATAGGCAATGAAACTAGGTAAGTACTAATATTAATCATAATTTTGAACGCTGCCATGTACAGTTTTGAAAAAGGTCCAGCTCAGCATATGCTGCAGATAAATGTATCTACCGCGCTGATTTTCAGCTAGACCTAGATGACCCACAGATGAAACAACAAATAATTATATAAATATATTAAGTGTAATTTTTTATGTATCCATATATAATAAAGTAATTGAAAAATAAAAAAAAAAAAAAAAAAAAAACGTGAATATAGAAATATAGCCTACCTTATAAATAATTGAGAGATAAAACCAAAAATAAATGTATAATTATTTAATATTTAACAAGCCTGTTCCTATAGTGCTGCTGTCGTGGTTTCGATACCCACCAAGTGTCTTGGAGTTTTTTATTTGTAAAGTTTGTATTTTTATAAAGAACAAATAATAATAACTTAAAAAAGAAAAAAAAATACGATAAAATCAACTGAACAACAAATCAACTGAAAAATAATAACATAAAATGTACCACACCAAGTTACTCTAAAATAATAAAAATAATCACAAAAACAAATTAAAAATGATAATTTTGTCATTATTATTATTCTATTACAAATCAAGTTGTATCCCTAATAAATGTTTTTTAAAATTAATTCTAAAGCTCGCTTTAGATTTAAGGTTACGGAAAGGAGGCGGAAGCGAATTCCAACACTTCGTGGCACAAAAACGAAAACTACCACGAAAAGCAGCAGTACGGTGTTGTGGAGTTTTTAGCAAGTATGTTGATGCCCTTGTTGCGTACTTGTGATGGTCTCGGGACCAGGCAAACTTAGTGAACAGATACGATGGTTCCTGGTTCTTTAACACGCCGAACATTAGTGTAGCAAGATGTAAGTGTCTCCTATATTCCATCTTCAGCACATTGTGTTGATTTAAAAAGGGAGTTACATGATTGCGCGGGGGCACGTCAAAACAAAACCTCGCACACGCATTTTGTACTCTCTGAATTAAATGGGATGTTTTTGCGAGGAGCCTGGGACCATAAACTGAGTCAAGGTAATTAAACTTAGAGAGCACTAACGAATCAACAAGCTGTATTCTGAGATCTGTACTTAAATAATTCCTAATTTTATATAATATTCTAAGTCTGTAGAAAGAGTTATTTACTATGTCAGATATATGGCGTTCAAATCTAAGCTGCTCATCCATAATTAGACCTAGGTTTCGTGCTTCATGAACCCGTTCTATTTGCTCACCACCAATGCTTATTTGAGGGTTCGCCTGCGTCATATTTTGCACTTGACCTTTAGTACCCAAAAACATAAATTTGGTTTTTTGAGCATTAAGAATTAAGCAATTTGACTCCGCCCAATCCTGCACCTTTCTCAGATCCTGATTCAGCATATCAACAGCAGAATTAATGTCCTCTGGCTTAAAAGAAATGTAAATTTGTATGTCATCGGCATATATATGATACTTACAATACTTGAGACATTTGATAATATCTGTACTGCAAGCCTCAGTGTGTAAACATTGCTGAAGAACTCCGATATCAAAGACACTGTAGCTGGTTTGTCTCGGGTGACGAGCTGCAGTGTAGTGCACTGTGCAGACAGGCTAGTCTCGTCACAAATTTTCCAAAAAAAATAACCAGTCCATAACCTACTTATCAGAAAATTTGATTAGCACGCCGTCACAGAAGCCATTGGCTTCTTGACAACGAATTAGCGATAGTCCCACGAATTCGTGACTACTAATTCGTAGTTGACAAATGTTGCGGTCGGGTGAAAGCGTCAAGGCGAGTCGTGGCGATGTGCAAAATGGTTCCGCACGTTTATTTATTTATTGTTACATTTAAAAATAACGTTTATTTATTAAGTGTGACCCGTGGGGTTTCCGGATAAGTTTTTTTTTATATAACCAAGGTGGCAAGCAACATGCGACCTGCCTGATGGTAAGCAGTCACCGCAGCCTATAGTCTGTAGAAACACTAGAAGAATCACTATTGCAGCCCTTAAGACATTACATAAGTCCTTAAGTTAAGTCTTTGTGTCCGGTAATTTAACTTTTTTTTGTTTACGTCATATTATAATCAATTTTTTTTTGTTTGTTGTTAAATACGTTACTTCAGTATGTAAAATTCTAATCTTTGTCTGCCTGATTCAATTACTTGTGTTCTATTGTCTTCGCTTTGTGCCACCTATTCGTGGAAACTGTTTTGCTAATGTTTTAAACATCTAAATGTATCTTTATGTGTTATAAAAGCTGTATGTTTTCCTTAAATAAATAAATATAATAATAAAATAATTTACATAAGTATTAAAGTTAGGTACATCCATTCAGTTTGTTTTGAGATATTGCAAGTAGTAAATGAGTTATCAGATAAGTACCCACGCTCTCACAGATAGCAATAATGTAAGTATGGTTTTACAATCGAGTGTCATCTATCATTTGTCAGTCAATAATGTGTTTTATTTATTTTCAATTGTTTCACTACTTTATAGTCGTATGTAACATTTACGTAACTCGTCAGTTACAGAAATCGCAATGTTACGAACAGCTCCAGCCACACTCTTATTGAAAGATTGGGAACTTTTTTTAATATTTGCCTATCTATATTAACAAAATTCATTCGATGGTTACAAAAATCCCAATTTCAATAGAACCACATCTGCCACAGGTCAGGAGGACATAATTATCGTTATTTTTGACTGAACATGTCTTTAATCCGATGGCAACATGGAAATCCTAAGTTCCAGCTATATATTTGCGCCCTTTGCGGTGGAGACCATGGGCCTTGGTCTCATGAGGCGCACGGTTTGGTGAAAGAAATTTCATCCAAACTTATCGAAGTCTTAGGGGACCGTCGCGGGCTGGTAGCTTTTTCTGCCAACGTACCTATTAGTTTGGACATACAAAAAAGTAATGCCGCCAGTCTTTTAGGTATCCTTCCCTCACAGTGCGGCGACAACTTGGAGGAAGTTTTATTACTTAGTTTAATTATATTTGTAAATAAACTGTAAATAATTATGTAAATAAAACATACTTACCTATTTATTATGTTTAGATTTACAAATAAAAAATTCCTGTTTCCCACTCTAACTTGCCAATCTTCCTTTTCACAACACCTATCCTTCCCTTTCCCTCCTAATTCGTGAGAACGCAATGATCAATCATATAAATAATTTAATTAACCAAAATGGCGGCGATGTGGTTCGCCACCCATCACGTCTCGTTTCTCACGGAGTCGAAAAGCGGCCTTTGGGCTCTGCCTTCCCCTGCGGGGAAAAGGCGTGATTTTATGTAAGTATGTGTACAAATAAAAAGCGCGATTTCTCAAAACCAACTTTATGTGAGTAGTTCGATCAAGTTTGCATATTTTCTATAGGAAATTGTTTGCTTAACAACGTATCATACAGGTAAAATAATGTCTGTTAATTGAGTATTAACACCTAATTAATACTTGTTAAGTTTTGCATGCAATGATATTTGGTCTTTTAAACTACGCAACGAATTATAATCCAGTTTTCAGAAATAGATAGTTATTCAAAACGAAAGTCAATTAGTAAACTACAAAATGTGACTAATTTCCGTAGTCCGTAGTGGTTTTATCATGTTCCTAACGATTTATATGTGTGTGACATTCAGAATACTCGTATCTATAGTGTTAAACCAACGATTTCTTGACATTTGTTGAAGAGGAAACCTTTATAACTATGATTTGTCTCTGCATCACCCTAAGGTAGACTGGTAGAGAATGCCTCTGGGATTAAGTCCACCTACGAGTGTGCTGTTTATGTGCTTATGAAGAAAAATAACTAAAAGGTACCTACCCAGTGTCCGTAGGGGGCGGAGGCTTGGATTTATACCCACTAAAACCTTCCCGATGGCCTTCATTGACTATATGGAGAAATTCTGGGTACCTACTCTATTCAAACCTCGCCAGGGTCTTCCCAACTACTAGATGTTTGCACAAGAGCAACCTGGATATAGGTACAAGAGTAGAGTTGAAAACTTGCCAATTTTTAAGCTGACTGACCAAAGACAATTTTGGACCATAAATCAGAGTGTTGTAGAGGCAGCAAACGCTACAAGATCGCTACAAGCACGTCTGGCGTCAATTAGAAACTCGATTAGATGTCGTTTTTTTCTGTAAATTCGCTGACCAAAGACAAATTTTGGACCATAAATCAGTGTATTGTAGAACAAACTAGGCACAAGCGCGCATCGCATGGTGTCAATTATCGTACAGTATCTAAAGAGACGTGAAGTGGCTGACCACGGCAGACTAATTTGATTTGTCGGTGTTCGCCCAAGGATGGGGGACCGTTATCTGCCAGTTTAAATAGGTTTCTAATTGGTATGGATACTGGTTTTCTTGTATTTTGAAAGAATAGAGGTGACACGTTATAGATAAATCACTATCACTACATAGTATTAAAGAAAGTCACTTCCCGCTGTCTGTCTGTCCCTATGTATGCTTAGATCTTTGAAACTGCGCAACGGATTTTGATGCGGTTTTTCTTAATAAATAGAGTGATTCAAGAGGAAGGTTTATATGTATAATACATGCATAATATAGTAGAGAAACACTGATAATTTTAGAGGTTTCTAATGTATGTCGCAAATAAACACATTTTTTTGCGCTTACATTGCAAACTCTGACGGAACTCTACGAGATAGATCAAAATAATGTACTACAGTATTGTACACCGGAATAACCCACAATAACCTTTTTTTATCCTTTACTTTTTACGAGAAATAATGGCTTATTCAAGAAGCGATTTTAAGCAATACAGCATTAATCCTTATCCAATTAAGTATAAATACATTTATTACCACCCGTGCGAAGCCGGGGTGGGCTAGTAAACAATATACTAAACGAGTGCGTAATGGTAATGAATCATTCATGGTTTTATGACGCAATCAATGCGCATTTTTTTTATACTACTAAGGTGGAAAGCAAGCGTGCGGCCCGCCTGATGGTAAGCAGTCACCTCAGCCTATAGACGCTAGTAACACCAGAAGAATCACTAGCGCGTTGCCGACCCTTAAGACATTGGATATTAAGTCTTTGTGTCCGGTAATTTCACCAGCTACAGTGCCCTTCACGCCGGAACACAGCAATGTTTACACACTGCTGCTTGGCGGCAGAATATCTGACACTGCGGTGGTACCTACGTGGACGGTTCCTTGCATAAGCGAGGAGGTTGGTGGCGGATTGCGCCCGTCCCCATGAGCATCATGTCAGGTTCCCTGGGGGCTATAATGCGCCCTCCGGCGGCGGGCTCAAAGGCAAGGGACTAAGAGGTTCTAGGTTCCTACCGGAGACCCCAAGTTCCCCCTCTTATGTGCCGATCAACAACTGGAATCCATTTTTCCCCCTTAAGGGGAGATGGATGAGCAGGGGGGATTTCTGAACTTTTATTTTTAGTATCCACTTTTCCCCCCTAGGGGGGATTTTTAAGGGGGAAAAGTGGAATAAGCCATGCAACAGCTGCGGGGGTTTTAGTAGGTAAGAATCCCACAGGTCCCGGGGACCTATTCAAGGTAACCCCACAAAAATTAATAAAAAAGTGTTTTGTGCGACGGATGTGCAGTGTCAGAGATGCCACCAAGCAGCATCGCTGTGTTCCGGTGTGATATGCATTGCTGGTGGTGGCGATTGAATTTTTTTTGTTTTTATAATGGAACGCGAAAGTCAATAAGTATTCTATTGCTGGTGAAATCTTCGATCTCAAGCGACTTCAAAATTGGGGACTTGGGGGATGAACGGTTCTGCAGCTATACTATTCTCTATCTTAATCTATTATGCAGGCTTGAATTAAACCTCGAACGTAACGCTGTTGAAATATGCACGACGTAAAATTCGACTTTCAGTCATCATCAGCAGCCGAAACGTCCACTGCTGAACTAAGGCCTTTAGAAGGGAGGGATTGCCATAATCCCTACGCTTGGCAGGGGTGGCTTGGGGATCGCAGTATAAGGTGGTAGGTAATCCAATAAAAAGACGCTGCTGTCCATCTTCTTGTTTTCTCTTAGTCACCTTTTACGGACACCCAACGGGATGAGATGCAATTCTAACTCGGCACCCCATGGGTATTATATTGCTGGTGAAATAGGCCTGATGACTAATTTTGAAAAAAATCTCTATAATGTACTTATGGGTCTACAATTGCCGAAAATAATCATATGATTGTATTAAAATTACAATTAATAGCAAAATTTTCAATTTTTAAAATAGAGTTTGAATTTCGTTCCAAAACGATGGCCGGTGCATGGCGCCATGTTGTGACGTCACTACGGCGGTGTAAATAAACATCTGTCTAGGTATAAAAGTTAAAAGTGAATCATTGTATGAAAGAAAAAGTCGAAATGACAGTTTGACAGTTGTTTATTTACACAGGATTGACGTCATTCACTCTAAGCAGCGTTTGTTACAAAATGGCGATTAGCTGTATTTAAGTAATTTATTTGCTTAAATATCACGAAAATCTCTCTATTATTATGAAAATGAGATGCATTTTTGGAATCAGTGCAATCTGTTCTAATATTTAAAACCACAGATTTATTGGTATTGTGTTACAGTCATCATGCCTATTTACGATCTCCAGCGATTTCAAAATTGGGGACTTGGGGGAAGAGCGGCAGTGCAGCTATGTTATTCTGTAACGTAATCTATCGTGGCTGTGCAGCTTTGAACTCGACGTTGAGCATAACGCTATTAAAATCCGTGTACACTATCGCTTTCCGGCTCAAATTTGACCTTAAGTAGTTCCATTGAAAACCGTAAATTCTCGTGGCGCTGCGTAAGCAAAGTTAGTGAATACGAATAATATGCAACTCGCCGCTACTGCAGCGTCGAGCTCTAGGTTGCATTGCTTAGGGAATGGGCACTACAGGGGCAATGGAGCTGTCACTGTATGACTCATATAAACAGAAATAAGAAGTTTATAAAACTTCTTGGTCAGACGTGTAGGTTACCATAAATAATTAAAATATGTAACCAAGACCAAGACATAATTGCATTGCATAACCATCTTCAGACTCGGCAAGACAAAATGGCCGTCTCAGTAACAATGAATATGACAATAACGATGTAAATTAAGTAAGCGGGAAACAATTTGTTCGTGACAGTCAAGTTTCTATGCGATTTGCGTTTGAATAGACGAAAATATGCTTAGAAATTTGTCCGACTACCGTAACACCGAATGGCTTTTTGGATATTTTAGCTTTAGGACAGGGGGATATCTGATGTTCTATCTTCCGATTGGTTGATTCTTTAGTTAGTTTTCCGCCATTTATAATAATTGTTAACTCAATCATTCAATTTATTCACCACTGATGATCACTGTTATCACAATTAAAACAATTCAATTCAATATCAAATAAAATTTATAGTTAGAAATAGTAAAATCAGGTAATTATATATAAGTACTTATTACTAGTTCTGCATTTCTATATTTACTGATTTCTGTTCGTTCATCAACTAATATTGAGATGTTTTGGCGGGAATGCAGGGCTGCCATTTTTTTTAATGGCAATTGCTTTGAGCATTAAGCCAATGTCAAGTTAAGGGCTGCCAATTTAGTGACATTGTTTCCTACCAAATGTCTTAATTAACTCGGAATTACTCGGAAAAACTTTGATTTGCACAACAACTGATAGTTTATCGTAAAACAGGCATTGTTGGATAAATATATGATAAATAAGCACATTTATATACTTATCGTGAAATAGCCATTTTGCCTTATTACGAAACAAATGACTTCGGATGATGAAAAAGTAGAAAAAAAACAACGGGTTGCACTCCGGGAGTGCCGGCAGAAGTGAAAACTTGAATATTAACGTTGTGCATTTTATCTATTTTGGAATGGTTAGGGAATAATTTTGCGCTTGGCACGCTGTAACACAAACACACACGAACCTTCGCGCAAGCGCTCTGCGCCGCCTACGTCTTACGAATTTTCGATCAGGTCTTACGAATTTTCGATCAGAGGGCCTAGACAAGATGCAATCGCTTCATAGCGAATCTATTTCTTCATTCGCTAACGGTGTCAATTCCCTACAAATTGTCACGTGATTTTTCGATGACATATGTCATTCTCATACATTTTTATACTTTCTATTAACGATAGCGATTGTAGAATGTTACATTGTCTAGGGGGGCAGGTCACGTGTCCTGCCGTGAATTTAAATTTTTTTCCCCATCACAAAAAAAGCACAACGCAGCTAAAGAAGTTTTCACTTCAAAAAATTTCCCTGAAAGTTCGACGAGGCTTTTTACAACTAACCATTCTGTAACTGTTTTGAAGCAAACTTTAAAGCTTACCCAGTTGTTTATCAACCAGGTACACACTGAAAGGAGATTATTATTTAGCACAAACAAATAAACAGTTACCTCGTGGGCCCACGAGCCGCGGCGCCCATCGTGTAGAACTAGGACATGAGCCTACTAAGTTTTATCAGAGAGCCGCCGTCGTGCACTTTGTCAACAATGTGTCAATATTGAAGCGTGGCCCGCTAATAAACCTTTACAAGCAAGTCACGCATTCGAGCGATAGCGATATGCTTTCAAACTTGTAGAAGCTGACATAGTAAGCAGCCATTTTACACGGACTTTCCTAAACAAAGACTACTTTCTACACTACAATAATAATAATGCCAGCCCTTGTTTATCAGTGGGAAACTGTTGGGAACGGGCCTCTCCTCAGGATGAGGGGGCTTAGGCCATAGTCCACCACGCTGGCCAAGTGCAGATTGGCGGATTTCAAACGTCATTCGCAAGCTAGTTAGACTTTCTCAGACATGCAGGTATCCTCACGATGTTTTTCTTCACCGAAAACTAGTAACAATCGCACAAAGACGATTCGCACGTCATGATTAATGAAAGAAATCAATCAGTGATGCAAGCCAGGGTTCGGACCTGTGCACCGCCTGACTCATGCAAGCTTTGAATTTTAAGGCTTACAATTTGTAACACCATATAAAGTGGTGGATAACTGATGGTTGCTGCACTAGTCAATTAATTGATGACATCAATAATATGTTAAAGTGCTTTGTGTCTTGCCTGACGAGGCACTGCTTAACAGCAGAAGTTAAATGTTAGACGTGTGCCACTGTGGTCTTAGATCGGTCATGCTCGCCATCGAAAAGTCTTTGCTTGTGGTGGCTTCGTGTGGCGGGTCACCCCCTTCCCTCCAATATGGTTGAGGGGAGTGATGGCTGCTGCTCGAGTCAACTCGCGCGCGGGTGCTGCTTTGGGGGACTGGTCCGACTACTATCCCTTTGGCTTTTTAGTTTGTTGTACTTTGTATTTTTTTATTTTTTTTCTGTCTTATTTGATATTTTGAACGGCAAGACACACTGTCGCTCTGATCGAATTGTAACATGACACACTGTTTAAAAAAAAAGTGATAAAATGACAAGCCCGCTGAGTTTCTTGCCGGATCTTCTCAGTTGAGGCCGCGTTGTGATCCGGTGGTAGCTTCTTTAAAAAAAAATCATGACCTTTCAAAAGTGCTAGCGTTAAGCCTATTTGAAATAAACTATTTTTAACCGACTTCAAAAAAGGAGGAGGTTCTCAATTCGTCTGTATATATATTTTTTTTTTTTTTTTTTTTTTTATGTATGTTCGCGCATAACTCTGGCAATTATTAACCGATTTGAAAAAATCTTTCTTCCATCCATTCTGCAATCCATTGATTGGGTCCCATAAAAAAATTATTGCTTAGTAATAAGTAGTTCCTAAAAAAACAAGAATGGTGACTGCGCACTGAGAGTTGCAAGAAAGCCTATATAGATGACGTTTTAGTCGCTCGGACTCGCTCGGTCGGACAAAAATGGTCATAACTCTGGCAAATATTTACCAATTTCAATGATTCTTTTTTTATTCGAAAGAAGAAACCACTGTATTGAATCTGTATGAATTTTATTACAACCGGATAAGAACTTCCTGGAGGACCATGAACGATGTGGAGGAATTTATCTGGTAAAAACCATAAAACTGATGTTCTCCATTACATTGCTCTGACAATTATGAACCGATTTCGATGATTCTTTTTTTATTCGAGAGAGTAAACTACTATGATGTTTCCATGCAAATTTCATTACGACCGGATATTATTTTCTGAAGAAACATGAATTATGTAAAACTATGTAGACGATAATGTGATCATAACCTACCTAGATAATTTTACGGTTTTCGATGGTTCAATCTTTATATATGAAAATATCACTAAAAAGTTTAAAATAAAATCTTTTTAAAAAAAAATTGAACCGACTTCAATATCACTGAAAAGTATAAAATAATTTAAATATTATTGAAGTTGGTGCCAAATATACACAGCAGGTACGCTAACACCAACTTCAATAATATTTAAATTATTTTATACTTTTCAGTGATATTGAAGTCGGTTCAATTTTTTTTTAAAAAGATTTTATTGAGTTTGAGTTTGAGTTTGCACCTTATTTCCAAGGCAAGCGTTCGCCCACTAAGCTGTTACTGCCGCTTCTACACTATATCTATTAAGAATGTCCTCCTGGCCGATACGACCACAGCGGCCAATCTTTCGCAAGATCAGCCGTGGAGATATTACAGTGCACATGTGCTTACGTAGATACCAGCGCACTCTCTCTTTCTTTAACTCTTGAAAAGAAAATGAAATAGATGTTAACGCGATAACGCTGCAAACACAATGTTGATATTATTGACAGTCTCGTTGGTCTAGTGGTTAGACATCCTGGCCGCTACCCGATGGGTCGTGGGTTAAATTCCCACCAAGTGTCTGGGTGTTATTTAACTATTTAATTAATATCAGTTGTCTGAACTTGTCTGGTTTCCATAGTACAGGTTCTGCCTAGTTTGGGATCAGATGACCGTGTGTGGATTGTCCCAAGATTATTATTTTAATTCTAGCAATATTTGTATTTTATTACCTCGCAGTAGGTGTAAAAAGTAGTGTATTCACCTCGGGGATAAAGGTGTCTTTGTCTTGGGCGAGCTTGAATCCCTCGCTGTACTCAGGATTCTAGTTAACTCTATACTCCCTCGCTGCGCTCTTTATCCCCTTGGTGCATAAACTACTACTATAATATAAACTTGTTAACTCTCCTTTGTATTCAATAAGTTTAAGTGAGAGTAATAATATATTGGTCGCAAGATGGCGTTATTATTTCGTCAATTTTAAAAGTACCACGAATAACGCTCCTACACATTCTTTTTCGTACGTTATTAAACAAATTCTTGTTGGACAATAGCGTAGTCTGTGGCGCGTCTGTTACCATTTTCGTGCACATATTTAAACAGCTGATTAACCATAGCACTAGGACTTTAGTCTCTATTACAAAGTAATAAAGCGGAGAATGCGGTACTGGGTATTAGGTTATGTTTGTACTAAAACTGAATAGATGGCTACATGATTCAGTTGAATACTTCTGTTTAAATATAGTTCTTTATATTATGTTGAGGAATGTCGAAAATATAATCTTAACCTATAAAGTTAGAAAAATACGTAGGTAGCTAGCTAATACGATTCCGAGACCGCAATTCGGCAAACATTCACACAACGACGTGGGGGTTTGGATTACGTCTTATCGAGTACGGCGGCGGCTCCGAGGATGACAAGATGTATTTTGGAGACTGTGCGCAGGAATTGCATGACTTGATTCTACCATCCCCCTTCTATCATCGGACGACAAGACGCTCGTGAACGTCTGAACTAAACGATTTGCTTCTTGGTTTATAATAAGGCCAGTTAAAGATTGGAACAGTTTGCTTGCGCCGGTATTCCCGCCCGATTATAATGTGGGTGTCTTCAAGGCTAGAGTGAATAGGCTTTTAATAAGCTAGTGTGCTTTACCATCTTCGAGTGCGTCGCCGCTTTCCATCAGGTGGACCCGTCAAGCACTAGCTTACAAAGAATAAAAAAATGCGTGTCTGTTATGCTTTAAAACGATAGTATTGGCAAACATAGTATTGACCACTGCACCTTCGAACTCGCTGGACGATTGTGATTGGATTGTGACGGCGGTGGAGTTGCGACCCCCGTCCCCGTGACCACCTTGACGGATTCTGGAGGGCTTTAATGTGCTTTCAGACGCGGCGGGATGGACTCAAATTCAAAATTATTTATTTCAAATAGGCTTAACGCTAACACTTTTGAACGGATTTTTTTCTTCTAAAACATGACACCTGATCACAGCGCTGTCTCATCTGTTCTTGCTGATTCGGCTAGAAACTCAGCGGGCTTGTCATTTTTTAAACAGTGTTTGTCTTGTTACAATTAGTCCTGCCGTTCAAAAGATCAAATAACTAAAATAAACAAACTAAAAGGCCAAAGGGATAGTAGTCGGACCAGTCTCCCCAAGCAGCACCCGCGCACGAGTTGACTCGAGCAGCTTCCATCAACCATATTGAAGGCTCAAATGTAAGCGGCGACGCATTCGAGGATGGTAAAACACAATACTCTATTAAAAGCCTACTTAGCCTTGGAGACATTAAAATCTGGAGAAATAACTGACGCAGGCAAACTGTTCAAGTCCTTAGCTGTCCTTATTATAAATGAAAAAGCAAATCGCTAGTCCGGACTGAAGGATCGTTCACTATGAGGGTGCGTATTGGGTTTTCGTCAAGCACCAGCTAGATATCATCACAATTGTTAGCAGCGACAGCCGATAGACTTCTACTGCTGAACTAAGGCCTCCTCCTTAGAAGGGAGAGGTTGCCACAATCCTCATTGGCAGGAGTCTTGGGGATCGCAGTATAGGTGGTAGGTAATCCAATAGAAGGACGCTGCTGCCCGTCTTCTTGTTTTCCCTTAGTCGCCTCTTACGGACACGCAACAGGAGAAGATGGCTGCTATTTTTACCCGGACACCCCACGGGGTACGGGTTAGTCATGGGACACTCATCCCAACTTACCTGTCCGGTAGTTGTGGTATAGTATACGGGTATGCGACCCCGGCTTCCCTAGCTATTACTGTCCCATCCCTTGCCCTCCTGGGCGGTAATATCCTACTTTTCCTTTTTCCCACTCAAAATTGCCAATCTTCCTTTTCACAACACCTATCCTTCCCTTTCCCTCCTTATTCGTGAGAACGCAATGGTCAAAATCTTATAAATGGCGGCGATGTGGTTCGCCACCCATCACGTCTCGTTTCTCACGGAGGCGAAAAGCGGCCCTTGGGCTCTGCCTACCCCTACGGGAAAAAGGCGTGATTTTATGTGTGTACACCCCACGGGGAATTGAATAATAACCTCAAATAAAGATCGTGTCCAAGTTTCACGCATATGTGGTCTGTGTACAGAACCAATTACTAGTCGCATGCAAACCGCGGCTTACAAAATATCTTATTGTTATACAAATCGAAGGCCCCCGACACCGTTTTAATATTACATAAATATTGCGTTAACGTTTTACTTGGCTCTGTTTGTTCATTTTGAAACTGACGGGACTCTGTCTGACAAAGGCGTGGACGTGACTCGTGAGGAAAGAATTGGGTCTAAATGTGGGTGTAAGTATACAAATATATTAGACGTAGGTGGTAGGTCCCTACGTCCAGCACAGTACCTACACCACCGCAATGACAAATATTCTAGCGCCAAGCAGTGTGGCCCTTGAGAGAAGCTCAGAGTCACACAACGAGCTATGGAGAAAGCCATGCTCAGAGTTTCTTTGCGTGATAAAATTCGAAATGAGGAGATTCGCCGAAGAACTAAAGCCAGCAACATAGGCAAGTGGCAAAAGGCAGGCCACATCGCTCGAAGAACCGATAACCGATGGGGAAGAAAGGTTCCCGAGTGGCGACCACAAACCGGAAGACGCAGCGTAGGCAGGTCTCCCACTTGGTGGACTGACGACATTGTGCGCATCGCAGGTAACCAATGAATGCAAATGGTCAATTGTCGTTCATTGTCGTTTCAAGGGGGTGGTTTATGTTAGGCAGGATAGACGTCTTCCGGCTCGGGAAGATGATGAGGCAGCAGTGAGTCAGTAGCAGGGTGTCTTAAGTCGTTTAAGTTTCTAACCGGAAATTCACTGTTCGCTTTCATTCGTGTTTCAGTAAACACGAGTACTTAGGTACTCGAATGAAAGCGAACTTTGCATGAATCCACCTTCTTCATTTATAATAAGGACTGCTAAGGACTGGAATAGTTTCCCTGCGTCGGTTTTCCCGCCCGATTATAATGTGGATGTCTACAAGACAAAAGTGAATAGGCTTTTAATAAGCTAGTGTGCTTTACCATCCTCGATTGCGTCGCTTTCCATCAGGTGGGACTGCAGTCACTAGCTCAAAAGTAGTAAAAAAAATAATTAGCTATTAAATCTCTTATAATTTCACCAGCTACAGTGCTATTCACACCGGAACACAGCACTGTTTACACACTGCTGCTTTGCGGCAATATATCTGACACTGCGGTAGGATCTACCTCGTAGGTATCTATAGGTACGATGGCGCCTATCTGGATGGTATTATGCACATAACATCCACTTCTATTCTATATATATATATATAATATATAGAATTAGTTATATGAAAAAACCGATGAAAAATTTCAACGCTAGAGGGTTTAGAACCATGTGCTGGATCTATGGAATTCGTTTTCGGTAACAGGGTGTAAGGGACATCGTACATACATATACATATATGTACGATGTCCCTTATGTCGTATATACATATTATAAAACAAAGTCGCTCCCGCTGTCTGTCTGTCCCTATGTATGCTTAGATCTTTAAAACTACGCAACGGATTTTGATGCGGTTTCTCTTAATAGATAGAGTGATTCAAGAGGAAGGTTTATATGTATAATACATGCATAATATAGTAGAGAAACACTGATAATTTTAGAGGTTTCTAATGTGATGTCGTAAATAAACACATTTTTTTGCACTTACATTGCAAACGCTGGCTGAATCCTACGAGATAGATCAAAATAATGTACTACAGTATTGTACACCTTAACAAAGTCCACAAAAAAGTCTGCAAATGCGATGATGCGATGCAATTTTAAGCAATACAGCATTAATCCTTATCCAATTAAGTATAAATACACTATTTACCACCAGTGCGAAGCCGGGGCGGGCTGCTAGTATTTTTATATAACTGAAAAGACAGGGAAGATGTTCGCCTGTTTATTCTTGGTGGCTATAAATTTGGGCCCGGTATCGGCTGTTTAAAAAAAAAGTGAAAAAATGACAATTTTTAATTTATATAAACGATCTTCCGAAAATCACAGAGAATAAAATGGTTCTTTTTGCTGACGACAGCACAGCTATAATAAAATGTAATAACCCTGATAATTATGAAATTGACATTAATAACACTCTTTCTGACATTATTCAATGGTTTAGTAATAATAATTTAGTAATTAATTTAAATAAGACAAAAATTATGCACTTTCACCAACGGACTATAAAGGCATCAATAAATGTTGCGTATAAAAATTACAAAATAGAGGAAACTAATAATGATAAGTTTTTAGGTATTACGATTGATGATAGACTAACCTGGAAGCCCCACATCGAAAGCATCTGTAAACGTTTAAGCAAATCGTCATACGCATTGATTCGCCTCTCGCGAAAAGTAAATATTGACACACTGCTAATAGCATATCATGGTCTAGTAGCATCAGTCCTGAGATATGGTATTGTTTTTTGGGGGCGGTCGACAGATAGGGAGCTTATTTTTAAAATGCAAAAACGATGCATAAGATCAATGTGTGGTCTCAAACAAACTGATAGTTGTGTACCGTATTTTAAGTCTTTAAAAATTCTAACTCTACCAGCATTGTATATACTAGAGACAGCAGTATTTGTCAAAACAAATATGCATTTATTTCAGAAGGTATCTGCAATGAAGAAGACCCCTATGCGTAGCCAATACGAAAATCAATTGTGCCATATTAAATGTAAAACCTCTTTAATGTATAAAAGCGTCTTTGGAAATGCTCCGAGAATTTACAATAAATTGCCTCATGTACTAAAATGTATGCCTCTATGTAAATTCAAGAAAGAACTAAAGAAATTATTGATTAAGAAATGCTATTATGATGTAGAGGAATTTTTAAATGATGATGTATCTTTATAGTAATTTTATAATAATTAAATAATAATAAATGGCTAATTTAAATATTTTTTTTGACATTCCATTCTTATTTTCTGACATTCATAATATTCTCTTGACATTCCTTTTTTATGCCTATTTATTATTATTATTATTTAATATTGTTATTATTTTATTTAATGATTTAAGTAAAACTATTTAATATGATTTTTATTACTTGTCAGTCAGTTTGTCAACAATTTATATTTGTATGTCATAATGACAAAACATAGTGCAGTTTTATGTAACACATATGTAATTAATTTGAATTTGAATTTGACAAGCCCGCTGAGTTTCTTGCCGGACCTTCTCCCATCTGGAGGTAGCTTTTAAAAAAAAATTGACCATTCAAATGTGCTAGTTGATATAAATGATTTTGTTTTTTTTTTTTTTGTTAAATGATATTGAATTTTGTTTTTTTTTTCACGCCTTTCGCGTGTCAACCGAAAAATTAGATAGGTAGGTAGGTAGGTATATTAGGTATCTTGTCTCTCACACCGGAAATACTTTTGCGGCTGAATGTCTGAAACTGTGGCGGTGCCTATCTGGATGGTGTTATGAACAAGAAGCCTAGGAATTGTAACCTAATCTAAAATATGAAATAACCGTAACGTCGTAAGTTAACCACTTATAACTAACTAAATAGTGTGTTGTGTTCCAATTGTGATAACATCGCGTTATCACGCACAGAGTTTACTGCTCTCTTAATCTATGATAGCGTTTTTATTTGCTTTAGCTAGCAATGTGACCCCGGCCCCACCGTCGCCTCTAAATGCAGGAATATTAATCTTACTTGACACGAGGAAGAGACATCAATATACGTAGTTTATAGTTCTGTCAATTTCTCTCGTGAAAATAATATTGCAATAATATTGCTATTAGCGGTGGTTTGTCTACTACCTGCGCTTATTTTACGTGTATGATGAGCGAAAGAGATGGAGCCTCATAACTTTTTAAACCTAATCTTTAATTTAGGTAAGAACTTACCTTTTGGAAAAAAATAACTAGGTAAGTACTTAAAGAAAAAGAAAGCTCTAAGTGGAAAACGTAACTATTTCTTTAAAAAAAATGCACCGGCAGACAGATAGCAACTCTATTTTATACTGCTATCTAGAGACTATACTTAACCGTTATATAAAACTTGTAAGTTTTTTTACTTAAAAAAATAAAATAAAAATAATAAAAAGAAAAAGTTTAGAATACCTAAGTATATGTTATGTTGCTTGAACTATTAACGCGATTTTATAAAACGATCTCGTTATATTAAAATCTCGAACTCTCCTTTTTAAAAAGTTAAATAATTAAAAAAAATATTTCTTACCAACTAAACCTCCTCTCCAATGTTCGCCTGAAACTGCCCTCCATTTTGTATCACGTGTTCTCTCATTAGTCGGTCCATCGTAATGGACGCCTTGCCGATCATCATGTGACCAATCACAAGCGGGGAAAACTTAATTGCTATCTATATGATTATGAAACAAACGTCCAATCGTATCGCCCTTACCCAATGACATCGCTAAAATTTCCCCGATCAAAAAAAAACAGAATAACACTTACTATATTCACTCAATATTAAAACTCGGTACAAATTAACATAAAATACGATGTAATTATTCAAATTGATAATTTAGGACGTGTTAATAGCTCTGTAACGCACTAATTTGAGTGATAATTACCGTTAAATAGTTTTAAAACTGATTTTGAAAACCGGTGCGCATGGCGGCTAGAATAAAATGGCGCTTTTACTTACATGTCGTGTGTTTTATACAGGTGTACCTGTTACGTCACACCTGCTGCTAGGACACAACGTTAGGGTGTGTTCATAATAAATACTATATTCTTTTTTTTGATAATTTTAATAATTTTATAGGTGTGTATAACTTGTGTATTAGGTAAGAAGTTATAGATAAGTAAGTACTTATATATTTTACTAAATTAGATACGTCTATCTTTTATTACCTACCTATTTATTAATAAATACCTACCTAAATATTTTTGCATATTTTTTTCATAGGTGCTTGTCCATTGTACGTCAAATGTGTCGTTAGGTATGTGTTTTATTAGGTTTGAGTCTTATAAACGTAAATTAGGAAATCATACTGCGCTAAGACTTTTATTTTAGGTAGGTATAGTTTATGTACTTACCTATAGTAAATTGTTTAATAAAATTAAAAATGCCCTTTTCTATCTACCACAGTGTGACTTTACATAACAACTTAAACTTCATACTCAGGGGATATATCCACACAAAAACTTCTTATACCTAACTGACCCGTACGCACGTTTTTTACTTTCTTTTGGTGGTACAGCGACGCAAAGAGAAGCGAGTAGTACCACATATAACACGATAGATGGCACCACCTCCGAATCCTGAATCTAGCAAGCGAAGTTTCTCAGATGATGACGACAACAACTGTCGGGGGCTTCGGCCCTGGCCAAGCATTACACCTCGCTCGGTCGGAGGATCCTCACTTTATCGCCGCCGTCGCTTTCGCTAAAATACTAACGCTATTGCAATAAAATCTTTTTAAAAAAAAATCGAACCGACTTCAATATCACCGAAAAGTATAAAATAATTTAAATATTATTGAAGTTGGTGTTAGCGTACCTGCTGTGTATATTTGGCACCAACTTCAATAATATTTAAATTATTTTATACTTTTCAGTGATATTGAAGTCGGTTCAATTTTTTTTAAAAAGATTTTATTTTAAACTTTTTAGTGATATTTTCATATATAAAGATTGAACCATCGAAAACAGTAAAATTATCTAGGTAGTTTATGATCACATTATCGTCTACATAGTTTTACATAATTCATGTTTCTTCAGAAAAAAATATCCGGTCGTAATGAAATTTGCATGGAAACATCATAGTAGTTTACTCTCTCGAATAAAAAAAGAATCATCGAAATCGGTTCATAATTGTCAGAGCAATGTAATGGAGAACATCAGTTTTATGGTTTTTACCAGATAAATTCCTCCACATCGTTCATGGTCCTCCAGGAAGTTCTTATCCGGTTGTAATAAAATTCATACAGATTCAATACAGTGGTTTCTTCTTTCGAATAAAAAAAGAATCATTGAAATTGGTAAATATTTGCCAGAGTTATGACTATTTTTGCCCGACCGAGCGAGTCCGAGCGACTAAAACGTCATCTATATAGGCTTACTTGCAGCTCTCAGTGCGCAGTCACCATTCTTGTTTTTTCAGGAACTACTTATTACTAAGCAATATTTTTTTTATGGGACCCAATTAACGGATTAAAGAATGGATGGAAGAAACATTTTTTCAAATCGGTTCATAATTGCCAGAGTTATGCGCGAACATACATAGAAAAAAAAAATATATATACGGACGAATTGAGAACCTCCTCCTTTTTTGAAGTCGGTTAAAAATTATTACCTCAATCGCATTTGTAGTTTCTAAGAAATCCGTGGTCTAACCTACAGACAGACAAAATACACACTTACACTTGTTTGGTATACCTACTTGATTAGATGGTCAAAATTATGTGAATATTACGCATTTTTATTAATATTACATACGTACGTGTCAAATACAGAACCTCATTTTTGAAGTCGGTAAAAAAGAGTAAAAATTAGTGCGCATATAACACACCTTTATATTTATTTCTTATCGGTGAGGGAAAACGATCACAAGTAGGTAACAACTAACTTTCAGTTTTCAAACTATTGTTACCGAGTCAAAAGCTTACGTTTAACAGTATTTTACATGAACAATATGCGTTACAGCGTAAAGTATTTACATAATTACTTACTGGCTGTAGCGCGCGAATTCCTTCGTCTCTAGAATGATTTTTGACATTTAACGTAGATGGTACCTACAAGTTATTAGCCTTCAGTTAGATAGTTATTAGTCAAATACAAATACATTTATTCATATTAGATGGAGTACAAAATTAGATCTAGTAACATACAAATTTATGTCCATTCCATTTAGCCTACCTATAATAGGCATGTGAATATAATGGTGAAGTTAACAATTTTCTCATTTTAATTAAAACAAGTTCATAAGTCAGTATCATAATACAAAATGTCATTGTTGATTATTATAATCAAAAAGTCAAAAAAAATGTCAGAATCTAGTATTTTATAGTAAGTAATATTTTATGTATCGATCTCATTTTTTATTGTTATATACGACTACAACTGCTTTGTATTTTATTTGTCTAAACAAGTCATTTACAGTAGGTACCTAAGTCTATAACATTTTATCTAATAGCCATCTCTTAAGCTAACTACTTAAGGCAGTTCTTTTAATGTAGTGTGTGTCTGAGTGCAGTTGATTAAAAACTTTAATGCACATTGAATAGCAGTTTTTCGAATATATTACTGTTCTCGGTATTCTGTCAAGAATCAGCCTATCACCATGTCTTGTGCTACGCTGATAAACGTCTTTAGTTTTACTGAACAAGTGTCAAGTCAGTTAATAGCCTTACCACGGACTGGTGGTAAAATCAACCCTCTCTAAGCGGCAGCCCAAGCCGAGGCCGTGCCTCCCTGAGGTGCCCTTGAGCTCGTCGCTCCACTGCCTTTCTGGCTGGAGTGCTTTAAGCGCTCGCCCTCTTGTTCGGTGAAGCTGTAATGACCATCTGCGGCCAACAGCGACTGTCCTTCCAAAAAAAAAAACAGTTAATAGCCTCCGTGGTGCAGTGGCAAACCACTTGCTTCGCAAACCGGAGGAGGTTCGAATCCCGCGGGGTTCTGCATTTATTACCTACCTACTTATACATACTTGAAGTATTTAACACTGGGCGGTTTTTAGTTCCGGGAGTGACACACGATGATGATTTGAAGTAGGTATGTACAACTACCACCTGAGTAAGTAATGAGTTAATTAGACGTAGGTACTATTACGGACACGAACGCTGTGCCAGTTTTCAAATGAAATCGTTTGATCGACGTTCCATGCGCTTACCAAGCATGTATTTTGGGCTGGTTCGTGCAAGCGAATATCGTCCTGAAGGTGGTAGGTACACCGTGAGCCGCGAGAGTACCTACTTCTACAAAACGGAACCAACCCACACATATGCTAAAATTGAGTTATGTATTCCGAATGCTTTTAAAATGCGCCCTCTGTCAACCCAGTAAATATCAAAATGAATTGATTTTTTTAATAAACTTTGTACTTTGATATAAATACCTGACCAATTTTTCCGTGCTTGACTGCAGTCCCACCTGATGGGAAGCGGGGCGACGTAATCGAGCATGGTAATACACACTAGCCTATTAAAGGCCTATTCGCTCTTGTCTTGAAGACACCCACCACGTTATAATCGGGTGAGAAAACCGATGAAGGCAAACTATTCTAGTCCTTAGCTGTCCTCCGGACTGAAGAAACGTTCACCACTTAAGGATGCATACGCGCTGTGCGTCTCGTAACAGAACATAGTATCTAACATTTTGAAGATTTTTTCACATGATAAGTTTTCTTAGTTACTGCTAATATGGCGGATGCGGCAGCGGCCCGCAGCCATTTTATCATTATTTGATTTATTAAATATAATAATAATACCCCGCAGTACAGCTTGTAGCGAGCTGTTGATGAGTAACGAAACTACGAACCCGACTGCTCTAGAGAATCGATCCGGACCTCACTTCGGTGTGTTTTCGCCGAGTGGAAATCGAATGGAGCCCTCAGCTTTGGCTTGCCTTAATTAGCGCTCCAGAAAAAAAAAACAGTTACAGATGTGTGCTACAGGGGTGGAAGTGTTAAAGGCATAAATCCACGAGTATCTTCGGAGAAAGCCCACAGCCTAGCACACCTCTCGTCATCCCTGAGCCACTCACTCCGGTGTTGATACCTGTCGTCTCCAACGGATGGCGTTCTAATCTATACTTATAATAAAACTGTAACAGGTCCAATTCTGTACATTGAAGATATTTTGAAAATTATATTTGGAGGGCATTCTATAACCGATACTGAGGCCGAAAATATAATTTTTTTAATTTTTGTCTGTCTGTCTGTCTGTCTGTCTGTCTGGCTGTCTGTATCACGGCTGAGCATCACGCCGAAACTACTGAATGGATTCAAATGAAACTTGGCATGATTTGAGATCTTACTACGAGGTAGGACATAGGATACTTTTTATCCCGTAATCTAGCACGGTTCTTTTGGGAGAGGGTATTAAAGTCGAAATGGGTAGTTGGTTATACGCTTGGTCCGATTTTATAAATTTTTCTTTATAATATAATAAATATCAGTAAGGTAACACTCATAGAGAGTTGTTATCAAGGTTTTGTAATCGATCGGGTTAAGCAACGTTAGGTAAGGTCATTAAATAGATGGGTGACCGTTTAACGCCATTTGAACTAAACGTCTCCGTGCTTCGGAGGGCAAGTACAAAGAGGGTCCAAGTTTTTAACCGACTTTAAAAAAGGAGGTTTTGTATTCTTTGCGAATGTGTATTATTGAAAGTTTAGTTAACGTAAACACAGCGCGGGCGGAGCTGCGTGGGTCAGCTAGTTATAATAATAAATGAATGTCACAGAATTATCTCGTTTATACCAGCTTTAAATAAAACATCGCATTAAAATCGACGATTCCACAGACATACAGACATAATAAAACTTAATAAAACATCAAACTTCTAAAGCACCCCTTGTTATTGTGGGGGTTTAAAACGTTTTAAAATGGAAAATCGTCCTCTAACGTCACATCGAGTTTGCAACCACGTTTGTAACGCAAGCAAAGACAACTTGCTATGTTTTTATAGGGTTCCATACCTAAAAGGTAAAAATATAACCCTTATGGTGAGACTTCGTCTGTCTGTCTGTCTGTCTGTCATACTTACTTACCTATATATTTCGGGAACCACTGACGCTATCGATTTGAAACTTGAAATACACACATCAAAAGTGTCTAGGGATCAAGCATTTTTAAGCGGATTTCTTGAGATTGAGATGTGGCTTTGTAATAAATTTATGATTTTATAAATTTATATGGATCCTTTTTGGTGCATTTCATAATTTGAATCAGGAACTGTGAATCAAATTCGAGTAAAAGATGAAAATCAGCTGTCAATATTTTCCCTATAAAAACATACAACGCATTGAAGACATTATTAGTGCTACTGTTTCCCTACTACTGATTAAAACCAACGTTATTATGGAGCGGCGACGTCATTTAAGCAGGGAAGAAATGCTCAGAGCCGTGGGAATGATAGAAGCTGGTTCCCGGCAACGTACTGTGGCTTTAGCTCTGAATACAAGTCAGAGTGTTATCAGTCGACTTTGGACACGTTACCGAAGCACTGGTACCGTGGCTGAGCGCCATGGAGGACGGTATCGCTGCACCACACGGAGACAAGACCGATATATTCAAATCTTAACTCGAAGAGCTCCAACAATAACTGCCATGATGTTAGCCGTGAGGCTTCATCACTCTTCAGGGAACTTAATTAGCGACCAAACAGTCAGAAACCGCTTGCATGAAGTGAACCTTCATTCCCGAAGACCGCTACGGGTACCACCTATAGCAATGCACAATCGTAGGATTCGATATCAATGGGCTCTTGAACACAGAAATTGGGCAGAAGAACAATGGCGTTTCGTGTGCTTTTCTGATGAGTCTCGTTTTGGTATGAGACCGGATACAAGACGTATACGACACTGGAGAACCCCTGGACGCCAACAGCGATTAAAATCCTGCCAGGAAGTCCATCCTTATAGTGGTGGAACCATCATGGTATGGGCGGGTATTTGGATCGGCGGAAGAACTGAGTTGATTTGGATCAGAGGCAACCTCAACGCTCAAATTTATGCTGAGACGATTGTATCAGACGTCATCGTTCCTCTACAAGTGCAAATCGGTCCCTTATTTCAGTTAATGCATGATAATGCACGACCGCACACCGCAAGAGTTGTAAGACAGACTCTCGCCGCAGCTAACATCAATGTCCTGCCCTGGCCTGCTCAGTCGCCAGACTTGAACCCGATTGAGCATGCATGGGATATGCTACAGAGAAGAGCTCTGCCGAATATGGAGGGTATCCAGTCGCAAGAAGACCTTTTTTTGTTGTTGCAACGAACATGGGCGGCCATTCCACAGCGTGATTTGGATGAACTCATTTTGAGTATGCCAAACCGATGTTCTTGTGTTGTTAGTGTTCGCGGTAGAAACACGGATTATTAATTGTTTAAGTTACCCAATAAAATTTTAAAGAAAACTGTTATTTCAGTCTTTTTTTCGAACTTTTGTGTTAGTGGCTCAAATGTCAAAAATCCCTTTATTAGGAAAATGGCAAATTTCTTTATTAATGCAAAGGTGACTTGGTTTATCGTTACTGTGACAAACGAAAACACTTTATTTGATGAATCCTTAAAGAAAATTTTAATTAATATCAATCAGGAGAAAAGTTATTGCAAAAATATATGTTGATCCCTAGACACTTTTGATGTGTGTAGTACAGTTTTTTAGTAATCTTAAGAAAACCTCGACAAACCAACTTAGTTTTGCGGTTTTTTTTTTGGTATCTGTGATGTTACATGAATAGTAAAATTACTTTTTACGCCACCTGCTCGATTTTTTTTTTTTTTATATGTCCGGGCGCATTCGGCCCGGCCCGCGAATCCCCCTAACATTATTAGGGCTCTTTTTTATCTTTTATTTATTTCCAAATTATTCTAAAACTAATATAGGATCATTATTTAATTTCTATCTTTATATGTCATGCATGGTCAGGGAGGGAAAATAATGGAGAGTACACTTTTTTACTGTGGTATTTTACAATCTTGTCGGTACATCTATGTTTCTATTTTACTTTATCTTATTTTACTATTTAGAAAACTTTCGCTTATACTTATTTACAACACTGTTTACTTATTTACTACTTTTACAACATTGTTTATTCATTTGTCTATTTTACAACACTGTTTACTTCCTATCTTACTTTACAACACCATTTCCTTATTTGCTACTTATACAACACTGTTTCTATTTGCTATCTATTCTATTTTTAACTGCTTTTACAACTTTACTACACATATTATTGTCTTATTTTACTATGCTATGATAATATATACCATTATATATATCTAGCATTTTTTGTCATCTTTGTTTTCTTAACTACTATTTTGGCAGCCAAAAAATAACAAATTTCAGACAGTTGGGCTGCGAGACGGCGCCCGCGCTTGTTAAATATAGTTATATTTAATCCTATATTTATGTTTCTTGCTGCTTTACGTTGTGTATTGGCTGTGGGGCCATGCCCTCCGGGGCCCCTTCGAGGTTAGGACTCCCCATCGCCAAACCGAACTCCTCCGTAATGAAGTCCGGCTCATGGCTAACAGCATGTGTCGCGATCTTAACACGGTTTGATAGGGTTCGGGTTTGGCGGCGGTTTGGATTGTCTTTTTCCTCAAAGTTCCCCGGACGGAATGATCCAGCCACGTAATTCGCCGATTTCGCAATTTCCAACCACTTACCAACATTCGATATCCCCAAAACCTTTCCTACCTTACTTTCGCTCTTTGTCCCTACGTAGCTACAATTCCAGACCCTATTCCTGTCCTGTTTCCCGTAGAAGCATTCCCAGTGTTTTGTCTGTATTGTGTTTGTGTTTACCTCACTCTTGTGTACTTCGGGTGGGTACTGCGCATCGGATTGTAGAATTTTCGGTGACGGCGCGGCGTGTCTTGGACCATCGTGGAACGGTAAGTTTTTGCATTGAATTTTTTATATGTATTGTTTTTATTGTCTGTATGTGTTTTTTTACTGTTTTGTTTAGTTGTTCTATTTCTTTCCTGTATAACAGGAATCTGGTTTTAATTGGGCCAGTTTCAGACGAAACTGGTCCCTATTAGCTTTTTGATTATTGTGTGTGTTTATTGTTTTATATATTTTTATTATTATTACCTTTTTTAGTTTAGTTTTAAGCATCGTTCCATTTTGGTCCAAGCCCGCAGCGGTTTCCAGCGCTAGCAATTCCGCGACCACCTTAGCATTACGCCACCGCTTCCCTGGCCAGCCGGTCCCATTTCATACGTATTGGGCACACTGGGTTATGCACCGTGTGTGCCGTTTCCGGGATCTTGGCCGCCACGCAGTTCTTGCATGTGGGCACATCACCTGCTTCTAACCGGGGGCACTGCGCTCTCAAGTGTGGGGCTCCGCAGTAGCTGCATAGCTCCGCCGGTTCAGTGCACAACTTGCGCCCGTGTCCGTACGCCAGGCACTTTGAGCACTGAACCAGCGGAGACTGGTCTACAACATTGACGAGTCTCAAGTCAATATAGGCCTTGCCTGCGGCCGTGAGCCTCTGCCACAGCTTGGGCGATACCCGGAGGACGGCATGGCACTCTAATGCGTTCCGTGCCCTCCTCCGGTACAGCACCGTGGCTTCGGTCTCGGCCGCAGACAGGCCCTCCAGCAGATGTTTGTTCTGATTCTTGAGCGCTCGTTTCAGGTCCTCGACAGAGTTGTACGCCATCACGTATCGAAGCATTACCAGCGGGTCTTTGTTTTTGACTTCCTCGACTTTTAGGTGAGTGTCCGTCCGGAGCTGCGCAGTGGTCCTCTCCAACTCCACTTTGTTGGCGCAGCTCACTATGACCTTCCGGTCCCGCACCTTTCGGACATTCTCGATTTGAATTCCGTTAGTCCTGGCGTCCAGAGCGTCCCGCACCCTGGCCACTACCTGATCTCCCGTGTCCCCCTCGGTTCCGGAGGACACCATGATGGAGAGCTTCGGCTTCTCCATCCTGGCGGTTTGGGGTCTAGTCAGGACCTCCGCGTATGAAGGAGCCTGCTCCTTCAGTGCGGCGATCTGACTCCCCACCTCCTGGGTGGAGATCCGCAGCTCCTGGAGCTCTTTTAAGAGCTCCTCATCATGCCCTCCGACTCCGGGCTGGGACTGCGCTGCCTTCTGCATGAATTCTTCATGCCTTCCGATGTCCCTCCTTAGTTCCTTGATCTCCTTCATGCTTTCCTCTATGAGCCTGGTGTGTGCCTCTAAGGTTTTTCCCAGTTCTTCCCTCTTGTCTTGAGTCTCCTGAGCCTCTTCATTCTTTGTGTCCTTTGTCAATGTATCACCTCCCTTCTTGCCAACTGTATCCATTTCTTTTACCAGTTGGTAAAGTTTGTCAATCGATGTTAGGACTTCAGGTTTTATATCTGTCCTCAGATTTCTCGAATTCCCCATCGCCGTTTTCGCTCGTGTTAGGTATGCGCGGGCCTCCTCCGTCTTGCTCGCATACGCTCTAGGCGGCTTCGTCGTCGGCGATGGGGGGCCAGCCTTGGCCACCTCCCACTCCCCAATACTTCTCCTCACCTGTGAGCTAGAGGTAGTTGGGGTGTCGCAGATAGTGGACGGTCCAGCGTCCTGCGTGGATGGTTTCCTCACCGGGGCACGGTGCGTCAGCGTTACCGTGCCCGGGGGTTTGGCGGGGGCGTCCTTGGCTGGCGAGCTGTTCTTTTTGGGTGATACATGATGGGGGATTCGGATCACTGTCGCAACTGTAAAGGGGTTGCGAGAGTGGCAAAATCAAAATAAAATGTAAATAGTGTAGATGTAAACTGATGTAAATTAATGTAAATAGTGTAAAATTGTATATATATTTTAATACTAGGTCCTAAATTATAATTTTGGGTCCGCACTTCAAGAGAAGTGCCGTCAAAAATCTCGGTATTTTAATTTCCGTTAATATTATAATGTACTAGATGACCCGCGCAGCTCCGCCCGCGCTTTAATTACATTTTGCTCCCCTTTTCTCCCTACTCCCTTGATTTATCTCTCTCCATCTCTCTCTCTTATAATAAAAATCTAATTCTATGCTATTTCTCTCCCCTCCCGCTTCGGTCTCCGTCACACTTCCCCTCTTCCTCTGCCCGTTGTCCTCTCTGAACCCTCTCCCTCCTCCCAACTTGCTCCCTCTCACTCCCCCCCCCCTTGATCCACCTAACTCCTCCGATCACTCACTCCATCACCCTCCCCTCTCCCTCTCTTGCACCCTCCTCTCGTTCTATATACTTCTACTACGTATCAGTGGCATAAAATATACTTTATAACCTATTATCAGACCTACCCGCAAAATTTCATACATATCGGTTCACCCGACTCTCGTGTACGTAACTCAGGTTCTCAGATTTTGTTGTGCAAGGCGTTGCGAACGTTCGACATTCGACTCTCGTGCGCGTACCTGAGAGTTTCTCTGATTTTGTTCAGCAAGGCGTTGTGAACGTTCAGGTGAAGATTCTCCCATACGACGTATTCTTGCTGCCCGTGCTTGAGAACTATATTTAGAAAGTTGAGACCTGGCTCTCTTAGGCATTTTCAAATGTTTAAGAAAATGCTAACAGCGTGTAATATTCTAGCGCTGAAAAGAACTGTTGTTTAGCCCTGAAAAGAACTGTTGGTTAGCCCTGAAAAGAACTGTTGGTTACCCCTGAAAAAATCTGTTGGTTAGCCCTGAAAAGAACTGTTGATTAGCTCTGAGAAGAACTTTTGCGTAGGTGTAGTTTTAAGAAAGAAATCTAAAAAAAATCGAGAGGGAGCCGACCTCGCGTCTGAGCCGAGCGGGTACCTTACACATAGATCTCAACTCCCCTCCCGCATGCGCACCCCGGCCTTGGTGACGCTCACTTCGCAACGGGCCGTGCAGCAGAATTCGTAATATTTTAATTTCGCCATAACTTCAAAACCAAATGTCCAATTTTAATCATTCAAACACCAAATATTATCTACATAAACTGTACTTAATGATGAAATAATTTATTTTGATAAGGATTAATAGCATGAGTAAAATAAATACGTTTAAATGTAGTCCAATCAAAATTCAAGATATTTAAATAAAAAAATGGTTGTTGGGCCTCGACATAGACAGTGTGCCGCGGACTTTTTTGTAGATATTTATAAGATCTACAATTAATTAGAACATTTTATGGTTCTATCTTTATAGTTTAGGCAGCGTACGCAAAATAAGTAACTTTTCTGCTTGATTTTTTACACCTTGTGTCCGAAAAAACCCAAATATTTTACGGAACCCTATTTTTTTCCAAAATAAAATTTAGCCTATGTTACTCGTAGATAATGTAGCTTTCGAATGGTGAAAGAATTTTTAAAAACGGTCCAGTAGTTTTTGAGCCTATTCATTACAACCAAACAAACAAAGTTTTCCTCTTTATAATATTAGTGTAGATAGAATGGTTTATATTCTAATTTAAGGTCTGCAATTATACTCGCAATAGAACCGAGCGAAAGTAAAATGGGTTTTATACCGATGTCTGTGTTTATTATATTTAATTTTTATTTTATCGCTAAATGCTATTTTGTCCGATATTTGGTACAGTTATCTACTGGCAGTAGTCACTGTCCACTTCTTGCCACTAAATGGCGCTACGTCTAGTACAATAAACACAGTAATAATGTTGCATTATTGGTCACATAAAGATGACATAAAGTACCTCATTATATCCCTATAGTCTAGCCGGGTAATAATGTTGTACTAAACTCCCTCGGGTAATAATGTGTTTGAATTTCGAACGTCAAACGAAAATTCCTCAACACTTTTACCACAGCCTATACTGGCCGCTACCCGATGTGTCGTGGGTTCAATTCCCACCAAGTGCCTGGGTGTTATTTAACTATTAATTATTATCGTCTGTATCTCTTAACTAATAATTGTCTGGTTTCCATAATACAGGCTCTGTTTAGTTTGGAATCAGATGACCGTGTGTGGATTGTCCCAAGATATTATTATTATTTTAATTCTAGCAATATTTGTATTTTATTACCTCACAGTAGGTGCGAAAAGTAGTGTATTCACCTCTGGGATAAAGGTGTCTTTGTCTTGGGCGAGCTTAAATCCCTCGCTGTACTCAGGATTCTAGTATTAACTCCCTCGCTACGCTCGGGAGTTGCTAGAATCCTTCGTTAAGACTGCCTGTCCACCGGAGCGGAGCGAGGCAGTGGAGCGGAGAAACGGAGAAATATTAACCAATAAGATTGCACTAAGATATTGGAGCGCAGATTTTGATTTGGCAGGCAGCCTAAGCTCGAGATTCAATTTAACGCCCGCGACATAAGACACTACTTTATCCCCTTGGTGCATAAACTACTATTAATACGTCCAAACCCTCCTGTCCTCCTGTCCTGAGGGGTATGGAACCCTCGGTGTGCGAGACCGACTCGCAATTGACCTGTAGTTTTTAAAACCTAAGTCAGTAATATGAAATCAAGATGAAACTATAATTTCAGCATCTCACATCATATATATTATCTTTATGTCCTCGTTTTATTATCAGTACCTATCATATCTAGCAAGATATTATCATTTAAGACAAACCAAACGAAAATGTTGTTTGCACAGCATCTAGTTCACTGGTAGAAGTAACTATATTGCAAAGTGAGGGAAAATTCATCTTATTCCTACGGTAGAAATTTTAAATTTGTATGTGGCAAGTAATCGAGATAATATAGTACAATGATACAAAATTGTACGAATACGTACTTATGTGATACGAGAGGAGTAAAGGAGTTATCTCATTGTCTGCAATGCGGTAGAAGTACCAAACAGAAACTAATAAAATACAGTAGGTATTCATCATCATCATCATTAGTAGCCGAAAGACGTCCACTACAGCTGACCTAAAGGCCTTCCCCTTAGAAAGGAGGGGTTGCCATAATCCCCACGCTTGGCAGGCGCCTTGGGGATCGCAGTATAGGTGGAAGATAAATCCAAAAGAAAGACGCTGCTGCCCGTCTTCGCGTTCTCGTTTAGTCGCCTCTTACGACACCCAACGAGAGGAGGTGGGAGGATGCAATTCTAACCGTGTCGGGTACAGTATTCATTTCTACTATAATAATAAATCCTGACTGATAATTATTGTCTACACCGACCACTCTCACATGATCGGCCATCTACGCAGGAAATAGTGCACGATTGCTTGTGCAGATATAAGTGCGTTCTCTATTCTTTACCCTTACAATCCGATGAGAAAACCGAGACTGTGAAGCTAAGGTGCTGGACGGTTTTTTAAAAGACCATTTAACGCATGGATAAATTTACTTTCTAGACAAACAAGTCATAGTCCTAACTTGTAATCTATCTGCAGGATTTGAACCCGTAACTTTCGGTTTGCAAAGGCAAGGGGCGCCGCGGGAGGCTACTAGTATATATGCACGAGTAAACACAAGCTTAGAATTAGCCAAATAACATTTTACTGATTTTGTAATCAAAATTTTTATTTCAAATAAGTAGGCTTAACGGTCGATTTTTTAAAAACTACCACCGGATCACAACGCGGCCTCAACTGAGAAGATCCGGCAAGAAACTCAGCGGGCTTGTCATTTTTTCACATTTTTTTTTAAACAAAGTTTGTCTTTTTACAATTAGATCAGCACCAGCGACAGTGTGTCCTGCCGTTCAAAAGATCAAATAAAATAAAAAATACGACGAAAATACAACAAACTAAAATGCTAAAGGGATCGGAAGCAGTCCCCCCAAGCAGTCCAGCACCCGCGCACGAGTTGTATTATTGTATCACTAAATTAAACTAAGCATCCTTATCCTTACCATGGCAGAATATAAAAGAATTTCGCGTCTGTCTGTATATGCACTAACTCTTCCACGCAATGGGTTTTTGAAGCGGTTTTCACCATAATTTTTCACTAAAGAATTATGTTAGTTGAAAAAAAACTACCGTCTTCTAAATTACACCTGCCTTTGTAGCGAGAAAACTGTCAGCAATAACTTCATTTTTGGGACATGGCTGCGCAGTACATATTGGGAGTCCAGTAGGTACTTAAGAGAGAAAGAACTGTAACTTTGCTAACCTTTGTTTGTTTTCGTTAAGCATCAAAACTCATACCTACTAAACCACTTGTACGAGGTTTCTGCTGTTAGGTACCTACCGCAGCAATTCTGACCCTTTAGCGAGACAATGTACCATTCTACAAGCGATAACGCGAATAGAAAGTGTAAAAATGTATGAGAATGACCTATAAAAGAAAAATCACGTGACAAATCATAGGGAATTGCCACTGTTAGCGAATGAAGAAATAGAATCGCTTTGAAGCGATTGTATCTTGTCTAGGCCCGCTTTGGGCCCGCTGTTTTGTACCTAGTTCAGTTTCCAGTTAACCATTGCATTGCTTTACTTTGATTGTAACGCCATCTCTTTAATTAATGACGAACTAATGTATAACAAAACAAACCACTATGATTGATTGATTTCGGTAATAAAGTTTTAGTATAATTTTAATTAAACTAATAAGAAATGACAACGGAATGTAAAGATTATTGTAATACAAAAATAATAAATAAGTATTTTTATCATTGATTTAATTAATTGGTCACTCTATGCTGTTAAGAATGCTGCTAGTAAAAAAATCCAAATTACTAAACAAAACTGTTGATAATAGAATATTGTACTTTGCTTATGATGAATCGTTAAAAATATGTTAGGATAGCCCAAAATTTATTCAAGTTTAGCTTTATAACTAGCAGCTTGCTTTTGGTGCATAACACCACGGGCCCGAGTAATCCTGAGAGTCGGTCAGAGCCTGCCTCTACCTCGAGAGACGTGTCTGTGTCAGTTGAGTGGGAACCAAAGTGGTCGCGCAGGACTCTCAGCTCTGGCTTGCCTTAATTGGCCGTTCAGAGAGTATAACGCCATAACGCCGCGAGTAACTTCGAAGATAGCGTGTTACGCCACCCCTGAGCCACCCACACTGGTATCACTAGCTGTTGTCATTGGATGATCATTTGGGGAGTCCATCTCGTGGTTTGTTGGCATCACTTGCCACAGCAAAATCATATACTAAGTAATTATAGACAGTGACCCCGGCCGTCTGCAATAGTCCAATTGCCAATCCAAATGCTTAACCCCATGGATCTAAACTCTTTTTTCAGGTATGTACTTGCAATAGTCTCTACTGCTGAGGTCAATTACTGTTGTTTCATTATTATTAGTAGCAGTCGTAGACAGAATATAACAAGACATCTAGCTAGCGTGCCGCCGATAAGGACAGAAAATAATCATTCGTACACTTAACATACGCTAAGGATATTTATTCAAATGCGCCTATTATGTAGTATAAACGATATTTCATAATGCAATTCAATTTAAAACTCCAAAGCTAGGTCGTGAACTAGAAAATTTCATGCGTATTCGAAGAAAACGCACCGTAGGTGCGGCAGATTTTGAACACACGCTGAGGGACAAAAAATCATATGCTCTGTTTCTTTCTATCACATATAATATATATAAATGCATCCTTTTCTTGCGCGAATGAGAAAGAAAGTGCCAGCTCTCTATTGTTTTCTTTCTCTAAGGTAGCAGTTGATACCGGAACATATTTATGTCTTAAAAAGTGACTCTATGCATGTTAGATCCATCCCCGTGCAATTATTATTAATTATAGATCCATGCCCTTCTCAAAAGACCGGGTAAAACCAGTGAACGAATAACCATGAAAATAATAATAATAAAGGTACATTTGGTAGATATTTTACAAAATGGCAGCACAATTTTATTCTGTCAAAGTCAAATTCGATCAATCTATTGACAAGTGACAGACATCCAGACTTTTCTTAATTTCTTTCGACCGTGGTAGTCAGTGGGTGCAAGTATGTTGATTTTAAAATTATTAATTTTTAATTTCACTGTCGCAATATGTATCTAAAAAATCGTTTATCATTGACAAGAATTACCTTTTTAACCATTTGTGTCAAAATTTAAGTGTGTGACATTCAAAATATAGAGTCAAAAATAGGTTATGTAAATGGTGTCAAGTACAGTGAATATATGATAGTTTTTGATTGTGATATTTGTTTTATTTACAGCATTCACACTGGTTTGGACATAATGAAAACGACACAAATTGCCCAGTACGCTTTGAGACTCACATATTCGCAGGTAATAATAGATTTTAAGTTAATTTTATTTTTATCTACCCAACCTTGTCCTGAGATTCTTTACCAATGATTTAAAAAAAAATTATACATAAACCAAATCGTTTCATAATATTTTGGCGCCAAAACTAGAACTAAATGAAACATTAGTGTAATTCATTTGCCTGTCCTGTAACATTCGTTCAACTAATGTTTCAATTACTTTTTTATAATATACTCTAAGTATATTAAATTACTTCCACCACTGAAGTGGCACTAATTCTGCCGCCAAGCAGCATTGTGTAAACATTTCCGGTGTGAAGGGCACTGTAGCTGGTGAAGTTACCACACACAAAAGACTCAATATCTAATGTCTTAAGGACCGGCAACATTCTTGTGATTATTCTGGTATTGCTAGAATCCATAGGCTATGGTGACTGCTTATCATTAGGTGGATGTCATGCTTGCTTGCCACCTTGGTAGTATAAAAAATATATTACTTATACTTTGCCACTGCATAAATTGTTTACTCTATTAATCCCTACATGTTTCTGGGTATTTTGTTTATTTAGGTGCATGTTGGAAACATTATAATCATGTTGATTACAATAGTAAACAGAAAAATAGTAAACTAAAATGTCTATTTAATGATTGTAGATATTATTTACCTTACATTAAATATCCTTAATATCCTTAGGACAATTCACACACGGTCATCTGATCCCAAACTCGGCAGAGCCTGTACTATGGAAACCAGACAACTGATACTAATACTTATATACTTTTATTTTTTTTGTAAATTCATACTTATATAGATAGAACACCCAGACACTTGGTGGGAATCAAACCCACGACCTGTTGGATAGCAGACAGGGTCACTAACCACTAGACCAACGGGCCCGTCAAACATTGACTGATTGAAGTCTAAATAAATAGAAGAGAAATTCAAATAACATGTTTTGTGAATGGAAATGATGGGATACCAACTCCAATCTTACTAGGTAGTAGGTAGGTTTTTTGTACAAGGAATTTTCCAGATAGGTAGATATCATTGCAATGTTGGATATTCTACTGCCTCGCAAGAACTTGTAAACATTGCTGTTCCAGTGTGAAATGGCCCTATAGCTGGTGAAGTAACTGGCTAGTAGCTTTGCACTGCAGTTGTCTATAGACAGCTGTGTTGCTTACAATCTGGTGATCATCTTGTGTGTCTTATCACTAGTTTGAATAACGAAAATCTTTAATAAATCATCAATCTGAATGATCATATTACAGATTTTAAATGCATATTAATATGTCTATGGAATCTGCTAACTTATGGATATTTAAAATGCAATGCACAGAGGGTATCCTCTGTGCATGCCACTGATGATTAGCAGTTTTGCTTGCAACCTGTAATTTTCAGATGATAATGAAACATTAACAATAAATAAATGTATTCCCATTAGGATGGGTCACAGGTGGGATGTATGATAGATAGGTCATATGGTAGATAAATATCATACTAAACCTGTCACTTAAACTTTTATTTATTGCTTATTATTTTTGGGAAAAAAATTGGCCAGCACCTTTCTTTATTAATAAGTTATAAGCAGTCAGTCTGATATCCATAATATGGTCCAGAACCTACACCTTTTTTTTTGACGCTGGGGAAATCTTCGAAAGATCCCCGGGAACTGTGGGGCTCGACCGGCGTATGTGGGGTCCACTAAAACCCCCGCGGCTGTCGCATCGGCACCCAGGTCTCTCCGGTAGGATCTGCACCAGGGGCCCCTCAGTGCCTTGCCTTTGAGCCCGCCGCCGGGGGGCGCATTGTAGCCCCCGGGAACCAGTCACGGTGCTCACGAAGACGGGGGTCGCAGCCCCGCCGCCGTCCTCCTCGGATTCGCCGCCATACTCTCTATGGGGCTCCCAGTGTGGACCATACTGGGAGCCCAGGTCTCCCCTTTCATGTGCCGAAACGGCAGCCGCGGACATTCCCAGATGACTCAATCTACGTCTTGAAAAAGCGCCGCAGCCACACAATATGTGCAACATTGATTCTTTTTCATCTTCACAGAATCTACAAGTAGCTCGTTTGTGTTTCCTCCATGCTCACTCTGTACAGTAGACTGTCAGTCAGTGATATCTAAATTAAGAGGTGTCTGCAAACTTGCTATGGTCAGTGAATGCACCTGTAATCAGACGGCCCCTCTATTTAGCCAAATTATAATAACTTTTGGAGAAGTGTGGATCGACCTGGAGAAGAGCAACTCTGGTCTGTTTACAGTTCTTAAGTTTGACATCTAATAGTGTGCACTCACAGGCTGGTTTTCGAAACTTTAAGTCAAAGCGCGTATTTTACGTTTCCGTGGGATGATTGGATTGGATTTATTCCATCTACCATAACTCCTCGACAAAGGCCAGCAAGCACTTGACGCCGCTGAGATTCTCTTGGAGAATACTTGGGTGCCTGAAGTTACTTAGCCCCGTATGCGGCGAGCTCTGGGCATCTCAGTAGCACGTATGTTGTCGTTTCCTCCTCCTGCAGTGCAGTTTCATGTGTCTCCGTGGCGCATCGGTAAACCGCTTGCTTTGCAAGCCGGAGGTCGTGGGGTCAAATGTTGCAGAAAACATCAACTCATAGCTGTTGCAGGTAACCGGATTGTCTGAAAAGTAAGATAATCCATGCGCCAGATGGGCATGCGAAAATCGGTCCTGCACCTGACCTCTTCCCGATCGTGTCGATCTTCCATTCCATGGGTTTGGGAGAGTGCACTTGTGTCTACTCAATACTTATGCACTATATTATCTCCCGCATAGACGGCTGATCTTGTAAAACTGCTGTGGTAGGATCGGCCAGGAGGGCTTTATCTATCTATATATATAAAAATGAATGTTTATCTGTATGTCCTTTATAGAATCGTAAACTATGCATTTGATCATGTCATGATCTTCAGCAAAGTGAGAGAGCTGCGCGGGTCAGCTAGTTATTATTATAATAAAAAGTGTACCATGTGTGTACCTCATAACGATCTCGGGGATGACATGTGACAAACTCGACTGTGCGTTATTAGTTTAATCATAGCCTCGTGCAAGTCTGGATGCGTTGAAACGTGCCCTCCTAACGTGATTCATCACGTGCCGATAGTTGTAAGGCATCTATCTGCGCCATACATATCCTGTGTACTAGCGTCTTACTACGCATGACACAATTGACCCGTGGGGTTTCCGGGTAAGAATAGCACCCTGCTGTCTCCTCCCGTTGGGTATCCGTGGGCAGTGTCTAGAAAGATACTAATAAAAATTAGATCACCTACAGCCTAAGAGGCGACGAAGCGAGAACAGGAGCAGCAGTGCTTTTCTTTTGGATTTATCTTCCACCTATATTGCGATCCCCAAGACGCATGCCAAGCGCGGGGATTATGGCAACCCCTGCCTTCTATGGGGAGGCAGTAGCAGTGCTTTTCATGATGACACAATTGGGGCAGACCTACTGGGGAAATACTCCGACTTATATTATCCAAATCACTATCAGCCAATTAACCATCTTCTATTATGTTTCTGCATTGTTGCCTATATTGTATGGGCCAATGTATTCTAACAGATAAGGGATCATAGTTCGTTCAATTTCCTGCCACACAGGCTTTTCCTCCTTTTCAGTACTCTGTGTAGATGGTCTTCATGTTAACTTCTTTGCAAATTTTTCACTATAATCGTCTTCTATAAAGTATGTAATCCTTATTAACCTAAGTGGTTTTGCGTTTTTAAAAAGTGACTGAACTGAATCATATTTTCTTTTAAAAGTTGAATTTTCAGTATAAATCCTAAGGGGATTTTCAAATCTTCTACAAGAACCAGTAGTCGCAAAATTTATACTTACCGTTTTTACCTTGATATACATATCGGTTCGTTTTCTGCTCATCGATTTCGAGAAACTACGACACAGTCAAGCAAAGCAACTTGGAACTTAAGAACAAATCGACTATATTTTAGTTATATTGCAGCAAACCTGAAGTAATTTTTAGTTTTTACAAAATGGCACAGCTATCTAAAGGGTCACAGTTCACCTCACAACAAGATGTATGTATAGAGTACAATTATAGCCAAGATTCTCAATGATTCCCACAACCCTTGACCCGAGATAAGATAGACTAACACTTACATTCAACAACGAATCATTAATTAATCCAAACGCTATGTTTACATACAAATATTTTTCTTTCCATATCGATATAAATAGTACGGAGTTATTTTTGTAACCGTAGAACGATTGGAAAGCAAGATCTGCTGCCAAGGCTGTTACTCATACGAGGAGGCTCATCCCGTATTCCCCACATACAGAAATGAAAAAAGTTTGTATGAAAGAAACTCTTCATGATAATGCGTTTTCAATATAGTACAAGGGCGTTAAACGGCATACACGTTGCTACTCGCATTTTCAGTGAGAAGGCTGGCAAAATGTCAGACTAATATACTCTTTCCATTTTGTGGTCGCTAAGGTATTTGATTCAAGACATTGATAAGATTAGACAAATCAGTCCACGTCCACAATCCACTAGGATTGAATGGTAAAACTACCGGGTCACCGACCGCGCTCTATTTTTGCGATTATTCCGCGATCATTCACTCAAAAATAGTACGGTTCAGTCGGATTGAACCAGCAGTTATACACCGTGATCGAAATCTATGAATAATCCTGGCATTAAACCCGTAAGTCAATACAATATTGTACATCGACATAAAAGTTTTAAACAGTATCTGAGCACTAGGTGCAAGATGCCTTTGATTCTCTTCATCATCTTTTATAGATATAACTGAAAAGTGAAATCATTTACGCTCCTCTGAGCGTAAACCTTTTCTCTTTAATCGCGTAAAGACAATGCGAACAAAAATGCAGACTACATTATCGAAATCACCACGAGAATAATAATTATAAAATGCTATAATCCGCGCTCGTGTCGACCGATAACCATTTGCATAGTATTTTAGCGGAGATTGGTAGCTCAACGACCTTCAAACACCTGTCTTACTTGTTACTACCTACTTCCTTGACCGCTAAAATGGAATAGTCCTTACCAACTATGGTGAAACCCTTGTTACACTTGTAATGGAAAAGTCGACTCCTGACTTAGAAACCAAAATCTATCAAGTTCCTCAATTGCCTCTATCAGAATGGACGTGGAAATCTAGTTCGACCAAGATTCTAAAAACTCTACATTAATACCATAATGCTTTTATGTTATTACTAAAACATGAAGAGAAATCAAGACAGGCCTTGACAAGTGTGAATTGTTGAAATGTCAACCGTTTATAGCACACCTAAGATGGATAGAGTTGTTGAAACATCCATGATTTTAACACGGAATTTTGATGCTAGAACGAGTACATCATTTCACAGACCAATTGATCCTAATCACAATAATCAGATAGCAGGAGGAAGGCGTCTATTGACATCACATTGACGTCGCAGATACAATTTGTAACGCGCTGACAATATAATTCATGGCCAAGGTTATTTGAGGCGCTACTAATTGAAACTGAAGAGGCTAGTTTAGTTATGTTAAAAGAATAATGTCTCTCGAATTTTAATAGACATGTATACAAAATGATACTAAAATATGAATGCTTTTATCCAAATTTACTAAAAAGTTAAAGAAGTTAACCTTATCCTTCTCTCAGCTCACCAGCTCCTTCTAGAGAAAAAGTGACGTGACTTACACAGTGAACCTGTCTTTCTAATTCACACCTTCGAATGAAAGATCCTCTGATTTATATTTTTAAAGCAGATAAAAATGACCAAAATAAGAGAAAGTGGTTTTTTTAAATACACCCGAAGAAATTTTTTGTCGGACATATATTTAGCTAACATCGGGAACAATATTTTCGTATAGTCTGGACCTTAGATTACCGTTTATTATCAAATATCGATGGGATTGCGATCATCAAATTCATCCTTAAATAATTTTAGTTAAATAATACTGAACCGCAACTTAAAATATTTCCTTTGTTTAATGTTTATTTCTGTAATGTTCTTCAACGTCGGATAGTGTGAAATATGAACGATCAATCTCCCTATATCACAGTCCGCTGTGACATATGCGTGTGCGCAGTTATGTGCCCACTTTATTGACTGCGCATGATATATTTAGCTATTGTTGAAAAACATGCTTCCGGATATTTATCTTGCGTGTTAGTTTAATTAATTATCATCATCCTGTTGTACTCGTTCACTGTTAAACATAGGCCTCTGGCTCCAATCTTGGGGTTTACTCATCCATTTCTTGCCTTACACTATTCGTAATTCGTCGTTCCACCTAGTCTGAGGATGTCCTATGTTACGTTGGCCGATTCGCGGTCTTCACTCAAGAAATTATTTGCTCTATCGGTTATCAGTTCTACGACAAACATTAGCCAGTCCAGTATTGTTATAGCTTTCTAATCCGAAGGCACACGTCCATAACCTTGGTTCCCTATTGTGTCACCTTCTACAGATTCGATCATACAGAGACACACCAACAATAGAATAGAATCCACTTCCTTTCTATAGCTGAATTCATGTCTAAAATCTTCTAACATCTTCTCCCTAATACTTCTTGATTACTAGGTATTAGTTCCCTTTAACCAGTGGCGTGAAGTCCATACAGGCAAAAAGCCTTTTCCTACCCTACGACTCCTTTGAATGACTATAATTTACTAAATCTTCTAAGAAATTTCGTTTTTTGCCTACCCTGGCATAAAATTGTATGCACGCCACTGCATTCAACTAACAACAAGGGTCGTTAGTTGACAGTGCAAACTTATCAGCAGCTGCTGTAAGCTCGAATAATTCGATTTGAATTTGTACTAATGATATTCAAAGTACATCAGAACTGATGTTTGCCTTTATAACAGGTAACCCGAAAAACATTGTAGAGCTCCAAAGATATTCTAACTTAATATAATCATTTCTCCTCATTAATCTTTGTTACTAAAAATGCGAGTAGTAAACATAGAAATCCCGATAAAATGTATGTTTTTTTCGCATTTGTCTCGTACGTTCGGAAGGTCGTACAGAAATAAACTGGAGCCAAAATAATTTACCAAACAATATCAAAACGATGCCAAATTTTTAGTTATTACAACAGAAGTTGCTAAGGAAAATTCGTCAGTTTTACTGCAGTCTACCATCGTTTATTTAACCAATGGTATTAGCTCACGTCGAGATCACGTAAGCGTCTACAGGCTGACCAAATTATCTGTGTTGATGGTGGTATCGCTACTGTGTATGCAAAACTACATTTCATTATTGTACTACTAATACAATTAGTTCTAATTTCCGCCACCGGTTAAGATGAGTTAATCAGTCTATAAAGACCTTTGCCCGCAGCGCCCGAACCGAGCCGCCGCGCCGATACGATCCTAAAAGGCATCTTGAGAATGGATCGTTGGATCGGATCACAAGGATCTTTACATTGGCTTCGATCCGTTCTACGATACATAATCGTTCTAAAACTAGTTCGCTGACTTCGCTGAATCATAAAGATAGATAGCAATAATTTAGAGTGGTCAAGAGTTTACAGTGGTTTCCAGAGTAAGCCAGAGTCTTAACTCTAAATTCATTCATTCTCAATTCATTTTACTCTTTACTTTGTAAAGAGTAAAATGAAGTTTAAATTTAGAATCAACCAATCTTCAATGTTTATCAGAAATTTCTAGAATGCCTTGAACTATTATGTAACCTAAAATGAAAGAGTACTTAAATCAGTATTTCTCAAATCCCCTTATCGTCTTGTTAGCTAGTGTAAATATCGTTCTAGATAAACCTGTAATCGGTCATCCACGGGCTAAGTCTGCTTTATAACAATATATTGCCAGATAAGAACTCTTGGCGCCTTGATGACCATTAAAACTATTTAAAGATACGTGTGTCTGCCAAATAAATGGTATGGAGTTAGGCCTCATTTACGGAGACGCGGGGCGTCGCGCGGCGCGTGTGGCGGCGCGGCCCGCACTAAATTCAAATGTAGGGCGTTGTATGAGTGTGTTTACGGAGAAGCGATTTTACACGCGTTTGCTTGAAATGGAGCGTGTTTTACGGCGGCGCCCGCGGATGGCATCGCCGCGTCTCACGCGGCGTTCATTGCGGCGGCGCACGCAGCGGCGATTCTCGATGAAGCGATGCCTGTGGCGGAACCTTCTGCCAGTCTATTTGGTAATCATGCACACAGACGTAGTCACCATCGCAATGGAGTATGATATGATCGATTTTTTTTTAGAAGAAAATTGTATGTTAAAAAGTGAGTTGCACCGCCGTTGCACGCGGCGGTGCCCGCCGCGGGCGCAGCGGCGGGCACCGCCACTCTTCCCGCCCCGCGTCTCTATAAACAGCATCATATATTGCTATAAGTTTGTGTTTACGCGTGCGATGATACGCGCCGCTTCACGCGCCGCCGCACCGTAAACAATAAAAACGTCCGACGCGCCGCGAGACGCCACGCTACACGCGACGCGCGACGCCCCGCGTTTCCGTAAACGAGGCCTAAGGATAAACGTCAGGTGACAAATATGCTATCCATTTGATATTTGTCGTCTTTGTGCGATTGTTACTAGCTTTCGTTGTAGGAAAATATCGTGAGGAAACCTGCATGTCTGAGAAAGCCCGCACTTGGCCAGCATGGTCATCTTGAGGGGAGGCCCGTGCCCAACAGTGGGACATAAACAAGGTCTAGTATTATTATTTTCACTAACGATTGATAATGAAAGGAATTAGTGTAGGGATTTTTCAATGGACTATGATCCGATGCACACGCAGACGTCAGCAAATCTTGAAAATGGTTTTAAAAGTGTACAGAACTGTGATCTAATGCTATTTAATTATGCATACTAATAATGATCCTCATTTTCAAATTCAATTTCAAAAATAGACTGACGCATTCGTGCCGTCATTAAAATTTTAAACTTATGTTATTCATAACAGGAACATATAACAGTAACAGTGTTCGTAACGTAACTCTTATTTTGTGAATGTATTCTGATACATTGGTTTGTTCTCCAATTGTAACTGTAATCTTGATTTCGCTTGCATTATGTATTCAAATTTACTTTCGATCTCGTCATCAATATACAGAAAGCTGTTAAATTTTACAGCATCTATAGGTTTGTACCTGTTTAACAGGTCATTTAGTGTTGTTCAGGTAACTGCGCTGTTGAAAATATAAACGTAATACATTTATAGAAACTGAAGTGAAAAATGTTTGTGGCATTTAATCAGTCAGCTAAACCGAAAAGCTTGACCAAGCTGTAGTCAAGTCACTTTTGATACTCGTTATTAACATAGAAAGTGTTGATGAAGTGCAGCCACATAAAACATAAAAAATTTATCGTTTGCTTGTTATATTTTCATGACCCACTCGACTTGAACACGGCATAAAGCGAGTTTATCTTAAATAACAAGTTCAATATGTGAATTTTATTTTAGTTCAATAACAATTATAGGCGCAATTTATTCGAATTTTTATCATACGCAAATTGTTCTTCACCTTGTTTCAAATACAATATAAGCTTTGCCAAATGTCAGCTAAATTGTCTTAGTTGGGGAGTGTGACGGTATTTGGAATTGATCCAATGAATCCGTTTCGATTTTAGTAAGCACCTATTATTTAGCCTTCTCTAATGTTAAGATGTTTTTCAAATTAACATTATGTTCTAGTTTATTTCTGTCTTCGTTAATTCTAAATTATGGGGGTCAACCAGGGTCAACAGTTGTTTTATTTTTGCATGCATAAAATTTGAATTTCTAAATACATATTCAGCAAACATTCTTTTCGTTGCTTGCGTTTTCATAATTGCGTATCATTTCGACCTATTTTTAAATGTCAATTTGATAAAATTCCGATACAGCTTTTTATACTTCGCACTTAGTAATTAGGTATTACACTTTTCTGATAAGATTATACGCATAGTTCTAATGGATTTGAAACGATCATACGTAATGGGCTTACCAGGTAGATATTGTTTTGTAATCGGTCAATGACATGGTTACTTTACTTTTTTTGGTTCTTGCTGGGAATAGGTGTCCGTTACCCTCTGGGGTTCAACCGGGGTTACACCTTTACCCCTAATAATTGAACCCTCTCAGACACCTCTCACAGTTCTTACAGGGACGGGAATGGCAACCTGCCGCTGTCCTCTGAATCGTCGTCATATTCAACAGACGGTAGGACACCCGAAACATCCAGTGACTCCGAAGGATGGTTACGTTACCTGCCTTAAGGCCTGACTATACAGTCGCAGGACATAACCAGGACCCGCCCATTGAAGCAGACCGACTAGTGAAATACCGCCACCTTCAGAAAATCGCACCCCATGAACGCCATCTTCAAATGGCGTTGTCTTCCTGCTGACAATAAGATTGCCATTGTTCTATGTGGAATCGCTAGCGGCTGAGTGACCATGGATCTCACGACCACGTCATTGCACCCACTGGTATGAGTAAATGGTCTTACGCATGCGAGCTCAACAACGAGTATCACCGCACTGAGTTTCATGCCGGAACTTATCAGTGAGGGCGCGTAGTCAGCCAATGGTAGTGCCAGCCCTTTCTTAAAGCGACAGCCCAAGCCGAAGCCGTGCCTCTTTGAGGTGCACTTGAGCTCTTTGCTGACGGAGTGCTATAAGCGTTCGTTCTCTTGTCTGGCAACGACCTTCATTCCCAACAAGAACCAACTCTTGTTTACCGAGTATCTTACATCTTTAAAATTAACTTGCATTATCTTCCCAGAGGTTACGGGTGGTATGATATAAGTATGTATTATCGATGCCATTTTATAGCAATAATACCCTCATTCGTCATTTTCATTCGCACTGATAAAATAGTGGGTCATTTAATTGGTGTTTTACATTTGATTAATGAGGTTGACGCGTAGTTTTTATATCGCGTCAAGTCTAGACGGTTAAATATTCATGAAGCGGGTGGCTCGCATGGATGCAGTTCTATTCGAAAATAAATTTCGTGGCATATCTGTTGTTATTTTTTTAAGCTACTTGCGAGACATGCAGAATGGTCGCCTGATGCTAAGCGGAATCCGTATTTCATATTATAGGCTGGCTTTACATTCCCTAGGTCAGGACGTTCCAAACGGGTGGAGATCGCAAGGGGTAGTAGGGTCTTTGGAATGGGCTGATTGACGGTTTCAAAAGAATAATCCACAGTAATAAATGCCAGTCACTAAACGCAACAATTCGTAAGTTAGGTACAAAGTGAAGGGGGGATACAGGTATGGTCCAGGGGGCTATATGTAAATAAGGTTGGGAATCCCTGCCATAGGTAATACCTATATGGATGGACTCTTGCACAAGGCATCTACCATATAGTATAATATAAGCGCAGTAGAATATATAAAATCATGTTTATTCGTCAATAACACCACACAATATATGTATTAATACGTAGGTATTTACAATGTACCTACTATTCACATGACCGTTTTCATAATAATTTTGGCAGCTAGCAACGTGTGAAAAAAATGCATAGATACTACTAGTTATAAATGAAAACAATATTCTAGAATATTTTGTAGATCCCTTATGCAGAAAACGTCCAGCCTTACCTGGACTACCGCAGTGTCAGTTATTCTGCCGCCAAGCACCAACGTGTAGACATTGATGTATTCCAGGCAACTTAATAACTAATGTCTCGTGTGACGAGCGGCAGTGCAATGCAGCTGTCTATAGGCAGGCTTGTCCCGCGACCATCAGGCGAAGGTCTTTCTTGTCTCGTAACTGTGATAGTAAAAAAATCTATTACGTTATAATCCAGTTTGTCCTTTGCTACAATGCGGTTATATCCAGACGGATTTAGAAGAGTCTCATGCTCTACCGACTGAGCTAGCCGGGCTTCGTCAAGAGAGGGCTGAGTTTACCACTGTGAACCGGTGGTTCTGCCGTAAAGCGCTCGCCTCCTATTGTCCGGTGAAGCTGTAATGGCCATCTGCAGCCAAAAGCGTCTATCATGCCCAAAAAAAAAAAACAAAAGAAAAAAAAACGGATTTTGAATTCATTCGTCTGCTCTGTGGACAGGATGGAGTCAGTTTAATATGATCACACTAGAAGAGGAGACTAGTCGAGACTTATTTTTAAACTACAACAACAACACTGTGTGAGTACAATCACACTGTGTTGTTGTTGTATTGTATTGTACGCACTTTAGTGAGTTGCCACACATATCGATTACTACGATTGTGCCACAGATTACAAATAATCGATAGAAATAAAATCTTTTTAAAAAAAAATTGAACCGACTTCAATATCACTGAAAAGTATAAAATAATTTAAATATTATTGAAGTTGGTGTTAGCGTACCTGCTGTGTATATTTGGCACCAACTTCAATAATATTTAAATTATTTTATACTTTTCAGTGATATTGAAGTCGGTTCAATTTTTTTTTAAAAAGATTTTATTTTAAACTTTTTAGTGATATTTTCATATATAAAGATTGAACCATCGAAAACCGTAAAATTATCTAGGTAGGTTATGATCACATTATCGTCTACATAGTTTTACATAATTCATGTTTCTTCAGAAAAAAATATCCGGTCGTAATGAAATTTGCATGAAAACATCATAGTAGTTTACTCTCTCGAATAAAAAAAGAATCATCGAAATCGGTTCATAATTGTCAGAGCAATGTAATGGAGAACATCAGTTTTATGGTTTTTACCAGATAAATTCCTCCACATCGTTCATGGTCCTCCAGGAAGTTCTTATCCGGTTGTAATAAAATTCATACAGATTCAATACAGTGGTTTCTTCTTTCGAATAAAAAAAGAATCATTGAAATTGGTAAATATTTGCCAGAGTTATGACTATTTTTGTCCGACCGAGCGAGTCCGAGCGATTAAAACGTCATCTATATAGGCTTTCTTGCAAGTCTCAGTGCGCAGTCACCATTCTTGTTTTTTCAGGAACTACTTATTACTAAGCAATAATTTTTTTATGGGACCCAATTAACGGATTAAAGAATGGATGGAAGAAAGATTTTTTCAAATCGGTTCATAATTGCCAGAGTTATGCGCGAACATACATAGAAAAAAAAAAAAAAATATATACAGACGAATTGAGAACCTCCTCCTTTTTTTGAAGTCGGTTAATAAATGCGTTTTCATTACTTTCGTCTTGTTTACATTAACATTCATTCATTTTATTGTGAGGGCCTCATGCATAATATAACAAAGAAAGTCAACAATTTTTTAAGGTTGAAACTAATGTTTCGTCGACATGAGTCGTCAGAATCAAAAAAATTTTTTATCGAATGTACATTTTTCGATATCGATTATTTCGTTTACTTACTATGTTCACGTTCCTATAAACTTCAAACGTCGAGCTGTCAAAAAACCAATAATAAAATGGACAAAGTATAGGCTGATAATCTCGCAAGCAAAACAAAGAAAGTTTCGTTCCATATCAATAGACAGTTAGCGCCGTTTGGCAACCTCGCAACATAACAAATGCCACGGACGATATAAATAGCTAGCAAAATAAAATTCACATGACTGTCGTACGCGCATGTCCAACTATTTATGTTTTGTTTTATTTTAAACGTATTTACGTTAGTTGAATACCGTTGCGTTCCGGTCCGTATGTGGGATTCTTACACACTAAAACCCCCGCGGCTGTCGCATCGGCACATGAGAGAGACTCTCCGGTGGGATCTGCATCAAGGGGCCCCTCAGTGTCTTGCCTTTGAGCCCGCCGCCGAAGGGCGCATTGTAGCCCCCGGGAACCATTCACGGTGCTCACGGGGACGGGGGTCGCAACCCCACCGTACTCAATGGACGTCCTAGGGCCCACAACCCGAACGTCCAGAGACTCCGAAGGGTTGTGTGTTACGTCCTAGCCCGGCCACAGTGCTAAATAACGTCATAGTTATGGCAGTAGACTGTACGGATGTGTAATACTTGGTACGCGAGAGGAAAAAAATTGCACCTTATTACTTCAGAGTTATAAAGGATTTCTTGTGGCCGGGCTGCAACTTCCCAGCCCGACCACGCCCATACATCCACTATTCTCATTATTTGTTACATAAAAGCTTTTATTATATTATACCAATTTATTTTTTTATCTATCTGTTACCATTCAAGAGCTGGTAGAGAATTTAGTTCTCTAGTCTTTCCTATTGTAGTGAGTCGAGTCTTGTAATTTATCATCAGAGTCCGTTTTAGTCAAAAGATAAAATTTTACAAAGGATTTTTTCACATAAGATACTAGCTGTACCCGCGGCTTCGCACGCAGCCAGTAAGTAGGTAATTTTTGCGTTATAGGTCACTCATGAACTCGACATAACACTATCCATTTCCATTCAACTTGATCAGATTCGGTCTTTTATTTTTCGCGGGGAAACCTTGAAAAGGTCCTTGGTACCTGTGGGATTCTTACCCACTAAAGACTACGCGGCTGCGGCATCGGCACATGAGTGGAAACACCAAAGATCTCCAGTGGGATCTGCACCAGTGGAATCATTGCCTTGCATTTGAGCGAACAGTCTTCAAAACAATTTTTTTTTTTACTTTATTCTAATCGGGAATTAACGCGATTTACCTTATATTTTGGCTTGACGTTGCTTGTGACCACGGCTGGTGCAACCCGGCCGAAACGTCAAGCCAAAATATAAGGTAAATCGCGTTAATTCCCGATTAGAATAAAGTTAGATAATGGAATGCGAAAGTCTAAAAGTATATTTTTTTTTTGTTGTTGCGTAGCCAATATCAGGATAACCTTGTTAGGGCCACCTTAGTTATAAAATATTAACTTTTTACTTAGTATTTATTGTTTAATTTCTTTGTTCCAGCCCGCGAACCGTGAGAAGATGATGTCAAGGTCAGCATTCGTCCTCGCCGCTCTTGGGCTTGGTTTATCCACATTCAGCGTTCGCCAGATGATCATTAGCCAGACCAGACGATTCTAGACCACAGACCAGACCAACATCCATACCAGACCACGACGCCAAGGACATGAACGGTCGAGATATCAATCCTGAACATGTCTTAAACTTAAATAAAGAATGTATTTTGGCATTAGTTTATAGATTCTTTTTTTGAATGTGCAAAATGCGTAAGAATGTTGTCATTATTAAGGAGTGTTCTGGCTTTTAATTAATTAAAAAGTAATTCATGGTATGAACGAGAAAAGAAATGTATATTTTTTTTAAATTTATTTTCTCTGTGAACTTGTAGACGGATATTTGAGTTTAGACGGTAAGTTAGGTACGCATGGTCGGATTTTTAAGTGATAATAATTTTAATATGATGATCGTGTGGGACTTTTATGAACGCCTATATTGTGATTACAACCAAATAAAAATTGAAAAAGAAATGAAGTTGGCATTTTTATTTTTCTGAATCCTTTGTGCGACCATTAGACATCATTAAGCCAAAATCCAGCAAGCCATTAAGGTTGTAGGCCATGTCAAAAAAACATTAGTAATTGAGACTAAAAAATGCTTTTGAAACGGAGTATATAAGTTGATTTATCAATTATTTAATAAAATATCATTGGTACATAGTGGTACTAAAAGAAAAAAAGCCATAAATATCAACGGTTTATTTCAATTCATAAAAATTATACTTAGGTACATACATTGAACAACGACAAAAAATGCTTACTTATGTAGGTATTAATACCAAATGTGTACTTTAAATGCTCTGAATACGTCGTAAGTCTATTATTTTAAAAATATACATGAATATAACAAAAAATGTTTCATATTATTCTTCCCTTTATTTCGACCATCATCCATTTTAATAATTACGTCTAACGTCACAGGTGTAGCACGAAATTTTAAGTTTCTGATGAACTACTGGCATAGACAAAATATTAAAATATCTTTGGAGAAAAATACACATGGCGTAAATCTATGTATTTAAATAAACTTGTGGACTACACAAGTATTTAAAAATGATTTGAGGCGACCGTTAACGTAGAACTTCTTCTTTTTATCCGACTACTCAAAAAGAAGGGCACTAGGTAGATTTTCTAGCAAACAAAAAGAAGTTAAATTGTTATTTCGTACTGACATGTTTAACATAATCTCATAGTGTAAACCTATCTTACATTAATATAAGTATATTAATATCGCTCTATTCGATCGCTACAGTGCAGAGTAATTGACCAACTTATTTTCGAGCGTTGCTTTAAGGGCTGATGTTTCAATCCCCAGATATGCAAACATATAAATAAGTACTTACTTACTAACAATCTTAAGGAATAATTTTACATGCCATTTTGAGGGCTAGATAACTCTTTATTCATATAAATTCAAATACCGTAACATCTTATCTGAAGATTGAAAAATCGACCGGAAAATTATTAATTTTAAATATTTGCAGACAGTAGCGACTCTGTTTCCAGAAAAGTTGGTTGGGTACTCTGTATTTTTCGCTATTCTATGCTCGTTTTGTGCGATTGTAAAAGGTATCATCGTAATACGATGCGCGAGCTACGTCGAACGCAAAGCTGGAAGACTAGTTATTGTCTACTAAAACTAGAAACGGGGAAGATGTAGGTTATTCTAGAAATTGGGGAATTCAACATTTCTGCTCCTTTATTTTGTAACATCAACCGTCAGCCCTGACCAAGCAACACTCTTTGCAACAACAATGCATGTGCCCTTTTCTATAATAACAATTCTTAATATTAAATTATTTATTAATATACAGCAAAATAAACTTCATAACAAATTACAAAAAAGCAACTTCGCAAACGTATTCGCACGCTTACTTGCACTTGCATTGCAACTTACCTAAAATTACCAACTAGGTAAAAATAATCAAAACCTACCATTTCAAAATTAGAATCTAGTCTCTAATACACGGAGGGAGTATACAGACAGATTAAAAATTATTTACATTACTAGGGAGGGGTAAGGGGGTTTCAAGGACTAGTGAACACGGTCGATATGTCCTTGAAAACTTCGCGCTATGGTCTCTTGAAGTACCTCTCGTCGATCCTCTTGGCAAGCGCTACGAGGGAATCGTGCTTACGGACAGTATCTGCCAGCTTGCGGCACGGGAGCCGCGTGGTTATGATGGTAAACACGTGGCCAAACACCAGGGCGTCAAGTTCCGTGGGTCTGTAAAAAAAAGTAATGTAGTGTAGCCAGGAGTAAAATTACTATTCTTCAGTAGTTAATAAAAACTACTGATTATTATTGTTACTGTCAACTCTAACTAGAATAACTAAGTGCAATAAATTAATAAAAAGTTATAAGCGCGGACCTAGGAGAATTGGCCTAACTGAATCAATAATAAGTTCAAACTACAGTACAAGAAAGTTGTAGTAAATAATAATTGAATTTACATTTCACAATATTGTCATACCTAATAATAATGGTGGCATTTACAACGCTATTATAAGCAAACAACGTACAAATTCCAACTTTTACTACGACCACGTCTAAATCCAAACTAAATACAAAATTGTATCAAAGAAAAAACTCACATGCATTGCCATTCTGCATAAAACGTCGAATAAAACAAATTGCTATATTATATAGGTACCAAAACATTTATTGAAATACAGGGAAAACAGAAACACAACAATTTACATCCTTTTCCATTATTACGTTGCTACTCCTTGTTATTACATAGCTATTTTGTACCACATAAAAAAATATTATAGACCACAAACTTACGAAACTTCTGGATATGGTATAATAAAATGAATATTTTAAGGACACATATTATGCCACTAGTGTACGATACGCAAAAATCAACGAATGAAATAAAATAGACAAGACACGATGCAACGCGTTTGACGTATGCACGATAGTTAGCCGTTTCATTTAAGCGCTAAAATTTGTAATTTAATCACTAATTTTAGCCATTAAATTTTTTAACGCTGATGCAGATAGTCTGTGTTCGCACGCTGTCATTGTAGACGCAGCTATAATTTAGGTATACTTAGGTATACGATTGGCAAAATAACGGTTAGAATGTAGTTTGTAAAAAATATGTAATAAGTATGTGATTTAATCAATTTTGGTTTAACAATATCCAATTGCTTAAGGTCTTGAAACGTTACAAAGCAGTTTAAATAAATTTGTGGCATTGTAATCGTAATTTAGTCAATATCTGCCACTTCGCCGTAATTATATACAGCGTTCCTCTTCCGCAGATATTTGAGGAGGCTTTCGACGCTAATCTCTTCTTTGCTAGGCATCTTGAGGGTAGAACTTGAGCCTGTACGTTGTGTAAAAAAAAACAGTTAATATACCGACAGAGTTTATTTCAAAATACTATACTATGCGTTTCAACTAAGATTGTACCCGCCATGTTGCCATTTCAGATATATAATTACTAAAAATTATGTTTGAGCAAAAAAAGATAGCAAAATAAGACATTACAATAAATAATAAAAACGGGGCTGAATTGAATTTTGTGTTAACTCTGCTGGCGGTACAAAAATCGTAAAACACGAGCGAAGTTGCTGCAGTAGCGATCATCATGGCGGACACATTCTTATTTAAAACGCATAGTAATAATATGCATATAGAGTAGCCTCTACTTGATACAGGCGAGAGGCTACTCTATGCATCATACTGAACCACGTTATTCTTAAAACTTTTATTGCGGCGAGGCAAGATCCTAAAAATCCTGACCTTTTTAACTCAACTTCAGTTTAGTGAAGCATACGTATCTCGTACAACTGATACTACTACTGACAGTGAAACATACCCCCCACCATCACTCTAAAATATACACTGTGATACGCTATTAAAAAAAATAAAAAATAAACCTTTAGAAGAAGAGTCATCGGATTTAGGCAAATTTTTGCTGGAAATGTTGTCATCGCTGCTGCATTCATTTACGTAACACTCATTCAGTTCTTGGATATCACTGTGACCGATAAAAAAAAATATGGTGCAAAAGGAAAATGGCCAAAAAAAATCCAAACCCGGCGCAAAGGTTTTATATCTCAGTTAAAATTAAATTAGTTGTCATTATTGCTGAATTCAGTGGCTAATATATTTTATTTGCCCATTGTAGTCACTTAGCTGGCTTTTTTAAATGATGAAACACACATTTTTTTTTCAAGCCCACCCCTAGATCAGAGCGAACAAAACAAAAATTATTTAAATCGGTCAAGCCGTTTCTGACTTTTAGCGAGACTAACGAACAGTTATTCATTCATTTATAAATATAGATATAGATTTAATTTATATAGTAGTTTCTCGTGATTTGTCGTAGCCACTCATACTTACCTATTACAATAAAACAACTCATTACATTCCTTTTTTTCTATGAATATTTTACCAGTATTTTTTTTACATTCTATAGTCCTTCTATATAACAATCATAAGTGTTAGCACCCCAGCCGGTGTGCCTATATAAACACGGTGCAAGCTGAGACAAGGACATTCATACAGCGGTCACGGGACAGTCAACAGTCTACGCTCATCAGGATAACAGTACGGTTTGAAGATGTAAACTTGTAAGTGATTTATTATTATTCTCGTTAATGTCTAGTTATGGTGATCTTTTAATTTGTGTATTTGACGATATGATATAATATTATGCTAAAGATTTAAATAATCGTCGTGCCTCTTACTTATGAAATTATTTTCTATTATTGACAGCTTTAAAAAAACACGATTTTCCTTGAGCGCCAGCAATAACATGAAAAATGAGAATAGCTATAAGTACTAATTTAACTCAAAAATTTGAAATATATTTTTTTTGCGCCGGGCCTAAGTTGATTTGTATGGGCTGTGGCCAATGATATTTTACTAATATCATTGGCTGTGGCCATTTTCCTTTGTTTACTGATTTAAGAACTCCCAACAACAAAAATATAGTTTGGACTAAAACAAATTAAGTTAAAAAATATTACAATGGCAACACTGCAGTAGTTTAAAAATAAACGCTCCACTATACGTCCAACTTTAAAACCTCTTTAAAATCACTAACTAAAGTCAGATCTTTTAGGCTGATATAGGAGTGGTGGAAACTAATATATTCCTATCAATTGGTCTACACTGCTGTTCCTTCCGGGCATACATATTAAATAAATCGACCAACAGATGCATGGTCCAGAAATATGAGGTCTGTCGGTTAGAATAATATCACATACTTTTGGTTTTAAAATCAATTTCATTTTAACGAAATTTTAGTAATCTTCAGATGACCCCAGTGATGAACTGGGGTGATCATCAGCAGCCAAAAAACTTCCACTGCTGAACAAAGGCCTCTCCCTTAGAAGGGAAGGGCTGACATAATCCCCACGCTTAGCAGGCGGCTTGGAGATCGTAGTATAGGTGGTTGACAATTCAATAGAAAGACGCTGCTGCCAGTCTTCTTGTTTTCCCTTAGTCGCCTCTTACTGACACCCAACGGGAAGAGATGGGAGGGTGCTATTATTACCCGGGCACCGTAGGCATCGTACCCCAGTTACGTATGGTTTATCCACCTACCAAAGTATAAATAGATTTGTTTCTAGATTTGCGAGTACACGTTGATTTGTATCTAATATACTAAAACCTATTATACAAATATAAACGACTAAAATACCTCAATTCAATGACTTCTTCGGTACTTAACAAGTGAACGCTTTGCACCGTCTCCACCAAATGCTTTTGGTTGACGAGTCCATCGCTGTCTAAATCGTCTTCGTATCCCTCTTTCACTTCCTCGCTATTAAAATCTTTCTCGATACCCAAATTCATATCCATTGCGGTCTGACCGGATGCCGACGTATCCGTGACGTCAATCTCTTCAATCGTATCCAAGTATTCATTGTTCTTTACATCGACACTACCTTGTATCGATTCCGTGTAATTGGGATACGCAATCACTTCGAAATCGAGTTGATCACTATCAATAGTCTCGGTGAACGAATCGATTATGTGCTCTTCAACTTTATCGAGTAAGTCTTCTAGTATTTCGAATATAAATTGTGTTTGTTCGAATTCGATTTCCGTTTTGATTGTCGTATCGAGATATACCTCGCCGCCTTTTGTTGACATTATTACTATTTGTTTGGAGGCGAACGGTTTGAAACCTGCAGGACACGTTAGGTTGGATTGAATGGATATGTCACCAGATATTTGTACCAGACCTTTTTTAAAATGTCGCTATCCCTTGCAGCCCAGACACAAAGTCAAACCGAGTCGCGTTGTGTTTCTGCGATAAGGATTAAAGTTGGCTCTACGAAGGGAGGCTCGTAGCTTCCATTTGCTGTCTAGGAAGAAACCCTCAAAAGGTACTTGATATAGTTTCTGCAATTATTTAGAGAATTTCTTCCAGACATTTTGAATATTTTATAAACCCCGGCGAACGAAAACGAAGTTATATATTTGACGCCTATATCTGCATGTAGAATCGTAGCTTCCTTTTTTGTTGTCTAAAAGGAAACCCTCAAAGGGTACCCAGTCTATGTAGGGGCGGAGGCCGGGATGCGTGAGATTTCTCATCGACGCTATGGAAAGAATCTGAGCACTCCGTTCAGATAAATCGTAGCTTCGTAACGAATGGGCGCGGGGTTTGACTACGTTTTTTTTATTTAGAACATTAAAGAGGCCAGAGGAAAACCGAAGCAGGTCGCGAGTTTCTTTTACAAACATAACCGTCCCAAGAAAATCACTAAATGATGGTAAAAGCTAAAACCAAACTCATTGTTCAATTAAAAAGAAGTAAGCAAATAAACAGTCCTAGATACGCGAATGGCGACTTCGTTTTAGACTATATTTATGCTCGGATCCTACTAGCGGGGCTAATGCGTATCTCGTTTGACAAGTGATGATCACTATAGCAAAGTGACCATCAAATAACTGACAAATGATACATTCGGTATTGCCTAACTTGAGTGATCAATAACCAATGCTAATATACTTTAAGTTGACATCAAAGTTCGGTGGGCATCTGAAGCTTGATAGGTCACTTGGGTGGCTAAAGATACGCAATAGACGACACGCAGACGCAGACGTTACTTCCTTCCTAAATTTTCTACCGTCGTTAATTATAAGTTTTACCCTTCCCTCCTCGTTAGTAGTAACTTGATTACAATTGGTTGGTATGACGAATCGTTTAAGCCGAATGACGTCCAATGCTGCATAGGCCTCCCCCTTAGAACGCCACAATGAACGACAATTGGCTATTTGCATCCACCGGTTGCCTGCGACGCGCACAATGTCATCTGTCCACCTAATGGGAGGCCTGCCTACGCTGCGTCTTCCGGTTCGTGGTCGCCACTCGAGAACCTTTCTTCTCCAACGGTTATCGGTTCTTCGAGCGATGTGGCCTGCCCATTGCCACTTCAACTTGCAGATTCTGACTGTCGATGACCTTAGTTCTTCGGCGAATCTCCACATTTCGGATTCTGTCACGCAAAGAAACTCCGAGCATAGCTCTCTCCATGGCTCGTTTTCATCGTCATCGTCGTTTAATATAGGAGATATAAAAATATTTACCAAACACATCCCTATTGTACGCAACGCTTTCCCTGCTAGTGTTCTTGATGCAAACCCTGGACCTTTTAACCCGGGTGCTACGTTCCGACACGGTCCTCACGGGAGACACTGTTGACATCCGTTGGCGGGACAATTGAAATGCTTGTGTCAGGAGGTAAGCTTCTTGGGGCTAGGAGGGGAGCGAGAAAGGAGACATTAGGAATTGGAGGAGGTCATGTGAAGGTAGGCAGTTATTTGGAGTTTGTGAGCCTTGCAGTAACAATTGTGATTAATTATACTCTGTCCATTTTATTATTGGTTGTTTGATAGCTGACGCCAATAAAGTTTCGTATTGTTTAAGTTACAAAATTCACAGAAATAATATTGTAATTCATGGACGTGTACCACACTTTAGTGACTTGCCACACATAACGATTACTACGATTGTGCCACAGATTACAAATAATCGATAGAAATAAATGCGTTTTCATTACTTTCGTCTTGTTTACATTAACTTTCATTCATTTTATTTTGAGGGCCTCATGCATAATATAACAAAGAAAGACAACACATTGTTAAGGATGAAACATTAACATGAGTCGTCAGAATCAAGAAAATATTTATCGAATGTACATTTTTCGATATCGATTATTTCGTTTACTTACTATGTTCACGTTCCTATAAACTTCAAACGTCGAGCTGTCAAAAAAACAATAATAAAATGGACAAAGTATAGGTATAAACAGTAATAAATAACAAAAGTATACGAAATCGCGTGCCAGATTGGTGCCCGGCGTAAACGTATATCACTTTTGTGATTGCCAACGAAAGCATGACACTTCTATTCTATTGATAGTGGCTATTAATTGGGGCCGGTAACCACCGGAATGGACTTCGACCCAGCTGGATCCATTGTGCCTGCCCCCTAGCCTTTACTCTGTTGCTGACTTATCGAAGAGTTCCTAAGGTACCCCACGATTGCGCCAGCTTGGAGCTGTACATAATCATCTGGTGTAGGATAGGCTACACACAGATGACTCAATCTACGTTTTGCAAGTGCATCAGTCGAAGTATGTCATTTAATGCAACATATTTGTAACACATTACGACTTTTAGGGAGCCGTTGCTGTGGCATACTAGCTTTATCTAAGTCTTATCTGTGGTTATCATAATAAGCCGAAATCGTCCACTGCTGAACAAAGGCTTCCCCCTTATAAGGTTTTGCCATAATCCCCGCACTACTGTAGGGCTAATTTAATAGACCACATTTGACATCTGTCAGTTTCATTTGTCCATAATACAGTAAACATGTAATCATAATTGAAAAAAAGTTAAGGAACTGTGCAGTTGTAACTTCGAAAAAAATTATATTTTATGCCCGCCGTTGCCGTTTTGTAGTTAATTTTGATGAAGTGTCATGTGATATTATATTGTCTCTACTTTAGGCAGGCGCTTTGAGGATAAGAATATAGGTGACGACGCGATCTGCAGCAGCCCATCTTGTTTTCTTTTAGTCGCCTTTTAAGACACCCAAACGAAAGAGATGAGCGGGATTCTTACTCGGACCACCCCCGGCATTAAGGTTTATAAGAGTCTACGACCTAATTAAACTTAGAAAGAAAGTACCGTCATCTGCATTTTAGTAATGTTGATCATCCGTAACGTGTGCCGGAGTAGTGCGCTGGTGATAGGTTTTATCATCAGCGCAGCTTTTGGACCCGTGGCCGAGAGCAGAGCACGCATGTGACCAAACAGCAGCGCGTCGACGGGAGTGGGACTAGGAGTGGGGAGATTAGGAACGGCGGTTAGAGGGATGCGGAATGTTTATAGGCACTTTTCAAGGCGGGGAGGATGTAGTATCTAATTTGTATGGACTATACTTTGTCCATTTTATTATTGATTTTTTGACAGCTCGACGTTTGAAGTTTATAGGAACGTGAACATAGTAAGTAAACGAAATAATCGATATCGAAAAATGTACATTCGATTAAATATTTTTTTGTGCCATGTTAATGTTTCAACCTTAAAAATTTGTTGTCTTTCTTTGTTATATTATGCATGAGGCCCTCAAAATAAAATGAATGAAAGTTAATGTAAACAAGACGAAAGTAATGAAAACGCATTTATTTCTATCGATTATTTGTAATCTGTGGCACAATCGTAGTAATCGTTATGTCTGGCAACTCACTAAAGTGCGGTACGCGTCCATGAAGTACAATATTATTTCTGTGAATTTTGTAACTTAACAATACGTGACTTTATGGGCGTCAACTGTCAAACAACCAATAATAAAATGACCAATAATAAAATGGACAGAGTAAAGTATAAAAACTTTAATAGAGAAGTCGCTAAACTATAAACACAGACATATATATACTAGCTTCTTGGGGAAAAATCAAACAGTGTTCCGGTCAACTACCTGAACGGTCCCTTGCAGAATGGACTTACTACTGTCTAGATCAATTTTAAGTATGTAATTAAACAAAGGACAATGCCCATATTTGTATGGAGCCAAAAGTCAAAAATGCCATGCAATGCCCAAATTGCAGCTCTATGTCATATGATAGCTTTTTAACAGTATTTATATGATATCTAGATTTAATGTCATATAAAGCACCGGTTCAAAAGATATTGGACATTAAACATGATAACCTCCTACTGGTTTTCTATACATTTTATCGTTTAGAGACAACATTGCTATTAGTTTTTCACTAGGAACTTCATGATCATCATCACATAAGCTAAGCCAGATTAGTGTTCTTTTATATACTTATCTGTATGTTATCAGATAAACATGTCTGTTATTTGGAATTTATCTAGTCTGTCTCCATTGTATAGAGTCAATATGTATGGAAAACAAACAACATATTTATTTAACAACAAATTATTAGGAACTCTTGAGGCAGAGTTGTAACCACATTGCCTTTGTATATGTTGAACGCGTAACCCGCAGTTCAGGCAACGCAACATTTTGTACCTATCACAAAGAAAACAAGAAAAGTCCAAATCACAGTCAAGTCACAAAAAACAGCGGCAGATGTCAAACAGGCAGAGTGAAAGCATGAGTGACAGTCATTTTAGTTTTTTAGAATGTTTTTAACTTTGAGCTAAGTCTTTTGAGCCATTACTTTATTAGATTTTTGTTTGAATTATATTTGTTTATTTGAAGCCTAGATATACTTATACACTACCACAAAGTACTTTTTTACTTTTGAGTGTCTGGAGATATCATTTAGATCTTTATTCAACTCGTTGATAATTCAAAGGTAAAATAATAATCGATATTGGAATCGATTACTTAGACCAATTAGAAAAAAAAAAAAAATTGATCAACAAAAAAACGATTCCTTTTTCGAAGATTTTATTTATCATGCCAATTATTTAGCCCCGAACTAAACAAAGCCTAAGATTTTTAATTTAAGAGGCTGTCAATGAGGGATAGGTTAACAAACAAATAGTCCCATAAATGGCGTTGGTAAAAACTAGTCTGTCTCTGGCTTTTGATAACAAAAATGGATGCTGAACTGGGCCATGTTTTTTTTCATCTGATGACGTTTATTATAAAATCATATTTTTATTTGGTTTTGTTGTAAAGCAGTATATTATTATTCGATTATTTAGTAATCACTTTTATGACTAATATCAATCATGTTGAGTTTTACATGGGCCAAAGGACGTGATTCCAGACCGTAATAAATAAAGCATGAATTAATGATTGAACGATGATACGTACTGCAATGTCAATAGAACGTCTTATTTTTTATTATTTTTTATCCAGTGCTTCATATGATTTAAAATTAACAACATAATTCTAGTTTTTATTTATTAGAACAATCTTGTAATATACTTTATCTGGGCATTTCTGGGGCACAAATGGGCATGGTCCTTTTCAAATGAAAACTAATGTCATAATATATGTATATAAATAATTGATAGTATAATGAATGTCGAGGTACTGAAAACCAAAAACAAAATTAATTGAAATCCATATTGTATAGAATAAATAGTAAGAAGGGTATTATGCAGAATGGCATGGCAATATCGACATTGATGAAGCTGTATAACACTATAAAATAAATAATCTTATTATATTACTAATAATATGTACTTACGTATTGCCAAAGAAGTAATCTTTATCACCGAGCCGTTGACTTAAGGAGTTGCAACATTGCTCCACCTAGAAACAAAATAAAAACTATTTTACTTAATAAACGTTAATGTTTAACCACTCTCATTTGATGATATTGTGAATACTTAGGAACAGCAATAAGGAATAGGATCCTGTTTCTAACGTCCTGATGCTGTCCATCCATCTCTGAGTTGTGGGATGTTAAAGTAACACTAGAGACGTTCCGGGGGGTACAATGCGCCTCCCAGCGGCGGGCTCAAAGTCAAGGCACTGAGTGCAGATCCCACCGAAGGGCCATGGCGTCCCCTCTCATGTGCCGATGCGACAGCCGCGGGGGTTTCAGTGGGTAAGAATCCCACATACCCCGGTTGAACCCCAAAATTCCCGGAGACCTTTTGAAGGTTTCCCCGCGAAAAAAGACTAGAGCGCAAGCATTCGTGCACTGTATATTCTGCGTAGTTGGCTCATCTTGTGAAAGATTGGCCGCTGTGGCCCTGTGGGGACGGCATTATTGATTATACTCACATCAGCCAACACTTGATCCAAAGTCTTGTCGTGCCAATGCAGCGCTTTCAGCCGTTTGATGACCGTGTTACGCTTGGACCTGGTCTGAAGCCAGCCTAAAGGCCAGGGGTACACCGAAGAGTTGCGAATTTTGGTGACCGCATTGAATGTGTCGTTGTCTACCCACGATATGTACAGCTGTGGACAAATAGCTAAATTATGATAAGAACTGGAAACCATCAATTTATTTATTTGTCGCCTCCGGGTCATTAGTATGGGTCGTCTATTGACTACGAAATAAAAGTAACGTGTTGATTCTTAAAATGTAGGGTTGATGTCATTTCACAAATTTTAATATAAAGGGAAACTAAATGTTCAGTTTGTTTTTTTCGTTATACAACGTGTTACAAAATACCCCGTAAAAATTAACAAAAAAATATTATTATTTATTTTCACTGATGTGCAAACCCTATTTCAGTAAAATTAAAGTTAACTACGCAGAATGTACCTACATTTCTACCTAATTCGCGGAACGACAAAAATTTTACCTGACCTAACCTTACTAGGGTTGGCAACATTTTTGGCTTTGATAATTAATTATATTTATTACGGGGTATTTTGTAACACGTTGTATACTAGCCATGCTCAGACATATTTATTTTATAATTTATGTACACACAATAACATTAAAGGAAACAAGAAAAATAGGAATGAATAGTACAAAGGCAAAGCTTATTTTCTAAAGAAATTATTATTATACTAGATCTATTATATTTTTTTAATTCAATTCAACACACGGCCATCTGATCCCAACGTAGGCAGAGCCTATACTATGGTAACCAGACAACTGATGCTAATACTTATACTTTTTTTTGTAAATACTTGCATACTTATATCGATAAAACACCCAGACACCATCGATTGGGTAGCGGCCAGGGTGTCCACTAGACCAACAGGTCTATCTATGTTTTTAAGGATTTCTAAAAAAACTGTAGTCTCTAGTTAGTAAGATCGTTTTATTTTTGCAATAAAATATAGACTGTGACATAGTGTGCTATAATTATTTCAGATTTTTCCTTCCACAAACTTCGGATAAACGATGGGAACTGTATTTTCTTGTAATTTTTTATTATAAGCCAAAAAACTACGTGATATAAACCAAAATTAAAATCTGTTTTGTTATATGCAAATGAAGCCCTTTCATAATGACACCCCACTCGATATATACTCGTAGCAGTCTCACTTTGAAATTTTGATGACCCATTTCGACCCCCATTAAAAAAATAAAAGAACAAATATATTTTTTTCTTTTGGGATGAGGTTGGGTAGGTAAGATCTAAAACTATTCCAAGTTTCAAATCCATGGTGTCAGTGGTTTTAACACATGGAATATACCTAATAGGTACCAGATATCGGCGGGTTTTAGTCCATAAAATTAATTATATTTTGAATTCAAACAATGGGATACTAAACTATTTTATACCTCAGCGTTAACGAGGACATTCGTGATCAAGCTCATATATGCTCTCATCTCAGCCTTCTCCTCGGTGGAGAGATTGGCGCAGAGCGAGACCCCCTTGTTGGCCGCAAACTGCGCGATCGGCTCCAGTTCCGAGACTACGAAAGCACCGCACTTGATGAACGGCACACGGCCGGACGGAGACATAAACTCGGCGTTCCAACGCATCTCCACTTCGAAGGGCAGGTTGCACATCTGGGGAATATTACAATGACGTCCTCCTCACACGCATATCTTTCATAAGACCAGCCAACTACGTTAAAGATATAGTACACACGTGTTAGCGCAGCCATTAGTGCCCACGAACTAGTTTGGTATCAAGGTAATCATAGGTTATAGGTATATGGTTGAGGGGAGTGACGGCTGCTGCTCGAGTCATCTCGTGCGCGGGTGCTGCTTGAGGGGACTGGTCCGACTACTATCCCTTTGGCCTTTTAGTTTGTTGTACTTTCGTCGTATTTTTTTGTCTGTCTTATTTGATCTTGGCAAGACACACTGTCGCTCTGATCTAATTGTAACATGACACACTGTTTAAAAAAATGACAAGCCCGCTGAGTTTCTTGCCGGTTCTTCTGTTGAGGCCGCGTTGTGATCCAGTGGTAACTTTTTTTTTTAAAACATGACCTTTCAAAAGTGCTAGTGTTAACCTATTTGAAATAAACTATTTTTGACTTTGATAGAGTGTCGCAGACATTTCACGAGGTGGTAGGTTCCTTGTGCAAGGAACCGTCAAGGTAAGTACCACCGCAGTGTCAGATATTCTGCCGCCAAGCAGCAGTGTGTAAATATTGTTGTGTTCCGGCGTGAAGGGCACTCTAGCTGGTGAAATTACCGGACACACAGACTTAATATCTAATGTCTTAAGCGTCGGCAACGCGTTGCTAGCGTCTATAGGCTGCGGTGACTGCTTACCATTAGGCAGCTCGCATACTTGCTTGCCACCTTAGTAGTATGAAAAAGAACGGCTTATCTTTGTCAAGGTCGGTCAACTACGCTATAGATATTATAGTACACAAGTGCTTGCGCAGCCACAGCTGTACAGGAACTTTTCGGAGTAGCTGGACGGAGCCCTAGGAAATCCATTGAGTACGGCGGTGGGGTTGCGATCCCCGTCCCCGTGAGCACCGTGTCTAGATCCCGGGGGAGCTATAATGCCACCGCTAGCGGCGGGCTCAAAGGCAAGGATTGAGAGACCTGAGAGCCCTGGTGTTCCCTCTCATGTGTCGATGCGACAACCTCGGTGGTTTTAGTGGGTTAGAATACCACAGATTGACCCCCGCAGATCCCGGAGACCTTTTGAAGGTATCCGCGAAAGCAAACCACACGAACTTGTTAGGTATCAAGGCAATCATAGAGTGCCGCAGATGTAATTATAGATATTGTAGCCAGGAACACCAGGAAACCGCTAGTTATGCTAACCAGTGATTAAGGAAAACAAAGGCCGATCACCTGAATAAAAAGTCATATGGTATGCGTCGGATACTATCCTGTATATCCTAAAGTCGATTTTGCGTCTTATCTCCGGTCGTATCAGTCTTCCGTCGCATCCGATTGTAAGAGAGAGAGGAAAAAGGAAAAGAGAGTGCAAGTGCGCTCTACTGCGCATATATCTCCTGTATAGTTGGCTAATCTTGCCAAATATTGGCTACCATGATCAAACCGACCTGGAGAAACATTACAAGTTAGTTATTGGATAGCTGTTACATTAAAAACTGACCTTTAAAAAGGCCTGAACGGCGAGGCAGCTGGCATTGTCTGGCAACAATATCTGCTCCACTTCGTACGGCTGGAACAGCTTTACGTTGTCTGGCCATGGCTCTTGGGCTGGCAACACATGGGCGAAAATATTAAAAACAAAAAAAGAAAATGTTGTTTAAATTTTAAGATGAAAAATGATACAGGATCAAATACCAGTGGATGACATATCTTTTTGCTAAGTCACGCTGTGCTTTCTTTTCTCTAGCGCTTAGCGTTTCGTATTCAAGAATGACAACTTGGCTAAGGCCTATCAGAAACAATTTTTGACTATGTCCACACTTGGCTAAGGGGGCTATCAGAAACAATTTTTGACTATGTCCACACTTGGGTAAGGGGGCTTTCAAAAACAATTATTGACTGTGTTCACACTTGGCTAAGGGGGCTATCAGAAACAATTTGGACTATGTCCACACTTGGCTAAGGGGGTTATCAGAAACAATTTTTGACTATGCCACACTTGGCCAAGGGTGCTATCAGAAAATTTTTTGACTATTTTTTTTTTTTGGGAATGATGGACGCTGTTGGCCGCAGATGGCCATTACAGCTTCACCGGACAATAGGAGGCGAGCGCTTAAAGCGCTCTAGAAGTAGCGACGAGCTCAAGGGCACCTCAGGGAGGCACGGCCTCGGCTTGGGCTGTCGCTTAAGAGAGGGCTGAGTTTACCACCGGTTCACAACGCGCCCCCACTGAGAAGAACCGGCAAGAACTTAGTGGGGTGATGCACGTCGTTGAGGTCGCATGCGTACGACCCTTAAACTGTTAATTTTTGACTATGTCCACACTTGACTTAGGGGACTATCAGAAACATTTTTTGACTATGTCCACACTTGTCTAAGGGGGGGCTATCAGAAACAATTTTTGACTATGTCCACATTTGGCTTAGGGGGTTATCAGAAACAAATTTTGATTATGTGTACCCTTGGGTAAGGGGACTATCAGAAACAATTTTTGACTATGTCCACACTTGGCTAAGAGGGCTATCAGAAACATATTTTGATTATGTCCACACTTGGCTAAGGGGGCTATCAGAAACAATTTTTGACTATGTCCACACTTGGCTAAGTGGCTATCAGAAACAATTTTTGACTATGTCCACACTTGGCTAAGGGGGTTATCAGAAACAATTTTGACTATGCCACACTTGGCTTCTATCCATAGTCTGCCCAAGCAATATTATATTAACTTATTAATTAGGGTCCCATGTCTAAAGGGACCAAAACGATGGTCTCTCAGCCACCTGCATATTGTTTCCTCATAGAATATTTGTAATCTTCGCCAGTGATTACACCTCTAAAAGGCAGTGCTATTTAGCTGCGATTTGGTGGAGGTAGTTCCAAGCAATGATATGTAACGCAAGCTATAATACAATTTTTAAAACAAGATTTACATATGTTTCTTCTCCAGTCAATAGCTTTGATTATTATTCTGCTTATTATGTGTAGTGGAATGAAAATAGCAAACAAGAGTCAATAGATAAACGTTTCCAGTCATATTTGGATTTGTGGCTGAAGGCATGGTTACCAAATTATATTAAAAAAAAACTGAGCACACTTCTCTACACGTCTGAGCCACTTGCTCCTTGGTTGCCCACATGATCAACCTGGAAAGCCAAGTAGCTACACCTCTGGTTCTAGAGGAGACATTACATCTAGATTATGTGAAACAAGCTTTAGAGCTAGCTTGCACCAACTGAATTGACAAATTACAAAGCTTTAGAGCAAGCTCACACAATGTAGTTTACATATTACAGTCTATGTCACATAGACCAATGGAGTTTGAGTGTGCCAGTACAGTGAAATTCAGTAATATCAAATATTCTTATAAATAAAGCTGTGCCTCTGTACATGTTTTAACCTATAACTTGTCGGGTTTATTTGTCTGTGTGTACATAAATAAATAAAATAAATAAAAAATATTATAAGTATGGATTTATGCACATTATTGGCATGCAGCCCATACATGCAAAAAGACTGTCTGCCTTCTTTATGACTCTCTGAATGATGAGAATACAAATAATTTTAAATATAAAGTTTTTAAAAGAAAAACATATCAACAATATAAGTTAAATTTATGGATATTTTGCTATAGGAGGCACAATGACTGATTTGCTTTTTACCCGACTACGGAACGGAGGGAGGGTTATGATTTTAACAAGAATGTAAGTATGTATGTATGTTTGTTCATCTGTTCCCGCATATCTTCTAATCTACTTAACATAATTTGACAAGTAGGGTGTCTTTAGAAGCATCTTGATTGTCCGCTGGTTATAGGCTATATAATATCACATTATTAGACTGCGATTTTATCCGTAGTCGGGTTTTAGTTTTTAAAACTTATTATTTACCTATGACAGGGTGGAAAAATAGTGTTCACACTGATGCAATTATACTCAAAAGGTATATATCTTATATATCATAAGAGCATCAGCTAAGAAAAGTAGACATGTTACATGGTAATGAAGATGTAAAATGTAAATTATCTTTTTTATATGGAAATAGGCTGTATCATAGCTCAGTATTCACAGACATTTCCATATTTCTCTAAATGAACAATGAGTATTAAATAACCTCTGGCTAAAGCTAACAGGAATACCGCACCACACTCGTATATACAGATAAAATAAGTGGGTTTTAACACATTTTCTTTCAAAATCACACACAAATCAAAAATATTATACCAAATACAAAAGGTTCTTCCAATTTCATTATCACAGTTTCTACGACTGACCACTGCCCAAAATGACGTAACGTCGGTACGCCAATGTTATACTATTATTTGGGACACCTTGGTGCTAAAATTAAATATTTGTGTCAAACAAAACAATATCAATTCGGCAAACAAAAATTATGTAACTTATTTGGATCTTAGTCGAGATGTTTCGGTAAATAACTCACCATTAAGCTGTGTGATTATTGAATCAGTAAGATTATATTCCGGCATATTGTTCTGTCTTTATGTAATAGATTAATTTATAAGTTACGATTGAATTTAATACAAATTATAAATCCTAAATTCACAAATTCCATGCGCCTACCACATTAAATTAACTGACACTGACAGCCGATATTGACATCAGTGTTGCCAACTCAATTTTTAAAAGAAAGCTAGATCAGCAGATAAAAATAGCTAAAAAATAGCTAGATGTTTGAAAAAAATAAAGCCAACAGTTTTGGATGGGTTTTTTAACCGACTTCAAAAAAAGGAGGAGGTTCTCAATTCGTCTGTATATATTTATATTTTTCTATGTATGTTCGTGCATGATTCTGGCAATTATAAACCGATTTGAAAAAATCTTTCTTCCATTCATTCTTCAATCCATTAATTGGGTCTCAGAAAAAAAATATCGGTAACGAATAATTAGTTCCTGAAAAAATAAGAATGGCGACTGCGCAGGAAACCTGCAGGAATGCTTGCTGCAATTTTATTGATTATTTTTTTATTCGAAAGAAGGAACCACTGTAATGAATCTGTATGAATATTATCACATCCGGATAACTTTCTGGAGGACCATGAACGATGTGGAGGAATTTATCTGGTTACAACCATAAAACAGATGTTCCCCATTACATTACTCTGACAATTATGAACCGATTTCGATGATTCTTTTTTTATTCGAGAGAGTAAACTACAATGATGATTCTATGCAAATATCATTACGACCGGATAAATTGTTTCTAAAGAAACATCAATTATGTAAAACTATGGAGACGATAATGTGACCATCTACCACCTAGATCATTTTACCGTCTTCGATGGTTCAATCTTTATGTATGAAAATATCACTAAAAAGTAAAGTGCAAAATATACACACCAGGTACGCTAACACCAACTTCTATAATATTTAAATTATTTTATACTTTTCAGTGTTATTGAAGTCGGTTCATATTTTTTTAAATATTTTATAATCAGTTAAACTTTCTGGTTTCAGGAAGTTTAGGTTCAGGAAACCATTCTGATCTGAACTTTTGTGTGAAGAGCGTACTTTACGCCAGTGCAATAAAAAAATAACTCACTGGCCAAAAAACATTCAGAGGCGATTCCACCCACAATAATTGCCAAACTGTTTCTTACCATGGATGGATGTTGAGCAATATATTATATCTATATGTTTGTGAATTACGATGGTCGGTGCAATCTCCGGTACTATTTTTTCACTGTTAGAAAGTTTAAGCCTTTCTCCCTAAGTACTATTAGAGACTACTTTTTGTTTCGGTAAACGCACAAAAAAGTGTGGTGGAGCCGCGCTGGTCATCTACTGTAGGGCCAATTTAATAGATCACATTTGACATCTGTCAGTTTCTTTATTCTGTTTCAAAAGTCAAAGTCAAGTCAATAAATATGTAATCGTAATTGAAAAAAAGTTAAGCAATTGAGTAGTTCTTACTTTGAAAAATTATTAATATTTTATGCCCGCCGTTACAAGGTTCCGTCAAATGTGATTCAATTAATTGGCCCTACTTTAGTTTAATATAAAACACTTATTACAACTTACAAACTTTCAAATTTTTCTGTTTTCGGAGATCTATTCTCCGAATTCTGTTTTCGGAGAATAGATAATGAACCATCCGCCACATATCCGGCAAGTTACCTTTTACGTTACTCTACGGTCAGCGTGTCAGTTTCATTATGATGCGTACGTAGCATCTGTATAATAGTCTAGTACGTCTGTGGTTTCACTTGTCGCTATAGGTCATGATTGTATCTTTCTTTAATACTATATACGAGTAAATATAAAAAAGCTAAAAATTGTAGATAAAAATAGCTTAATAGCTAGAACGAATTATTTGTAGCTGATGAAGTTGATTTATAGCTAAATCTAGCTATAAAAACACTGAATTGGCAACACTGATTGACATTGACATCAGAGTATTGACAGCGGCAAGTCAAAAAAATATTGCCAGAATCTCAACAATTCCTTCCAAAATATTTGGTTTGAAGAATATCTGAAAAGCTCTCAGGAAATAACTAAACTGATTACATGGATGGTTAAATTAACGTAAACTCTAGTTTTATACGTGCCTCTTCTTGTATTAAGAATAATTGCAGAATTGATATTCCACTGTCAAAATCGAAATATGACTACTAAAAAAAATTTGGGACTGTTTACCAAAAAGGAAATCTACTTCTTGTGACATCCAGAATGAATGCGCTTTGGAATTAACATTTTTACCAAAGTACGAGGAATGCATAGTACACAACAAAGTGGCCTCACCTCTTGAAATCGGACCGGCCTATCTACTGCTGAACATAGGCCTCTTCCATGAGGGGGGATCGCAGTAAATGTGTAGTTATATAGAAGACTCTTCTGCCCGTCCTCTAGTTGTACATTGGACATGGACAAGAGAAAGGTCTTGTCGTTCATTGGGGAGTGCACTTATGACGGTCAAACATCGACAGAGGTCATATTTAGACGAACTAAATGTTACATCGTTGTTCTCAACCAAGTTTATTTTGATGTTTTTGGTAAGTTTAACTGTTTAGAGGTTTTGAGCAGGAGGTTAAGTTTGTCACTTTGACTTATACGACTTTGGGATTTGGAGGTTAAGGGTGTTCCATGACCCCTATTACCCCCTCTCGGACCACCACTAGACTTGGCTTGCCTACTGGACTTTACTTGAACGCACAGACTATTAGGGATGCTACGCTTGAACGACTTGGCTTACTGGACGTGGTTATGTGTATAATTATTTAGACGACCTATAATTCTACCTACTTTGATATCATATATCTCAGCCCCGATATTACTTAGGGCAAAGTTATTTTATGATTTATTATTCTTATATATACCACTATGCGTTAGATACAAACAAAACAGTGGCCGCTCAAAAAAAATCAAGCCACTCTTCATACAAAATTACCCAAACCCCTTTGGACAGTAGGTTCTTCTTAAAACCTAGGTAGGTTGATGTAAGCATCCACTAAGAAAGGGTTTTTGAAAATTCCACTCCTAAATAGGATAAATGGGGTGGACAAAAATAATAGCGGGCGTAGCCGCAGGGAATTGCTAGCTATAAGATAAAAACGGAAAATGCTATATTTACCCATCTGAATAAGCTTGGTTATATTATCACCAACACATGCAACATTGTTATTCAACAAGTTGATGCCAAAAGCGAATTCGTCATCATCGAAAAAATCAAACGGTTTTTCTAATTGTTCAGCTTGTTTAGCATCTGTAGATATATTGGATTTGGAATGTATTAGGTCTATATATTTATTATAAATTGTTTCTCCCAATGGTGCTCTTTCAGGTGAATAAGATCGTGGGGTTGTTGTTGGAGAATCGAGCCATTCCACTGTCGATTTTTTCAGTTGATCATCTTTCTCTTCGCTCTCCCAGAAATTGTAAACACTCATAGTAATTTATATTTATTATACCTAAATTTAGAAAGAAAATACTTAAACTTCAGAACATATCAATTATAAATGTCATTTCGGTTTATTTTTATGTGGTACCCAAGCATGGAGTTCTAGTTTCAATAACCTCCTTGAGCCCAAGTTATGTCGGATCAAGAAGATTGTACCTCCTTGTATCGGACAGCAAATAGTGATAATGTTAAAAAAAAACTACGATATTACTTTGTAATATTAGGCTTCTACAAAATATATAAATGTACATGATATGTATATGTAATTCCTGCTTTGTAGCTATCAGACACCAGTCTCGCCGGCGAGGCCGAAGGGTCGTACGCATGCGACCTCAACGACGTGCATCACCCCACTGATTTTCTTGCCGGTTCTTCTCAGTGGGGGCGCGTGGTAAACTCAGCCCTCTCTTAAGCGACAGCCCAAGCCGAGGCCGTGCCTCCCTGAGGTGCCTTTGTGCTCGTCGCTACTTCTGCAGTTAAGGCTAGAAGCGCTCGCCTCCTATTGTCCGGTGAAGCTGTAATGGCCATCTGCAGCCAACAGCGTCTATCATTCCCAAAAAAAAAACCGGCTTTGTACCGTTGGGATTGCTTGCGCAAATCTTGGCTTGTGCAAATATGCAGTCAATTTTTGTTAAGTTCTTTGGCAATCATTGACTAGAATTTCGTTTAAAAGTTAAAATTAACCAAATTGTATTTGTAAATCTTTTGATGACAATACACGTTTTCGAGTACGAGTGTGTATTATAAAATGTTGTATAATGTATAATTTTTACTAAGAAATACATTTATCATGAGCAGCTGAAAGACGTCCACTGCTAAATAAAGGCCTCCCCCTTAGAAGGGAGGGGGTTGATTTTACTTGGTAGGTAAATATGGTCATAATATGACCTGTCCAGTCCCATTTCGTGTCTACTATAGAATTCCTTGTAAATACATACATAACACTCAGTCACTTGATGGAAATCGAACCCACGACCTATGTGGTCGGCCACACTGCAGGCCTAGCGCGGCGGCGGCGGCGGGCGCGAAATATCAAACATATGAAACCGCCGCTTGCGGCCACACTGAAGTGACTTAGGCGGGAGCCTAGCGCGACCGGCTTGAGCGAGTTAGCAGGCGTACTTTTCAAACGTTCCTATCCGCTCGTTCTGGCCACACTGCGGGCCTAGTCAACAAGCGACCGATCGCGCGGCTGGCGGCGGTATCAAACCATTTCGGTCTTGTCGCTCGTTTTAAGTATTTTTTTATAATTAAATAACTTTAAATACATGCATAAAAAAGGTTTTTTTTACATTTGAAATTGTAAGTGTATATGTATATTGTTGATGATCCTTAATAAATAAAATAAACTTTTTTGCCTACAATTTCAATTCATAATATATTTTTTTTAAAAACCTCCATTCATTTAACTGTTTTTAGTTTTTTCCGTGCGCACCCAGCACACCATCTCTTGTGATCAACGCCTCTCATCTCAGGATTGGCCTATCTAGTAAAAAATACAGAATCCTTATAAAAGGTTTGCGACACCTGCAATAAGTGTTATCGCCACCTGCAATAAGTGTTATCGCCACAACAGCCCGCGCGTCACTGTGGCCACCCTGCGCGCCCGCCGCCGCACCCGCGCTAGGCTCAAGTCACCGCGCGTTCACTGTGGCCAACCACTATCGGATAGCGGTCAGGGGTCTAACCACTAATCCAACAGGCCCATTGAATTACATTTGCCATGTTTGCCTCGCTAGGAGGATAATAATAAATTCAAATCGCACCACAGTCAGACGCTTACCCGCCTGCCTCTAGGGTTTATGTTTTTTATTAAAATAAAATTAAAACCAAATATGTACCCAGTAAAAAAATATAAAATATCGGAACGGATCGGAATAAAAGCGCAATAGATTTCAATGCTCAAGGTGTCTAGAACCGTGCTGATGCGGCTGTGGCTATCTATATAAGCATTTAACTGATTAACAACACAAAGAGAATGCGCTCTCTCTAAAAATGAATATGTACTTACTTGTGTTTGAACTCTTCTTGTGCAAGCACAAGTAAGTAAAAGGTCCTTTATCCTTTTATTTGATACATATGTATATTTTTTTATCAAGGTAGCAAGCAAGCGTGCGGCCCTTTTTTTTTGTGAGGACAGACGCTGTTGGCCGCAGATGGCCATTACAGCTTCACCGGACAATAGGAGGCGCGCGCTTAAAGCGCTCTAGCCTAGCGGCAGAAGTAGCGACGAGCTCAAGGGCACCTCAGGGAGGCACGGCCTCGGCTTGGGCTGTCGCTTAGAGAGGGCTGATTTTACCACCGGTTCACAACGCGCCCCCACTGAGAAGAACCGGCAAGAAACTCAGTGGGGTGATGCTCGTCGTTGTGGTCGCATACGTACGACCCTTCGGCCTCGCCGGCGAGACCGGTGTCTGTTTGATAGTGTAGCATACGGTTGTCGGGGAGGGGCAGGCTCAATGCCATGGTCCAATAGGGCCGACATTGGGTCTGGGGAATCTATTAATACGTGTCGCGGACGGCGGCGCGAGTCTGAAGGACTAGTAGCATAATCAGCGGCGGCGCGGATTAAACGGTTAAGATGCTGAGACGCGCTTTCAAAGTAGCGTTTCGACGCTTCTTTGAAAAACTTTCGAAGGGGATCTAAATCGAAGTCGGAATGCAAGTCTACGTTCCGCATGTACCACGGGGCACCGACGGCATGTCGGAGGAAACGATTTTGGATAACCTGGAGGCTATCGATATGAGTGCGGACGGCGTGCGCGAAAACTACACTCGCGTAGGACATGATAGGGCGAATGCAGGCTTTGTATAATGTCAACTTATTTCTAAGCGACATTTTACTCCGCTTGCAGAGAAGGGGATAGAGGCGACCTAATACGAAAGCCGCACGATTGCGGACGGACCGAATGTGCGGTCCGAAAGTCATGGCGGAGTCCAAGGTGACTCCGAGGTACTTAACCTTCCTAGTCCAGGGGATAGGGCGGCCGAAAAGAGAGATTGGAGCTAGTCGTCTCCTGGGCTGAAGGCTTCTAGGAGAGAACATAGTGGTGGGTCCCCGGGAGAAAAGCACCGCAGCACTCTTTTCCGGGTTCACCTCTATGCGCCACGTACGAAACCATTCGCCCAGGGCGTCGACTGCGGCTTGAAGAGCACGCGTCAAATAGGACATGTTCCTATGGGAATAATAGAGAGCGGTGTCATCCGCGTAAAGGGCGAGTTGGACTCTGTTCGGATGTCGTTCGCGAACAGGCTGAACAGAAGGGGAGAGAGCACAGAGCCCTGGGGGACTCCGGCCTGTAAAGGATGGGGAGAAGAGTGTGTACCTTCGACCCGGTATCGAAAGGTACGATTTGAGAGAAAGTCTCGTATAATGAGTACGAGCCTATCGGGGACACCTAGTTGGAATAGCTTGTAGATCAAGCCGTTGTGCCAGACCTTATCGAAGGCCTTGGCAACGTCGAAAAATAGAGCCCCTGTGTAGACGGGCTTGGGCTGGTTGAGCCCGGTCAGGATGTGCTCCGTGAGGCGGTGCACCTGGTGGACGCAAGACTGTCTGGTTCGAAAGCCAAACTGCTCGTCGATGAGGATATTATTAGAGATGACAAAGTCTTTGAGTCTCGCTAGTAGCAAGCGCTCATAGAGTTTGCCGAGCGATTTTAGGAGACTGATAGGCCGGTAGCTCGTAGGGCTGCTACGAGGCTTACCCGGCTTATGGATACCTATGACATCGGCAACTTTCCACTCGGCTGGAAAGACACAGTAGGACATGGCAGCGTTGAATATAGTCACTAAAAGACATATCAGGTGAACGGGGAGGACCTTAAGGACGCGATTGGAGATGCCGTCAGAGCCCGGTGCTTTCTTAGGCTTAAGGCCTTTAATGAGATCCTCCACTTCGGTCCGCGTGACCGGGGAGAGGGATTCGGTGGGAGGGAGTGAAGACCTGCGCTCTACTTCCCTATCCACTAGGTTGACGTGGGCTGGATCGACGGACAAGGAGCTGGAGGAGCACTGACTCTCTAGAGAGTCAGCGAGTACCTCAGCCTTCTCGTCGTCATCGAATGCGGAAGCGTGCGGCCTGCCTGATGGTACGCGGTCACCGCAGCCTATAGGTACACACTAGCAACACCAGAAGAATCCCTAGCTAGCGCCTTGTCGACCCTTACGATATTATGTCTTTGTGTTCGGTAATTTCACCCACCAGCTAAAGTGCCCTTCACGCCGGAATACAGCAATGCTTAGACATGTATTAATATATTTAAAAAAAAATAAAAAAAAACGAGACGTTTTGGCTGCGGACCATGCCAAAGAAATATACATTCATACACCCGAAAGAAAACGTTATTCTCCGCAGCAAGTTTATTTCAGTGTCAAGTGCTCAGAGAAAGTACCAAGGTATCTCCTCTAAGGTCAAGTGTCAACTTTGAGTATTAAACCAACAGTGTCAACCATGTGTCAACCTTTGCTAAAAATCGGCAGTTGCCTTGCCATGCTTGTTATCGGGCATTTTTTTATTTAATTGCTGGCAACAAGTTATTTAGTGGCAAGAGGCAACACTGACTGACAAAAAAAAAAAACTAAAAAATAATTTGTGATTTCACGTTCAATTAATTTATTTACGTGTAAATTATAAAATAATTGTGTATTTAGTCAAATTCAATTCTATAATACTATAAATAATGGCAGATGTGCTAGATATCGAAAATTCGGAAGAATTTGAAGTCGACGAAGACGGTGAACGTAAGTGAAAATACAAACCACGATATTGTTTATACTTCATTTATAAATCTATTCAGAATGTAAATTCGTTTAATGTTTTTCTTTTTGGATCAATAACTAGGTAGGTAGCTCTACTATACAATCTTTCCTCCTGTATAGTATATTTATTATGATAAATTCCAAACAACAATTTTCTAGGTTATACCTACTTTCTAGTTCACTGAACTCTAAATAGGCATAAAATACCATTTCAATCGTGCATTCTGACAATATTTGCCCCCGTATTCGTGCAATGTTGACATTTCCTTGAATAATTTACGTTTTTCAGAGGGCATTGCTCGTTTGAAAGAGAAGGCGCGAAAACGTAAAGGGAGAGGTTTTGGTGGCGAAGCCGGCGGCGGCGGCGCGGCTGAGAGAGGCAATAGAGGCAGGTACGACCGAGCTTTATACAGTTTATACTACCTGACCTTGGTCCTGTGGGTTTGTAACCCTCAGGACCAACCCTACCATCTCCTGTTCAGTGTCCCTATGAGGCGACTAAGGGAAAACAAGAAGACAGGCAGCAGTGTCTTTCTATTGGATTACTTACCACTTTATATAATTACCTATCACTATCATTCAGAGAATTCAATCAGAATTGGCTGCTGCTCGAGTCAACTCGTGCGCGGGTGCTGCTTGGGGGGATTAGTCCGACTACTATCCCTTTGGCTTTTTAGTTTGTTGTACTTTCGTCGTATTTTATTATTTTTTCTGTCTTATTTGATCTTTTGAACGGCAAGACACACTGTCGCTCTGATCTAATTGTAACATGACACACTGAGTTTCTTGTTGGATCTTCTCCGTTGAGGCCGCATTGTGATCCGGTGGTAGCTTTTTTTTTTTTTTAAAAAAAACATGACCTTTCAAAAGTGCTAGTGCCTATTTGAAATAAACTATTTTTGAGTTTGAGATTAATATTTGATTATTTGATCGACTTCTGACCTTATACACATTACATTTAAGAATTCAAAAAGATTATGCATAGTCATGGCATGGTAGCTATTTACCAATCTCAAATTATGCAGACTTTTTTCAATTCCCTTCAGTGGTCAGACATTTGCCTGATAGTAAGACACAAGCCTGCTTAGAAACAGCTGCACCTGAGAATTTAGTCATTAAGTCTGTTGAGCCAGGTATCAGTATCAGCAGCAACATTGCCCTTCACACTGCAACACAGTTTGATACAGGACATTAAGGGCAGGTTAAAATATTCACATTTTTCGCTGACTGTACGTTTTTTCCAAAATCTAGATACAGTTCAGAATATTTCAAAAAGTTATAGATGGTTTCGTAAGTACCTGCTTTTACTGTCCCAAAAAAAATCCACCCTGTATTTACGCACTGCTGCTAGGCCGCAGAATATCTGGCACTGCTGCAGTGGTACCTAGGTAGACAAGATACCTACCACCTAGAAAATAGCCTGTCTTGTAAATATACATTATTTTTAACAGGCCTTGTTTTTGTCCCACTGTTGGGCATAGGCCTCCCTAAAGAAGGGGCTTAGGCCATAGTCCACCACACTGGCCAAGTATGGGTTGGCAGACTTCACCACGTCATTGGAAATTTCTCCAATATGCAGGTTTCCTCATGTTTTTCCTTCACCGAAGGCCTGTAACCATAGCAGAAATAATGATTCGTACATGATTAATTAATCAAAATCAGAGGTTCGAACCTGTTTCCAAGGCAAGCGCTCATCCACTGAGCTGCCACATCTTATGCTCCAATGAATTTCAAAATTGACCTTTTTTTTATACCAAGCTATGTACATTATATTAACATATTTAACATTACAGATATGACAGTCTCGCACCTGAAGGTGACGGTAACACACCAGGCCCTCAGAGGTCTGTAGAAGGCTGGATTTTGTTTGTAAGCAATGTGCATGAAGAGGCACAGGAGGAAGACATACAGGTGAGCTATTAGACTTCTGATCTAGAGATTTTTTTTGTTTTGTATGGGGGGAAGCCTTCAAAAGGTGAAGGGTCAACTGGGGTATATCCCTGTGGCTATCAAATTAGCATATGAGAGGGGATAGTCCTTCAGACTCGCGCCGCCATCCGCGGCATGTATTGTTAGATCCCCCCAGACCCAATATCGGCCTTATTGGACCATGACATTAAGCCTGCCCCTCCCCAACAACCATATGCTACACTATGAAATAGACACCGGTCTCGCCGGCGAGGCCGATGGGTCTTACGTATGCGACCTTAACGGGTCCCCCCCACTGAGTTTCTTGCCGTCTCTTCTCAGTGGGGGCGCGTTGTGAATCAGCCCTCTCTAGGGCTGTCCCCTATCTGAGGCCGTGCTTCCCTTAGGTGCCCTTGAGCACGTCGCTCTCCTACCTTTCTGGCTGGAGCGCTTTCCCTGTGAAGCTGTAATGGCCATCTGCGGCCAACAGTGAATGCCCTCCAAAAAAAAATATATGAGAGAGGCGACCTGAGCTCTTCAGTGAGATCTGCACCAGGTACTCCTCGTAGGGGAGACACTCATACATTCTAGTAGACTGGGTTATGTAGGATTATTACCTGTTAAAATTTCCCCATTATCCATCATTCATGCCAAGGAGCGACTAGGAAATCATGCGGTATCTATGAATGGGATGTGGGTCACAAGCCGTATCACCTTTAGGACGATAATTGCTTGCGCGAGACGGTCCAAAATACGTGCGGACGGGGTAAGCGCACTTACGTTGGGTGTCCGTAAGAGACGACTAAGTGAAAACAAGAAGACTGGCAGCAGCATCTCTCTTGGATTACCTACCATCTATACTGCAATCCTCAAGACGCGTGCCAAGCGTGAGGATTATGGCAACCCCTTCCCTTCTAAAGGGAGGCCTATGTTCTGCAGTGGACGTTGTTTAGGTTGTTCTTGATACACGACGTTACCGTCGCGTCGTTCAACCGATTTTGATTGGAAACTGGTCCACGATAGTACGTTTGGCAATATATATTTTATCTTTTGTTGCAGAACCAATTCTCAGAGTTTGGCGAGATCAAAAATATACACTTGAACTTGGATAGGCGTACTGGCTTCCTCAAAGGATACGCGCTCGTAGAGTATGAGACCTACAAGCAAGCAGCTGTAAGTAATATACATTACAATTTACTAGGTGGTAGGTTCCTTGTGCAAGGAAACCGTCCAGGTAGGTACCACCGCAGTGTCAGATATTCTGCCGCCAAGCAGCAGTGTGTAAGCATTGCTGTGTTCTGGCGTGAAGGGCACTGTAGCTGGTGAAATTACTGGACACAAAGACTTAACATCTAATGTCTTAAGGGTCGGCAACGCGCTAGTGATTCTTCTGGTGTTGCTAGCGTCTACAGGCTGCGGTGGCTGCTTATCATCAGGCGGGCCGTACGCTTGCTTGCCACCTTGGTAGTATAAAAAAAAGAATTTTCTTCAACATAGTAATATGTTTGCCGGATGGTAAACAACTTGCCTGCGTACACACAGCTCTCTCTACCTCATGCGTGTTTTTTCTTTTTAGAGTGCTCGGGAAGCGCTAAATGGTGCGGATATCCTCGGCCAAGCCATCTCGGTGGACTGGTGCTTCGTGAAAGGGCCCACCAAGGGTCACAAGAAGAGGCGATAGTTTACATACCAAACTTTGTTTTAAGGGATTAAGGAAGTGGTCAAAAAATGTCAACCACAATGTGGTTAGGTCATATAAATGGACATAAATACCGCAAGTATCATTATGAAAACCAAGCCGCTTATTGACTTCGGAAACCCTTCTTCACTACGAAACTGAAGCTATAAGACAATATCGCTTGACAAGACATTCATCACCTGTTACACAGAACACCACATAAAGCACTCCAAGTGGAAGTCGTAATGTTTTACAAGTATAATATGTCAAGTTTAATAACAAAGTCATCTTTCAAACTTTTACCAACCTTCCCTTTTACCTCCGGGTAACAAAATTACATTTAAGATATGAATAAATAAACTTTCTAAAGACCCTTTAAATATTTTGGACCACCTTAAACATACCATATATATACATGTGTTATACGGGCTGTCTGGTTGAACATGGGACATACTCAAAGTTAAAGAAACTTTGGACTGGCTGCATGGTTGCCAAAAAACCATCCTGACCGGCAAGAGATGAAGCAAGACCAAAACTAAAAGCTATCGATATAACATTGTATCGACATTTTACATTAAATTTCCGTTATATGTTGTAATTTTCACCGTCAACTTGTCAAAAAGAATGAATTTTCAAATTGGTTCATAAATTGCCAGAGTTATGCGCGAACATACATAAATATATAAACATATATACAGTCGAATTGAGTACCTCCTCCTTTTTTTTAAGTCGGTTAATAATAGACAAATGACCCGTGGGTGGTGGGAGCTATAGACTTATGATACCGCTCTCTCAAGACAAAGATATAATAGCAAAGAATATTGATTTTAATACTATTTCGATACTCGAGATTTTATATTTATGTATAAAAAAATGTTGCTGACATTTTTTATGCAATAAAATCTTAGCTGAGATTATATTTATTGATAGCTTTTATTTTTGGTCTTGCTACATCTCTTGCCGGTCGGTATGGTTTGTTTTGTTGGCATCGTGTAGCCAGCCTTTAAGGTCTAACTAACTTATAAAAAAGATAAATGGAAGATTTTGCTGCTGTATGAATATTTCTTTGTGTGTTTAATATCTAAACACAAATAATTTTAATTAAGCCTCGTAAATCGAGTATGTAATATTCTTATTATAAAATAATATAAGCTTTTTCCTCAATTCGTTTTTCTTTTCACATAATTATTTAACCAGTCAACAGTCACAGGACGTGAGGACTCCTCCATAAGTCCTTTTTGTGCTCCATGAGCTGTGGGGCTCGACCGGGGGGACCTATGTGGGATTCTTACCCACTAAAACCCCCGCGGCTGACTCATCGGCACATGAAAAGGGGCGGACCAGGGCCCTACGGGGGTCGCAACCCCGCCGCAGTCCTCCTCGGAGTCGCCGCCGTACTCAATGGAATTCCTAGGGCCCACACCCCGAACGTCCAGCGACTCCGAAGGGAGGACCTTCGGATTCGATGAGTCCTATGCTAACTTGGTACTTCTGCTATAAACCTGTTAGTTAGCTCTAAACCACATTCGTATGCTTACACAAGATTTTGCACCTCCTGCGTTTTATGCTACCCTAGTACTACTTCCGGTAATAATTTGTCGATTTTATTACTCAATACCACATCTCTAGTACCTATATTCTGGTTCTAGTATATATGAAATTTCATGTGTAATGTTGTGCAATACAAACAGTAGACAAGTATAAAAATAAACCCCCGACATAGTTAAACAAATTCTTAAAATGACTCCTGTGCTATTATCAGACCCTGATCAATATTACTTTTACTAGATGGTAGGTTCCTTGTGCAAGGAACCGTCCAGGTAGGTACCACCGCAGTGTCAGATATTCTGCCGCCAAGCAGCAGTGTGTAAGCATTGCTGTGTTCCGACGTGAAGGGCACTGTAGCTGGTGAAATTACTGGACACAAAGACTTAACATCTAATGCCTTAAGGGTCGGCAACGCGCTAGTGATTCTTCTGGTGTTGCTAGCGTCTATAGGCTGCGGTGGCTGCTTACCATCAGGCGGACCGTACGCTTGCTTGCCATCTTGTTAGTATAAAAAAAAACTGTCTTAACTACTCTTCAAGATTTATAATTCGGTGGACTCTACAATGGAGCCGAGTTCACGTTGCCACCTTCCTGCTTGCTCTCATCACCGGATTCTGATCAACATTTTTCTAACTACTACTCGCAGCAACCTATCCAAATTCGGTGGGTCTACGTTTATTAGTGCAGAGATCCCGTGACCACCTTCCTGCTCCATCATCAGAACCTGGTCACCATTTTTCTAGCAACTACTCGTCGATCTATACCTAACGAGCCCAAACTCGGTGGGTCTATGTTTATTGGTGCAGAGATCCTGTGACCGCCTTCCGGCTCGATCATCAGACCCTGGTTACCATTTTTTCTAGCAACTACTCGTCGAGACCTATCCAACGAGCCCAAACTCGATGGGTCTACGTTTATTGGGGCCGAGATCCTGTGACCACCTTCTTGCTGATCATCATCAGACCCTGGTGAAGGTTACCATTTTATTTAGTATTGTTACGTGCGGGTACTTTATAATCCTGACTTCAAAGGTTCGACCTGTATCCCAATACTTGAAAAACTTTTGGTCTTCTCTACAGGGCAACTCTGCTTTATGTGCCCCCTTGCTCCAAAGCCATAACAAGTGGGGACATACCGGGGCCTCGTCTCATCCGGCACCACTTCCTGGATCTTATATAGCCGAGTGTCCCGTCGTACAGCTTCCACTTCGAGAGCATGGGCCAGAGCGCTCTTCAAAGTCGAATGATGGCCCAGACGAACAGCAGCTCTGACTTCCGCGTCCCGTATGCCGTCGACGAATGCTTGCAACAGCGTTACTTTAACTGTCGCCGGTGCCGAAGAGTACGCACGACGAACCAGCCTTTCCACTTCAAGCGCCCAATGTTGAAGGCTTTCACCAACCTTCTGTGTACGCTCGCGGAGTTGTGCTTCGGTATACGTGTTCCAGGTGACTCTCACCATACCGCGTATCCAATGCTTCTAATAGAACATCCAACGTCCGATCTTCATGTGACAGGTTTTCAAGTATGAGCAGAGCGTCACCTCGTAGGGCAAGCACCAGAGCCATGGAGGATTGATCATCACTCCATTCATTCCACTTGGCCAGTGTCTCGAACTGGTAGCGGAAGGCGGTCCACGACGAAGACCCGTCAAAGTGCGGGAGGTCCAGTTTCGCTGCTGATGGTGATGGTGAAGCCACGGTTAGTGGTTGGCGAGTCTCTAGTTTCGTTACCTTATTAGTCAGTAAATGAATACGACTATCATGTTCATCAATGCGGCCTTCCAGGTTTTCCGTCTTAAGAGTAACCCCTTTGACGTCCAACTCCAGTTGTGTGACTTTCTCGACGAGTACAGGAATGCCGGCGTCAATCTTGCACAGAACAGCCTCTTGGTTGGCCTGAATCTCGCGGCGAGTAGCCTCTTGGGTAGCCTGGATGTCACGGCGGGTAGCCTCCTGATTTACCTGAATAGCTACCTGGATCTCGCGGCGAGTAGCCTCCTGGTTCGCCTGGATATCGCGGCGAGTAGCCTCCTGGTTCGCCTGGATATCGCGGCGAGTAGCCTCCTGGTTCGCCTGGATATCGCGGCGAGTAGCCTCCTGGTTCGCCTGGATATCGCGGCGAGTCGCCTCCTGGTTTGCCTGAATAGCAGCCATGAGGGTTGTCAGGTTCAGCTCTGTTGAGTTTCCCCCCGATGCATTACCAGACGACGTGGCACTCTCAGGCTGAGACTCCTCTTGACCACGCCGACGTGCAGCATCCATCTCCACTTGCCTCCTTGTTCGCGGAGTACACGCTTCTTCTTCTCGCGGCAGAATCGGCATTCCGCTTCTGACACCAATTGTTACGTGCGGGTGGGTAATTAAATGCCGATTAACGTAAAAGATTTTATTCCACGTACACTCACACTGTATACACTATACACGCAGTATACACACAAGGCACAGTAGTCCGAGTCGCACAGTACTTCTCAGTAGTCCAAAGTCGTCGCAAGGGTCGCTGGTACAATTCTCTTCGATCGCTTCCTTAAGATGTTTCCGCTGTCGCTTGTAAACACAAACTGTCTGGGCGCCTCTACGCGTCGGCTTATATAATATACTAGCTGACCCGTGCAGCTCCGCCCGCGCTTTTATTACGTTTTGCTCGTCTCTCTTTCCCTCCCACTTCGGTCCTCGTCACACTCCCCCTCTGCCTCTCCCCGTTGTCCCTTCTCTGAACCCTCTCCCTCTCTACTCCCAACTTGCTCCACCTAACTCCCCCGAACCCACACCCCATCACCCCCTCCTCAAATCCCCTCTCAGTCTCTCTCCTCTCTTGATCTCCTCCTCCTCTCATGTCCTCTTGTTCTATATGTTATCAGCGGCATAAAATATACTTTATGACCTATTCTCAGACCTACCCGATATGCACACAAAATTTCATACATATCGATCGATTCACCCATCTAGTTAATGAACTTGTCTTATGTTGCTTAACCTTAACCTATCGGCATGAAATATACTTTACGACCTATTCTCAGACCTACCCGATATGCACACATAATTTCATACAAATCGGTTCACCCATCTATTTAATGACCTTGCCTTATGTTGCTTAACCATAATTTACCGAGATAAAAAGTATCCTATGTCCGTTTCCTGGTTCTAAGCTACCTCCCCACCAATATTCAGCCAAATCGGTTCAGCCGTTCTTGAGTAGTGTAACTAACACGACTTTTTTTATAATTATGTAAAAACATCGATATACTATTAGTATATCGATGTGTAAAAACATTAAAGTTATCTTGATTGTATGTTCAATTTCACCGATAGATGGCGCTGTTCATAATGTAAATCACGCTAACATCGTAAATCACTGTCTAATGATATTCGATAATGAAAGTTCTAAAATTTTCCGCATCTTTTATTCTTGCGACTGTAATACAATACCTATACACTACCTGGACTTGGGGAGTTTCATTAAAATTTCATGAACAAAGCTAGCATAGATAATGTCATATTGCTATCAGCAAAGTACTTAGAACAATACAGAAATCTAATGAAATTTTCCTGGGTGTACCGGATCGGCTTACCCTTACAAAAATGTACCCTTCGCCACTGCCATATCTTATGCAAACTAAATGTCTGCTCAGTCCCTATTGTATATAGCGTAATAATAGATATCTTAATGTTTAACTGATCAGTTTATAATTACCCTATTCACATACAAAGGAAATTACGTGGTAATATGTGCAAGTAATGTTTCACTGCTTAGCCCCTATGAAACATAGCGTGATGTTTTATATACCAATTTATACCCATACTTCTACACAACACATCCGTGAAAGTCCTATCAGAATCCATCCACGGGTTTTCAAATGATACCTGGACAAACAGAACGACAGACAGACAATAATTCCAAAAAAAATAGTTTTGGCCTCTATGTCGATAGTATAGTATCCCCACATAGAAATTTTGGAAAAATATTCAATGTACAGAAAAAGTGCTCTTTGAGTTGTATTATAGTATAGATACCTAAATTAATAAAGGGGTGGAAACTTCCAGAATGTAGTCGTAGGTACTTGTATAGTCTAGTACTTTCACATAATAGCTGCACTTGTTCGAGAAAACGAACAATAGTAATAATTAACGGAGTAATTAACACTTTTATGTCCCAGTCGTAACAGTATCTTTGGATTTACATGTTTGAAATTTCTGATGTTTCGGACTAATAGAAGTAATGAAACAAATCTATCTCGACTCGCAAAAGAGCTGATGGTCTTCAAACGGCTGGACCGATTTTCATGAAACATAGCTAAGAACCATCTCGCTTAAACTAGCTTTCCAATAAAAAAAATCACTTTCAAATCCGGTCACTGGTTGGACCGCTACGATGTCAGAGATACATACACAGATGGACAGACTTCCGGACATAGGCGTCAAGCTTATAACTCCCCTCGTTTTTGGTAGGGGGTTAAAAATGAACAAAATAGTAAAATATTATTAAAATCTAATTAATTTATTGCTGGTGGTACCCCTAGACACCAAACGGACTTCTTTCTTAGGATCTACTCACACCCAGATAGCAATGGCGCGACGCGGCCGGAAGAGCAGGCTCACCGCGGGCCTTATCTTAGTCTTCGTACATTCTAAAAGGAAACTCCGCCTCCGACGCCGTCCACGCGCCCTTTTTGAGCTTTTCTAGCGATACTGGTCTTTCAAGTAAGTAGATAAAGTTTAAAATACTTTCACACTGAAAGTGCTCGCCGGTGCCATCTCGGTGTGAATTGAGCCTTAAGCAACCGCTTTCGTATTTTGGATAGTACAAACATCTAAAGCTAGAAGGGCTAAATAAAAAGCAACAAGATTCTCTTAACCATATATTATGTTCAAGCTATGGAGCCCGCGTTGGAGGCGATACGGGGCCACAGGTCTGCGCACTCCTTGGCTACGGGGCCCGTGATGGCGGAGCCCTTCATCTCGCCCTTGTTGTTCACTATCACGCCCGCGTTGTCCTCGAAGTATATAAACACTCCATCCCGCCTCCTGAAGGGCTTGCGTTGTCTGATCACCACTGCTGGCATTACCTGGTGATGAAGTAGGTAGTAAAGTAAGGGTAGCTAGTAGTATCTGCGAGGTTTGGGAGTGCCCAGTATGTAAATATCCAAATTTATTGATTTTTGACCTATATTAGTTAATATTATTTTTCTTAAATGACATTGACATTAATTATTATTTTGATATAATGACTAAATTGTGACATGAAATTAACGACTTTTATAGAGACTAGTATTGCTAATTAATGATTTTCTTATGAAATTGATATGTAATTTATGATTTGACTGTATTTACTTAAATGAACTGACGTGTAAAATAACTTTACTAATAAATGATTATGATTATGACCACTGGGGATTTTTTAGTGGGTAACAGTCTCGCATAATCTAGCCTCCGCCCCTGCGGAGACTGGGTACCTTTTGAAGATTTCTTCCCCGACAATAAAGGGGGTATAATAGCTAGTATTTTCCAGGTGATAGGTCCAGAGGACGACCACTGCAGTTTGACATATTCGGGCACCAAGCAACAGTGTGTAAACAATGCTGTGCTCCAGTAGAAGGGTTATAATATGTTGCTGGTGAGCCTTTTAAGTTAAAAGGCTCAAGAAACTTATGGCTTGGATGATGAGCAGTAGTGTAGTACAGATGTTTGAATGTATTGCTTGCCTCGTCAGTAAGTGGAATAAAGAAGTAGCATGACGAGTTCATCTCATACACTCAATGACTAATGAATATATTTTTTTTGTATTGGACTTTTTTTGGAATAAGGAATACTGCTGGCCTGTCATAGGAGTCACAGACAGTTCTCTATGCGTGAACTCAGAGCGTGCATGGAGCAGGAGGAAACAACAGCCCACGTGCTACTGAGATGCCCGGAAGTCGCCGCATACTTCGGAAATCCAAGTACTCTCCGAGAGGTCGTCAGCGGCATCAAACGCTTTCTCGAGTTGTAGTGGATTGAATAAAATTCCCACCCGCACTCTAAATACGCGCTTTTACGTTGAGTTGTGGAAACCAGCATATTACTGTTGGCCTCAGATAGCCATGACAGTTTTACCACCTTAGCTTTAAAATGGGACTTAACTAATTCAAGGGCTCTACCTCAGGGAGGCATGGCCTTGGCTTGGGCCTCGTTTGGAGAGAACTGAGACTGGCTGCTCTCCACCCAGAATATTATATTATTACCAATATATACATCATCATCATCAATAGCCGAATCCTGTCCACTGTTGAATAAAGGTATAACTGCAGTAGGTAAAGGTGTTAAGTAATCCAATAAAAAGACTCTGCTGCCTGTCTTTTTGTTTTCCCTTAGTCACCTCATAGACAATAGGAGGACAAGGTAGGGTGCTATTCTTATACACACTCCATCAGTGGCGTGCACTGAAAGCAGGCAAAAATATCTGCGAGTTGTTTATGCTTTATGCTATTTGTTCGTGTTCCAGTACAAATATCCTTAAACTAACCAATATTACCAACATATCCATTAACATTTAAAAAAAATTACGCTAATTCATGTCCAAACTAAGATATTTTTAAATTAAGACTGTTTAGAGAAATCCTAGGGTAGACAAAGTATTTTTGTCAGTATGGAGCCGCTGAATAAACTTATAAATGTTTTAAAATGCAAATTAATATGTCTATAGTATTTGCTTGCATATGGATATTTTAAATGGTGTAATAACATACTTAAAATAGGTTAAACAAGCCGAATACATTTTTTTGCCTACCCTCTGTGCACGCCACTGCACTCCATAGGTAAGGTAAGGTTAATATATATATATGTACATACATAATTATGTATATTTTGATGTGTATATATACAGAGGCCTCCCCCTTAGAATGGATGGGTTGCCATAATCCCCACGCTTGGCAGGTGGCTTGGGGATTGCATTTTGGTGGTAGGTAGTCTAATAAAAAGATGCTGCTGCCCGCCTTCTTGTTTTCCCTTAGTCGCCTTTTATGAACACTCAATATATATGTGTATGTATGTATAATAATAATATCTTGGGACAATCCACACACGGTCATCCGATCCCAAATTAGGCAGAGCCTGTACTATGGAAACCAGACAACTGATACTAATACTTATATACTTTTTTTTTGTAAATACATACTTAAATAGATAAACAACACCCAGACACTTGACGGGAATCGAACCCACGACCCATCGGTTAGCAGGCAGGGTGTCTGACCACTAGACCAACGAGCCCGTCATGTATGATATCAGTAATACAGCGATGTCTGGAATCACTCAGTCAGCCAAGGCGTATCAACACACTGATAAACAGTTCAGGTGTTATTTATAAGCGAAACCATGTTGGCATATCATCATCGTGATCCACATTTAAAGACTGGACATACACATAACGTATGAATAATATTACAAAACACATTTTCAGTTTTTACCTTTTTCCTGAGTTCAGGTTTGCCTTTTTTGACAGTAGCTACGATCATGTCACCGGATCCAGCCGCCGGTAGCCTGTTGAGACGACCCTTGATACCTTGGACAGCAATCACATACAAGTTCTTTGCTCCTGGAAATAAGGATAGACAAGAATCAATTTTGTAATATAACCTTGATAATATGCAGTAAGTAGGTCATGCAAACTGGATTAGAGATATATAGGACTACGAATTAAAAATCACTAAGGTTGTCTTTTGAGTGTAACAATAAATCTAAAAAATATTTTTTCCAATTTTTATGTATAAATTGTTCCATTTTGGAGCAAACTTAAAATTATCTAGCTAGCTAGAAGATTAACGAACATATTAATGCTAGCGAAGTAAGAATTTGAAAGAAAATAATACCCTGGGAAATAAATTATTTTTCTTCATGACGGCCCTGTTGGTCTAGTGGTTAAGACTCCCTGGCTGCCACCCATGGTCATGGGTTCAATCCACACCAAGTGTCTGGGTGTGATTTACTATGTATGTATTTTTATCAGGTTTCAGTTTTTTCTGTTTTGATACATTTTCCAGTGAGGGGAGTTGATATTTATTATTATATACTTCTGCAGGTATCATCGTTCTACCATGTTTTTATATAAATCATTATGGTTACCAAATAACTGTTTAAAAAAAAAAAAAAAAAAATTTTGATATTATTTGCATTTGCAATGTAGGCATTGTACGGGCTCCGCCTAGTTTGGGATCAGATGACCATGTGTGGATTGTCCCAGAATATTAAATATTATTATATATTAAATCATCATAATCACCAGCCGGACGACGTCCACTACTGAACATAGGCCTCCCCCTTCGAACACCACAATGACCAACCATTGGCTATTTGCATCCACCGGTTACCTGCGACTCGCACAATGTCGTCTGTCCACCTAGTGGGAGGTCTACCTATGCTGCGTCTTCCGGTTCGTGGTCGCCACTCGAGAACCTTTCTTCCCCAATGGTTATCGGTTCACTGAGCGATGTGGCCTGCCCATTGCCACTTCAACTTGCAATTTTAAGAGCTCTACGTTGGTGACCTTGGTTCTTCGGCGGATCTCCTCATTCTGGATTCTGTCACGCAGACTCCGAGCATAGCTCTCTCCATAGCTCGTTGTGTGACTCTGAGCTTATCCAAAGGGCCAACAGTTAGGGACCACGTTTCAGTACCATATGTCATCACTTATATATTAAATACCATGACCATCTGATTCCAAACTTGGAAAAGCCTTGGCAAGATAAATGACACCCAAACAGAGCACTAACCGACATCACCATGGCCTGAAATGTTTATTCAGGGTCATTGGAATCAAACCCACTACATGGTAGTCACAACGGATCTTTGTGAGTCTGGAGTTGGCTACAAGACGCTGCACAATAGCTATTTTAGTGTTTATAACACAACTGTACTGCAGAATGGTTTGTTCAGACAAACAAAGTTCTGCTATGACTACTATACCTGATGGGTACCGTAACCATTAGACTAACTACTAGACCAACAGGCCCTTTGATAATATGAGCAAGTCCTTGACAGGACAAGTTAAGGATAGATAAGAGCAATGACCTCTCGGCCTCTGGCGTCGGTATGGCTTCTCGAATCACATTACTGTCAATTGTTTATATTAATTTACATAACATTATGATGCTACATGTATATTTGACAAGAATAAGATAGTTATTAAATTAATATATTTTGGCACATAAAATGTAGGTCAAGGCTAAAAAAAAAAGAGTTAAAAAGAGTTTAGTTTTTTTAAAAGCTATGATTAAAGGAATGTATGGTAGAAAAATCATTGTGGATAAGGATAATTAACAGACTGAACATTATCAGACACAGCCAAGGAAGCAATCATCGTGTATCAATACACAAACTGTGTTTCACATAAAATATCATCATTTGTTCAGCCAAACGTGCATTTGAAGGTTATGTTATAAATCAAAAACAAACGTGATTGAACTAACCTGTGTTGTCTGCGCAGTTGATAACGGCACCCACTGGGAGACCCAGCGAGATGCGGAACTTCGCTCCCGCGGAACCACCACGTCCTTAAAACAAAAAAACCACACTTCATACATTTTCAATCACAACACTGCTTTGCTATTGTGCATTAATGATTTCAACGAAATAAACGTTTCTTCGACAGTTGAATGGCTGTAGATTCCCTGCGCAAGCATTAGCCGGTGATTTTTTACACAAGATACCATGATTAAATTGGATATTTTACAAATTCACGAACCTCTTTTAGACATTTTGTTGTGTCAACTTTTTGAGAGGAAATTGAAAGAACGTGAACTTAGCAACGCATTTGAACTGTCATTTCGTCACTCCGTCCAGAAACTTGCTTCACGTAGATCACTATCCGATTAACAAAAAAACGTATGTTAGACAAGCGAGCACTCTTATAACGCTCTTTATTACACCGATTAACGGGATGAATTTATAGGAATAGACGGATACAGGGTCTTGAAAGAAAATTAGACAGGTTGTAAGATTACTAGATTTTTACTAGTTTTTCTTGTTTTTGGACGAAAAGTCGAAAAATAACATTCCTTTACACGAAGTTACATTTTGATAGATCGCTGCATCGTATAGTCGTATAAAAGTAACAATAAGAAAAGAACATTTTATCTATTCTGACTTATTCAGAATGAATACAGAGCAAGATATTCTAATACCTTTATTATAATAATGAATAAAACTTATTTAAATTGATGTTTTTGATTTTTTTTACGAAAGAAGCTGCATGTAATGGAATGTAACTTAAAACTGTTTGTCATTCTGCTGTCATCTCTCTCTGCTGTAGTGCTGTCGTCTCTTGGAGTAATAGGTAGTGTTCTGTGGCTGTCATACATTTTTTCTGTCAAATTCGTTGCGGCTTGTCATCGTGTGAGCATTCGTTTTGTTAAAAATTGAATAGTATTTTATAAATTATAGAAATAATGGCATTCATGGGCGATATGATGAATCCAGCGCCATTGTGGCAGAATGGTCCGTCTCCTGGCGCTTTTTACAACTTCCCTGGAAACATGGCTACTGCAGGATATACTACTCATCCTGTTCAAGAATTCAAAGCACAGTAAGTATTTGAGAATACAACAAAAAATCTAGCTTTACCTTCTACAGAACGAGGGATAGGTAAACAAATAATAGTAAGGATGATCCATGGTCTACACGCTTTTATCTATCCAATCAAATAAACATATCTTAGCCTCTAAAAAAATAATTCTAGTTATAATATTTGCTCACCACCTACATTGTTTTAAATAAGGATCATCAGCAGCCAAAGACGTCCATTGCTGAACAAAAGCCTCTCCCTTAAAAGGGAGGGGTTGCCATAATCCCCATGCTTGGCAGGTGGCTTGGGGATTGTAGTATAGGTGGAAAGTAATCCAATATAAAGACGCTACCCGTCTTCATGTTTTCCCTTAGTCGCCTCTTATGGACACCCAAGGGGAGGATATGGGAGGGTGCTATTCTAACCCGGACACCCCACGGTGGGCAAAAATAAGCATAATTACCCCGCAAAAGTGCCACGAAAAATTTGTTCGGGAAATCGACGCGATACTAGCTCCATTCTAATTACTCTGAGGTTATGGATTAATTTTATGTTAATTTATGTTATATCAAAGCGGGAACCGTAAACGATATTCAACAGCATATTAAGTTACCGTTAACAGTTACTCCAGGTATTTCGAGCTTCTGAATGTACCACAGACGTAGTAATAAATAAAATAATAATAAAAAAAAAACAATGTATCATTTAGGTTTTCTTATGTAATTCACTGTTTTTACTATAATCTGTTCCTGTGATCTGTTCTGTTTTTTATTTTTGTTTGTATGTGTGTGTACATAGACGTTGTAGTTAACGTGACGTCACCCAAAAGGTCCTAGCGGAAGACCAGCGCTGGTTGTCCGCAGCCAGCATATTGCTGAGTTAAGACCTTTTTGTGACATGTCTGATAATTGTACTTTGTTTTACTGTTTTGTTATTCGTGTGTGTTGTGCGTGTCACAAATAAATGTTTTTCTTCTTCTTCTTCTAATTGAGTGGAAATATAAAGAAAACTTAAATGGTTCTAAAAATACACCATCATTAGCTGGTAAGTCCCTCATACAAGAGTATGAGGGACTTACCAGCTAATATAACAACATATCTAGGTATAACTATATTCCTGTGTTAAGGGCACAATAACTGATAATAAATGGGCTCAAGAGAAACCATAGTGAGACTTTGTCTGTCTGTCACACCTATGTATTTCAGGAACCACTGATACTATTAATTTGAAGCTTGAACTAGTTGTAGATCTTACCTACCAACCGCCTACCGCATTGCAAATGTTTTTTTTTTAAATATTTTATTTACACATCTCAAAACAGATTTTCATTTTGGTTTATGTCATGTAGTTTATGGCTTATAATAAAAAATGTAAACAAAAATACTGTTTAAGTCCGTGTGCAGGAAGAATTTTGTACGTTAACCTGTTATCATCTGTCTCAGTCACTCCCGGGCAAAATACATTGCGTCACGCTCGCTCAGATGCAATGTCCGCGCGGCTGCATCTGTGCAAGCATGACGCAACAACACATCCCTCCCAGGTGCGACAGAGACAGGTAATGACAGGTCAACATACAATATTCTTCCTGCTTTGTGCCCGGACTTTAACAGTATTTTTTCGTACTTTAGGCACTTAATCGGTTTTTAAAATTAATTCTGTTTCTCTGCAGTTCTGCTAGTCCCATAACAACAACAACAACAGTGATTGGAGTGAAGTTTGACAAGGGTTGTGTCATTGCGGGAGACACGCTTGGCTCTTATGGCTCCCTGGCGAGGTTCCGTGACTGTCCCCGTGTCATGAAAGTCAACGATCTGATACTGCTGGGCTCCGGTGGAGATTACGCTGACTTCCAGTATTTGAAGGATATTATTGAACAGAAAATGTAAGTTTTTTTTTAATACCTAGTAGAATAAATTTGAGTATACCAGACATACATTGCACATAATTATGTTCAAATCTTATATTAAACAGGTGGCAGTCTTATCACTTGTATATATTTCGATGATGGATTTGTATACTTATATAGGCATAACAGAATATCACTAGGAATGTTTACTTTAGGTTCAAGAACAGCCTGGGTGGCCTTACTGAACTTAGATTGGAAAATCTTCAAAACATGCTGTGCCACATGCTGAAGGACAAAAAAAATCATATGCTATGTTTCTTTCTATCACATGAATAACCTATGCACTCTTCTCTTGTGTGAATGAGAGAGAAAGTGTCCATCTCTAGAGATCCATCCTCCAAACATTTTATAGATATAGAAACTTGATATAAGTATATTTTTCTTGCAGTATTGATGAGCAGTGCATGGGTGACGGGCTGCAGTTGAAGCCGCGCTCTCTGCACTGCTGGTTGACTCGCGTGTTGTACAACAAACGCAGCAAGATGGACCCTCTATGGAGCAACTATGTGGTTGCTGGCATCCAGGTTTGTAAACTTCCAATACCTACCAGATAAACCAATTAATAAAGAGTTAAGAGGTCAGATTGAGAAAGAAATAGAGTAAGAGAGAAGAGAGTTTGATTGAATGGGGTTTGAATAAGCTAGTGTGCTTAACCATCCCCGATCGCGTCGCCGCGTTCCATCAAGTTGACTGCAGTTGACTGCAAGTTGTATATAGTAAAAAAAATACCGGTCAAGTGTGAGTCGGACTCGCGCACCGAGAGTTCCATACCATGTTTAGACGTATTAAAGTAATTTTACTATTCATGTAACACCTCAGATAGCAAAAAAAAACCAAACCGCAAAACTAATATTTTTTTTAGAAATATTCCATTTGTGATTTTTTCAGGTTGGGTAAAAAATATCTAAAACTATTCCAAGTTTCAAATCGATATTGTCAGCGGTTCCTGAAATATATAGGTGTGACAGACAGACAAACGAAGTCTCACCATAAGGGATCCTTTTTTACCTTATTGGGTATGGAACCCTAAAAATAAATAAAAGAAAAAAGATTTATTTTTTTCATTTTCGGAACTATTCCAAGTTTCAAATCGATAGCATCAGTGGTTCCTGAAATATATAGGTGTGACAGACAGACAGATAGACGAAGTCAGACCATTAGGGTTCCTTGTTTACATTTTAGGTATGGAGCCCTAAAAAAGAATGCCTAAGCCTCGCGAAGGTGCACCAATCTCTAGCATTTAATAATCTTTCACAGGATGGAGAGCCATTCCTAGGTGCTGTTGATAAACTCGGTACAGCATACGAAGACGCGACAATCGCCACCGGCCTGGGTGCCTACATGGCGACCCCGCTGCTAAGGGACGCGTTGAGCAAGGGAAACCTGGATGAGGAGGGGGCCAAGTAAGTATACTGTGTAGTTTTACTAGGTGGTAGGTTCCTTGTGCAAGGAACCGTCCAGGTAGGTACCACCGCAGTGTCAGATATTCTGCCGCCAAGCAGCAGTGTGTAAGCATTGCTGTGTTCCGGCGTGAAGGGCACTGTAGCTGGTGAAATTTCCGGACACAAAGACTTAATATCTAATGTCTTAAGGGTCGGCAACGCGCTAGTGATTCTTCTGGTGTTGCTAGCGTCTATAGGCTGCGGTGACTGCTTACCATCAGGCGGGCCGCACCTTGGTCGCATAAAAAAAAAGTATTTTTTTTTATTTTTCCTAATCATATCAGCCGGAATAAGTCTACTGTTAAACAAAGTAGGTCACAAAGAGTGACAATTCGCCATTTGCATTCATCATATGTATAGTTTTTCTACAACTTATTGACAAGACAAGCAAAAGCAAAACGGTATGGATGGTAACAGGCCTGCCTATAGACAGCTGCATTGCAATGCTTCTTTATACACATCGATATAATATATGAACTAGATAAACATTCACGAACAAAATGACATCTAAAATGTGGTCGCGGAGGTTGCAAACTTATCTGTGCTGGTGGAGGAAACGTGAACTAACGGGTTTATTATGACAACGATGTGTAGTTTGACAGTTTCATATAGACAGTAGCGACACTCCTATCGGCAAAAATAATTTTGTCAGGCTGTGGCTTGTAAAGAAATAGCGACACAAGGGCGCTATTTCTCGCTACCACTTTCTGGACCGTGACACCAAATCTAGTTTAAATATTATTTCGATGTTTATACACGAGACATTAGTTATTATGTTTCTTATATCCGTTAATTTCATCAGCTACAGCGCTCTTCTGTAGGCAGGCCACATCACTCGAAGGACCAAATAATAATTAGTATTAGTAGTAGTGGTATATTTATAATAATAATAATATCTTGGGACAATCCACACACGGTCATCCGATCCCAAACTAGGCAGAGCCTGTACTATGGAAACCAGACAACTGATACTAATAATAATTTTTTTTTAATACATACTTAAATAGATAAATAACACCCAGACACTTTGTGGGAATCGAACCCACGACCCATCGGGTTGCAGCCAGGGTGTCTAACCACTATACCAACGGGTCCGTCAAATATATATTCTGCCGCCAAGCACCAATGCTGTGCGTATAATTGAATTAGGTAATATCACCATCTACAGTGCTCTTCACAATGGACCATTTGACACTGCGGTGGTAAATACCCACTAAGACTTACTGCCGCACCTACAAACGTCAATTATAGTTAATTGTGATTAAATCATATTTTGTAAATGGATTATTTCGACTTTCGAAGCCAAATAATACTTAATACGCGGATATTGAGTAGATATATCATTAATACTAAAAGATAATCATAAGAGACTCGTAGAGTCGAAATAAATAGATTACAAAAAATGACTTAATTGCGATTAAAGTTAATTGATGTCTATGAGTGCGGCATTTAGCTGTATAGGTTCTCTTCATGACGCTATGAACCTCCTGTTCATAGCAGAAAACACTCCTCCCGTGCACAAGAGACCTAAGAACTGGTCTTTTTCCAGGGCTCTGGTCCGCAAGTGTATGGAGGTGTTATACTACCGAGACGCCCGCGCGTTCTCAAGGTACCAGCTAGGTGTGGTGACCTCCGCCGGCGTCCGCATCGAGGACTTGACGGAGCTCAAGCCTAACTGGACGCTCGCGCACATGATACACATGAAGTGAAATGTTTTAGTAATAAATATTATGTATTTACTAATTGTTTTTTTTTTTACTTTAGCTCCTTGATACGTATGTATTTTTTGGGAAATTTTCTCGTAAGTGCCTCAGAGAAATAAAATTGGTTAATTCTACTAATATAAAAAATAATTGATCTTAAGATTTTTCGGACTGACTATAGGCCGACCGTTTAACTCGCGTATCGCCTGCGCGGTAAGAAGGGAGCGGGGGCGGGTAACGCTACACACGGAGTCAATAATCCAAAGATTTATCTCGAGATAGACATTGTTGGTAAAGAATAAAATAATAAGTATCTTTTTTTTAAGTATTTATTTTTAAGTTTTAAAAATATTTTATAATAGCTTCATAAAACAATAATTAACTCCGTTTAAGAAATATTTAACCACAGATAAAAAATTTATAGGACTATTCGTCACTAATATTCATATCACTTGAATCATCATCACTGTCTGTGTAGCTTGAGGAGTCAGAATCTTGCAAATTAATAATAAATCGGTCCATCTCTTCATCAACGATGCGATCGTGCAGACAATATTCATCTTCAATAGTTTGTACATGTTTATCGCAGTTAACCCATTTTTCTACAGAGAATTCGGCAAATAACTGTTCCAGTGTATTTTTCTTTTTGTCTAAATTAGAATCAATTTCAATTTTTGCGAGCTGTCCTTTGATATCCCCCCAAACCAATTCGATTGGGTTCAGGTCTTGTTGATATGGAGGCAGTCGTAAGACTTCATGACCTGCCGCCTTTAAAATTTCATATATTTTGTAAATATTTTCTGTCGCGTGTTTGATTAAATTCAATAAATCACATTTTCTTAGAGACGTATCAAATTCAACATTGTGTCTTTGCAGCCAGGTTTGCATGGTGGCTTTTGTGGATGTCATTGTAGGCTTTTTGTCCTCTTGTACCGAGTGGTATGCCGCATTATCCATAACAATAACTGAGCTTGGCGGTAAATTTGGCAATAGCTTTTCTTTAGTCCATTTGCTGAAGTTTACAAAATTCATATCGCTATGATAATCTCCGGTTTTGCTTTTGGATTTAAAAATTAAAAGAGCTCCATCGATAAATCCGGCTTGTCCACCAGCATGTACAATAATTAAACGTGGCCCTTTGCCAATATGCGACAGCACCCCTCGTTCTTCATTGGATTGCCAACACGCCGGTACATTTAATGACGAATTGACATATGTTTCATCGAGGTAAACAATGTTTCTTTGATCTCTTCTGTGCTTCTTTATCGCATTAAGATAACGCCACCGCCACGATACGATGTTTGGTTGTTCAATCAGTAATTTTCTTTTTGATTGACATTTCTTAAATCGAAAGCCAAGTTTATGAATCAATGTTCTCAAATATTCTCGGCCACAATTTAAAATTACTTCTTCTCTGAGTTCCGCATTCAAAATTTTTAATGTAGGAACCTTCTTATAAACCGTATAAAATTGAGTTATTTTTCTTCTAACAACGCCCTCTGTAAAACTGTCAACATCAATTTTCTTCTTTCGGATTTGTTTAATTTTTTTTGGTGATTTAAAATTTACATTATTTTGTTCATCTTTCAGTTCATTTCCTTTTTTTATTATTTTACATATGGTAGTCACCGAAAGTCCTGTAGCTTTAGCAACAAGTTTGTTTAGGTTTACGTCTTCAAGATACTCTATAGAATTATGATCTTGTTTTCTGGCTTTAAAAAAGGAATATACATTGTATGCTATTTGTTTAGCTTGCTTGTTAATTTTGTTCGCAAAACTGGAAGAGCGATTCATCTTGAGATTTATCTTGGCAGTCGTATACCTTGTGCGTTTATCTTCAAGCGTCCGTAACAAAAACACCAACCGCGCGCTGCGAGCACAGCCAGCGCACTGCCGCATTTGACGTAAGCTCTCTGCTCCGCGCACCCCTTTCACCCATCCGCTAACATCTCCCCTCGCTCCCTTCTTACCGCGCAGGCGATACGCGAGTTAAACGGTCGGCCTATAGATAGTTAGTATAAGTAATACATTGTGTTGAGAAATCCCTACTACTACTACTATCCCTTTGGCCTTTTAGTTTGTTGTACTTTCGTTGTATTTTTTTTCTGTCTTATTTGATCTTTTGAACGGCAAGACACACTGTCGCTCTGATCTAATTGTAACATGACACACTGTTTAAAAAAAAAGTGAAAAAATTACAAGCCCGCTGAGTTTCTTGCCGGGTCTTCTCAGTTGAGGCCGCGTTGTGATCCGGTGGTAACTATTTTTTTTTTTAAAACATGACCTTTCAAAAGTGCTAGCGTTAAGCCTACTTGAAATAAACTATTTTTGACTTTGACTTTAAATACATAAATAATCTAATCAATATTGCCCAGAATTTAATCCTAGGGATAGAGTTGAAATATACAGTGGTGTGTTTTTTCTCAAAATCAACGATGCCATTTCGGTTATAGGAATATTGATTTACATCAAAAATCCTACATTTTTGTTTTTTTATTAAAATCGGGCCAGCTAGTTTTCGTTATTCCAGCCGTCTGTCTTTATTTGGCCATGAACGCCCATTATATAAATAAAATTAGGAAAATATATGTACAGATGTTTTTTATTGAAATTCAGCACCAATGGGACGAAATGGTACTGAACCGTAGTATGCTATTGAAAATTTAAAGAACATGTACGAATTAACTGCTTTTGGTATTGTATAACAATACTTAACAGATATTGGATGGGTTTCAAATAAAATGCAAATGTAACATTAAAATGATTTAATAAATTCATAAAATTTTATTCCAAATTACTCTGAATTATGGCTAATTATATAGAATTAATAAATGCATTTCATATAAAAAAAAACTATTTACAATAAAATTATCTAAAAATAAATTAATGGACAGACTCCCTTACGCTAGATATAAAGTAATTCGATTATCTAAACTTACAAAAATAGTCCAAATTTTTGTCTAGATTCTGTTTTTTTTTTTTGCTACAATTACAAATATAAATGGCCCAGGGCGATTTGTTTGTATAAAATATATTTTTACAATATTATTTATAAAATATCTTAAAATATAAATTCGCGAACTTATGTAACAGTAAGATTAACCACGATTAGTACCACCAAATGCTAATGTGTGGCGCTAGTTTCTATGTAAACCAAAACTTTTTAGGTACATCAATCTACAAGATCTAGGAAAAAATACTTTTCATCAAATCAAATAGTCTTGCCTAAAATCCTAATAAATAAAATAGTAAATATTTTTGGACCTATCAGCATCTAATTTAGACATGTCTTAGTTGTTATATTTCTTTGTTTAAATACTAAAAATATGAAAAGTAGCATATATAACGACTGCTAATATTTTTAAATAAACATAGTTTTTTTTGTTACTTATGTCTTATTGTGAAGTGTTGTCAAAATTGAAAAAAAAAAGAAAAATGTGACATGCTGTGTTCCATTTTTATAAGCACAGCCAAATCGTTAGTGTTAACGTTAATTAATTAGGGCCATGCAAATACAAAAAAAAATTACAAATACAAAAAAATATAAATTGACCACCCTGTATAACTCAAATTATTGAAGACCATATACAGGGTGTACCGAAAATGGGTTGGTTATAAAGCCGATAGTAGTATAGTACATAGTATAAACTTTTACAGATAACCACTCAGACATATCTATATTTAGCTACAGATTAGGGAAGAAACAAAAACAAACTTAAATGTGCACTATTTGAGATAATTATTACTGTATTTAAAGGGATAAATGGGAGAAATGAATCTAATTGTTTATTACTTTAATACTACTTACCCTGTTGATAATACTTACTCTATCAACGTTTGAAATTCCATTTACCTAAATTGTCACAACTTGGCTATAACAGAGGCCATTCAAATTGAAACTTAATACTTAAAAATGGCCTCTGATATAGCTTCTAATAAAATATTGAAATTATTTTCTGTCAAGATAAAACCTTCAGATAAAAGTTACCAATACTATCATGCTTATAAAAAAAACTGGGGTAAGCAGATATGTATTAAACGCTGTATCCATTAATGGTGTCACTACGGCCACCTAAATGGTACAATACCCGAGTACGAGATATTTCGTCCTCAATTACTGAACAAGCAAACACGCCAGTGTTATTCATCTAAAATAGTAGTATTTGGTTGATCCACTCCCGGAATTCGGAGATCCGTGTGTAAACTCCTGGCTGATTGGGTTCCGCACACCCGATGCCCCAAGAAATGATGCCGCCAAGCACGAACCGGTTGTCGCGCTCCCGACGAACCACCATTGGACCACCGCTGTCACCTGGACACAAATTTAAAATACACCTTGTATTTTAGATCTTTAATTAAAAATATGAAATGCATCAAATTATACAATTTGAATACTCCGATGGATTGCCATTGAGTGTTTCATATAAGTTTTGTGGGAAAAACAATTACTATAGGCCGACCGTTTAACTATACACAACTACACAACACAACAAAACTACACTGGAACAGTTATTTGCCGAATTCTTTGTAGAAAAATGGGTTAACTGTGTAGTGTGTACCTAGTCACCCTACCTAAGTACGTCACCTTAGTATACCTAGATGTATAACATAATTAGTTTATAAGCCAATGTATCGTAGCAGAGAGGACAGTATTAAATAACTAACACATCGCACGGTCTTTCTTTAAATCGCCCATTGCATGGCGACCCTGCCAGTGCTGCCCCTTGGCAGCGCTGAGCCCCGGGTTTTGTATTAAATAATAATATTTAAATTACAATATTAAAGACAGCTAAAAACGTGAGATTTGGAAAAAAAAAACAGTAAATAGTGTGACAGATGAATGGTGAATATAATAAAAAAAAGAAGATAGACTTTTAAAGTGAAACAGACGCTTAATTAATATTATGAAATAAGAAAAACATAACATTAACATATAAGAATAACAGTGACTCAATAAATAAAACAATTATAATATGACGGAAAGAAGAGTAATACATTACAATAACATTGTGGAAGTATGGATGCCGCCGGAGCCGGGAGATGACGGTGTAATAAGACGGTGATGTAATAAGGAAGCACCAGAATGGTATTTGGTAACCGAGGAGACAGTTTGTGGAAGTCAAGTTTGCTGCAGGGAGAAGGCATGGTGTCCAAGGAGCTGGTTCGATGGAAATTTGTGTATGCGGCCGGGAGATAAGATGGTGTGTGAGGGACCCGGACATGGAAAGCAGCTTGAAAAATTGAAAAACGTAAATTAAAATTAAACAAATCAACTAAATTTAACTTAGTAACAGACGTAATTGTAAAATCATGCGGTCAAATTAGGTATGACTCTGCATACCAACGCGAGTGTCTCACAGGTGTGTAATTTCGTCTCAGGTTTCATGTCAACAAGATGACATTATGCATTGGTTTAGACTATCTTTAATTGTATCGTAATGAAATTGGATCTTTACACTTTTATTATTTACAGGGGAAAGATGTTGAATTTTGTATGTAATATTTATTCTGGAATGGTAACTAACGAAAATAGAACGAATCGGGTAATTATTGTATTAAATAGGTACATGGATATTACAAAATAATATGATCATATAATGAGAAGCAAAGTAGATGAGAATGGCAATAAGCTATAGTTGAAACATGTACTTAGCGATATAGTGATGATATAAGAATGACGTATTTAATTTGTTATTTTTTTATTTTATTAAACGAATGTAATTAATAAAGCGTCGTAAATGCAGACATATTTACTTTTAATTCTAGTAGAGAATCATTAGAAATGTTTTTAATTTATTATAAGTGATTTTTGTGGTAAGTTTAATTTCTGAAATAATAATTATTATTATGAAAGAGTTATTTGGATAGAGAATTTAGTTTTAGCAAGATTTCAGAAGGGTTTAGCTGTTAGTAAAATATATAGAAGGTCCCGGTAATGCAGTTGCAAATGTGCTATCGAGGATCTGAAAGTCACGAATAATCAGCATTCGCGGATAAGAACCAACTAACAAGTAGACTGATCACCTATGAGTTTGTTTGGAATTCTTATAAGCAGTGGAGTTTATTCTGACTGGAATTGTGATAGGAAATGAATTGTTTTATGGGCGATGATTACTGCGAGAATGGGTAAAATTCGTTATCAACAGTAGCCGAGGATGCATTGTTGAGCGAATATTAAAGTATTTATAGCAAGGTACACCAGGATACAAGGCAGGCACGAAATCCTTGTTGTGCTGATCATGTTTAGGTCGAGCACCATTCGTGATGACAACTTGGACACATGGAATGTTTATTAGTGGTTAGGATGTGTTAAACGGACTGCCTGAATAAATAATAATAAATAATAATGTTTATGTGTGCACACGATAATATAATCCTTGTATCCTGCGTAAGTATTGTGTTAAAAAAAGGTAGGCCTACCATTAAAATATAAAAATGTGTACCTTGCCGAGTATCAATAATACGAGTATGTGTCAGTTGCTAAGTGCCAAGTGAGCCTAGCCTGGCAACTAAAGTTATATTTATAAATTATGATAAGCGATACTGAAAGATAATGTATTCAAAGCTTGAATATATTCAAAGTTAATAACTAAATGGATTTTTTTTAACCTTAGGTTGAATACACGAATATGATAAAAATATATTATTAACTAGTGCTGACTCAAGTTAGATTGAATGTAGCATGCACATGGAATTATAATTACTATGATTAATTTTATATATTTTTTAGCACTAGAATTTAGATATGATTAATATTAAGATTTTATTATTAGAAAACTATTTTTTAAAATTAATTACTTATTATTTAATTTTAGATTCTAGTTTGAATTTTACTAGGAATATATTTTTTTAACCATTATCATTTTTATACATTTTTCTGTTTTGATTTTAATAATAGTTTTTTGTTTTTTGTAGTTGTTTATATAGTTTCTTTGAGATTGCTATTTATTAAAATTGGGGTATACTAGTAGTGGCCTGCGCAACTGCTACGGTATTCTCTCGTTTTAATAAAAGTTTTTTTTTCTTTTTTTTTCCAAATAGATCGATCGTTGTGAACACTATGTTATGATAACACATTTACTTTATATACAAAATGCGTATTTTTTTATTTTATTGAGAGCTACTACGTACTTACTTATCAGTTTTGGTATATCAAATGGTTTAGAACAAAATTAAAATTTAAAAATGGGTATTTAAATATTCCAAATTAAGGGGGGTGGTGTAGTGTGTACCTAGTCACCCTACCTAAGTACGTCACCTTAGTATACCTAGATGTATAACATAATTAGTTTATAAGCCAATGTATCGTAGCAGAGAGGACAGTATTAAATAACTAACACATCGCACGGTCTTTCTTTAAATCGCCCATTGCAACTGCGATAAACATGTACAAACTATTGAAGATGAATATTGTCTGCACGATCGCATCGTTGATGAAGAGATGGACCGATTTATTATTAATTTGCAAGATTCTGACTCCTCAAGCTACACAGACAGTGATGATGATTCAAGCGATATGAATATTAGTGACGAATAGTCCTATAAAAACTTTATCTGTGGTTAAATATTTCTTAAACGGAGTTAATTATTGTTTTATGATTTTGTACCTATGAAGCTATTATAAAATATTTGTAAAACTTAAAAATAAATACTTAAAAAGAAGATACTTATTATTTTATTCTTTACCAACAATGTCTATCTCGAGATAAATCTTTGGATTATTGACTCCGTGTGTAGCGTTACCCGCCCCCGCTCCCTTCTTACCGCGCAGGCGATACGCGAGTTAAACGGTCGGCCTATAGTACTAGTACTAATTTAGTTTACGTCACTTGATTACATTCTACAAATTTTAACTTTATGTCTCTATCAAAATAATGTTTATAAATTTTTCTTAATGACAACAAAATCTAATTGGAAGCATCTGTTTCCTCTTCGCTTCACTGAATACTGGTAGTCTTCCTGTATACATTTTATAATTATAAAAATGTACCAGAGGTATCTTAAAAATAACTCGTGCCTAATTAATGTATTCTATGTTTTTGGCCTAAATGTATTCTGGGTTATTAATATCGTTGTAAATGAGTTGAGGATGTCGCATCGGCACATGGGATGGGTCTTCAGATTATGCATGTGACATTTCCCCGAATCAGGTTTTATTTTTCCCCAAAAATATACATTTTTGTACAATTTTCCCCAAATTGATTTCGTATCTAAATCTTGCTCATCTATACCAACTAATTTTATAAAAGTAAAAACGTGCGAGTTGTTTTCTTATTTCAGCACACTTTCACGTATTTGGCAGAATTTTGGTCCTATAGAGATAGATGGGAACTTGTAGGTATAGGCTACTAGAATAGGCATGATGACTGGAACACAATATCAATAAATCTGTGGTTTTAAATATTAGAACAGATTGCAATGATTCCAAAAATGCTTCTCATTTTCATAATAAGAGAGAGATTTTCGTGATATAAATTACTCAAATACAGCTAATCGCCATCTTGTAATAAACGCTGATCAGAGTGAATGACGTCAATCCTGAGTAAATAAACAACTGTCAAACTGTCATCTCAACTTTTTCTTTCATACAATGATACAGATATTCTATTTCACGAAGTCCGTTTGACTATGACTGTTGTAAGGTCTGTACGTGCACACTGTTTTAGTGTGCGTAACCTCGGGAGCGCTCAGTCACGATCGCGACGCGGTCAGAGTCACTAGTGTTTTGTTTCCGCGCTAAAAAAATTCAAAGAGTAACGTCAGCATGGCAAGTAAACGCAGAAAAGTTGTCCACAGTGAGGTAACATTTTTTTTAACTATTGTTACTACTTTTTGTGTGCTATTAAGAGTTTATCTATCTAATATTATGAAATTTGTTACTTAAATAGGTATTTCGATTTGGTTTTGTTCTAGGGTCGAAGCATGATAGCTAGCGTTTATCATTTCCTGCGAGAAGAGTATGAATTCACAAAATCAGTTGCGGAACCTAACTGTGATTTGTCTCATTTACGAGATATTACAAGGCGTACAGCTGAGGCTACAGGTGTTTCTATGAAAACTGTTCAACGGATATTAAAAGAAGAGAAGGAATTGCCATCCTGCTCATCAAATTTCACTTCTCCTATGAAGAAGAGAAGAAAGCGGAATAGTAAGATAGAAATAGATAATTTTACAGCCGATGTTGTTCGCAGTACTATACAAAATTTCCATGTCATCCATAAAGAAATTCCAACGTTGGCTAAGTTAAAAACTGTATTAAATGAAAAAATTGGTTTTGATGGTTGTATCGAAACTGTTCGTCAATTGTTATGATATACAAATGTGGCGTTTAAAATTTTTGAAGAAGATGTCAGAATATCGCAGTCAAGGTCGCCCAATTGTGTACACCGATGAAAGTTATGTCCTTTCAACACACGTGCGAAACAACACCTGGGCACAAAAGAAAGAGAGTACACCATTCTTAAAAAAAATTAGCACAGGCACTCGCTTTATATTAGTGCATGGGGGTACAAAGGATGGATTTATTGAAAATGCTTCATTGATTTATAAAGCCAACTCAACAGCTGGCGATTACCATTCTAATATGAGCTACGATAATTATGTTAAATGGCTAAACGAAAAACTTTTACCCAATTTATCCCCACGCTCTGTCATTGTCTTAGACAATGCTTCATATCACAACACACGGACTGAAAAACTACCGACGTCGGCTACAAAGAAAGCAGACATGCAGCAATGGCTCAGGGATAAAGGTATAGCATTTGAGCAATCTCTCCTTAAATTGGAATTGTACGATATTATAAAAAAACACAAAGATGAACACATAACGTATAAAATTGATGATTTTATTAAGAGCAAGGGTTTTGATGTAATACGTCTTCCCCCCTATCACCCAGAATTAAATGCTATTGAAAATATTTGGGGTATTGTAAAAAATTATATCGCATCAAAGAATATCGAACAAAACATGACGAACATGGAAAGACTGATCTTTGAAAGCTTGGATAGAGTAACCAGTGAAACATGGCAAAAAACCTGTGCTCATGTTGAAAAAATTGAAAAAGAATACTTAAAATACGTCGACCTGGATATTGAGTTCATAATTAACTTAGGGAACGATTCTGACGAAAGCGAATCAGAAATTGAATTTGATAGTGATTAAGTGCTGATTTTTTTGTTTCTTCTCTGTAATAAATAAAAATATTATTTACTTTCAACTGTTGTTTCTTTTCTCTGCAACTTATCATTCTAATAGCTAAATATTATTTACTTAAATTGTCTATATAATTTATTAAATAAATATATTATGCGTGTCAGATTTTTTTCCTAACGCTACCTACGTTTACACACACTAGCGCGCCTATCACTACACGTCACTACTACAACCAGAGCCAAACGGACTTCGTGAAATAGAATATCGTACAATGATTCACTTTTATACCTATACAGATGTTTATTTACACCTTAGTGACGTCACAAAATGGCGCCATGCACCGGCCATCGTTTTGGAATGAAATTCAAACTCTATTTAAAAAAATTTAAATATTGCTGTTAATTGAAAATTTAATACAAAAATATTATTATTTTCGGCAATAGTAGACCCGTTAGTACATTATAGAGCATTTTTTCAAAATTAGTCATCATGCCTATTATTGAACTGTTTCAGGGGGACAACAGGACCCGAAATTCGCATAGCTAGTATGAGATAAAACTCTAATGGAGATTATAAAAAATAAGATCCTGTAGGTACTTTATCCACATCCTCGCCCGCCATTCTGACCATTGGCTGTGATAGGAATAATAACGAAAGAGTAATGTTGACATTGTATTGTTTTACGTGAGCGATTGTGAAATATTTTTGAATTTCAACCTTTCTGAATTAGACTCTTGCTACTTGCCCCAAGCTTTTGCCATGAAAAATGGATCGAAATGAAACTAATTTTACGGATTATATCGCGGTTTAGTTTCATTTCAATGTGTAATATTCGCGTAAGTATCAGAAATCATTAAAAAATGGATCCCCAAAACTTTCCCCATAGTTTTCATTTTCCCAAAAGTTCCCGGAAGTTTTTATTTTTCCCCAAAATGGGGAAAAATATCCACAATCTGGAGACCTTGCACAGGAGAGGCGGACCTGGGCGGAACTGATCATAATTTTCATGAGAATAATTTAGTTCCTATTTCCACCACCCATAGAGATAAGTTAGTCGATCTGTGCAATGTCGGTCCCATATTGCAACTCATTGTAAGGGTAAGTGCAGTTGTATTCGGACTACGTACCTTCGCAGCTGTCAGCGCCGCCCACGTTCTTTCCAGCGCATATGAATATGTTCGGTATATGCTCGTTGTAGCCCGCCGCCTGGTACATGGCTTCACACGCGCTGTTGTTGATAACTGGCACTTTCACCTCTTGCAATACACTTGGCAGTGGGCCCTCTGTAGGAATTAATGTTTATTTTAGCAAGACATGCGCCATTATTTATAAACCTGCTTGACTGCAGTTCCAATCAGTTGCAGTTAATCGAGGATCACTCTAGCCTTGAAAACACCCACATATACGAGTAATTGGAAGGAAAACCGACTCAGCCAAACTATATTAATAGTTTATAATAGGTACATAGTTCTTAGCTTTGGTAAATACGTATTATACGACATATTAAGATGGCGATAATAATAATAATATCTTGGGACAATCCACACACGGTCATCCGATCCCAAACTAGGCAGAGCCTGTACTATGGAAGCCAGAAAACTAATACTAATACTTATATACATTTTTTTTTGTAAATACATACTTAAATAGATAAATAACACTCAGACACTTGGTGGGAATCGAACCCACGACCCATCGGTTAGCGGACAGGGTGTCTAACCACTAGACCAACGGGCCCGTCTAAGATGGCGCCACATGTGGTATAGCGTGCGATGAAGCGAGTAGTACCACACACAACGCGATAGATGGCGACACCTCCGAATCCAGAATCTCGCAAGCGAAGTTTCTCAAACGTTGAGAATATATACAACATCCCGACAACAACTGGCCGTGCCCCGTGGTACATGCGGAATGTCAACCTTCATTCCGACTTCGGTCTATTCCCTATCCGCAAATTTTTCAAAGAAATGTCCGAACATTACTTTGAAAAAGCGTGCGTCTACCCAAACCCACTAATCGGCGCCGCTGCCGACTATATCCCCGACCCCGACCCTGGTCCTGGTCCCTCAGATCGTCGACCTACCGTACATCGCCGCCGTCCGCGGCATGTACTGCTCGACCCACCCGACCCGATGTCCGTCCTCCTGGACCATGACACTACACCAACACCAACACCGACAACGACGTCACGAGTCGTAAACACATCAACACACAGACACCGGTCTCGCCGGCGAGGCCGAAGGGTCGTACGCATGCGACCTCGACATGCATCCCCTCGCTGAGTTTCTTGCCGGTTCTTCTCAGTGGGGGCGCGTTGTGAACCGGTGGTAAACTCAGCCCTCTCTAAGCGGCAGCCCAAGCCGAGGCCGTGCCTCCCTGAGGTGCCCTTGTGCTAGTCGCTACCCAACTGGCTGGAGCGCTTAAAGCTCTTGCCCTCTTGTCCGGTGAAGCTGTAATGGCCATCTGCGGCCAACAGTACTACTCCTACACAAAAAAAAAAAACAACTGGCCGAGCATCACACCTCGCTCAGTCGGAGGATCCTTCCTTTAGCTCCGACATCGCTTGCCTAAAATATAAATGGTGAAAGTCTTCGTGAAGCAGTGGGGAACCACTTGCTTTGCAAACCGGGGTTCGAATCCCGCGGATAACAACTTTGTGTAGTTCTTTCTTACTGGCTATGCAGGCCGATCACCTGATTGTCTGTAAAGTAAGATGATCCATGCGTCGGATGGGCATGTAAAGAGTCGTGCCATGATCCCCACGATTGACAGGCGTCTTGGGGATCGCAGTATGGATAGCTAATCCAATAGAAAGACGCTGCTGCCCGTCTTGTTTTCCCTTAGTCGCCTCTTACGGACACACAACGGGAGGAGATGGGGGGGTGCTATTCTTACCCGGACACCTCACGGACGGGAAAGGGGGACGGTTAGACCAAATCATGTAAAAGAAATGTATTCTCACCATCATAGAGTCGTCCCCATCCAGTTACGTAAGCGGTTTTCCCAACAAAGTCGTCATCATTGTCTGGAACGCACACCGGCAAAATATTTGGTTGGAATGTAACTGGCTCGTAGAATCTGTAATAATTATTAGATCTAAAATCATGTATTGCTATTTTGCCATTTTTATAGACTTTCGCGTTCCATTATCAAACTCTTGACTTGACGTTTCGGTGTGTCTGCTTGTGAAACGTCAAATCAAAATATAAGGTAAATCGCGTTAATTCCCTATTAAAATAGAGTGCCAAAATGGTACAGGTGATATCTTTCAGTGCATGACTAATATCGAGCTTATAAAATAAAAATTAAATAGAAAAACAGAAGTTATTTATTTCAAACTTCAGCGTCCACTGCTAAATAAAGGCCTCCCCCTTGGAACGCCACAATGAACGACAATTGGCTATTTGCATCCACCGGTTACCTGCGACGCGCACAATGTCGTCTGTCCACCTAGTGGGAGGCCTGCCTACGCTGCGTCTTCCGGTTCGTGGTCGCCACTCGAGAACCTTTCTTCCCCAACGGTTATCGGTTCTTCGAGCGATGTGGCCTGCCCATTGCCACTGCAAATTCTGAGAGCTATGTCGGTGACTTTAGTTCTTTGGCGAATTTCCTCATTCCAGATTTTTTTTTTCGCGTAAAGAAACTCTGGCCATAGCTCTCTCCATAGCTCGTTGTGTGACTCTTAATGTAATAAGAAACGCATGCGCATGTAGTGTGCGCAATTTAATTAATTAATTTCAATGTCGTCGGTACATCAATAAAGCACCTGCGATTAATAAAACGTCTATTTTAATGTGTTGTGCGAATGATATTTAAATATCACATTAAGAGTAACAACATAATACCTCAATGCATTAAGAAGTAAATTAACTTTAAATCTAGAGAGGTATAGGAGCGCTGTGAGCACCGTGTCTGGTTCCCGGGGGGCTATTACGCGAAGCGAGGTACTGAGGGGCGCCTGTTGCAAACCCCACCGAAAAGCCCAGGTCCCCCCCCCTCTTATGTGCCGATGCGACATCTGCGGGGGTTTTAGTACGGTAAGGATCCCACACAGTGGCGGTCCGAGAGGGGGGTCGTAGGGGGTCATGACCCCCCCCCCTCAAAATCCATATTCGTACACGGCAAAATTGGGTAGCGGTTAACCCTAACCTAGTCTAGGTACAAGACCAACGGGACCGTCATATATGACCCCCCCAAAATCGTTGGCTGCGACCGCGCCTCATCCCACATACCCCGGTAGAAACCCCCCACAAGGACCTTTAGAAGGTTTTCCCCGCGAGAATAAAGACTAGCAACGTGCGGGTTAGACTCTAGTCTATGACGTTTAAAGGTCAAGTGCAGTGGCGAGTGACCGATCGGTCATCATGCTCGCACCTAACAACTTCACTACGCTACGGTATATGTACTTATAATTCTTAACAACCGACGCAACAAATGTACAAATTATAAATAGGTATACGGGGTGTAAGGGACATCGTACCGAAAACCGATACCAGGGATCCAGTACATGATTCTGAACATTCTAGTGTTGAAATTTTTCATCGGCTTTTTCATGAATTTCCAAAGAAAACATGCCGCTTTTTTAATAAAATTAGGATAACATCATTATTGGTATAATAATAAAGCCTAATTTGAATATGAAAAAAAATAATATATATATACAGACGAATTGAGAGCCTCCTCCTTTTTTGAAGTCGGTTAAAAACAATAAATTACTTATTTGTGCAAAATTAGCAATCAGCAGCCGAAAAGTCCACTGCTGAACAAAAGCCCTCTCCCTTAGAAGGGAGGGGTTGCCATAATCTCCACGCTTGGCAGGCGGCTTGATTGAAATTAGCAATGTAATTTGAAAAATAAATATTATTCCGCACGTGCTCAAAAATTCAAAAGTTAGTCATTTGTCATTTTCCATATAAATGGTTTCTGTAATGTTGTAATGGACATTATTTGAAATCTTATAAAAAAAATTCGGTACGTGGGCCCTAACACCCTGTATAAAATTCTCGCGGTGTTTGTTACCAAACTCCTCCGAAAGGGCTGAACCGATTTGTTTGTGTGTGCATATCGGGGTAGGTCTGAGAATAGGTCGTAAATTATATTTCATACCGCTACATTTAATGCCATTTGATATAAGCGTCTCCGTGCTTCGGGTGGCAAGGAAAAAGGGCCCTGGTTTTTAGCAGACTTCAAAAAATAATGTTATGTATTTGACGCATTTGTATCTCATACTCAGAAATGCATAATGGGCATCTAAAAACGTAAAAAAGCGAGCGAGCGGAGCTGTCAGCTAGTAAAAGTATAAAAAGCCCGACTGCGAACTATCAAAATGGACTTAAAATTCATTATACATACATACATAATACATATACACATGTATACATATTTCAACTCTTCTCGTTAAGACCTTTCATTTGATATACATATTGGTTGGGGCAGGGTGTCGTGAAACGATTGACAGTTTCAAAAATCCAGTCATAAATGCAAGTCACTAAATGCAAAAATTCGTAAGGGCATGGATGAATGATGTCCATTCATCCATGGTAAGGGTGTGATTTAAAAAAGTTTGGGAATCCTTGGTTTAGACACGCAGTGGTGTGCACAGAGGGTAGGCAAAAAAACGTATTCGGCTTGTTTAAACTATTATATGTATATACAGTATACCATTTCAAATATCCATAAGTTAGCAGATTCTATAGACATATTAATTTGCATTTAAAAACTGTAATAAAATAATTCAGAGGGTCCATACACACAAAAAGACTTTGCCTACCCTAAAATTTCTCTAAATAATCTTAATTTAAAAATATTTTGTACTAACATGTACGTGATGTTTTTAAATGTAAATGGATACGAAAGCCGGGAAGATGGCTTTAGATTATCAGCTGCTTGGGAACCAGTGATCAAAATGACAAAACCTCGCTATTTGCCGGCGGTTAAATATACAGATACTGTGAGTGTAGTGTGTAGTGGGCTTAACGTTACAAGTGAAAGAACGGGGGTAGACGAAGATATTTCTGCCTCGCGCACGGAGCCGTCTCGCTGAACCAGTCTGCTTGTGACCACGTCTGGTGCAACCCGGCCGAAACGTCAAGCCAAAATATAAGGTAAATCGCGTTAATTCCCGATTAGAATAAAGTTAAAATCTTGAGTTCGTCGTTACTTCTGCCGTAAAGGCTAGAGCGCTTCAAGCGCTCGCCTCCTATTGTCCGGTGAAGCTGTAATGGCTAACAGCGTCTATCATTCCCAAAAAAAAAAAAAGGATATTTGTGGTGGCACACCAACAAATAGTTTAGAGTACAGATAACTCGCAGATATTTTTGCCTACTTTCGCCACTGAGACACTGTTGTTTGGCTATAGGATATCTGGCACTTTGGACGGCACCGTCAACCCTTGGCAAGTTATTTATTTATTTTATTTGTAAGATTAAAGCCTCAAAAAGACATTACATACACATTAATAAGATACATGGTCCTCACTTATAAAAAACAATATAATTAAACATTGTGGGCACCACTAGGTGTAAAACATAATAATAGTTAGATGTAAATGTACGCAAAATCAGCATTAATATTTTTGGAAAAAGACCTGACTCAAGTTCACATTAAACACATCAGTATCCTGCTGTTTACATGCACTCTAGCCTTAACGGCAGAAGTAGCGACGAGCTCAAGGGCACCTCAGGGAGGCACGGCCTCGGCTTGGGCTGCCGCTTAAGAGAGGGCTGAATTTACCACCGGTTCACAACGCGCCCCCACTGAGAAGAACCGGCAAGAAACTCAGTGGGGTGATGCACGTCGTTGAGGTCGCATACGTACGACCCTTCGGCCTCGCCGGCGAGACCGGTGTCTGATAGCTAGTGTAGCATACGGTTGTCGGGGAGGGTTCGGCGCATCCCGGTCCAATAGGACCGTCATGGGGTCAGGAGGGTCGAGCAGTACGTGCCGTGGTCTGCGGCGCGAGTCAGAAGGACTAGGGGCGTAATCGGCGGCGGCGCGGATTAAACTGTTCGCGTGACGGGACGCGGATTCAAAGTAGCGTTTCGACGCATCTTTGAGGAACTTACGAAGGGGATCTAACTTGAAATCGGAGTGCAGATCTACGTTCCGCATGTACCACGGGGCACCGACGGCACGTCGGAGGAATTCAAATAAGCTTAACGCCTAGCACTTTTGAATGGTCATTTTTTATAATTCTACCACCGGATCCCAACGCGACCTCAACTGAGAATACGTGTCAAGAAACTCAGCGGGCGGTCATTTTTACACTTTTTTTAAACATTGTCTTGTTACAATTGGATCAACATCAGTGATAGTGTGTGTTGTCGTTCGAAAGATTAAAACAAGAGAGAAAAGAGAAAACAATTATGACAAAATTACAACAAACTAGGCGGCCAAAGCGATAGTAGTCGGATCAGTCCCCTCAAACAGCACCTGCGCACGAGTTGACTCGAGTAGCAGCCATCACTCCCCTCAACCATATTAGGGAAGGGGGATATAAATCAACCCTCTGCTTGCTCGCCATATAAAATGTCGATAGTTAGTCGACATAAGCGGTTTATCTACAGGCGAGTACTTAATATCGTGCACTTCTCAACGCAGTTCTAAAACCAATTCTAGAGAGAAGCTCAGGGCGTGATCTCAAAAGGTACTCACCGAAGCAAAGCCAGGTCGTATTCGAAGGTGGCTGGGTCGAAGTGTGGATGGCTGGCGACGATCTGAACTCTTCGCTCGACGAAGCCGTACGGCTCGTCCGTATATGCTAGGTCATGTTCTCCCAGCCTCACTAGGAGTTCTGAAGGTGGAACGCTGCGGAGAGCATAGTTAGATATAATAATAATGTTCTCCCCCATCCCCCGTGTCCCCCGTGGGGGATCCGGGTAAGAACAGCACCCACCCATCTCTTCCCGTTGGGTGTTCGTAAGAGACGACTAAGGGAAATCAAGAAGACGGGCAGCAGCGTCTTACTATTAGATTACCTACCACCTATACTGCGATCCCCAAGCCGCCGGCCAAGCATGGGTACTATGGCAAACCCCTCCCCTCTAAGGGAGAGGCCTTTATTCAGCAATAGACGTCTTACGGCTTTTGACAAATGTCCCGGCTGATACGACCACAGCGGCCAAGGAAGCCTAATGGTTGGACATCCTAGCCGCTACACAATACGTCGTGGGTTCGATTCCCACCAAGAGCCTGGGTGTTTTATCTATATAAGTATGTATAGGTGCGAGCCGGGGTTCGAACCGGCGCACCTTGTTTTCAAGGTAAGCGTCCGCCCACTTGGTGGTCACTGCCATAATGGCGACCATTACATTATAGAATATGCACTTATGCTGGTTTTATTTAAAACGCATAAGGAAATTCATTAAAAAATACACATCAATGTAGGTACTACACACCTACGTAAGTAGTATTACTACTCATTTAATAAGGAGTCGTCCATTAATCACGTGATGTTTTTAGAAACTTTTTAACCCCCCCCCCCCTCCTGGTGATATGTGGTGAGGTTTTAAACTAACAAAAAAATCACGTGTATTTTTTTGTACAAACTATATTGAAATTTTCGGTATATTTTCTTTAAATACAGGTAACTGATTAAATGATGCCACGTGCCGCTGTTTGGTTTATAAATCGTGCATTCAACGAAAAATAAATACACGTGATCTCATGGTACCCCTCCCCCCCCATCCTGGTGATATTTCGTGATTTTTTCGGAACCCCTCCCTTCCGTTTCGAGCCTCACGTGATTAATGGACGGCCCCTAAGCTAGGTAGTTTTATTTGCACGCGCCAAATAGGTTACGTTGAGGAAAATGGATAAGTACGTAGGTACATAATACTTTTCATCAGAAACGTCGAGATATTCAAACTTATATTGTAAGTGTATTTTGAAGGTACTGCACTCGACCTAGACCTAGACCCCTTTTTGACATATTAATCACCATCCGATAGATGTCCGTTACTGAACAACGGCCTCCCCATTAGAAAGGATGAAGGCGTAATCCCCAATTCCCCACGATTTGCAGGCGTCTAGATAGTAAACAAACTATAACTTATAAAAATCCTAAAGCATCAAACTGTCTTAATGCTAAAAGCAGTTAACCGAAAAACCTAGGTTTAGATCCAGGTTTAAGAAACGATTTCCTGATTTTAAACACAGGTTCATCGTTAAATTTCTTTTTGTAATAACACCGATCAAGTTTAATACCCTGTCTTTCTTTACAAAATCAAAATAGGCGTGTTGGCTGACCGATATGGCCAGTCAAAGACAATCGGTAGGGTTGAATATGTTAGATTCGACCCGACTGCCCCAGGAATACGGATGATATATTTTCGAGAGTATGTATGTATGCCCATTTCTCTGGCACAGCCTAAACGCTTGATGGATTTTGAGTTATAATATGTCATTAGAATTGCCTTAGTCGTGGGAGTGACATAGGCTAAAGGATCCGATGTGTCGCTGTATCGTCAGTAATAGAAGCGAACGATGGTCACTCCATCGCCAAAACAGCTCTATAGAGTCATTAACATCATCATCAGGCTCCTTTTTGGACCTTTATGGTCCACTGCTGAACAAAGGCCTCCGCCTTAGAAAGGAGGGGTTGCATGCCATAGTCCGCACGCTTGGCAGGCGTCTTGCGGATCGCAGTATAGGTAATGCAATAGAAAGTCGCTTCTGCCAGTCTTCTTTTCTTCCCTTAGTCGCCTCTTACCATCCACTTACGGATAAAGGTGACCCATTTGTGTGGGTGATATTTTTACCCAGACACCCCACGGGTCATAGAGTACTGGCTAGTATTACCACAGAAACTCAACACTAGCCCTTTCTTGGATACGATTTTATAAAAAGTCAATTTGGAGCTGAATTACCCTCTACCCTGCGGCATTTAAAAAAAATAAACTTACTGTTCAACGCAATGTGCAGCGGTTATCGCCCAATTCTCGTTCAACAAAGCGGCGCCGCATTTGTGCAGGTATGTGGATGTTCTGAATTGTCTCAGTGATATCTGCCAGGGCCATTGTCCGAAGCCGGATTTGCTCCCGCCGACGATCCGGCCCTGTGGCGCTTGCCATAGCCGCCGGCCGCATACTGCCAGTACCAGGAGGGTGGAGTTCAATATCATGGTGTTTACTTTTTTATAAATTTAAAAGGTCGGAATTTGCATGCTATTTTGTTTTTGTCGAACACGGATATTGTTCTTAAAAAAAAACTTATATTTTTTTTTTAACTTTGTTTGCAAAGTTTCTATTTGTTTTTTTAAATTAAGAATTATAATATTGTTTCTTTTTTTAGAATGTTTTGATAGGTTTGCATTTACGTTTTATTGTTGAAAATTTTAAAATTAACTTCTATTCCTTTTTTAGTTGACTATTCTATTTAAGTAGAATGTAAGTTAGCTACGAGCATCTAGACGTGGCTGATTATATAAACAAATCAGTTCGTTGGCCTTATCTGTACTTGTTATATAAAACGGTTACTTTTTGAGAAATTTGAAATTCGAATGTTCTTATTTAGAAATTATTATTTATTAATAATTAATATTTTAGTTTGCATATGAACGATAATTATTGACCAAGGTACTGTTTTCTTTGCACTTCTTTGGTGTTACTAAAAACCAATCGATCGGATGAAGTTTTTGTTCAAAACAGGATCGGTTTGGTCTTGTTTTTGTTTGACTTGAAGGTTAAAAGTGGTGCTAATAAATTTTTTATCACATACAAAAAATGTCGTTAAAAACTAAGTGCCTAAGTAAGTGCCTAATAATTTTTCTAAGTACTGGCCACACCTATTCCTATTTTTTCTTTTTTTATTACCAGCCGGTATTACAATTTTTTTTTATTAAAAACTGGATGTTGTTAAGAAAGAGCTTGGCAAGATTATAAATGTGACAAAATTTTAATATTCGCACATAAAACACATTCACCGGAATGTACAAATAGTTCTGAATCGTTTCTTTTCACGTATGCACTTAACTTTTTACCCTTATAGCATTTTTCTTTATACTCATCCACTTTAAACCTATTTGGATCTTAGCTATCTCCATTTTACACATTTTAACACCAGTTTTCACTTTATTTTGATGCAAAGTTTATATACATGTTACCATTTAAATCAGAGCGCAAGCTTGAACCGGTCTTATATAAACAGCCAGTTCGCGTATTCCAAATACAATTTTTTTTAGAGGACTGGATTTTTCACCCGTTTGTAACCACAAATTGTCAAGTATTTTTTTTAATTGATGAACGTCACTTTATTATTTTATAACGTGCCAGTTCAAAAGCCACAAGCGCGGTGTCCTTGCGATTGCCTTGGCCGTGGCGTGCGATCGCGTTGCGGGCTGACAAGTCTTTGTTTGAATTCCGAACGCAGGTATTATTTTTTTTTACATTGTTTATTCGCCGTAGAGCATTATGTCGGAGCTTATAAGGTCTTTAACCTTATCCCTATACTTTTTTTGTTATTAAGGAAAACTGAAAGTTACAAATGTTTTGTCGAACGCGTCAATAGGTCGTGATTATAATGACATTGCTGTCTTCTCCGACAAAAAATAACTATAGCTCACAATAGAAGACTAATTTTAGTACCTAAACACTTATCTTAATCTCATTAGAGATGAATTTAAATTAGTGACTGTACATGTTTGACCGTTAAGCCGGTCATAGTTGTGGGTTTAACCGCTTTAACCGCGCCTCTATATGAGTATACATAGATGCAGCTACCGATAGATGCATGGGTATCTTTAGATAATATGCTATTTTAGTTAATAAATCCACAGATATTAGGTTACCTTTAGATACTAGGCTACTTTTACATACTCTGTTACCCTTTGGTACAAAGCTACCCATAGATACTATGCTACTCATAGATACAAGGCAAGATACTAAGTTACTCATAAATACTAGGTTACCTTTAGATACTAGGCTACCCTTAGAAATCAAACAACCTTTAGATACGGGGATACCCTTAGATAATTAGCAACCTATTGATATTAAGCTACCCTTAGCAACTAAGGTACCTATAGATACTAGGTTACCTTAAGATACTTGGTTACCCATATATATTATAAGGCTACCCCTCGATACAAGGGAACTGTAAAACAGTTGGCTTCCATTGGTAGGATTTGTACCGCTTTGTACCAATGTATTCAATCTATATTTACTGATGTAAGCTTCAGTTCAGTAACCCGCTTTCTTAAAAAAAAAATACTTGGTTGCTTTCAGCTAGAGGTGCCGATGAGAAATATACTCGTATGGACAGAAACCAAAAATATAGGTAGCGTTCTTTTTCATGCTATATCTAGTACTAGGTATTGGGTTAAGATGGCCTAAATGTACTCTCAGCTTAACAATTAAATTATTACAACCTCTATTATTAGCCACGCAACAACATAATTACGACAATTAGCAATCTAACAATTAGTTTTAACTGACGTCATGCAACTTCCTCATTTTGGACTTGAATTTTATTCATACTTGTTTATTTTTTTAGCTTTTTGCAAAAGACTCCACGTATCTTTTTCAAAATTGTTCAAGAAGTTATAGTTTTATCCTAGATCAGCATAAAATATCATCCAATTATATTCTATTCTGGCATGTGACGTGTGGCGTGATGTGTGTGTGTGCGTAACTCACCATTTTTGTAATCTGACATGTTCACAATTTCCGTGGTAGTCTCTGGTGCTAGAGTTGTAGTAGAACTGGTATCCAGAGGTTCTGAACGAAAAAAACATTTTCCTCTGTTCATTCGGAAGATTGGAAGAAACTGCACATGTGTTGCAGTTCTGAGAATCATACATCAGACTAGGCTTTAATGCAACCGTCTTCTGTTTAACAAGCTCAAAAAAAAAACAATTGAAAACTTTCTAATTCTGGTGCTATGGACTATGCAGTATATTTCCTAAGGAACATAAACATTTTAAATAAATCTAAAAGAGTTTCAATCCAATCAACTTGACTGTTCCTGTACTTAATTTGAGCTACGAGCTTGAAAATAAAAAAAAAAAATTATTACAAGATTCATAATATCTCAAGATCCATCATTTCTCGCAATGTGCAATGTCATAGATTCGTAAAAGAATAGTTCTTTAACTGTATGAACGATTTATTTATTTGTCCACTTGAACCTTGATCTTTATGACACCCTATTATATTGACTACGTCCTTAATCGTGCGAAGAGCCTTCAGGTCAGTTGTTTAATGTTATCTTCTGAAATCTTTTCTACACGTTTTATGTCCTACAGTACGTTTTGTGTTATAAATACACTACTTGCTAAACTACGTTTGGTGCCAAATTTACCCTTCCAGAAAATAAAATTAAAAATACTCACCAATAGTCGAAGTTCCGGCTTCGGTTGTACTGGTCCCATTGGTCTTTTCAGCACTTTCAGTCACATTCTCCGATGAAACAGAACTGAATGTAGTTAGTCCAAAACTAGGAGTTGAAGTAGGCACAGTTGGAGACAACGTCACGTTAACTGTAAATTCTATCGGGGCGTGTGTCGTCAGAACTGTTGATACTGTAGTTGGTTGTGGAGTTGAAGATGACACAATTGAAGTCGATGTTGTTGAAGTCGATGTAGTTGGAGTCGTTGTAGTAGTAGTCGTTGAAGTTGACGTTGATGTAGTTGAAGTCGGTGTTGTTGTAGTAGATTCGGTTGAAGTTGGTAATTGTGAAGTTGGTGGTGTTGGTGCTTTTGTGGTTTCCGGTGTTGATGTTGTCGGAGCTTTAGTAACTTCTGTTGGTGGTTCCGTTGTAGTGGTCGTTGTTGTTGTGGAAGTAGTTAAAGTTTCCGGTTTGGGTGGTACTGTTGATATGAGCACCCATCCCTCCGTGGGTTCTGCAAGATAATCAGCTGTTAATGCATTGTTAATGTATTTTTTATGAGTCCCACCACTCATTCCCACCACTATGATTCCTGTAAGCCAGGATCTACGGTGGTCATCAGTGAAAACACCGAGGTTTGACCCTTGGCGAGTCCCAGGGAAACGCTAAATTGTCTTGGAACCCGCATCGAATTGAAGCAGAAAAGTAAACAAGAGGAGTAGGAAAGACAAATTCCACTTCCCTCCTTGTCAAACGGGAGACAAACAATAAATGTTAAGCCAGCCGCAGAAAGGAAGACAGATTACAGATTGACTAACGATTTAGCCCATCTGCAAGGCACCAGGGATTGTACTAAACTTAAGGGACCTATTTGAGCTTTATACTAGGTAGAGATAATAGGTATGGCAGAACTGTTTGAAACCACAGAATTGTTCCATATTGTTAATGTATTATGGTTTATTAATTAATGCACTATTTGGGCTAAATATCTTGCAGGTTGAGATAGATTTAACAGCAGCTAACAATTGTTAAGATATTAACCATTTTCATTCACACGGGCTAGTCACAGAATTATCTTCACAGTAAAACCATGTAACCATGTAAACCACCATCTTTTACAAGAGTTATTGTTATCTAATGTCTACTAAACGTGACTGCGGGACGTCGCTGCAGGATAATCTCACCGCGTCAACCTCATTTTTAAGTTGAAATATCGTGAAGATATGTCTACGATTAACGATACTAATCACAGTTGAAATGATGCTTTGTATTATAAAAAAAGCCTTGTGACTTTACATAGCCTTACATACCCGGGAAATAAGTTTTTAGCGAGATACAGATGCAGATAATTCAACGAACGACCTGTGCCATTGTCGTATCTTTAATCAAGGGTATCGAATAGTTGCAATAAATATTTTATACCTGTTATCCCTGTTTTATTGGTAGGACTGTATTGTAAATGTATACTCGTATAGGTCAATTTAATACAGATCGTATCGTTAGCGGTAATACGGGTGTAAATGGCAAAGCGGCAGATAATGTGACCCAAGCACTTATCGTATATTTGTAAACAAACTAAGTGTTATTTATGGAATGTTTTGATGAGGGTAAGTTTTTAGTGACTTGTTCAGCTTATTTATGAGTAATTTGAGATTAAATTGTGTGAGTTTTCGAGAAATGTTCGGCAGATCTGTTTTAAACGTTAATCCGATAGGTAAGTTAAAATTCTTTGTTTATACGGGGCGGTGTGTGAAGCGCTTACGGAGCTTTTCATCGTGGATAAGCACCTGAAAGCAGCCAGGTACACTGAAGAAATCCTTAAAGACCATGTTGTGCCTTTTATAGACTTCACCACATGCGGTTTGGAGCCGCCGCCTCATCTCAACTACGGTGAGGAATCGGTTTCGCAACGCTTTCAGTTGATGAATCAGTCCTCGTGGGCGGAGGTGCACCTAATTCTGTCATTACCTGGTCGCCGTATATAGCGACCAGTTTCACAATATCTTTTTAGTGCAAACCTTAAAATGGTACGTTGGTACATTTAGAATTGCAGCCATCTTTACGTTGTGTCCGTTGAGCATCTCGAGCAGTGGTAAGTGGCATCGTCTAATCTGTTTTTTTAGTCTGAATAGACCAGTTATCAATAACAAATCATAAAAAAAAAACGTTTTAACACAAGCTTGTATAAAGAAATAATTTTAACTTGCTTACCTCTCGGAAAAAGTTCTGCCGAATATTTCTCGAAAATTCACACAATTTAATCTTTAATTACCCGTTTAGCTACCTAAATAAGCTGAACAGGTCACTAAAAACTTACCCTCAACAAAACATCCCTTAAATGACACTTAGTTTGTTTACGATAAGTGCTTGGGCCACATTTTCTGCAGCTGAGTGAACTGTTACTCGCACACCCTACATATGATATGAATTTGTCGATCAACATCGTTAGATACTGAGGAACTGGTAGCAGTTGGAAAACTGCCAAAAGTGTTACGGGAACCAAGGGCAAGGTGGTACTCGTATAGGCTATCATTTATATTCTTTCCACGTATTCAACGTTAGTGTGGAAATTGCAGCAATGAATTGTAATAACATATTCACCAAATCTCGGTCTTGGATTTGCAACAGAAGAAAGGACCACTTTATATGGGATCAGCGCAAATTACCAGATATCATCTTCTTAAGCCAAATGAAGTGCACTGCTGGCAAAGACCTTCCCCTTACCAGCAGAGTGGTTATCATAAACCCCACGCTTGACAAATCCCCAATCCCCAAGACGCCTGCCAACATAGGTGGAGTCTAAGTCAATAGAAAGACACTGCTGCCCGTCTTCTTGTTTTCCCTTGGTCGCCTCTTACGACACCCAACACGAGGAGATGAGTGGAATTTAGATGAGTACTAGCTGACCCACGCAGCTCTGCCTGCGCTATTTTTACGTTAACTAAACTTGGAATAACATTCGCATCGAATACATAACCTCATTTTTTATAGTCGGTTAAAAACTGGGACCCACTTTTTACTTGCTCTCCGAAGCACGGACCCGTTTAGTTCAAATGGCGTTAAACGGTCACCCATCTATTTAATGACCTTAACTAACGTTGCTTAACCCGATCGATTACAAAACCTTGATAACAACTCTCTATGAGTGTCCCTTACTAATATTTATTATATTATAAAGAAAAATTGATAAAATCGGACCAAGCGTATAACCAAGTACCCGTTTTGACTTTAATCCCTTCTCCCAAAAGAACCGTGCTAAATTACGGGATTAAAAGTATCCTATGTCCTACCTCGTAGTAAGATCTCAAATCCTGCCAAGTTTCAATTGAATCCATTCAGTAGTTTCGGCGTGATGCTCAGCCGTGATACAGACAGACAGACATACAAAAATTAAAAAAATTACATTTTCGGCCCCAGTATCGGTTATAGAATGCCCTCCAAATATAATTTTCAAAATATCTTCAATGTACAGAATTGGACCTGTTACAGTTTTATTATAAGTATAGATAGAGGGACCCGGTAATGCAGTTAGATGCAAATGTGTTATAGATGATGCCAAGAATAGTCAGCATTGGCGGATAATAACCCAACTAACGACTAGATTGATCACCTAGGATTTATTTTGGAATTCCTATAAGCAGTATTCTGACTGTATTGATTGGAAATCGAAAGGTGTAGGACAGTGAAAATAAGTTGTTGCGTCTGGTTCATCATCAACAACCGTATGACGTCCTCTGCTGAACAATCCCCACGCTTGGCTTGGCAGGCGGCTTGGGATTCGCAGTGTATGTAGGTAATCCAATAGAAAGACGCTGTTGCCCGTCTTCTTGTTTTCCCTTAGTCGCCTCATACGGACACCCAACGGGAGGAGATGGGAGGGTGCTATTCTTACCCTGACACCCCACGGGCAACGTATTGCTTATGACAGATGAATATAATACTAAATTCTCCCGGAAGTTAAAGCGTGCATACTAGTCGCATACAGAGATGGGGTGATTATATACTACATCTGTCTGACCTAGCAAAACTTGTGCTTAAGGTTCCCATCTTACGTATGGGTGATTTTATCTAATCCACGATCCTATTGGGTAGGGACTAGGGTTTATAACCACTAGACCAATGGAGGCACCAAAATAGGGATGATGACTGGGTTTAAAAATGATAATTCGAATTAGTCCGCCAGTTTGATTATCAAAAAATATTTAGGAAGTATTTTTTTATTTAACAAATCAATAGAAATTGACAAAGATAAAGAGTGTCAAAGTTCGGTAGTGGGGGCTCGTGACGTCACGCTTTAGTAAAAAGTGTACATAGATATGACGAATTTCAACGCACTATATCTTCGTCATTTTATTTTCGATTGACAAAAGAAAAAGTAAGTGTCCAATATTTTTTAATAATCTAAATGACGGACTAATTACATTTCTTCAGTCATTAGGTTTTCTAAAACTGCATAATGTGGATACATTTTGCGATGTTTAAGTTCGTCGAACTCAGTGTTGGACAGATCATGTCCGAAACCGAGCTTGCTCGGTACACAGATCACGTATCTAGGCCGTCAAGTATCGCCGGGTCACAATGGCCTCAGTGAAATTGTAGGGCTCACTTTCTTTTTACTATTATTAATTACTGTGGGAAATTCGGAGAACTATGGGCCTTTTGGTTGATTGCTATAACGTATCGCATCGTCTCGCAATACCGTTAACAATGTGGTTACATCGAGTATTTACAAATGTCCAGAATTACTCGTGGGGTGTCCGGGTAAGAATAGCACCTACCCTTCTCCTCCCGTTGGGTGTTCGTAAGAGGCGACTAAGGGAAAACAAGAAGACGGGCAGAAGCGTCTATCTACCACCTCTACTGCGATCCCCAAGGCACCTGCCAAGCGTAGGGATTATGGCAAACCCTCATTTCTAAAGCGGATTAGGATACGAACCGGATCAGGATACGAACCTAAGACCACCGGTCTGTATAGCAAGCATCTAAGCTATAAACATAATCTAGCACATTAAGTGTGAACTAAACATGTGAATGTCATAGAAATGACAGTTAGTTATCAGTATCCAAATATAATAGTTGTTAAAAATAACAAATCATTCGCGTACGTGAAATTATAAATAGAGATGCGGCATTATGAATCTATATTTTTTGATATCGATAGTGGATTTTAACTTTTTTTTCAATGCAGAATTGCAGACAGCTAGTTCGTTTTGTGTTTAGATAACCTGGTATCAATGATATTGTCAGGTTGAGGGTGTCCGGCTAAGAGTAGCACCCCCTGTTTTCTCTCGTTGTCGTAAGAGGTGAGTAAGGGAAAACCAGAAGACGGGCAGCAATGTCTTCTGCATCCATCTATATACACTGCAATGAAGCAGCCAACTGTCTATGGGATGGGCAAGTGTGTGGCTTTACCATCAGCAACATTTCTCTCGTTTCATCACAAAATTGGAAAAGACTCATTTTTCCCTTAAGCATGTGATTAATATAAAATGAGTGCTAATGAATTTGTTTTTCTTATCGATATGATTACCGACAACGACTAATCACATCCCTATATACGAATTTCGCATGGCTTAGTTAAGTTTAACGTCCTGTCGTTGAACCTGGGCAACTGTGTGGGTGGTGGCAAAAAAACAACCTTAATTCATTAGTATTGTATTGCTCTAAGTACTACCTATTTTATTAATCGGATTCGATGTTTAACTGATGGGATTGTAACTGGAGATTTATGATAAATGATGATGCTGGTTCTGACTTGAGATATTTAAGACTGGTTATTGGTTTGATTTTGATTTATGTATTGGAAATCCGAAATACCGCAGTGCCTGAAGACGAAGGTTTTTAACCAGTGTGTGTTGCCAGTGATGACATATGGTACTGAGACGTGGTCTCTAACGGCTGGACTTTTATAGAAGTTCAGAGTCACACAACGAGCCATGGAGAGAGCTATGCTCGGAGTTTCTTTGCGCAACAGAATCCGAAATGTGGAGATTCGCCGAAGAACCCAGGTCACCGACATAGCTCTCAGAATCTGCAAGTTGAAGTGGCAATGGGCAGGCCACATCGCTCGAAGAACCGATAACCGTTGGGGAAGAAAGGTTCTCGAGTGGCGACCACGAACCGGAAGACGCAGCGTAGGCAGGCCTCCCACTAGGTGGACAGACGACATTGTGCGCGTCGCAGGTAACCGGTGGATGCAAATAGCCAATTGTCGTTCATTGTGGCGTTCTAAGGGGGAGGCCTATGTTCAGCAGTGGACGTCTTCCGGCTGATGATGAGGATGATGATGATGATTGGAATTCTATATTGATAGTTCGATTCTCAGTGTTAAAGGTTTTACTTTCAGTAATATGTCATATTCTAGGGTTTTTACAAATGAAAGTAATCATTCCAAGAGGTTTTCTCCACGCAACCAAAGCCTTAGTCGTAAAGAAATCAAAGCCTTAGTGATTATTTTATTTTTTAGTCAACTTGATGAAGAGACAAGGAACTTGATGAAGGATGTGATGGAATGCGGCTCCCCTGCCACCTACACTTCCCTCGAGACATTACTGATTACATCTCTCAAAATTAGAAAACAAAAGTAGTTAACATATTTTCTGTAATAAAATAAGTCCTGAAGTGGACGATATGATGTCCCCAGTGACATTCAGGTTATTCTAATAAACAGTTTTTAAAACTCACCATTAATTTCTGTGACTCGTTCAGGCTCTTTTGTAACTTCTTCAGTAGTTAAGGTTTCATCTTCAGCTGGCTCTGTGGGTACTGAAGTAGTTGAAGATGACGATGATGACGTAGGAGCTGACGTAGGTGATGGTGACGTAGGTGTTAATGGTGTAGGTGCTGGTGACGTACTTTGTGGTGAAGTAGATGCCAGTGACGTAGGTGACGCTGACGTAGGTGCATGTGTCGTAGGTACTGTAATCGTAGTTAATACTTCAGTAGTTAAAGTTTGTTGTTCAGTCTCCGTTGCGGATGTTTCAGTTTCAGTAGTGGTTTCTAAAGTAATCTCTTTTTGAGATTCAGTCACTGAAGTCTCTATAGACGGTGATTCTGTAGTAATAGTAGATTTTTCAATTTCTGTGGAAATTTCTATTTCTTTAGTTGGCTCTGTTGCTATTTCTGTTGTTGTTGTTGTTGTTGTCGTCGGTGGCTTTGTTGTTGTAGAAGTTGGTGTTGACGTTACTGTGGTGTTAATGTATGTTATTGAGGCCGATGACGGTCGTGTAAATACTGGCTTAGTGCTTGTTGACTGCGGTAGTATAGTAATGTTTAATCTAGGTGGTAATGGTAAAGGCTTTCTGGTTGATGGCCATTTATTTACAGGTCTGTAAGGAGGTTTTCTCGTACTATTATAAACAGCAACAGGCTTCACAGGCCTTGGTTTTGATGTAGAATACGTATAGTGAGGCCTTGTGGGCTTCGATGATGGTCTGAATGTTGGTCTTGTTGGCCGAGACGGCCTAGGTTTTACAGTTGTAGGTTTAGGGGCTTCAGTACTTTTAGGATCTTCTTTAGGTTTCTCTGTTACTAAATTACTTGTATCACCCGATACCGTTTGGAACGTAGATAATTTTATAGGTATTTCAGTCACTGGTATCTCAGTTATAACGATTTCATTTTTAGCTGTTGTCTCCACAATAACAGCAGTCGTCAATTTGACGTCATCATTCACTATATTGTTATTGATAGTCGTCTGATCATCAGATTTCGTTTCCAAATCTATAGATTCAGTTCTATCTTGTACGGTATATGTTTTTTCTGTTACCGTAGTCGCAATTTTCTCAGTCGTAGTTTTCTTTGTATGGAATATTTCTGGGATTTTGTTGACGTTGTTTTGTACTTTATCTTCAGTCTGTGGATGCACAAAACTGGCACTATCTATTGAGTTGTCCTCAATATTGTTGCCTATGATTTGGGGTAGTATAGTTTTGTCCGGTATTTGACAGCAAGATCCAAAGTAGAACCGATCTATACACGTTCCTAAGTGTGTACCGTTCGATTTTAGGCAATCAATGGCGAACATGCAGAGGCCTTCAAGACCCGTTCTTCTTGATATGCATGGAAGATGCCTTATATTTCTAGCTAGTGGCACTGGAGCTGAAAAAGAAGAAAATTAACTATTAATATACAGAAATATACATCTAATTATACACAGAAGTACAGTAGCGGGGAGCGCAAAAAGAGCCTCTTTATATGACGTACTTAACGCACTCTATGACGTACTTAGCTATGGCACAGATATAGATTTACATAGGTAACGCAAGTATCACGATTTGTATTGAAACCAAGCGTGCCGGCTTTTTAACACTTTCTGTGACGTCACAGCCGAAATTTAGTGACGGGAAATACAAACCGATTCAAAGACACCGATGCCGCTGATGCACCGCCGATTTTTTTTAGATTTTGTGGTCGACCGGCTGCAAGGCTGCAACAACAGACGCGCGCGGACTGTAAGTTAGCGGCGACCAACCGTGGTTCGGTCACGAGAAGTACATAGTACATGCATTGCGTTATCTATGTAAATCTATATCTGTGCTATTAGTCCTTTTTTGTTGGGAAGAAGTTGGTTTTTACTAGGTGGTAGTTCCCTTGTGCAAGGAACCGTCCAGGTAGGTACCACCGCAGTGTCAGATATTCTGCCGCCAAGCAGCAGTGTGTAAGCATTGCTGTGTTCCGGCGTGAAGGGCACTGTAGCTGGTGAAATTACTGGACACAAAGACTTAATATCTAATGTCTTAAGGGTCGGCAGCGCGCTAGTGACTCTTCTGGTATTGCTAGCGTCTATAGGCTGCGGTGTCTGCTTACCATCAGGCGGCCGCACGCTTGCTACCTTGGTAGTACCTATAAGGAAAAAAAAAAGAAAACCTTCAAAAGAGTAAGGGCAGAGGCTGGGTTATGTGGGAATAACAATAAAACCTACCCAGTGGCGTCAATCGACACCATGGATAGACTTTGTATACTCCGTTCGGATCTTGCCGGCACTGTAGAATAGAAAACGGCGCCAGACTCTCGCTAGTGCATGAAATGTACGCTCCCCAGGGACAGATCTTGTTCATTGATTAATCTTTTCATAGCGATATAAATCACTCCAGAGTATACACGTAGAGAAGAAGACTATGGACGTTGTTACTAATTTTATAAGATTTTGTTATCTGGTCAAGCTAAATTATTACTAAAGTCGTAAGAATTAATGAAAAATCTGCATAGATAATAAAATTAAAAATACAAAAGCACTAACATTAAGACTTATTAAGGTTATTTTATTATTAACAATCTTGAATAATTCTGCGCAAAATTTTATAACTAACGGCTATAAATGATAATAAACACAGCAATAAAATTAGATATGTGAATTTTATTATATTCTATACAAAAGACATCAACGCTCTTCAAGTGTCGACATCTATCGATAATAATCCGAAATCAGTGATCAAACTTAGAGTAAAAATATTATAGATAAATAATGAGGTCACTCATATTGGAATTTATTATAATCGTAATAAAATAAATAAAATAAAAATAAAGTAATACTAATGAGTATTAAATTTATTATAAGTAATAAGTTGTTCGTAAATTCGTAGGAATTTATGATAAGTACTATAGTTAATTTTCTTTTATAACTGCCATCTATCCGCACGTGTTTGTACTGTTCTACAAACTAATAAACTCAGCATCGTATTTATTTGCCGTGGGAGGTCCATACCTGAGACGGTTTACGTTTATTTGGAGAACGCAGATGATAACGATTATCACAAAATATCATAGATTTTTTCACACTTATGTAAAATATTGTCTGCTATGATTATATTATATTATTTATTTTTGATCGTCTCCGTAGCGCAGTGGAAAACCACTTGCTTTGCAAAACTGGAGGTCGCAGGCAAGCGTGCGGCGCGCCTGATGGTAAGCAGTCACTGCAACCTATAGACGCCAGCTCCACCAGAAGACGCGCGTTGCCGACCCTTAAAACATTGGATATTAACTGCCGCACCTACAAACACTAGTTAATTGTGATTATGTAATATTTTGTAAATGGATTATTTCGACTTTAGAAGCTAAATAATACTACATACGCGAATAGTGAGTAAATGTATCAATAATCTCGTAATTAATATTAAAAGATAATCATAAGAGACTCGGAGAGTCGAAATTAATAGATTTCAAAAAATGACTTAATTGCGATTAAAGTTAATTGATATCTGTGAGTGCGGCAGTAAGTCTTTATGTCCAGTAATTTCACCAGCTACAGTACCCTTCACGCCGGAACACCGCAATGCCTACATTGCAGCAATGCTGCTTGGCGGCAGAATATCTGACACTGCGGTGGTACCTACCTGGACGGTTCCTTACACAAGAAACCTGCCACCTATTATCTAGTAGAGGTAGCTTCTTGTATACTCGATTAGTGATTATCGTTTGGGTTACTTTGGCTATAATGTAGCAAAGCAAGTGACGTTTCTCTGGTTATAAAGTTGCTTATCGTTGAACATAGTTCGTTTAACAAACACCTTTTTGACATAGGAGTCACAGACAGAGCTCTACGCAGAGCATGCATGAAGGAGGAAGAAATAGCGGCCCACATACTACTGAGCTGCCTGGAACTACCTAGTCACAGTAGGACTCTACAAGAGATTCGCAGGCAACATCAAGTGTTTGTCTGTTCTCGAGGAGTAAGGGCTCCCACACATCTGCGATGCGATGCGATGCGGCGTGAAACAAATGAATTTTCGAAAAAGTTCCTTGGGGTTCCTCCTAAGGGTGGATCGAGTAAACCTAATTCCACCCGCACGAAAAATAGCACGCTGTTCCCAAACCAAACAAAAAAAGTCGCTAATTTTATTAGCTGTCGATATCGTTAATAGTATTTGAAGCCTATATAGAATAATAATAAGAAATACACTTTATTGTATACCAAAAGTTACATGCAAATTGAATAATACGTTGGAGATATCAATGTACAAAGGCGGCCCTATAAAGCAATCTCTTCCAGACAACCTACATCCTAGCATCTGTACAGTCACGTGTGTAATCTATTTAGAAGTTAAGTTACCCTGCGGGTCACACCGCCACTGACCACAATAACGGACTAGATGTTTGGCCGACCGATTTAGTTAAAAAACGAGTTTTATAGTCGCGTCGTATTACAGAAATGCTGCAGTAGTTTCAATTTAGAAGCCTTGACATTAAATTAGATAAAAGAAATGTTGATGTTGTGACTGTTTCGGAATTAATGTGCCATTTATTCATACATCAAATAAAGCTTGTTGTAGTTATAATAAAATATTCTGGGACAATCCACACACGGTCATCAGATCTCAAACTAGGCAGAGACTGTATTACGGAAATCAGACAACTGATACTAATACTAAATATACTTTTTTTTTAAATTAAATTAATATTACGAATTGTACCGTGATTTTTGATGTAGTTTCCCGACGCGATGTTTCAACAATTTACCATGGAGGATGTCGTGCATTCGTTCGGGATCACGACAACTGTTTGTCAATGATTACATGTTTATTTTAATGCGTAATATTCGTGTAAATTTCAAAACTCACCCATCTTACTATTACGAAGTAAAGAAAAAGTAAGAGAACACAGACGAAGGTGGCGACTGTTTTATGCTATTTGATTTATTTATAATTAAAATTATTTATTTAATACGCCGCTAGCAATTTTGAACGGTTATTTCTTCGGCCTTAACTGAGAAGATCCGGCAAGAAAGAAACTCAGTGAGCTTGTAATTTTTTCATCGGTTTTTTAATATCATTCAGAGTTGTACTTCTCATTTGTTTTCCGTGTAGCGTTCTCTCGGTACGAGCGAGGTGTGACGTGCATACAGTACCGTTGAACAGCGACTCGTACTGCTGACACACTTCCCAACAAGACATTAACCACTGGACGTCAATGACAGGTATTAATTTTTATTGAATCGTAAATATTTCTTTAACGAGCCGAATAAGAAATAGAATCGAGTAATCGTTACGACAGCCGAATGCCAATAGGTTTATGTTTTGCCTTCCTTATCTTGCATTTTTCAGTCTCTTCGGACATGATATTTTAGACATATCGTGTTGTAACTCTGGATTCGATAATTAAAATCAATTATTTATAGGTATTGTCTAGCAAATGCAGTCCTATTAGAAAGGCATAACAAATGATACCTACTTGTATCGTATGCTAACCTGGTACTTTTGGCACCTACTAATTTATACGTTAGCTACACTGACACCTTGTAAAGTATCGGGGTAAGAACATCACCTTCCCATCTCCTGTAGTCGGATGTCTGTCGTAGGTTGGGTAAGATTTTAAACATGTATTTTATTTTAATTTCAAATCGATAGCATTAGTAGTTGCTGAAATATGTCAGTGTAAAGTTGTCGTCGAATCCATGCGGATGCGTTTTTACCTTTTAATTACGGAACCCTAAAAATGATCATTAATTACTCTACAAGTCTACACAATAATACCAGCCCTTTTTTTGGGCACCACTGTTGGGCACTGGCCTCCCCTCAAGAGCTGGGCTTAGGCCACAGTCCACCACGCTGGCCAAGTGCGGGTTGGCGGACTTCACACGTCATTTGCAAGCTAGGCTTTCTCAGATATGCAGGTTTCCTCACGATGTTTTCTTTCACCGTATGCTAGTAACAATCGCACAACGACGATTAGCAATGATTATTTTTTTGGCATTCATAATAAGGACAGCTAAGGACTGGAACAGATTGCCTGCGTCAGTTTTTCTGCCCGAATATAATGTGGTCTTCAAAGCTAGAGTCAATAGGCTTTCAATAAGCCAGTGTGCTTTACCATCCTAGATTGCGTCGCCGCTTTCCATCAGGTGGGACTGCAGTCAAGCACTGGCATATAGGGAGTAAAAAAAAAAAGAAATCAGAGGTGCGAGCCGGAGTTCGAGCCTGCGCACCAAGGCAAGCGCTCATCCACAGTGCTCTAAACATCCGGTCCGAAAAATATCTACTGGGGACTGAACACTGTTCTTCAATAATCTGTCATAAACGCATATAGATAAAGCTGAATATCCACTATGTTAGCGGATATTCAGCTTTATCTATATGCGAGATTAAGTGATACTTAACTAGCTTTAAAATGGAGTATAATTGTATGCAATTAATTGTTTCAATGTTTCTGACCCTGATGTGTTTTGTAACGTCGGTAATTATATTTCTTATCTGTATAGCTTCCTTAAAAGAATCTATGTTACTTCTATTCTTCTATATTATCCTTCGAATATTAAGAGTGTTATAAAAACCGCGCGTTTGTTGTTTTGTTGGTATTAGCTTAAAGCCACGGTGGCGCAGCGGGAAATTGTTTACTTCGTAAACCGGAAGTCGCGGCTTCATTATACATCATCATTAGCAGTCGAAAGACGTCCACTGCTGAACAAAGGCCTCCCCCTTAAAAGGGAGGGGTTGCCATAATCCCCACGCTTGGCAGACGTCTTGGGGATCGCAGTATAGGAGGTAGGTAATCCAATAGAAAGACGCAGCTGCCCGTTTTTTAACCGACTTCAAAAAAGGAGGTTCTGTATTCGACGCGTATGTATGTAATATTAATAAAAATGCGTAATATTCATATATGTTAGTCTATGTGGGCTTCTAAACGAATTTACCAAATTTCACGAGTGTATGTATGTATGTATGTATGTATGTATGTATGTATGTATGTATGTAGGTTTGTCCACGGATTTCTCAGAAACTACAAGTCCGATTTCGAAAATTCTTTTTGCAATAGTTAGAGTATCTTTCAACTTAGGGTAGAGTACAAATTTCATCAAAATCGGTCCAGTAGTTAAAGAGATATAAATTTTTTATGTTTTCAGTAAGTTACTGTAATGTAGACGTTGGAGTTGCGTGATAGTGCTGATACATATCTTGGTAAAATAAGTCACTAAAAAGTGTTAAATAAACTATTTAAAAAAAAAAAACCGACTTCAAAGTAAATTATCTAAAAAGCATAAAATAACGAAAATATTATTGAAGTTGGTGCAGAATATAACAGCAGGTACGCTAACACCAACTTCAATAATATTTTCGTTATTTTATGCTTTTTAGATAATTTACTTTGAAGTCGGTTTTTTTTTTTAAATAGTTTATTTGTTTTCCCTAGTCGCCTCTTACAGCCACCCAACCGGTGGAGATGGGAGGGTGCTATTCTTACCCAGACACCCCATAGGTAAGGTCACGGCTTCATATCGAGAAAATAAGATGATCTGTGCGTCGGATAGGCATGTAAAATTAGTCATGCACCTGACCTCTCTCTAGTCGTGTTGGTCCGTCTTATCGATTGTGAAAGTAAAGGAAGGGAATGAACTTGCGTCCGCGTATGCACTACGGGAGTGATGGCTGCTGCTCGAGTCAACTCGTGTGCGGGTGCTGCTTGGGGCGACTGGTCCGACTACTATCCCTTTGGCCTTTTAGTTTGTTGTACTTTCGTCGTATTTTTTTTTCTGTCTTATTTGATCTTTTGGACGGCAAGACACACTGTCGCTCTGATCTAATTGCAACATGACACACAGTTTAAAAAAAAAGTTAAAAAATGACAAGCCCGCTGGGTTTCTTGCCGGATCTTCTGAGTTGACGCCGCGTTGTGATCCGGTGGTAGCTTTAAAAAACATGACCTTTTAAAAGTGCTAGCGTTAAGCCTACTTGAAATAAACTATTTTTGACTTTGACTTTTGACTAGGCTAGATGACTGGAAAAATTAATTTATTCCGTCATTAAGAATTAAAAAAAAAATTGATTTTTTCTTTTGTCACTTAAACAAACAATTACGAAGATATAGTGCGTTGAAATTCTGCGTGACGTCGCGCCTGTATACAGTTTTTACTGAGGCGTGAAGACACGAGCATCGACTCCCGAACTTTGACGCTCTATATCATTTTCTATTGATTTGTTAGATAGAATAATAAGTTTCCAATATTTTTAACCGACTTCATTTGATAAGCTAACTGACGGATTATTTAGTTTTTTTTCTCAGTTATAATCTCCATTGTGCACTACAACTTTGAACTGAGACAATAACTTAAGTGGTGCAGATGGTCTCTTGACACGTGAACGAATCATTCGACTGGTAGTAACTATGTATTTTGTCAGGTTCACTGGTACTAAAATTAGTTTGTAACATAATCGGGGTCAATGCGTTACGCATTAGTTCGAAACCGGAGCGAATTACGTATAGACAATTTGCGACATTTATTGCCTACTACTAATGTCCCACTCCAGTCTACTCGTTTTGTAAAGACTCCTTTTACACAGAACCAAAGTGTACTAAATTACGTAAATTACGACGGGCCCGTTAGACACCCTGGCTGCTACTCGATGGGTTGTGGAATCGAGTATTAGTATCAGTTCTGTTTTCCATAGTACAGGCTCTGCCTAGTATGGGATCAGATGACCGTGTGTGGATTGTCCCAGGATATTATTGTTAACTGGCGTTTAGAGAGCAAAAGTAATGAAGCGGGTCTGTACCTACCACTTTATAGTGTTGCCTGACCTTCCGAGTCACCAGAAAATCTGCACGTTCCTTTTGAGGGACGTGCAGATTTTCTGGTGACTTTATACATTTACTATTACGCACAGCCAGGGTGCCGAATGTCCCAATTTTTAGCCTGTAAGCGGTTCAAGCACAGACCATACATAGAACCTATTCTCCACGACCATACATTTTTTCATACAAGCTTGACAAGCAAGACTAGCCTATAGACAGCTGCATAGCACTGCCGTAAGTCTCTTGTGTCTCGGTAATATCACCAGCTACAGTGCCCTTCACATCGGAACACTGCATTGTTTACACACTGCTGCTTGGCGGCAGAATATCAGACACTGCGGTGGTAACTACCAGAAGTGATCTACCACCTACTAAAACTCATACCAAATGGTTACCAAAAACGGCTCACCGCATGCTTAGCCAGCGTCCACTGAAATTGAAATGGTACCATTTGAAGTAGGTACTGTAAAAAGGAAAATAAGAACACGGGCAGTAGTGTCTTTCTGGTGGGTTTTATCTACCACCGTAGACGTCAGCAGACGCTAAGAGTAGGGATTATGGCAAACCCCCACCCTTTAAAGCCTATATCATGATAATTATGATGACACTAGTTAAGGCGCTTAGATCCATGGTTGCAGGCCGTCCAATAGGTATGGTTGAGGGGAGTGAAGACTGCTGCTCGAGTCAACTCCGACTACTATGTCTTTGGTGTTTTAGTTTGTTGTATTTTCGTCGTATTTTTTTTCTTCATCTTGTTTTCGTACGGCAGGACAAACTGTCGCTGATGCAGATCAAATGGTAACAAGACAAAAACTGTTTAAAAAAAATAATTGACAAGCCCGCTGAGTTTCTTGCAGGATCTTCTGAGTTGACGCCGCGTTGTGATCCGGCGGTAGATTTAAAAAAAAATACCATTCAAAAGTGCTAGTGCTAGCGTTAAGTCTACTTGTAATAAATATTTTTGCATTTGAAAAAATAAAATGCTATCATCAGGTACCGGGCCAATTCACTACTTATTCATAATTAGTCGGTCAAGTGAAATCACTTACATGAATTTCAGATATATGCAAGATCAAGTCTTGCATATATCTGGTTTTACCAGCAGCGTTGTATTAAGAGGAAAAGAAAGTAAGCATGAGTCAGGAATGTCGTAACTAACTCGCTTTATTAGTGACAGAACTGGTGACATTAAAAACACATTCGTACCGAAAACACGTTACAATAAAGATATGTGCATCATGTTATGAAAATAATATTATCTCTTAAATGGAGATTTCTTTTTATTTAACTTACTTAATGGACAAGCAAGATTGTCGACTGATGATAGGGTGGCGACACGTCTGCGTCTTTTTTGGTTTTCGGGAAGAAAACCTTAAATAAGTACCCAGTCTCCGTAGGGGTAGAGGACGGGTTATGCGGAATTTTTACCCACTAAAATCTCCCCTGTGGGCTTTTTTTTTTGACGCGAGAAAATCATCAAAATATCCCCGGGAGCTGTGGGGTATGAGGGATTCTTACCCACTAAAACCCCCGCGGCTGTCGCATTGGCACAAGACAACCCAGGGACTCTCCGGTGGGATCTGCACCAGTCTTAGCGCTTTGCCTTTAGGCGCATTGTAGCCCCGCGGGAATTTGACACGATGCTCACGGGGACGGGGTTCGCAACCCCGCCGCCGTCCTCCTCGGAGTCGCCGCCGTACTCAATGGACGTTCTAGAGCCCACATCCCGAACGTTCAGCGATTCCGAAGATTTTGTTAACCATCTCGAAGGCCTTTCATAGAAATAAATATTTTAATAGCAATGTGAACGCATTATATCAGACAAATAACGCGTCTCAGGTGTAAAAAAATCTGAGTCACATGTGAGGCCGGTCGCCGGTCGTCGGCCTACTTTTTACCGCTGGCTAACCAATTTGTACTGTCCTATTGTACTGATTAAGTATTTACATAGCTTGTTTGAAGTTATAGAATTATATTATTGAGCATGAACATGCGGTTTTACCTATAATCGATGTTTAGTAATCGCACTCAGATTCATTTTACAATATAAACTAAAGGAATGAGACAATGATAGATTAATTCAGTATAACACTTAGTCTACTTGCATGACTGTTTTTTGCTTACTTCTTTAGACTTTGAAATACAGCAAGCAGTCTTATTACTGGTGGTAGCCTTCACTCCAGGTAATCAACATTTTAGATATCAAAACTACAATTCTGGTCTCGTTGTATGAATTAAAAATAATAGATGAATATGTTTATAATGTAATATGAAGCGAGAACAGGAAGACGGGTAGCAGCGTCTTTCTTTTGTATGTATCTTCCACCTATACTGCAATTCTCAAACCGCCTGCCAAGCGTGGGGATTATGGCAACCCTTCATTTCCTTCTTTGTTCAGCTGCTAATGACGATATTTTTAGTTTTATCAATCGTATTTAAGCTCTCAACGGCCGATGATTCCGATCTGCATCATGTTAGCACGCGAACCGCGTAAGCGACGACGGATTAAGTTTAGTTGTAGTAGTTCATCATCATCATCATGAAACATGACCACTGCTGTACAAAGCCCTTAGAAGGGAGGGGTTGCCATAATCCCCATGCTTGGGAGGCGGCTTGGGGCTCGCAGTATAGGTGGAAGGTAACCTAATAGAAAGACACTGTTGCCCGCCTTCTTGTTTTCCTTTAGTCGCCTGTTACGGACACCTAATAGGAGATGGGAGGGTGCTATTATTACTTGGACACTCAACGGGCAAGTGAGCTCAAGTAAGCTTGGTCTACGCGTTATTGGAGCACCAAAGGTACATTTCGTCCAGACCCCCCGAGAAGATTATGTTGACGGAGGTAACCAGCAGGCTTAGCATGATGTGCAAATCTTGACAGACAAGTGTGAGTACTCGTATGACGTCACTATGATGTAGTATCTCACATTTTTTTATGGAGAATTGACGTTTCGGTGTTGAAAACTACGTCATACTCCACATCGATCTGTCAAGATTGCAAGTCGTGCTAGGCCCGCAGGGGGGTATTTAATGGGTATGAATGGCATATCCCTCAACCTATCTTCATAGAGTTTGGGTACCATTTAAGAAAATATTCCTTATCATAACAAAAAAAGTTTGAAGTAAACGACCTTACATATCTCATTCTAGGTCGCAGATTAGCAAAGGAATTCGGATTATTCGCATGCACACGGCCACGGACACCAATCTGACCCACTTGGTCGTCGGTCGCAAGGAAGTGAAAGTACGGTTGCGACCGAATCGAGGATGGAATTGTCACGGTTTACTTGTTTTACCATTTCGCTGTGCACTGACTTGTTACAATTAGATATTTTATGCAAATCAATCAAGTCTTAAGGTCTTAACGCTAGCGCTTTTGAACGGTTATTTTTTTTTAAATAGTTACTACCGGATCACAACGCGGCCTTAACTGAGACGATCCTTGTCATGTACAATTAGATCAGCATTAGTGACAGTGTGTCTTGCCGTTCAAAAGATCAAATAAGAGAGAAAACAAAACGACGAAAGTGCAACAAACTTAAAGGCCATAGGGATAGTAGTCGGACCAGTCCCCCCAAGCAGCACCCGCGCACGAGTTGACACGAGCAGCAGCACCCGCGCACGAGTTGACACGAGCAGCAGCCATCACTCCCCTCAAGCATATTGAAGGGAAGGGGGTGACCCACCCCACGAAGCCGCCACAAGCAAAGTCTTTTCGATGGCAGAATGATGAGACGAGTAGACTGTTTACCTCGTGATAAACGAGACGCCTGCCTGCAAGCAGTTGTCTATAACAGCTGCATTGCACTTCCGCTCGTCATCTAATACCTTAAATATTAAGTCTCTTGTGTCCGGTAATTTCACCAGCTACAGTGTCCTTCGCACCGGAACACAGCAATACACACTGCTGCGGCAGAATATCTGACATTTCGGTGGTACCTAGTATCTACCTACATGGTCTCTTGCACGCCTAGAAAAAATCTACCTACTAGCTAGAAAAAAAAAGCTAGAAGAAATGTATGGAATGTGTAGCGGTTAATAAATAGTTACTATCAAAAACTAGTAAAATTTACGGGAAGAAACTGTCAGTTTGATCGAGCTTATAAACCATCGGAAATCGTACTAGACCCCCTGCTCAGTGAGTGAGCACTTGTCTAAGAAACAAGGTGCGCAGGTTCGAACCCCGGCTCCCACTTCTGATTTTTTTTATCAATCATGTACGAATCGTCTTTGAGCGATTGTTACTAGCTTTCAGTGAGGGGAAACAACGAAAGAAAACCTGCATGTCTGAGAAAGTCTAACTAGCTTTCGAATGACGTGTGAAGTCCGCCAACCCGCACTTGGCCAGCGTGGTGGACTATGACCTAAGCCCCTCCATCATGAGAGGAGACACGTGCCCAACAGTGGGATAAAAACAAAGGCTGGTATATCCTATTCCAGCTTATCAAATTCTTAGCAGACATTTCCTTTTAGCCTTTTCTCTCTTACTGATCTGGGTCGCTATATTTTGGAGTTCAGCCAACTCTCACTTGCAGACACTTGTAAATAACAAAAGAATTAAAATATATTTATGTATGGACGTCTTTAAAAGATATTTCACTTTTCCCCCACACCCGATTCGTCACGCTGATGTATTGAATACCATCTGTTTAGTGTTGAGAATGGTTTAGTGTTTTACTTGCACTTTTCGCGTGCTTTCTTTTATTGTTGAATGGACTGTCCGTGCCGCGCGCACATTAGTATATTTTCTAATTCTATTGCGTTTCGATATTTCATGTGTGAATTTCGCTAAATTTTTATTTCGGCAAATTTCTCTAGGTTTTACGATTGTGTATTTATTTCTTGAAGTCATGTGAAATCTCTACTCTTTGAGTTAGTATAGAGTCTATAATTTTTGTTTTCTTCATTAAAACGACCACATAAGTAGGTCAATCGTTGACGAAATCATGTTAATTAAATTTTATAAGGGATACGTATTTTAATAAAAATAATGTCTTCGCGGCCTATTTCCCTAAAGGCCATCTACGAGGAAGATATTATAGAAAGATATTTAACAACAAAATGTTTACCATTGGCCTCATATAGACAGCCATTACAGTTTCTTTGGGTAAGAAGGCGAGCGATTTAAGCACTCCAGCCAGAGGGGCAAGTGATTAGCTCAAAGGCACCAAGGCCCAAACCCACATAGAGGCAGACACCGCTCTCGCCGGTACAGCCGAAGGGTCGTACGCAAACGGCTTCGACAAGCATCCCGTACGAGGTCGTAAGCAAGCAGTAGCTTACTCTGCTCTCAATATATTTAGCTTACTTCACACCAGAACACAGCGATTATTCCCACTTGTCAGCACCAGTATAGTATACTTATACTGGTAGTATAAGTACCAGTATAAGTAAGTATAATACATATTTTCCAAGATGTCGCCACTGGCATTGTTGCCACTGGTGACTAATGGGAAATAAATAACCCATTTGTTGCCAGTGGTATTTACAAACGACAACACTGCTATATAAAATCTTTTTTAACAAAAATTGAACCGAATTCAATATCACTAAAAAGTATAAAATAATTTAAATATTATTGAAGTTGGTTTTAGCGTACCTGCTGTGTATATTTGGCACCAACTTCAATAATATTTAAATTATTTTATACTTTACAGTGATATTGAAGTCGGTACAATTTTTTTTTTAAGATTTTATTTTTATCTTTTTAGTGATATTTTCATGCATAAAGATTGAACCATCGAAGACGGTAAAATGATCTAGGTAGATTATGATCACATTATCGTCTAAATAGTTTTACATAATTCATGTTTCTTCAGAAAAAAATATCCGGTTGTAATGAAATTTGGCGGGTTCAAAGGTAAGGCACTGGGGGGCCCCTGGTGCAGATCCTACCGGAGAGACCTGGGTCCCCTCTCATGTGCCGATGCGACATCCGCGGGGGTTTTAGTGGGTAAGAATCCCACATACCCCGGTCGAGTCCCACAGCTCTCCACCATTGAAAGGTACCCCCGAGTCAAAAAAAAAAGTTCCCGGGGTCCGTCAACACAGCCGGTTGATGACACCGTGGGATTTTAGTCGTTAAGGGCTCCCACACATAACTGCAAATTCGCATCGCATCGCAAATATCTGCGAGAAACAAATGAATTTTTGTATGGAAAATTCATTTGTTTCTAGCAGATATTTGCGATGCGATGTGAATTCGCAGTTATGTGTGGGAGCCCTAAGACTCCGACAAACCCCGCGCTGCTACCCCGTGGCGGCACGGATATACATGAGGATTTCCCCACGTAAAAAAGGGTGTGCATATCTTGCGCCGTTCAATATGAATGTGTATCAGAGGATTTCTATCAGACCATTTATAGCGGAAGTACCAGGGAAACACAAGACATAAGATCTCGCCTCTTGATTCATCCAGAATGGATATGGTTTGGAGATAATAAACACTGTTTGCACACTGTTGCTTGGCGATAAAATAGAGGACACTGCGGTAATAGTTATCTGAACGGCACAAGAGACCTACCATCTAGCCAGTAATATAAAAATATAGCTCCTAGAGAGGTATGCACTCTTAATGAACTGAGATTCTTTCTTATATTAAATGTTGATAAGTCAATATTATACAATTTTTATTCATAGTAACACTGAAGCACGTCCAACAGTAAACGTGCTCAGTATAAGATCATCGTGGTTATAACATTTTTTCATATTTTGTACCGTAATAATGCGTTACAGTCGTGAGAATCGGAATAGAATACATAATTGGTATTAAGGTGCGTTCTCACTCAATGCATGGAATTTGTGTTCGAGCGTTCGATTTGTAAGTTCGATAGTCGATGGTTGGTTACCTTGTATCATTAAGCACTTAATATATTATTATGTTACAAAATGAACATATTATTAAAGATTAAATTACCTTATTGCAAATTTTACCTTACTACAAAACCTTACAGTAATCTTGAAACAAATGGTAAATTTACTGCAATTTAAATTAATGCAATTTAAAATAATTCTTTCAAATCAATTAATCATCATCATCATCAGCCTACATCAGTCCACTGCTGGACATAGGCCTCCCCCAATACAATCAATTAATACACGCACATAAATAATAATTATAATTTTAATAATTTAATGAAATAAGCTTTTGTAAAAAAATACAAATACAAGCAAAATTGTTTTCAAAAATCTTAACTTCAACCCCAGTTACTAACTTTAAACTGAAATTATTTAACTTGTAGGCAGCAAAATAGTAAAAACAAATGTTGACCTATACAGTGGCGTTACCGTCCTGTCATATCCAGGATGGATACCATCCGGTAGGCATTCCCTTGGATTGGTGTAATTTAAAATTAGAACGCTATTAGTATTAAACACAGAACCTGGCTGAGCTTTTGAGTCAAAAGATTTGACGAAGATTGCGATACAAAGTTTTATTGGTGAAATTATTTTAAAACCACTACATCACACATTTTCTTTGCTAATAGATGCTTGGCTAACTGATTTTTTTTAAAAGCCATGATATCATTTGTTTCCAAATGCTCGCTTATGAATGTTCCATTTCAAATGTTCGTCCCAGTGAGTACGCACCTTTACATCTAATAATAGAAAAATATCATTCGCGACATGCAATGCATAACCGCATTATATATTTTTTAATAAGTTGTTTATTTAATGTAAATGCTTACCTTGCATATAATCCAAATTCAGTATAACCGGACCAGCCCTCACAGAACTCAAACACAACAACACTTGGATGAATAACAACGCAAATGTAAAATTTATACATATCACACGAAAATTGTCGATCAATTTGAACAATAAACACTTTCTGTACCTATTCTCGTCATTGTTGTACACTGTGTCTACACCATTTTCACTTGCGCCTTTATCTATGGGATGGCTGTAAGGCCATGCGCTGATAGGAGGGCCCATGTTGATGTACTTTGGATTACTGGGCTATAAATATTGCATCATTCCTGTAACAAAGAAAAACAGCTTAAGTATTATGGTAAAAATAATAATCAAATTGATAAAAAACAAGAATTTTAAAACCTATGTAAAATATTTGGAATAGATGCTGTTAACCGCTAAAGAGTTCCTCCGTGGGGAAACAATCCTTGCTGCATCACCAGGATCTTGTCACCAGATTACTACAATTGTTACCAGATTTAGGTACAATTAATTTTTTAGTATATGTAGCGTATGCGAATTTTTTTGTATTAATTATTTGTGTAAGTATATTTTAGTTAATAATTTTTATCTTTGTTTTGCTTGGTTTATTTTGTTTCTTTTTATTTGCACCTACCTCGAATCTTCTCTGTATCACCCTAAGGTAGACTGGCAGAAAATGCCTAAGGCATTAAGCCCGCCTATGTACAATTGTGTATTAAGAATAAAATAAATAAATAAAACTCCTAGTTGCCCTTCAACGGGGGCGGGGACTGTTCAAAATAATCCTCACGCTCGCCAGGTATCTGGGCACAGAAAACTATTACTTACTAATCCAAGGGTCTTGGGGGATTAGATGATGGGAAAAGCCTGTCACCCAAGCTTGCAACAATTTCAATATCTTCCTGTTCATCAGCTGCCGGCTAATTTTAACCAGATAACCATGACACTATGCTGACGTTCTACCACGTATCTATCTACCTATACATATAAAATTACTTATCCTGACTGACTGACATCAAAGCACAGGCCAAACGGCTGGACCTAGCAAGCTGAAATTTGGACAGAAGGTTTTTCTTATGACGTAAGAATCCACTAAGAAAGGGTTTTTGAAAATTCCATTCCTAAAGGGGTTCAATGGGGTGTTTTCTTATATTAAACTTTTTATTTTATGGTTCGATTGACTTGAAACTTACTGGTATTCTCTATACAAAACAATTAAATATACGTGTTTCGCGAATTTTCAAACACAAGCTTAAAGTGTGCGCAGGGGTTGATAAACTACGTATGGAAAAAAATAGCGAGCGAAGCCGCAGGGAATTGCAAGTTTATTCATATTCTGTAAAACAAACCTTAGACATTGTTTCCTCTTATTATGTGTAGCTACAAAATCACTGATAAATCAACACTTTGATTCAATTCTCATAAATGATTACAAATAAATCGAAAGGACATAAAAATTGGAAAGTTGCAAGTGACTGCAAGTTTCTCCGAATGTCACTTGGCACTTCTTTTTTAATTAGGTACTTTCTTTTTTGAAATTTTCCTTATAACCCTTCGTGAAGATGTAAATTCCAAGTTAACGCAAGAAAGCATAATCGACTAAACGGGTTGAGGTCAGGAAATGGCGCGGGTACAGTTATGGAGTCCTGCGCACCGCGGCCAGTTCTCATTCGCACCGGTTCTGAGGTTTTTGCTCGTTTAGTAAGTAAACAGTATTTATTGAGTGGGCTGGCAACGATACCTGATTGGCTTAGACTTTTCTAACTAGAGAAAGGTTGAAATGAAACTAAATAAACCGCGATATAATCCGTAAAATTAGTTTCATTTCAATGTGTAGTATTCGCGTAAATATCAGAAATCATTAGAGAAAGGTTTATTCGATAAGAATAATTTAATTAGGTGGTAGGTTCCTTTTGCAAGAAAACGTCTAGGTAGGTACCACCGCAGTGTCAGATATTCTGCCGCCAAGCAGCAGTGTGTAAGCATTGCTGTGTTCCGGCGTGAAGGGCACTGTAGCTGGTGAAATTACCGGACACAAAGACTTACTTAATATGACTCTTCTCAGTGGAGGCCGCGTTACGATCCGGTGGTAGTTGTAAAAAATGACAAGATGTAAGGGCCCCCGTGAGGCCTATGCACAATAAAGAATTTTGAATTTGAATTTATGTAACGTCTTAAGGGTCAGCAACGCGCTAGTGATTCTTCTGGTGTTGCTAGCGTCTATAAGCTGCGATGACTGCTTACCATCAAGTGGGCTACGGCCCACTAGTTTTTTTTTATACTACATAGGTGTAGCCACCTTTGTAGTATAAAACAATTTTTTTTTCTTATTGAACTTAGTGGAGACGTTAGCCTGATGGTAAAACGACAAGCCTGCCTATAGACAGCTACATTGCACTGCCTCCCAAGACATTAGTTATTAAGTCTCTTGTGTCCGGTAATTTCACCAGCTACAGTGCCCTTCACACCGGAACACAACAATGTTTACACACTGCTGCTTGGCGGCAGAATATCTGACACTGCGGTGCTGCCTGGACGGTCCCTGGTATCAGGGACCTACCATCTAGTATGATATGCGCTCGTAGCTAGTTGTAATCACTATTGTGTAAAAGATGGTTAAGTAACGTCAGGCAAGGTCAATTTTTGGATGGGTGACCATTTAAAGTCATTTGAACTGAAAGTCTCCGTGCAACGAGGGCCTGTAAATATCGGTCCCGGTAGTTACTATCAAGACAGTAGTCACCACCACGCAGTCACGCATTCTTTGGCCTAGCAGTAATGTGAAAATATTACTGCGTATGTATGAGGGCACTGTAGCTGCTGAAGTTACCGGCTCAAGAGACTTAATAACTTATATCTCCGGTGACTAGTAGCAGTGCAGTGCAGCTGTCTATAGGCAGGCATGTCGCTTCGAATCAGGCTTGTAAAGGAAATAAGAAATTTAAGAAATGTGCCAAGATAATTTGAGCTGATTGTATTTTTTTCTCGTAATAATGAGTCATGTAGAAGAGATAATGTATAAACAAAATATATTTCTGTTGACTAATCTTTCACTGAGTCATTGCATATATAGATAAAAAAGAAAGTCCGTATTGCGTAAAATGATACTCGTAAACTTTTATGGGTGAAAGATGACTCATGGTATCTTATCCCAGATCATTAATATTCCATTACAGAGTAGTCTCTCTTCTTAAGCAACTTACTAACGCACTCATAGATTAGCGTTAATTCTTATTAAGCCATTATTTTAACCCGAATATTTCGTCTCAATAACAGAGCATAGTATAAATTAGCTACTAGGCGATAGTTTCCTTGTGCAAGGAACCGTCCAGGTAGGTACCACCGCAGTGTCAGATATTCTACCGCCAAGCAGCAGTGTGTAAGCATTGTTGTGTTCTGGTGTGTAGGGCACTGTAGCTGGTGAAATTACCGAACACAAAGACTTAATATCTAATGGCTTAATTGATCGGCAACGCGCTAGTGATTCTTCTGGTGTTGCTAGCGTCTATAGGCTGCGGTGACTGTTACCAACGGCGGGCCGCATGCTTGCTTGCCACCTTGGTCTCGAATTTCGGACGGACTTAGACGGCACAAGGAACCACCTAGTAAAATCTCATAAATTGGGCGTTGCATACCTACTACAATGATCGTGATGATTCTGTTCCCAGTTATTTATACGAGTTGTTAAGAAATACAGACCATTCATTTCATAGATGTAACCATTGTTCATTCTGTATGCGACGCTCTTGCAAGACGTTGATTGAGTCATCTGGGAGTAGCCTATCCCACTCCAAGCTGGTGCAATCATGGAGTTATAAGGAACTCTTCGATACGTTAGCAACAGAGTAAGGGCTTGGGCAGGCATAATAGATCCAGCTGGGTCGAAGTGTGGGTTACCGGACCCGATTAATAGCCACCAATAGTGAACCATTGTTCAACAAAGGATCGTTTAGTTAACCAGCGTCAGGCAAGTCAACCCATGGATGACTGTGTAGTGGAATTTAAACTGAGCATCAAGTGTTTCGGAGGGTACGCAAATAGTCGTTCCCGGTTATTAGGTAGGCTACGTACGGGCAACTTCAACAACTCAGGTTGGTTACTAAAAAAACGAAAACAAATTTTTTTTATACCACCAAGCTGGCAAGCCTGATGGTAAGCAGTCACCGCAGCCTATAGACGCTAGTAATACGAGAAGAATTACTAGCGCGTTGCCGACCCTAAAAACATTAGATAGTCTTTTGTGTCCGGTAATTTCACCAGCTACAGTGCCCTTCACGCTGGAATACAGCAATGCTTTCACACTGCTGCTTGGCGGCAGAATATCTGACACTGTGGTGGTACCTACCTGGACGGTTCCTTGCACAAAGGTACCTACCACCTAGTATCAGTATAACGTAAAAATACTTAAATTAAAAATACCATACCTAAAGTTGCTTAAGGCCTCTTAATAATTTCTTCGAACCATGCAGAAGTAATTGCTCAGAACCACCTCATGTATAATTAACAGCCCTCCCCTACCCACAAACAGGCGACACCGTATAGCGCCCATTCTAACGGTAGCTAAATGTTCCTAGCGGTTTGCCGGCTCGTGACGATGAGAGACGTGCGCGTAGTTTATCGATTACAAAGAAAATGTCGATAAAAAATATGATTAGCGCGCCGAACACCAATCTTTATAGTGCCTTATAATCTTTCGTTGATGCGAAAAAGACATGTGTAAATTAAAGAGCATCTCTTCCTCTCTCTCTCTGTCTCAAAAATATAAGCTTATAATAAAAACTGCTCCAAAAGCTAGTGGTATCAGTGTTTAAGTAATCTGCGACCAGAAACATTAACCGTCTTATTACGAAAACCAGTTTAACGAAAAACCTAGGTTTAGACTCAGGTTTAAGGAACAATTTCCTGAGTTTAAACCTAGGTTCGTCGTTAAACTGCTCTTCGTAATAAGACGTAAGGCTTTTTAATAAATCTCAATAGATTAGTAACAGCTATCCGTTTTATACAATTTAGATTTTTTATTACTATGATTTTACGAACTTTAAAATATAAGTCCAAAGCTCACACTTGCCAACTAAGACGAAATGAAAAAGTGTAAATTCACTTTGCGTTGCTTGCCATTGCACATTAAAGTTAGTGAAACGATTGTTTTACGTGATCCTATAGTAATAATACAGTAAACGAGTATATTTATAAATACTTGAAGCCTGAGAGGGATTATGAACTCATCGTTATCGATACTTTATTGCTACGCCCATCACTAGTACAAGCCAGCATGATTAATTTCATCACAGTAATTTCCTTATTATTTATGTCACTAATTGCGTGAGAATTTGCATCTAACGGAGCGTGCCACTCTATGGTCTATCAATGTAAATATAAGCAATATATATATATTGGTTTAAAATTTGGTTTATTAGTTTTAAACGAGCGAGTCGACGTCTCAGTGTCATGTATTTTTGAACTTTATGTTAAACTGTTTAGAGCTCAAAGTGTATGTGTTTTAGATGCTTCAATGAGTTTTGTACCATACTATATATATTGTAGGCTTAGATGAATTAAGATTGTAGGCTACAAAACTGGTACTCCGTTGCGCAGCGCGGCACCAAAAACCAGTGGTACTCACACAGTGCCATTTCTGCCATTGAAAAGCAACACTGTTAGATTTGGGATGATTTAAAAAAAAATGATATATTATAATCTTTATTTCGTATAGCACATATACAATCTATACTCAATTAGAGGACGAATATTACAAAAATCAGAAGATAGTAAGAATGCAACATTCTAGTGCCTTTCCAGTTGGACTCTCTTTTTTTTTTAATATTAAAAAACACTTTATTTTTATATATAATTTATTGGCAAGCATTTGGTCCGTTAAAGTAAATAGGGATAACATAATGTTATCTAAATGATTCTTACATAATTGTCCATTAATTGGAACGATTTCATAATAGATCAAAACTATGAATAAACTATGAAGGTTCTAACTTAATAAGTTATATAAATATTAATACAAATCACAGGTTATACGCGCGTTCGCAATCAATCAAACTGATTACGCATCGTACTGGGCTGATATAGCGGTCGGAATTAAACGTAGTCTTTACAATGCGAAAAAATACATAACACAGTGTAAAAGTGTTAAGGTATGGCGAGAAAGTTTGGTTTAAAAAGTGAGCATAAAGTGTACTTAAACTTATTTACTACTCAATTCTTGTTAGTTGATTTCCTTTCGTAAATTATAACCTAAATATCGTTTTGTCATCCAACTACTTTTACGTAATATATCGCGGTGTATTTTTCATTTTTACTGTGCCGACGTTTCGAATGTTTTGCAGCATCTATGATCACGGGAGAACTAAGGTTGAACGTCCTTATGTCTTAATTATTCCGGTGTCAGTACCCTCGGGTCTTCTTAGTTATTACTAGCAATTCCCTGTGGCTACGCTCGCAATTATTTTCCTCCCCATTTAACCCCTTTAGGAATGGAATTTTCAAAAACCTTTTCTTAGTGGACGAACAACCTCATCCTCACCTCATCATAAGAAGAACCTACTGTCCAAATTTCAGCTTTCTAGGTGCAGCGGTTTGGCCTGTGCGTTGATGAATCAGTCAGTCAGTCAGGACAAGTAATTTTATATGTATAGATTAGTCCAATCTACGTACACATCGCTTACAGAATTTTACGGCCACATGTGTTAGACATAGTGGTGTCCTGCCGTTACCATGGGTGCTACAACCTATTTAAAACTTCCAGAAAAAAAATATCGTGATCTATTCCATAAAAGTAGTTTGATTTCTGTGTTGGAATTGCGTAAATTAAAGAAAACATTAAATATCAGTTTATGAAGGAAGACTATTTTGAAATAATACGTAATCTAGTATCACTATTCATAAAAACTTTAGTACCGAATAAACGTTCATATAAAAGACATCAACGAGCGCGTACCTTTGAACAATTTTAGTTGCAAAGATAAAGATCATACGCTTACGGCCATTACAAAGTAATTTAAACAAGTACTGTAAATTGCAGCACATAGCTACAGACAGAACCCTTTAGAATATATCCTGTAATAGTTGTCCAACCAGTTATAACATATTTGAATTTACAAACAGGTGACCATTTCCTTGGTCAGCGACTGGGTTTAGTCTATCCCCTTGCTAGAGGCTACAGACCCGATATGTGGTAATATTTAAACTGGAGATGACTATTTAATTTTTCCAATATATACAGCACAAGTGTGCAATTGTTGTATTTATATATATGTATATTTTTTTAAACATTTTTATTTAGTAATAAATTTGCCTTAATTTTTAACAGCCCTTGTTTTTTTCCACTGTTGGGCACGAGCCTCTCCTCTAGAGGAAGGGTCTTATGCCATAGTCTACCACACTTTACCCGTCATTTAAAAGATAGGCTTTTTCAGACATGCAGGTTTCCTCACGGTGTTTTCCTTCACCGACAGCCAGTAACAATCACTCAGCGATTCGCACATGATGGATTAAAGGAATCAGAGGTGCGAGCCGGAGTTCGAACCTGCGAACTTTGTTTCCAAGGCGAGCGCTTGCCCACTGAGCTGTCACTACTTACTATTATATAATTTATAATTATTTATTATTTATTATAATTTATCCCTTAACATAGAAATGGCATGTTATTAAATCTCTCTTGCAACATCTATTAAACAATTGTATGCCGGAAACGGTATACTATTTGGTACCCATATTCCTGTAAGAATATTCTGACAAATACATTATATGATTTAATGTTATGAATTAAAGATTGATCAATAATCGTTATGTAATTACATCATCGGCTATCATATATTACAATTTATAATGGGTTACCGTATATATTTTGCCTGTCCAAGTAATCGAAATCTTACGATCACAATAGCCATGGTTACAATTTTTTTAGTAGATCGTTAAGGCGTAAAATTAAATTACTTAAACCTTTTAAAAAACAAAACAAGGTCAAAGGAAATGAAGAGAAAAGTCCCGTTGGAAAAATTAAGTGGTTTCTAATGTACAGCACTAAAACGGTGAGAGTTCGCGGCAACAAAGTATATACTTTGGTACACCACTTAATAATGTAACTGTACAACTGATGAGTTTTAATTTTTCAACGCTGTTTCAATTGTTCTATTGTTTTAGAAAAACAAAATTGGAGATGTTTTTAGACTATAGAATAGTGTTGTCTTTTACTTACGCGAATATTACACATTGAAATCAAACTACTTTTACGAATTTTATCGCGATTCCTACCTAGGATGATTCGTGAGGCTATTGAAATCAAAAAAACATCCTAATCTCAATAGAGAAGATGGTTGGGTGTTACCACCGGCTTGGGATCCTGTGATAACTATAATTAAATCCAATATCAAGCAAAACACTGCACGGCCTCAAGATACTGTAAGCTCTTACTGCGTAGATCGGACCAGCAATAATAACTAAGAAGACCTGAGGGTACACCGGCATAATTGTGACATAAGGACGTTCAACATGTCAGTCCTCCCGTGACCATGGGTGCTGCAAAACATTCGAAAGGTCGGGATAGTAAAATCAAAAATAAACTGCGATAAAATCCGTAAAAGTAGTACTATAGAATAGTCTAACCAAAAGACATTCAAAGACTAAAGGTTAGGTATTTAATATGTATATCTATACCGGGCCGGTTCATGTAGTGTTTAGATCATCATCACCATCATCAGCATCAGCAGCAGCCGATATACGTCCAGTACTCAACAAACGCCTCCCCCTTAGAGGGGGGGGTCCATAATCCCCATGCTTGGCAGGCGGCTTGGGGATCGCAGTATAGATGGTAGATTAATCCAGTAGAAAGACGCTGCTGCCCGTCTTCTTTTTTTCCCTTAGGCGCCTTTTACGGACACCCAATGGGTGGAGATGTGTGTGGAGGTGGAGGTGGGTGCTATTCTTACCCGGACACCCCAACGAGGAAGATAATGTTAAGTGCTTAGCTAGCCTGTACATTTTGTGTTTATGATCATGTCTCTTCATCTGTATTTACGAAGAAATATAAATATTTATCTGGGGGATATTGTACAGACTCTGACTACTTTGGGATCAGATGGCCACATGGCCATCTGATCCCAAAGTATATTATATTAGTATATTATATTATATTTTTTTTATATTAATATATTATATTCTTATATTATATTAAGTATATTAGTTATATACATATATATGTTATTCCAGGATATTATGTATTTATGGGACTATTATAATATACTAACAAAAACGGTGATACTATCAAATTATATACATTAATTCCTTTACAGTTCAGGCTGTACGCTTGTGGAATGCATTGTCATTGTACAGAATCTTTGCCCTCGTTTAAAAAGATGGTTAAAGAGCTTTATCTTAAAATATCCTGTTTATATTTTGGTATATGTATTTTTTTTAAGAAATACAAATGAAAAATACAAATGAAAATTATTATGATAAATGGATTGATTATTATAATGTATAATGCATGTAAAATAAAAATATTGTATGTTAAATGAGCAAGAAATAAAAGGCTTTTTTATTTTTTTTATTTTATTTTATATGTATTTTTTTAGGTATGGATTTTTATAATTGTAATACTATATCTGAGTGTCTTAAAAATATTCTTATGTCCTTTGAATGGTTTTAATGTAGAATAGAGTCCTGGCTGCCTAAAATAGGCTATTAAAAAGTACAGAGCTCATTTTGCATCCAGGAGGATGGTCCGAGCATGAGTTCCCCGCCCACACCAACTTTCACATACATTTCTAACCTTTGCCGAACCAAGTAACGGTTAGCCGCGCGATTGACACACTTAGCCTCTACATTTTACGCACCTGACATTCTCAACCTTATCCCTATGATCGTAAGGTTTTACCAACTGCAAACATAAATTGGTAAGGAGACATCAATGTCACGTGTTCATTAAGTTAGACTATACTTTAATGATAGGCTTAAAATAAGAGGAGATTTTAATTTAATTTGTACGTTAGTTAATGTTGATTGAAGAGATTCAGCCGCTTTTGAGTTTGTGTGTCACAACCTTAATATGGGTATACATAAATACAAAATAAATAATGTTAAAATCAAAGTCAAAATATATTTTTTATGTAAGTATAGGCGCCATGGAGGCACTTATACTGCATCCCAAATAAGCTTGAAGGCGATTACAAGTTCGTTTGCGGCTCAATAACTACATAACGCATACATTGTCAACCAGGTGCGTCAGCAAAAACAACTTTGTATTACCAACCTTTTTTTTCTGCCACGTTAACGGTCAACTATACAGCGGGGGTGTTTTATGACTGCATAATAAAGTTGTAATCGCACTGGCGACTGGTTCTTTGAGTAGGAAGGATCCAGGTAAGTACCACCTCAGTAACAGGTATTCAGCCACGAAGCAGCAATGTATACAGGGTGTAAGGGACTACGTACCGAAAACTTTTTTATAAGATTGCTCATATTGTCCGTTACAACATTACAGAAACCATTTATATGGAAAATGACAAATGATTAACTCGTTAATTTTTGAGCATGTAATAAATACGTGCGGAATAATATTAAAAATTACATTGCTAATTTCAATCAAGCCCCCAGCCAAATGTGGAGATTATGGCAACCCCTCCCTTTTGTTCAGGAGTGGACTTTTCAGCTGCTGATGATTGCTGATTTTACACAAATTAGTAATTTATTGTTTTTAAATTGAAATTAGGCTTTATTATTATACCAATAATGATGTAATTTCATTAAAAATAGCGGCTTTTTTTTTTGGAAATTCATGAAAAAGCCGATGAAAAATTTCAACACTAGAATGTTCAGAATCATGTACTGGATCCCTGGTATCGGTTTTCGGTACGATGTCCCTTACACCCCGTATACATTGCTGTGTTTCAGTGCGAAGGGTACTGAAGCTGGTGAAATTACCGGACACAAGAGACTTAATAACTAAAGTCTTTATGGTCGGCAACGCGCTAGTGATTCTTCTGGTATTAGGTACTAGCGTCTATAGGCTGCGGTGACTGTTTACCATCATGCATGCCGCATGCTTGTTTGCCATTTAGGATAAAAATCAGCAATCTATACTTATAATAAAACTGTAATAGGTCCAATTCTGTACATTGAAGATATTTTGAAAATTATATTTGGAGGGCATTCTATAACCGATACTGAGGCCGAAAATGTAATTTTTCTAATTTTTGTCTGTCTGTCTGTCTGTCTGTCTGTCTGTCTGTCTGTCTGTCTGTATGTCTGTATCATGGCTGCGCATCACGCCGAAACTACTGAATGGATTCAAATGAAACTTGGCATGATTTGAGATCTTACTACGAGGTAGGACATAGGATACTTTTTATCCCGTAATCTAGCACGGTTCTTTTCGGAGAGGGGATTAAAGTCAAAATGGGTACTTGGTTATACGCTATAATAAATATTAGTAAGGGAACACTCACAGAGAGTTGTTATCAAGGTTTTGTAATCGATCGGGTTAAGCAACGTTAGGTAAGGTTATTATATAGATGGGTGACCGTTTAACGCCATTTGAACTAAACGGGTCCGTGCTACGGAGAGCAAGTTAAAAATGGGTCCCAGTTTTTAACCGACTATAAAAAAGGAGGTTATGTATTCGATGCGAATGACTGTTATTAACAGTTTAGTTAACGTAAAATAGCGCAGGCGGAGCTGCGTGGGTCAGCTAGTAAATTATAAAATATATACTAGTGATATAAATTTAAAATGCAAGAATAACATTTATAAACTGGTTAGTTTAAAGGCTGATGAACCATAAATTATAGCCTACTGGGAACAGCAATAGAAACTATATAACGAAGCAAAAAGCCCATCTATTTTTTATCACGTACTATGGGACCTCAAGGCCGTAGTTTTATTGATGTCGATGCCTCGAAAATGATTTTTTTTCTACAAATTCTGTATATACATGTGTACATAACTGCAATTCCAACTGACTAAAGCGCTTATAGCTAGTTTCGAACATTATTTGGTAAATGTTGAGTTGGCATACGTAAAGCATACCTTCGTAGTCACGTTTAAACGGTTACATTAGTCCCTACAAAATCTTCGGAATCGCTGGACGTCCGGGCTGTGGGGCCTAGAACGGACGCTGGCGGGGTTGCGACCCTCGTCCCCGTGAGCACCGTGACTAGTTCCCAGGGGGCTACAATGCGCCCCCTGGCGGCGGGCTCAAAGGCAAGGCCCACCCACTGAGCCCCTAGTGTAGATCCCACCGGAGAGCCCTGGGGTCCCCTCTCATGTGCCGATGCGACAGCCGTGGGGGGTTTTAGTGGGTAAGAATCCCACATACCTCGGTCGAGCCCCACAGCTTCCGGGGATCTTTCGAAGATTGCCCCCGCGTCAAAAAAATAAAAAAAGGGCTGTAAAGTATATCCAGTCCATATATGAGCGACAGATTAGTGGTATTTGAACTGGGCCCCCAAGTCTGCTAATTTTAACAAAATGGTATACAATTGCCATTTTGGATTGGGACAAATACGGTATTCTGCCAAACTAACCATAACCAGCGGTAAAAATCCTACGTAACCCAGCCGTTGCCCTTACGGACACCGGATACCATTTGAAGGTTCCCTCCCCAAATAAAAAAGGCAGCAGTCATTAAGCTGCTCGAGTCAACTCGTGCGCGGGTGCTGCTTGGGGGGACTGGTCCGACTACTATCCCTTTGGCCTTTTAGTTTGTTGAAATTTTTGGCGTAATTTATTGTTTCTTCTTTTCTCCCTTGCTTTATGTTTCGAACAGCAAGACACAATATCGCTAATATCGATCCATTTGTAACAAAACAATGTTTAAAAAAAAGTGAAAAAATGACAAGACCGCTGAGTTTCTTGCCGGATCTTCTCAGTTGAGGCCGCGTTGTGATCCGGTGGTAGCTTTTAAAAAATGACCATTCAAAAGTGCTAGCGTTAAGCCTATTTGAAATAAAGATTTTTGAGTTTGAGTTTAAGCGAAGTCAGAGGCAACTCGATCAGCTCTGAAATTAGGATGGCCATAAATCACTATGTAGTAGCTTCCATGTGCAAGGAACCGTCCAGGTAGGTACCACCGCAGTGACAGATATTCTGCCGCTAAGAATTAGTGTATATTAGTTACCGGACACAATAATTTAATATCTAGGGTCGGCAACGCGCTGGTGATTCTTCTGGTGTTGCTAGCGTCTATAGGCTGCTTACCATCAGGCAGGCCGCATGTTAGATTGACACCTTGGTAGAATTAAAAAAATACAAAAAAAAAACTGATTTTTAGCAGTAGTGCAGTTGTGATCATTACAGAGAACGTTTTCTTTTGAAGTTTATACATTGACGTTTCGATTCGAAGTTAAAAACTACGTCATGCATGCGCCATAGCCAAGCACGCAAGACTTCTGAGTCGCTGGACGTTTGGGGTTTGGACCCTAGATCCCTATTGAGTACGGAGGCAACTCCGAAACCAAGCAGTAAATATTATGATCGTAACATAAGGCCTTCGAGTGACAATGTATTCCTGCAGTGAAAATTACCAATGCAGGTGCAGCCAGTGAAGGTCAGGAGATATGTATTACTGCACTAATAAATAATATTAATTTAAATCTGATTTAGAAGTGGTAATATTATGAATGAAGATAGCTTGGAGACTTCGAACGTAATTGTTGGCATTTACGGTTGATTTTCGCTTGACAGTTTCACATAGGTCATTGACCGATGATCCGGTAGTGAATAGATGTGATTAAATTAATGATTCTGCACCTTTGAGATTTAGTCATTATAATACGTATATAATATGATTAATTCTTACGAAACTGTGGAGATATTCATTCTAATATTTTAAATTGATAAAACTGCAGAAATTAGTATAATTTTACGTTTTACGTTTTTTTTTAAATGTGTAATATTCGTGTCAGCGATCGTTATGATAAAACTATTCATTAGAAAAACATATTTGGTTCAGTAGGTATTGTTGTCTAATTAAAAAAAATAAAGTTTGTTTTTTTTCTTCAATGTAAGCTTAGGGCTTGATCGAAATCCCTAATGCAGCCGTAGAAGGAAGTATGAAAGGGGGTGGGACTGCAGTCAAGCACTGGCTTATAAGTAGTAAAAAAAGTATTAGCTAAATACAAAACATACAGAAAAAAAAAAAAATTTCAAATCATCATCAGCAGTCGAAAGATCTCCACAGTTGAACGAACCACACTTGCCATAACCCCCACGCTTGGCAGGGGTCTCAGGGATCGCAGTATAGAATAGAATAGAATACTCTTTGTTGTACACCAAGAAGATATTTACAATATAAACTTAGAACTAAAACATAAAATGCACAAATGGTGTATAGGTAATCCAATAGAAAGACGCTGCTGCGCGTCTTCTTGTTTTCCCTTTGTCACCTCTTACGGACACCCAACGGGGGGAGATGGGAGGGTGCTATTCTTACCCGGACACCCCACGGGCCAATTTAAAATAATAATTATAAATCTATACTTATAATAAAACTGTAACAGGTCCAATTCTGTACATTGAAGATATTTTGAAAATTATATTTGGAGGGCATTCTATAACCGATACTGAGGCCGAAAATGTAATTTTTTTAATTTTTGTCTGTCTGTCTGTCTGTCTGTATCACGGCTGAGCATCACGCCGAAACTACTGAATGGATTCAAATGAAACTTGGCATGATTTGAGATCTTACTACGAGGTAGGACATAGGATACTTTTTATCCCGTAATCTAGTACGGTTCTTTTGGGAGAGGGGATTAAAGTCAAAATGGGTACTTGGTTATACGCTTGGTCCGATTTTATCAATTTTTCTTTATAATATAATAAATATTAGTAAGGGAACACTCATAGAGAGTTGTTATCAAGGTTTTGTAATCGATCGGGTTAAGCAACGTTTGGTAAGGTCATTAAATAGATGGGTGACCGTTTAACGCCATTTGAACTAAACGGGTCCGTGCTTCGGAGAGCAAGTAAAAAGTGGGTCCCAGTTTTTAACCGACTATAAAAAAGGAGGTCATGTATTCGATGCGAATTTCTGTTATTAAAAGTTTAGTTAACTTAAAAATAGCGCAGGCGGAGCTGCGTGGGTCAGCTAGTCAATAAATATAATAATATAAAAATATTCTGGGACAATCCACACGCGGTCATCTGATCCCAAACTAGACAGAGACTGTACTATGGAAACCAGACAACTTATACTAATACTTATATACTTTTTTTTTGTAAATACATACTTATAGATAAAGCACCCAGACACTTGGTGGGAATCGAACCCACGAGCTATTGGTCAGCGGCCAGGATGTCTAACCACTAGACCAACAGGCCCGTCAAAATATCTACTAACAAAGGTTGTATTATTTAATAGGTGTAAGTTAAAGGTTGCTTCATGAGCGTTATTCATAAAAAGGGTTCTGTTGCTGGAATATTTCTAATTATATTTGCAATAGACTTCAGCACCTAGATTCTGGCAGCCTAGAATTGAGGTGATCTAAAACCCAATGAACAGGTGGTAAGCCCTTCTGCTAGATACTGCCATTTTCGACTAAGCGCCATTACCGACAAGACGTACCAAATCTTTGGCGCCTGGTACAAGATATATATACCATAGATAAAATATAATTACAGTTATACAGTGCACATCAAGTATTGGTATCAGCAACACTAAAGTCCATTGTTTGCAAATTGTACCCATTTAATATTCATTGTGATGTTTTGGTGTGTGTCCGGTCAGAGACAACACGGAAATCAATTTTTGTTGATGATTTAAAGTATATGTTTCTAGAAATTCCCTGAGGCTTCGCTCGCTATTTTTTTCCGTACAAATTTCACCAACGCGTAACACATATTTATTTAGTTTGAGAATCTTTTTTCAGTAAATTTAAAGTCAATCTAACCGTAAAAGTTTCATACAAATGAAAAAACCCCATTTAACCCCTTTAGGAGTGGAATTCCCAAAAGCCTTTTCTTAGTGGATTCTTAAGTTATAAGAAGAACCTGCTGTCCAAATTACAGCTTTGTAGGTCCAGCGGTTTGTCAAGTGCATTGATAAATCAGTCAGTCAGTCGCGTAATTTATATGTATACATACTAAAATAGATCGTTATAAATATTAAGAAAATTAAAGATGAATATTCCTGATATTTGTTTAGCAAATGGTGACAAGTCGTCGAAGTTCACGGTTTAGAACATAATATGGAAATTATTTACTGTAGTAGTCCCTATATATAGATTTATGTGAGACAGGCTGATCTTCTAATTATCAGACATGCGATTCATGGGTTGGATTGGATAGGTGTGTGCCCGAGAGGTCAGATACAGGATCGACTTTGTTGCATGCCTATCCGACGCATGTATCATCTTACTTTCCAGACAGGTGACCGACCTGCATTATCCAAGCCAGTAAGGAATACCTACACAAAACCCGCATCCTCCGATTTGAAAGGCAAGCGGTTTTCCTTCCCTACGGAGATCTAAAGTCAATAAATAAAAAAACTTGTAAATTACCGTACTTGGCTGTATCACTGTGTGCCTGCTTTCAATATGTAATAAAAAAAATGTCTATTCTCTCTGATAAACGTTTCGCAACGGATGCGGGCTGGCATTACCGAATAGAAAAATAAAAAGGGAAATTCACCAGCTTTCAATGGAAGATGAGGGTTATGTATGTGTTGCATAATGGAGAGGATTCCGTTATCACATTATTTTTAAAGTCAAATCTCTGTCTAATAGCTTCCTTCAGATAAGGATAGATGATGATGAGAACTGATATAATAAAATCAGTTCACTATGTTGTCGGCGCCTTTTCGAAAACTTTGGAAGCAATTTAAAGACTGATAATGTATGGTTAATTCTCGGCTATGTATGGTAGATACTTTAGTAAACCGCTTCAATCCCAGACACTAAAGAAAGCAGTGTTTTAAATATGATGCCAATATGACCTGTCTATCAATAGAAATCAGTAGCGTCGTAGCTCCCAAACGAGTTGACAGATTTCGATGCGGTTTTTGTTTGATTTGATTTGATTTAACGCTTGTTTAACCAGAATGGTTCTAAACTATGTTTAACAAAAAAATGTTTGGCTGATTATTATGAGTTCATTTTAAATATCAATTTATACGTGCCGGAAAAATATATATTTGCGGTGTGTGTGTGTGTGTGTGTGTGTGTGTGTTTGTGTGTGTGTGTGTGCGTATGCTAATAAACAAACATGCACGCTCGTCCCGGAAATAATCCAAGATTACACAAATTAAATTCTTAAAATCCCTTTTACAAATACTTTCTCGTCGTGAGGAAAGGTCCACGCGGTGTAACGACCTCAAAACCAGCGTGATTGGTTTATCTCAAGAAAGTCGATTGGATTCCTGCAAACTGAATAAAACCTTCGCCTATAACGAGGCTGTACAATTAAAGATCGCGGCCTCAAGATAGTAAAGAAAAAAAAACAGTTTGGCTTTTTTTAGCGGATGTAGAGTCAGTAAAGTATAGTTAATTTATTTTTATATTAACTCGGAGCCCGTTGGCTCGAATCGTATCAAGAAAAAACCCCGCAAAAAAAATAGGCCCGGGCTCCGAAGGGATATGAAGAAGTATCGAGTAATTACTTATTGATATTGTTTAAAGTACTGCATTTATTATCACCTCACTAGGTACCTCATCAACTGTTCTAAATTTAAAAACTCTGTTAATGAGATGCGGTAAATGAAATACATATTACACATTTGAATTTGGAAATAAATCACATTAGGCCTCGTAAAATCATGTTATCAATAAGACGCTCACGCCAAAGAAAATGTAACTACTATCTAAAGTAAAGTAAAAAAAATATGTAGAGACCTAGAGAGAGGATATAAGGTAAAAGATCTCTCAGTTATTTAAATACAGAACACCTTTTACTTTATTTTTAAATGGAGGCTATTAATCGTGTTAGTAATAAAAACCATGTCATAGTTTCTCATGGACAACGAAATCGGTCATCGGCGGCGCGCGGGGTCGGATTCCGTACGGGACCGAGTTTCGTTCATTTCACTGACCCACATTCACGGAACGCGAGACATCACCTCCACGCCAGATAAGAACATTTCAAATTCTTTGTCCTTGACAAAGCCATTTGAATATTAAAAAAAAAGTTAACGGCTTTTTTTTTATTTGATTAAAACTGGACGAAGGATATCCATTTGGAAAGTTTGATTCCTAACAATACCTAACTATTTATAAAGTAGCAAAACACCAAATTTTAATAAATTATAGAATTTAACAAAAAAACTGTAAACAATATTCTCTGTCGTAATAAAAAACGGCAGTTTTATCTATTTATGCAATGCTTGAATAATAGGTTAAAAAAAAACATATTTCTATCATTTATTTTTCCGTACATAATAATATCAAATGGAAATGAAAAGTTTAATTATAAAAAACAACTTAATTCCAGAAACATTACAAGATAATAATTGCTAATTTTAACAGAATTTAGTTACAGCGGGCAAAACGCAAATATAGAGCGATTTATAGTTTTAAACCTGCAGTTCCTTGAGGCAAAGGCACTTAAACCGACTCGAAGGCTTTTCTGTATTAAACTGGTTCATTTTATTTCTCTAGTACGGGCAGTAGGAAGAGCAACAACCTATGATTGCAGGGCCGTTATTCCCGATCGTCTCGACTCGATTAGTATGAAAAAACGGCGAATCTTTCAAGCGTAACGCCATAACGATTTCATTGTCGAAAACAAAGACTAAATTAAAAACTTTTTTTGAAAAAGTTTGAAATAAACCTAATTAATATTTCGAAGCGGTCGTTGGTACAAAAGCGCCAAAAATATGGCTGATAACCGCTACAATTTTATAAGGGTCACGTCATAATATCGAACGGTGCATTAAAATCAATTTTTATATTCACCTGTTAACGAGCGGCCAAGATGTTACTCTCACAATCACAGCAAACTCATTATCCACCGACACTGAGGCATTAACAGTTATTCGTACTAAAAGCTGTGATTAAGCGCTTAAAAATCTGTTTAGTAACTTAATTATAAATTCAAAGAACCCACCCACCAAAACAGTTGTTCCAATTTTTTTTAAAGGTTCGCGAGCGCGCGCTTTTTATAATTTTTTTTTTGTTCACGTATTGAGGCACGAGGCTTCGCCGCGTCAGCCTTGACCGCTGCGCGACTGCGGTCTCACTGAACGGACGAAGTGTCTTGCTGCAGTGCAGCCGTGCTTATTCTTTCTACGGGGCATGTAAACAGCGTTGCTAGACCTACGACTTCCCCGTGAGAATGGAGTCTAGATAATTTCAAACGCTATAAATTGATAAATCACTAGCTGATCCGCGCAGTGTCACCCACATTTCTTTTTCGTTTACCAAACTAAAAAGTAGTCTAGTATAGCACTCAGGATACTATACCTTTCTATCAGTGTAAGAATTTTCAAAATCGGATCCGTATGAGGTACAGGAGATTACCCCGAAAATCCAAACTCACAAATTTTACCTGTTTAAAACATGAGTATAATATTATGGAAAATTGGTCTTGAAAACTTTATATTTATAGTTTCCACTAAGAGGCTGCCGGAACTACAATGCGCTTTATTGAGCGACTTTGTCTATAGATTATTTTAATCTGAAAGGTAACTCGCTATAATAAAGAAAAGTACTTAAAACGTATATGTCGGCTGCTACCAAGAGCAAAATCGTATGAGCATTAATTAAAAGTAAAAGTAAGTACTTAAGTACTTACCTATAAATCTGACTATCAGTAAAAACTATTAGCCGATGATGAGATTAGTATAAAATGTACTAGTTCAAAATTCCTGATATAAGTTCACTAATGTGTGATATGACGTAATCTGAAAAATTATTGCATAAAAAATTCATGAGCTTTGGGGACATTTAAATTGTGCGCTGGCAACACTCAGTGTAAATTACTTTCCAACGTCCAACAGTTACTTTTCGCTCGACTACTCCGATTCCGGTCAGCTCTTGGATTTTTTCCAGTAAGTTTGGCATACAGAAAGAAAGCTTATCGGGTCTAAATCGGAATAATCGTACCTATTAAGTATTTAATTATACATATTCAAGCTGAGTCATATTATGTTGGGTCCAGTAGTCTGATTACCATAGTACAGGCTCAGTCTAGTTTCTTTGGAGTCGCTGGACGTTCGGGGTGTGGGCCCTTTGAACGTCCATTGAGTACGGCGGCGACTCCGAGGAGGACGGCGGCGGGGTTACGACCCCCGTCCCCGTGCGTGAGTCCGTGTCAGGTTCCCGGGGGACTACAATGCGCCCCCCGACGTCGGGCTCAAAGGCAAGGCACTGAGGGGCCCCTGGTGCAGATCCCACCGGAGAGCCCTGAGGTCCCCCCTCTCATGTGCCGATGCGACAGCCGCGAGGGTTTTATTGGGTAAGAATCCCACATACCCCGGTCGAGCCCCACCATCCCGGGGATCGTTGGAAGATTTCCACCGCGTCAAAAAAAAAAAGAAGGCTCTGTCTAGTTTGGGATCAGATGGTCCTGTGTGGATTGTTCCAGGATTTTTTTCTTCTAAAAACCAAAACTTTTGCCTAAACTACAGAACGAATATTGATTCAGTTTTCACCATAATATAAGTTTTCTTTTACAATAATAATAATAATTTTCTTTTACAATAATAATAATAATTTTCTTTTTCAATAATAATAATAATTTATGGACCTTTTAGGGATCAAAGGGTTTTTTTTCTATTTAATCTGGTGACGAGACGAGCAAGATGTTCGCCTGATGGTGAGTGACACCTCCGCCTATCATCATTTGGACTACACTGCCCACAGAAGCCGCTCGTCACCAGCCACTAGGTAGTGCCCTTCACACCGAAACACAGTAACGTTGACTCATTGCTGCTTGGCGACAGAATACCTAAAACGGCGAGGGTTCCATTGGTACCTATTAGGTGGTCCCTTACATAAAGGACCTACCGTCTTGAAATAAAACTTATTTTACGGATCATATCGATTTTACTATCCGGACATTTCGAATGCTTTCCAGCACCCATGGTCACAGGAGGACTGAGATGTTGAACGTCCCTATGTCACAATTACGCCGGTGTACCCTCAGGTCTTCTTAGTTATTATTGTTGGTCCGATCTACGCATACGATACAATCCGTAAAAGTAGTTTCATTTATAAGTGTACAAAAAAATATATATAAAGATAGTTAAAATTACAGACAATTCAAAATAAAAATATAAAGATACAGTAACCTGGGATCGTCCAATTTAGGACCATCGTCCTCCATCTCTCTACATTTTTCTCTATTTTGACCAGCGCGAGTCCATCCATAGTCTCTCTGCCGTCAGCTCGATGTCGTCTCACGGAGGGGGCGTGCCCGAGAGCGCTTACCAGTAGGGGTCCAGCCCCCCTAGACAATGTAACATTCTACAATCGTTATTGCTAATAGAAAGTATAAAAATGTATGAGAATGACATATATCATCGAAAAATCACGTGACAAATTATAGGGAACCGTAGTACATATTACATCCATGTAGGGAACTGACACCGTTAGCGAATGAAGAAATAGATTCGCTATGAAGCGATTGCATCTTGTCTAGGCCCTCAGTAAAGGACTCTCTCACTTCATCGGTAGTCGTGGGTCTATGCCCCGCCCAATTCCACTTGTGTAGTATCGTGTAAATTGAAGAAAAAATTAAAAAGACAAAATTAAGTGAATCTACCGTCTTTTTCGAGGAGGAGACCTTCAAAATGTACCAGGTCCTCGTAGGGGCGGAGGCCAAATTATGTGGAATTTTTACCCACTCCACTCCGTTTGGAGATGTTCCGAGGGGAGCGGAGAATGCACGCACGTCACTTACTTTTCAAACGACCATTCGTTCATGGTAAGTACGAAAAAATGTCAAGCCCGCTGAGTCTCTTGCCGGATCTTCTCAGTTGAGGCCACGTAGTGATCCGGTGATAGCTTTATTAAAAAAAAATTACCGTTCAAAAGTGTTGTCTATTTAAAATAAATGATTTTGACTTTGTACACAGGTCTCTTTTCGTGTTAAACCTATAAGAGTGCGTGTTAAGGCACCAGGGTTCGGCCTGCAGTGTCCTAGCCAGTAAGAAACAATTACACAAAGTTGTTGCTCCTCGCAGGATTCGAACCTGCAACCCCCAGTTTGCAAAGTCAAACTTAACTACGAGAAGCATGCTCCGAGCATAAAATATCATTTTCACACCACCTGCTCGATAATGTCACATTATATGTCATATAAAGATGACATAAAGCTTTGACCCTAATAGCTTCATGACATAAAGTGCCTCATTATATCCCTATAGTCTAGCCGGGTAATAATCAGGGTTGCCAGATATCAGCTAACTCAATTCGCCTAATTTTGCCTCCCGAGTAGCCTAAATCGCCTAATATTTTTTGCCAAATTTGACAAATAGCCTAATTCACCTAACATTTCGAGCTAAGTATATTTAACTCAAAAAAAGTACCGGTCAAGTGCGAGTCGGTCTCGCGCACCGAGGGTTCCATACCATCTTTGGACGTATTAAAGTAATTTTACTATTCATGTAAAACCTCGGATAGCAAAAGAAACCAAACCGCAAAACTAAGTTTGTTTGTCGAGGTTTTTTTAGGATAACTTTAAAACTATACTATTTAGAAAGATTATTTTTCATGTAAAATATAGATAAACATGTACTACCCATAATTATTTCAGATTTTTCGTTCCACAAACTTCGGAGATAAGGGGGGAACGGTTTTTTTTTGACATTTTTGATTATCAGCCAAAAACTACGTGACATAAACCAAAATAAAAATCTGTTTTGAGATGTACAAATAAAGCCCTTTCATAAATACCACTCGATATAGTAGTGTCTCACTTTGAAACTTTGATGACCCATTTCGACTACCATTAAAAAAAAAAAAGAAATAAAAGCTTGTAAAAAAAATTCATTTTCGGTAAGGTTGGGTAAGTAAGATCTAAAACTATTCCAAATTTCAAATTGATAGCATTAGTGGTTCCTGAAATATATAGGCGTGACAGACAGACAGACCGACGAAGTCTCACCATAGGGGTTCCTTTTTTACCTTTTAGGTATGGAACCCTAAGAGAGAAAGAGACTGAGACTGTTCGTCTCTTTCGGTCTCTTTCATACAGCTAGTTTGAATGAGTAACTTATATTGACACAAGCCCTTATACAGTGGCTTGTGTCAAATTTAAGTGCGGGCAAGGCGGAATAATTCCGAGGTGACTACTCACAAATCAAATTTTCTCCTTTTTTTTTAACATTTCGGGCACTTTGCACCTCGCTCATTTAAAGAACATAACTACTCAGACTTCTTTCCGTGACGAAAGAACGTTGGACGTGCATAATACGTTTCGTCAAAGCATACAATTATCAAGAAATTTTTTAATAAATTTTGGGTAATCCTGAAGTAGCCTAAAGCGCCCTTTTCTTTTTTCCAGGTAGCCTAAATGGCTACTGGTAGCCGATTGAATTTTTTGGTCGCCATTGGACCCCCCGAAGTAGCCTAAATGGCGATAAATCGCCTAATCTGGCAGCCCTGGTAATAATGTTGTACTAAACTCCCTTGGGTAATAATGTGTTTGAATTTCGAACGTCAAACGAAAATTCCTCAACACTTTAGCACAGATATACATAATTATATTATTACTCTAAGCAGAGAACTGCACGAAAAACAAAACATTTGAAAATCGAACCGAGCGCGACGAGCACAACCCAGTGTTCTAGAAAAGAAAATAAAATATTTAGATGATAACGCGGCAAATCAATATATTGATATTATTGACGGTCTCGTTCGTCTAGTGGTTAGACACCCTGGCCGCTACCCAATAGGTCGTGGGTTCGATTCCCACCAAGTGTCTTGGTGTTATTTCACTATTAATTAATATTAGTTATCTGGTTTCCATAGTACAGGCTCTGCCTAGTTTGGGATCAGATTACCATGTGTGGATTGTCCCAAAATATTATTATTATTTTAATTCTAGCAATATTTGTATTTTATTACCTCGCAGTAGGTGTGAAAAGTAGTGTATTCACCTTGGGGATAAAGGTGCCTTTGTCTTGGGCGAGCTTAAATCCCTCGCTGTACTCAGGATTCTAGTATTAACTCCCTCGCTACGCTCGGGAGTTAACTCTATATTCCCTCGCTGCGCTCGGGAGTTGCTAGAATCCTTCGTTATGCTCGCGATTCAATTAAACGCCCGCGACATAAGACACTACTTTATCCCCTTGATGCATAAACTACTATTATCTATATGATGTAACTTCCTACAGTCTAGCTGCTGGCCTCCATGAAGGAAGCGTTTTGGCCGAAGAGTGACCTGTACCGGAAGTTCCGACGAAGGCTGCGGGAATCCCCTGCGCAAAACGTTGGTGGCTTTAGATTTTAATACTACCTTTTTATGTATGGGGCTTTATTTTTTGGTATCCTCCATTGTGTAGAGGGAAAGCACTTGTTGCATTGCATTGCAAACCGAAGGTCGCGAGTTCAAATCTCGTGTACAACAAATATTTGCAGGCCAATCACCATAGGGTCAATTCAAATTTGCAGTAGCAGCATCACTGGTGACGGTACGCACGTAGTTTTGTTCAAGAATTTATCGATGAGGTTGAGAGTCGTTACGAACGCGATGTCCTAATAGAACGCGATTACGCTATCATCGGACAGATCCCACCGGATAGTCCAGATACCCCATCTCATGTGCCGATTTGTCAGCCGCAGGGGTTTTAGTGGGTAAGAATCATACATACCCCGATTGACCACCACAGGTCCCAGGAACCATTGAAGGAACAGGAGCTATTGGCGGAATCCCCAGGTTCCCGGGGGACTACAACGCATACCACGGCGGCGGCGCGCTCAAAGGCAAGGCACTGAGGTACACATAGTGCAGATCCCACCGGAGAGTCAATCTTGAAACTAAATGTACAACACTAATGCTCTAAGGCACGACAGCGGGGCGGCTGCAGCGCTGGTACATTCATAGATTTAGGATTTTTTTTTGGGTACCTACCCATAAAATTAAATTTAGCTTTTTCAATTGTACCTGTATGGAGACCTATTTTATATAGTGCCTTAAGAAATTTTTAATGCAAAGTATATTGAATGTAAAATTTAATGATCCAGCAGGCGTTGAAGTATCATTGTTTACTGCTTAAGTTGCAAATTAGTAATAATTTACACATTGTTTAAAATTAAAATGATTAAATATACATCAGACAGTATCTTAGAGGAGATACTGAGGGTAAGGGATAATCTAGGATAATAGGATAATCATTAGTTTGTTTTTGAAGTTTCCGAACGATAGTTCTTTCTCTCACCAGTCACTGTCAGTGTCAGGCATTCTGTCTCAAAAAAATTCATCGTACTGTCAGTCAGTTTGTCAAAATAAACAAAAACATGTAAAATCAATTGGAAATATTTGAAATTCTTTGTTAAAATAAAAGAAATTAATAAATACTGGAGTCTACACGTACATATTTCTTTAGGTAAAGGTAATATTCATAGTATTTTAGGAAGGTACCTACTTATTTAATTCATCTTTAGAAAATTACCGCATCCTTTCGTGCTTTAATTTTTCCAGACTCAATCCTGACTTTATATTAATCTTGATTTTAAATTGAGGTAAAGTAAGTAGAATGAAATAAATATGATATAACGTATTTAATAGTTTTATGAAACTTATTTAGTCATTCTAATTCGTGGTTTTGGTAACTATAAACATAACCTAACTAAACATGTGGCTTCAGGCTTACTATTAATTATTATTAAGTATTTGTGTATTTATAGCTCTTATTAGATTCGTTACTTTAAAAAACAATGTATGATTCAGCGACGAGACAGTTGTCTGCTACCTAAGGGTTGTGGGTTCTATACCCTCCACCTGGGATATTTGCATTTCATGTACACTTGCGGTCACGAAGTCTGTATCACCTGTAGGATGATAATCGCTTGCACAAGCGGGCCCAATATACGTGGGGCAGGATAGGCATTTGTAACATCCTTCAATTTTGATTAAAAACTAGTACACCATTTGTAACCGTGATAGTAGTTGTCTGTTTGTCGTTCTTACTGGGTGTTAATTCTACATAATTGTATTAATTTTTATCATTAATTCAAAACAAGTATAAGACATGTTGCTGTCCTATCACTAAACCACATTAAAAGTAATATAATTCATTTCAGAAATCAATCGGCATGGAGCCATTAATAAAAGCATCATCAGCAGTTACGAAGAAACGTAAACTAAAGACAAAGACCAAAGTCTCAATTTCGGAACATAAAAATGTCCGAGTGGGGGCCAAAGAGGAGACTCACATCACAGAGGTGACTCCTAAAGTGAAGAAAGACCTGCCTAAACCGATTGAAAAACCTGATAATGATATTTCGTTAACAGAGGAAATGGTGGAACGTTATCCAATACTGAAGAATCAGGAATTGATTGATAGGTTCCTCAAGGTCACTATGACTAATAATCAGAAAGGTAAACATTCTAATTTGTTAATAATTTCGTGAGGGGTCTACTGAGGAATGTGGGATTTTAACCAACTAAAATCCCCACAGCTGTGACTTTGACACCTGAGAGAGCGAACCTAGGTTCTCCGGTGTGATCTGCACCAGTACCTTGCTATTGAGCTTCTCAGTGACATCTAGAGCCCACACCCAAAAGGTCCAGGGAATCCGTATGTGACAGTGACAATGAATTCAACATAATTTTTATCCTTTGTTACGACTTCCAAACTAGTTGATTCTCCTTTACGTATAGATTTAAATACTCATCGGGCTAGTGCATGTATTCGCCAAATAACAGGATTCTCTTCTGCTGACCATCCCGAGTGCGCCAACTGAATGAAACAACTTTATTTTATGTATACCCTAAAGCAGAAAGTAGGTTGTTCAGTAATAAAAACAATTGAAATTCGACCTATGTTGCATTTATACTAGGTGGCGAGTCCCTTGAGCAAGGGAACGGCCAGGTAGATACGACTACAGTGCCAGATATTCTGTTGCTATGCAGCAGTGTGTAAACATTGCTATTTTTCAGATATTAAAATCTATTTGGGATTCCCTTCAGAGTAAACAAAAATGTATAATTGAGTTCGGAAAAGACACCCTTTCCACGCACACCTTATAATAAATGTCAATTAAATTTTTAATAACCATTTGTAGTCAGAATATTAAATTAAGTATGTTCAATGTTATTTATCTGTTTTCTTAATTATCTCTTTCTTAGGTCGCATCCGCCAAACAGTTAAAGATTCCCTACAAGGCACATCCAACGTACTAGTACCGGATATAATAAACAACAAAATCCAAGCCATAATCAAAGCTACTCCAGAACTCAAAGACTCAGACTTAAGGCGGATACGAATCTTGTATAATCTGTTAAAAACCTCATTAAAAACCGAACAGGCTCTTGAAAAAAAAAAGGGTAAAATAGAAAAGAATAAGAAAAAAGAGAAAAAGGCCAACGATGGTGATGCAACGGTAAAAGATGGAGAAAGAAAAGATAAAGAAAAAGATAAACAGAAAGTTAAAGGACCCAAAAGATATGTTGTGTTTGTTGGCAACTTGCCACTGACTGTTGATAAAGAGATGGTATGTTATCCTTCAATATAATTATACAGGATGTTAAAAAACCTTTGCACTCCCAACAGCAGGAGGTTGGTGGGTGCTATCCTTACCTGGACATGTTTATTTTGTTGGCCTAGAGGTTAGTCACGCTGATGTTCGGAGTGTGGGCCCTAGGACGTCCATTGTGTACGGCGGCGACTCCGAGGAGAATGGCGGCGGGGTGCGACCTCCGTCCTCGTTAGTACCGTGACTGGTTCCCGGGGGTCTACAATGCGCCCCCCGTCGGCGGGCTTATAGTCAAGGCACGGGGGGACTAGTCCCACTACTGTCCCTTTGGCATTTTAGTTTGTTGTATTTTCGTCGTATTTCGCTGTCGCCGGTGCTGATTTAATTGTAACAATACTAACTTTGTTTAAAAAAAAATTTGAAAAAATGACAAGCCCGCTGAGTTTCTTGCCGGATCTTCTCAGTTGAGGCCGCGTTGTGATCCGGTGGTAACTTTAAAAAAAATGACCGTTCAAAAGTGCTAGCGTTAAGCCTATTTGAAAATTTGAATTTTTTTCCTGGTGCAGATCCCACCGGTGAGCCCTGGGGTCCCCTCTAACGTCTGATGCTGCCGGGGTATTAGTGGGTATGAATCCCACATACCCCGGTCGAGCCCCACACCTCCCAAGGACTTTTGAAGGTTTCCCCACGTGAATAAAAAAGTTGTTAGACATGCTGGCCACCACCCAATAGCTTGTGGGTTCGACTTTCGCCAATTATATGGGTGTTATGTATCTATAAGTTTTAAGTATATTACTCTAGTTAGGGACCAGAAGATTGTGTGTGGCTTATTCAAGGATATCATTATTTTACAGATAATGAATCATTTCTCAGAGATGAATGAGCATATAAAAGACATCCGGATACCGAAGCCCGCTGATGGTAAAAAGAGTGCTATTGCCTATTTGGAGCTAACTAATGAACCGAGCTACGAAGTAAGTGATACCTTATTTATAATGAATTTAAAAGTCAATTTCATTTGCCCCTCGATAACTACATAACGCAATTTATTTTTTATTCAGCCTTGTGACGAAATAAGTACGTCTTGGTATAGACAGCTGAATGGCAAGGCTTTTAAGTCTCTTGTGTCTGGTAATTTCAAGAGCTACAGTGCCCTTCACGCCGGAACACAGCAATGCTTACACACTGCTGCTTGGCGGCAGAATATCTGACACTGCGGTGGTAACTTACGTTCACAATCATCGATATAATATATGAACTAGATAAACATTCACGAACAAAATGACATCTAAAATGTGGTCGCGGAAGTTGCAGACTTATCTGTGCTGGTGGCGGAAACGTGAACTAACGGGTTTATTATGACAACGACGTGTAGTTTGACAGTTTCATATAGACAGTAGCGACACTCCTATCGGCAAAAATAATTTTGTCAGGCTGTGGCTTGTAAAGAAATAGCGACACAAGGGCGCTATTTCTCGCTACCACTTTCTGGACCGTGACACCAAATCTAGTTTAAATATTATATCGATGTTCACAATCCTCCATGGCGAATCAGGGATTGCTTTAGAACACTTACACACTTCCTGAGTGTGGGTTCGAATCACGCTCGTAGCAACTATGTTTCTTTCTTCGGGTACGTCTGTTACTTACCATTAGGCGGACGTTATAATAGGCTCGTCACTAAGCGGTATTAAGTATTTTGGTGTTACTTAACTATTTTATAACATTTTATTATTTATTTTAAAACCCACCCATCTCCTCCGTTGAGTGTCCGTAAGAGGCGACTAAGGGAACACAAGAAGATAATCATAATAATAATAAATTTATCACCCTACACTTACATGACTTTACAGAAAGCGGTTATATTGAACACATGCAGAATAGTTCGTAAATTTCTAACGAATGATAAAGAAACACAACACGTCATACCATCTTTAACAACACAACCTCAAACAGACCTAATACAACAACAACCACAAACGACAACTATCTATTCACATACAAATGCGTCCAACTAATACTTGGCTTAGGCCCGTATTAGTCTGACAAACCGGCAAAAGCCGAGAAAAAAAAAGATAAAGAAAAAAAAATAATAATAATATATTGGGACAATCCACACACGGTCATCTGATCCCAAATTAGGCAGAGCCTGTACTATGGAAACGAGACAACTGATACTAATACTTATATACTTTTTTTTTGTAAATACATACTTAAATAGATAAACAACACCCAGACACTTGGCGGGAATCGAACCCACGACCCATCGGTTAGCAGGCAGGGTGTCTGACTAGGCTAGACCAACGGGCCCGTCAAGATGATGAAGAGAAGAGAGAAGATGGGCAGGAGTTACTATCTATTGGATTACCTACCACCTCTGCTGCCAGGTGGGGTGCCGGGTTAGAATTGCATCCCCCCATCTCCTCTCGTGGGGTGTCGTAAGAGGCGACTAAGCGAGAACGGGAAGACAGGCAGCTTTCTTTTTGATTTATCTTCCACCTATACTGCGATTCCCAAGCCGCCTGTCAAGCGTGGGGATTATGGCCCCTCCCTTCAAAGGGGGAGGCCTTTGTTCACAAGTGGACGTCCTTCGACAAATGATGATTATTTTATAAGTTAATAATCTTATTTCTGATTACAGTTCGCACTTTCCAAGCACCACTCAATGATGGGCACCAAAAGATTAAATGTTTTATACACGGCACAGAAGAACGGAAAGATATCCAAGGCTGAAGCCAAGGTATTTAATTAGGCATTAATAATTAACTAGCTATATGGTAGCTATTAACGTCGACTTTTATTTTAAAAGCGACCGATTGTTGACCGGCACCATGCGTTCCGTACTTTATTTGAACTTAAATAAGTGTAGTTTTCTATTCATCGCAGGTAGCAGGGACCGCACAACTAAGTGTGTTTGTCGACGGCTCCTAAAATAATTTCTAAAAAAAATGTGCTAGGTACTTAGAAACTTAGTTTTATATTTTCTGTAAAATTTACAAAAACATTTATCGCCTGTAATTATTTTGGTATTTTCTCTCCAAAAACTTCGGAGATAAGGGGGGAACGGTACTTTTTTTGACATTTTTGATTATGAATCTAAAACTATGTGACATAAAATAAAAATCTGTTAATGTATGAGCCAATAAATACCTTTCACTTGATACTCCATTTGATTGATATACTTATAGTTGTATCAATGAAATGTTCACTACTCATTTCGACCCCTATTGAAAAGAAAACCATTTTTCCATTCCCGACGTGGTTGGGTAAAGAATATTTAAAACTATTCAAATTTCAAATCGATAGCTTAAATTAGGCTTACTTATATAGCTATTTAAGTAGTTGTTGAAATATATCGCGGTGTGACAGACCGACCGACAGACGAAGTCATCCGGGTCACCCACCATAAGATTTCCTTTTTTAAATTTTACCTACGGGACCCTAAAACAGGTGTGTAAATTTTATCTTACAGAGCAAATCAGCGAAGTTAATAGCTTTACAAAAGTCAGGCAAACTAGTCGGGAGTATATCACTGTCGAAGAAGCGAAGTCAGCGCCGGCTGAAGATGAAGAAGGCGCTATCCAAGTTGGCTGAAACCTCGTGAAATGTGTCCTATAGTATCTAATAAACAATTTAAAGTTGCAAATATTTTTATTTATTTATCGTAGTGAAGAGTCGAGTATGATGTTTGCCTGATGGTCGCGCGGCACGCCTGCCTATACAGTTTCATTGTACTGCCGCTCGTCACACGAGACATTATTATAGATAAGTTAATAGACGCATGGAACGTACTCTCTCGGTCACAAGCGGTGTATCACCTTTAAGGCTATAATCGCGTGCACGAGCCAGTGGCGGTCCGAGAGGGGGAGTCGTAGGTGTCATGACCCCCCCCCCCCCATACGTGCGGACGACGCAAGCGCACGTTACGTCGTTCAAACAATTTTGATTGAAAACTGGTACACCGTTCGTGTCCGCGATAGTACACACCATTATGTGGTGAACATTCCTTCAGTCTGGACCATAACATAAGAATAGTATACCCGAACTAAGCGATTTGCTTCTTCATTTATAATAAGGACGACTAAGGACTGGAACAGTTTGTTTGAGATATACACACTCATCCGACGCCCTCACGACGAGTCGTCACCCGCTTCGGAGACAGGAGGAGATGGGTCTACTCTAACCCGAACACCACACACTGGTCGTAATTTATTAAAATCAAATTCACCTAATTGCTGCATTTTTACAAACTAAATTAAACCATATGCTTCAAAAAATGTGGAACGCTTCACGATTTTGCGTGTCATCCTTGCGCAGGGGCCATGCTAATCTTCTCTGTATCGTTCCAATTTTAGTATATGTACTGCCGAAGCAAGTACACTAATATTACACCAATTGTTGTATATATAGATACAACTAGTAAGAATTTCACTTGCGTGATTCAGAGCTTTGCATGTTTATAGACAAACACAGCGATAGTAATCAATATGTCGCAGCACGCACCTGCTCAATATATAGATGATGACGCTAGTCATCAAAAAAGGTGTAAGATTTTTGTGAAATTTGTCTAAATCGTGTGTAATAGATGTAAAATCTTTAGACGGAAAGGCGTATTGGTACAGCGCCATCTATTGATCCCGAATTTATGTTAGGCAAGAATTTGGTATTAAAGTCCGGTAAGGCCCGTGTGCAACGACATTTAATCGTCCGTTATCTATTTTTCACAATTGATTATCTATTTAACTACTTACTTAGCAGTCCATAACGGTGACCGGGGGTGTCGAGCTAGGTTAAGATTTATGGATAACGGGGTCCATAGCCGAGGTTATGGTGGTGGTGAAAAATAGGTAATCAAAGATAACGGCGAGATTAAAAGTCGGTGCACTCGGGCCTTCTAGTCTCACATAAAAACAGTGAAAATATAATAATACTTATATAGTTATATAGTTTGAAGTAAGTATCAAGTTCCTAGTAAATTAAAGAAAAATTCTATGGTATGTAAATGCTTTAATTTTCAAGTTGCCTAAATCTTTACGCTTAGTACGAGATGATTGGTGAAAACCACACTACGTTCCGTGTAACCTCTCATTTACCGAGCGTCTGTGCATAATTGGGATGACAAGTCGTTACACTGTTAACCACGTAAATACCAGCGAGCCCAAGATTCTCTCACTAGCCCCAGCATGGCCCAACCCCACTCCTTATATGACTGTCTCTTTTATACACTTCTAAAAAGAAAGAGTCAAATATACCTGTCAAAACTGACATTGTCTGTCTGGTAAGCGTTGTGATTGGAGATTAGAATTGTAGATAACTTGTGATTGGTTCATATTATTGCTTGTAAGGATGTGTAACGTTCAGAAACAAAAATCGTTTCATAGGAACGCTGCAAATCGATTCTCAAAAAAATCGGGTTCGTAACTATTTATTTCAGCTGAAGCATACTTTAATCGTTACTTTTTTGCGATATATTTTTTTAAAGTGAATTTGGAATTATCCTTTTGTAATTCTATATAAATATATTAGGAAAATGAACACGGGTGCTTATCTTAATATCGGATTATTCGATACTACTTATAATCGATTACTCGATTAAACACTATTCGCATCCTTACTTAACTCTTATTTTCTTTTATATTATAACCTCAATTTAATAGAATAGAAATGTAGAAAACATAACGTACAGTAAATTAGTTCGAAATTAATAGGTACCCAATACAAGTGTTTATAATTTAGTGATAATACAAACCGGGCTCACCTTGCCTAACCAAGTATAATCATGAAATTCGGATGTTATTACCAAACTAAAATTTATAAGGTACATACGTTATTTACAATGTTATTTACCTATAATTGCGTATCAGTTTCAAGAATTTATAATGTATGGATAGATAGATATGCTGTACATTAAAATGGTAAGCTAAAACTTGTAAATCTAAATGACACCGTATACTGAGATTTTCATGTCGTATACATGACAAATCTACCATACAGCATACTGCACCTTCATGTTCCCCCATATTCATTTAAATAAGCAAATAAAGTAATGTTATTATACACTAACTCTTTCTAATTTGAAACTATTTACAGAGATTGTGTGAGAAAACTTAGTATTTTTTTATATTTGCAGAAATACCTACTTGTTTCTTGAAGACAACTTCATCTAACTACATGTGATGGCGCATGGATGGAGAAATACTGCTGGAGGAAGAATTATGCCGTGTATCTCAGATTGGCATGAATATAGTGTTATTTTTATACTAAGAAGAATACAAGCAACAACTAAATAATTGATTGTAGACAAATAAAGACATAATTATAGTATTGTTTTATTAAAAAATAATTCGTTTTTGTTATTTGCTCCTAAAACATGACATGGTACATTCATAGAATCTTTGTCAATATAGTATTTACATAAATTAAGAATGTTATATGAGATGACCGCTATCTTGCCTAGACTGAAAAGGGGCTGGTTTGAACCTCAATGTTATCCAACTTTATATAAATCATTAAGCACTACATAATCTAATTAACCATTTACTAACAGCAAATGAAACATCTTTTCATTTGCTGTACGAAGCCTAGGTATGCTCCAGAAATTTGAAGCGCTCATCTAATCTGCTTTGTGTAATCTACCATGATATAAGATTTCTCATCCTCCCTTGCTCCGTCAGTAGAGAGAAATTTTACTATGACTAAGTCTTGAATGTGGCTTATGGTCATGCTCATGCATGCATATTTACACAAATTCTAAAATACTTACATTTATTTAATTTAATAAAGTACATCAACGATATACATATTATACACTTAAAATTTCAAATGTCCAACAAAAGACATATATTAATTAAAGACTTACACAACATTCATAGAAAAAGCAAGTTGAAATAGTAGGAAAGAACAGAAAAGACATTGTTTATTTAAAATACTGACATTTTATTTAGGTACATGAAATATAAACAGAATTTATTAAATTGCTGCTAATATATTCTACAAAATATTCTAAGGTGAACCAATCATGTATGCTAGAGTCCAAGTATATCATTAGGTAATATTTGTTCACCAAGGAATTCTATTTGACATGGTTACCTGAAAAGAGAAAAATAATTGAGTTACCTATTTATTAACTTAATCATTGACTTGCTATAATATTAATGCACTTATGGTATGGCGCGAACTTAATGCCTTAGGCATTTTCTTATTCTACCTTTAGATCTTAGAGTGCAGAAATATTTTATGGTAGGTGCCAATTTAGTGATAGGTAAAAAAATAATTTATTTAAATATATTTACCTATTATTAGTTAGCTAATGTAATATGGCAATTCATAAGTATTATGAGTGCAGTCTAGGCAGAGGCGTATTTAAGAATTTGGCGCCCCGGGCCATTAGGATTTGCCGCCCCATACATTAGTATGGGAAAAGAAACTAGAATTTAAAATATTACAGATTTACATATATTTTTTCCGATAGACCAAACACGCCAGATCAATCGGGTATACTTTGAGTTTTATGGCATTCACTCTGCTTGGGGCAGTGCCAGATTAGCCGTATAGCAGGAATCAGCAAACGCTACGGGCCGTGCACCTTGGGGGCCCCCGCACATATAGCAAAGAAAAAATAAACAAGTACATGTTAATACTATCCACCAATCTATTTGAAATACGTGGCAGTCTATATTAGTCAAATATAATTATAATTCTTTCTTTTCTAGTTATTCTAAAAGTGACCATTGGCCGCATCATATTATGATTTTGCAAGTTGATAACATCATCATCATCACCAGCCGGAAGACGTCGACTGCTGAACATAGGCCTCCCCCTTGGAACGCCACAATGTACGACAAATGGCTAGTCTGGTATCAACCGGTTACCTGCGACGCGCTCAATGTATCTGTCCACCTAGTGGAAGGCCTACCGACGCTGCGTCTTCCGGTTCGTGGTCGCCACTCGAGAACCTTTCTTTCCGAACGGTTATCGGTTCTTCGAGTGATGTGGCCAGCCCATTGCCACTTCAACTAGCAGATTCTAGAGCTATGTCGGTGACCTTAGTTCTTCGGCGAATCTCCTCATTGTCGATTCTGTTGTGCATAGAAACTCCGAGCATAGCTCCCTCCATAGCTCGTTGTGTGACTCTAAGCTTCTCACAATACTTACAGAGGAATATCTATATATACCTATATTATCTTTAAGTCTGTCCTTTCCAAGGAAATTAAATAGCCTCTAAGCTTCAAACTGTTCGTATAACCCGACCTTTTAGAATAGTTTTCTGTTAATAGATAGTCTATTGGCTACTTTCTTATTAGAAAGTAACACCCGAGTCTCCGATGCCCAATACGGATTTCGAGAGTCAGCCAAACGTGATCCTTCACGTCAAGGCTCTCTCGGATGAGGCAGTATCTCAGGGGCGGTGTGTTGGTGTCTCTTGACATCGCCAATGCTTTCAACACACGATTCAGATGAGTAACGGAGGCCCTAAGATACCACCAGATCCGTCGCGGCTCCTGCCGAATCCGGGTGGCCCGAGTGATAGTTGCCGTCACCTATATACCGGGGCAGTATGGCCGATGTCCCTCTATGGCGCTCCAGTGTGGGAGGACACCCTGACTATCCAAACTAAGACTCCGTTGCAATGACTACAGAAGGTCATGGTGGTCCGGGTAATACCTACGCAGATACCGAATAATTTTGTGTGAGGCGTGGGGGTCCTCCTACCTTGGGACTAGGAGGCGAAGGTCCTGACCACAGTTTACCAGCAGAACAAAGAAGCGCAAAGCCAGGGCGGAGCACCTCCTCATAAAGTTCAGCGGTGCGGACGCCCTTGTGCGGTCGCTTGAATGAGTGGAGGAGTCAACCCATGCCAGCCAATTGACCATATCGGCGAAAATACAGCACGCTCACCTTCCGGCTCGTGCTGGTTCTGTTAGAGCACGTTTGCTTCGGCAGGCACCTTCATAAGACAATCGTGAGGTAAGAGAACCCGAGCTGCCATGAGTGTGGTTGGGCTGAAGATACGGTGCATCATACACTCGAGGTGTGTAAGGCGTAAACGGCGAAGCGTAGTCACCGCGCCACAATTGGGGCCGACCCATCGCTGTCAGCCGTGAAAGCCATGGTAGGGAGTGAGAGGGCGTGGTTGGCGGCTTCTGTGAAAGCGTTATGTCGCAGAAGGAAGCTGCGGTGCGGATCAGAGAGAGTGAACCCCTCGTTAGTCCTCGATGCTGCAGCGGGCCGGCAAAAGGCGGGCCAATGCTGACCTTGTCCCCGTAGCCAGGCAGCGCAGGCAGCAAGAACGGGTGAACTGTTACTGTGCACTGCACAGTTACAAATGCCCTCGCGGAGGATGGGATGCAAAAGTGTCTCGGCAAGCCACTGAATGACAGTCTGCGGACCTTATATGTACATCCGCACACGTCCGTGGGCTTAACACCCATAGATGTACGTAATAGCCGCTGGCAGGACTTGGACGAGTACACACGGGGCTCGTCAACATAAATAACGGGATGAGGACACCATGGAGTTTTAGTCAGTAAGAGTGTCTGTGTGTGTGAGTCTTCCTGGGGCATTTGGGCAAAAAGTAATGAAGTGTAGCAAATAAATAGCAAATTTTTGTCTTCTGAGAATGTCTAAATGACCTTACTCTAACAACAAAAACTATGCAAGTCAAAGGCCCCGCGTTCATATTTGCTACGGGCCCCGCACTGGCTTCGGACATTGTATCCAATTTACACAAACATGCATAATTGGCGTTTACAGCGAAACACGAACTTTTCCTTAATTCGCTTAACAATTCATTGCATTTTGGAATTAATTCCTATTCTATCCTATTTGGAATAAAATAAGAATGCAAAAAATCTTTTTGAATTCCAACGAAAAGCAAAGTCCCATTAGGTAGATAGTAGGTAAACTAATATTGAAGATTGAAGTCGATTGTCGCTTCATTAATTTTATTGAAAACGCCTGGCGCAGGCGGTGTCGGGCTGACGGTCACCACATGGTCAACAAATAGTCACCAACGCCGTGGCCTGCGACGCGCCGCCCCTCCGTCACTCGCTGGATATGTACAAAAACTATACGCGCAACAACGTTGAAAGTGAAACATCTCGAATTCCCGACTAGTTCAAGCAAATGAGTTTTAGTTTCAGTTAATCATGTAGGTTTTTTAATCCTTCAATCATATAAAACCAAAAAGAAAGACGCACATAGCTAAGCGAGACGCGGCTCGCGCCGCCCCTCGAAGCCTGCCGCCCCGGGCCATGGCCCCCTTGGCCCTAGGGTAAATACGCCCCTGAGTCTAGGTAATAACAATACAATGAAAATTATGAGTCACCTGCATAATATGTAAGTAAGTATATAAATTGAAATTAAAATCACAATTTTACTAGCACACTAATAATGTGTCAAGCATCGAAAATTATGGTAAAGCAGTTGGCTAGATATGGTAATAAGTAAATGTTACATAATACATTAATAATACTATATTTTAAGATAAATTACTATGTTTTCCTAGTTCCTTTTCGACACTGTAGCCATATTGTACCAATCCACGAACTCCAAGAAAGTGGTAGGTAGATACCTACTGTAAAAATTATGAAATAGCCAAATAATTATTGTAATGCTATAATTTATTACCTATGAGTGGGTGTAGTATGTACTTAATAATAAATACTAAAATCTGTTAATGTACAATTTTAGGTGTTGGCGGGTACATCCATAAGAAATGGCTTTAAGATACAACCTTCCTTTTAGTCTGATATGTGATTGAATTAACAAATTAAAAAATGACTAAATAGAATTATTCTATGTAGTTACTGTGAATTTATAATAATTTAACCAGCAAATAATAATAATATTTACATACCTTGCGTGAAGTTGCGTGCTAGTAATATTCTGTATCTTTTTGTTAATTATGAGTTTTTTGGGGCTGGACATCGTCAGGATTATATATTATTCCTTATTATTATTCGTACAAAAGCTCAAATGTTGTTTTATGATATTTTCTTCCTAAATATGGTGTTTATTCGAGTCTTTTAAGGGCGTGCTATATTCTCATCATATATTAACTCTTATCGTCCGATATTGCCATTGATAGCTTCCACAGCCTTCGGAGCTACATGCCACGTGAAATTCAATTACAAGAAAATCTATTTTCTCTCAAAATATCAATTAACGCCGCACTCACCCCTATCTCTCACGCAAAAAAAATTAGTGAATTGAAATACTGTCAAACGCACGTATTCGTGACAGAGTAACGCCAAAATTGCGTCTTTATACTGCCATTATTCGTTTGACAACTCACGAATAGCAAAAAACACAAGGCACGGTGAGTCGTGTCTTGATGATTATAAGTTGTGGTACCGATTTTAGTTTAGGTTTGTATCCGCTAGAGGCGCTGGTGTGAAATGTATGGAAAATCATTAACGCGCTCACGCGTGTGGTTCTCACTGATTTCTTATACTAAGCCTAAGTTCCTAGGCATTCCTATGCAAGCTCTGAGTATGCAAGACATAGTTTTAAATATTATCAACCTAATTAACTTCATCGTAACAACACTTAAAAGTCAAAGTGAAATTACTATATCAAAAAGGGAGTATCTGTTAGAGTTTGTATAGGCACATAGACTAAGCTCTACGTTTTTTTTCTACTTCTTTATGTTGTCATAGCAACTTCTATATAAATACTCTTGTCAAAATATCCTGAATAAAAACACGTTCGTTATTTTAAAACAAAGCTTTATTAATTTCTCAAGTTTCCACATAAGCGCTCTGCTGCGTAATTTTACAATTATAGGTTATGGTTACTTATTAGAGGAAAAAAGCGTTTTTCAATAATGGAAAGTATCAAAGTTCAAAATTTAACACTGCTAAAAGGCAAAGCAAACTGGGCGACATGGAAGTACAAAATATCCATCCAGCTAAATGGCATAGATAAGGCCATGGATATAGTGGAAGGAAAGCTTCAGAAGCCAGTTCTCGCTGAAGGTGCAGGGGATGCAGAACAAGCTGCACACCGCCTCGCACATGCCAAGTATATCAAAGCTGAAAGTGATGCTCTTATAATGATCACAAATAGTCTATCTGAAGAAACTCTAGAGAAGATTATGCGTTATAGGACTGCTCACGAGGTATGGCTAGAATTACATCGCTTGTTTGATGGTCAATCGGAAGATAGAGCCTATTCTCTGTGTTCAACATTCTTTAGCCTTAAATACGATCCTGCAGATGATATGTCCTCGCATTTATCAAAAATAAAGAATATCTGGTGCAATCTTAACAAAGAGATATGCTGCAGTGATGGAAGCAGTCAGTTACCAGACCTGCTACTCATATGCAAGATACTAGATTCATTGGGTGAAAGATTCTTTACTTTTAAATCGAGTTGGATGCTATTGAATAAAACAGAGAAGACAATCGAAAATCTAACAACCAACCTCTGTGCTTATGAAAGAACTTTGATGAAGGATAGTGACACAAGAAGTCAAGAGGCTTTAGTAGCCAAGACTGTGCAAAAGCCTAATAATAAAAAGAAGGATGTTTTTAAATGCAACTATTGTGGAGAGAAAGGCCACAGAGTCCGTAAATGCCGAAAATGGATCGCGGATGGCAGACCTCCAAAGCAAGAAAGTGCATCAACATCTAAACAAGCTAATAATATCATCACAATGGTAGTTAACGCTGTCGCACAGAAGAGCCAAGACAAAAATGACTGGTTTGTGGACAACGGTGCAATGACCCACATTACAATGAGGGATGACATTTTTCAAGATTTTCAGGAGCTTGATTCTAACCATACGGTGACAACTGCCGATGGAACAACCATTCCTGCGCTGGGAAAAGGTTCTGTAAACATAGAATCTACTGTTAATGGAAATAAGGAATATATCACATTGAGTAATGTATGGCTAGTACCTACCTTAATGATGAACTTGTTCTCGATATTGGCTGCACAAGATAAATTACCGAATAGCCTATTTACATCTACACAAAGAGAATGTAAATTAGAAGTAGGTGGTAATACAAAATTAATTGGACGCAGAACTCCGAACAGTGGTCTGTACAAACTTCAAGTGAAGACAGTCACGCCAGACCAACCTACGTTTGTAAACGTATTGACTACAAACGAAATGCAAATATACCATGAAAGGTTTGTACATCAAAATAAAAGACATGTAAGAGAGCTCGTGAAAAGAGAACTAGGCATTGATCTTAAGCGTGATGAAACCAAGTGTGAAGGTTGCATTTATGGAAAGTCACATCGGCTGAAATTTGGAACAAGGGAAAGAGCAACACAGATAGGTGAATTAATTCACACAGATGTCTGCGGTCCCTTCCTATATTCGTTTGCTTCCTACCGCTACTATGTTTTGTTCAAGGATGATTACAGCTCCTATCGAAGTGTCTACTTCTTAAGACAGAAATCGGAAGTGAAGAGTATGCTGATCCGTTTCATTAAAGAAATGAAAGTTGCGGGACATACAATAAAAACTTTACTATCTGACAATGGCGGAGAGTACGACAATAAGGAAGTAAGAGATGTCCTAAGAGAGTATGGTATTACCCAAAGGTTAGTAATGCCATTTACACCTGAACAAAATGGAGTCAGCGAACGGGAAAATAGGACACTGGTTGAGACAGCAAGGACACTAATGCATGCACACGGAGATTTGCCTCAAGCATTGTGGGCAGAATTGGTAAATACAGCAGCCTACGTGCTCAATAGGACAGGTGCATCTAGAGTCGAAGGAAAATCTCCTTATGAGCTGTTTCATGGCAAGAAGCCAAATATAAAACATCTTAGAATTATAGGCAGCACTTGCTATGCTCATGTCCCGAAGCAAAAACGAAAGAAACTTGAAAAGAAAGCTGTGAAAGGAATATTGATTGGTTACGATGACGACGATGGCTATCGTATTTACAATCCCGAAAATTCAAAGAGACTTATTCGTTCCAGAGACGTCGTATTTAATGAAAGTCTGTTCCCCTCACAAAAGGAAAAAAATACTGACACAGAACCAACAACAGTTCAGTACAGGTTGCCAATAAGAAACTCCTTAGAGACAGAGGGAGATATTCAAGAATGTACGGAGGAACGACCAAGCGTAAGTTCACCAATAAATCATGAGTTAGAGGGAGAAGAAGAAGTTGCCGCAAACGAAGTAGATGAAGATAACTTTGTTGATACTGAAGACATAGAAGCTCCTCACGAACCTGCACACACAAATGACGATGTAGTTGAAGATCATTTTGTTGATGTGGAGGATGAAGTTGAAGCCCATGTCAGTGATGCAATCCTTGAAGAAAATGATGAATACGAGGAACCTCAAAGCTATAATCTCCGAGACAGGTCGCGTTTGCGCCCCCCTGAGAAACTCAAAGATTTTGTTTGCGCACTCACAGGTATATGTCCTGATCAAGCCCCAGAAAGCTATAGTGAGGCTATGGGATTGAAAGACAAAGAAAAGTGGGTCATAGCAATGAAAAGTGAAATGGATTCGCTGGAAAAACATGACGTGTGGTCCATGCAGGAATTACCGCCTGGAAGGAAGGCATTACCATGCAAATGGGTTTATAGAACTAAACTAAACCCAGATGGATCCGTTGAAAAGTATAAGGCCCGACTAGTCGTCAAAGGTTTTAAGCAGAAGAAAGGCGTCGACTACAAGGAAAATTTTAGTCCTGTTGTACGATTAGAAACCATCAGGGCACTGCTAAGCGTCGCTGTTATGGAAAGTCTGTACTTAGTTCAGTTTGACGTAACCACAGCTTTTCTTTATGGCACGTTGAAAGAAACGATTTACATGCAGCAGCCAGAAGGATTCGATGATGGTACCAAACGTGTATGCCGACTGAATCGAAGCTTATATGGCCTTAAACAAGCACCGAGGTGCTGGAATGCTTGTTTTAGTGACATACTGTTGGATCTAAATTTCAAAGCATGTGAAGCCGACCCCTGCTTATACACCAAAACTATAGGTGATAAGAAATTGTTAATTAGCCTATATGTCGATGATGGTTTGGTGGCCGCTTCGGAAAAAGAAGTAGCAGATGAATTCTTACGTGAGTTGAGTAGCAAGCTAGAAATCACGACAAAACCTGCTACATTTTACTTAGGCATGGAAATACGTCGGGATGCAAATGGATCCATAACAGTAACTCAAGAAGCTTATGCTAGAAGAGTTCTAGATCGTTTTGGGATGCTGGATTGCAATCCTATTTCCACCCCAATGGAACCAGAGAAGTTTGGACAATCTGTTGAATCAGAGGGATCTAAAGTGTTTCCATATCGTGAGGCAGTGGCGTGCACAGAGGGTAGGCAAAAAAATGTATTCGGCTTGTTTAACCTATTTCAAGTATATTTATATACCATTTCATATATCCATAAGCAAGCAAATGCTATAGACATATTAATTTGCATTTCAAAACATTGATAAGTTTATTCAGCAGCTCCATACTGACAAAAATACTTTGCCTACCCTAGGATTTCTCTAAACATTCTTATTTTTTTAAAATCTTAGTTCGGACATGAATTAACGTATTTTTTTTAAATGTAAATGGATATGTTGGTAATGTTGATTAATTTAAGGATATTTGTGCTGGAACACGAACAATTAGCATAAAGAATAAACAACTCGAAGATATTTTTGCCTGCTTTCTGTGCACGCCAATGTCGTGAGGCAGTTGGATCATTAGCATATCTTATGGTCGGAACTCGACCTGATATAGCCTATGCTGTTGGCGTAGCGTCTAGAAGATTGGAAAAGCCTACATACTATGACTGGCTAAAAGTAAAAAGAATAATGAGATACCTGAAAGGTACTTTGGCCTATGGCATAACGTATAAGCCAAATTGCATGCCAATCTTACAAGCATACAGTGACGCAGACCATGGAGGAGACTTGGACACAGCTAGATCAACGACTGGAGTTGTCAGTTGTTATGCAGCTGGAGCCGTTTCATGGTTCAGCAAACGCCAGACTTCAGTTGCTATATCAACTACGGAAGCAGAACTGGTGGCTGCAAGCGAAGCAGCGCGTGAGCTTGTTTGGCTGAAGAGAATCTTTAGCGCAATAACGAATATGGAAGGCACCCCAACTCTTAAAGTGGACAATGAGGCCGCGGTTAGACTCGCTCATAACCCAGAATTCCACCGGAGAACCAAGCACATACGAATAAGACATTATTTTGTGCGAGAGTTAGTGCTTGGACAAGAGCTGAATGTCGAGAAGACACGATCTTGCACACAAGTGGCAGATATCTTCACCAAGGCTTTGCCCAAACCTCAGTTCAGTTTACTGAGAACATCATTGGGAATGAAGGCTCATCAGTAAAGAGGGAGTGTTAGAGTTTGTATAGGCACATAGACTAAGCTCTACGTTTTTTTTCTACTTCTTTATGTTGTCATAGCAACTTCTATATAAATACTCTTGTCAAAATATCCTGAATAAAAACACGTTCGTTATTTTAAAACAAAGCTTTATTAATTTCTCAAGTTTCCACATAAGCGCTCTGCTGCGTAATTTTACAATTATAGTATCTTCAGAAAAGGTGTCTTTTAAAAACTTATTATTATTCAATGTAGGTTTTGAAAAACCAAAATTGCCGTTCCCCTTATCTCCGAAATGTATGTAGGTACGGAAAATCTGAATCTGAATAGTGACAAACAATATGCTCCAATGATATATGCTCACATAATAATGTAATTTAAATATTTAACTCAATCATTGTTGTCTGGTCATAAAATAAATCTAATAAATAATCTGTAATTATTAAATAATCTAAATCTATGGTTTTAACCACAGGTTTTAACTGAGAAGAATGAGTGAGTTTCTTCTCAGTTACAGAGGGCTCATCTTTTTCTCATAACAGGGGGCGCCACTGTTGCCCTCGTCACGTGTAGTCACTAGAACCGTGATTAGAACGAAACATAAAATTTCTATAATCGCTTCTATATAGATAGTGGATCTTCCTACTGCTAGTTTGATAGTATTCATATAGAGGGCGTGGAGTCCATTAGATCATAATTTTCAAACGTTATCAACAGATGGCGCTTTCTTACATCTACCTACAAATATTGCTAAAACTACGAGGTTCTGAATCACGCTAATGTGTTTTTTATCGTATGTACAGATATATACTAAAATTGGAACGATACAGATGGCCTCTGCGCAAGGATGACACGCAAAATCGTGAAGCGTTCCACATTATTTGAAGAATTTTAAAATTAAGTCTGGGTTTAATTTGTTTATATGCAGCAAGAACCGATAAACTAATATTTATAGACCCAAAATCCGGTCTGCTACAGAACATTTTCAGAGCTTGAACTTCGATCAGAATTCACGATCAAAAACGATTGTCATCCATTACAAAGAAAGAATGAACACACAATATAAAAGTTTCTTTCTTGCCCTAGATGCTTTTATTAGGGTGTATACTGGACGTCATGATGATGTAGGTAATGGTTTGAAAATCAGCTGCTTCCTAAAATGTTATTGGTTCGATTCCCACACAGACCAAATATTGCATGGCTTAGTTTAAGAGTTATTTCTCTATACTTAAATTGTATCAGTTGTCGGTTACCATTGTGTCTGCCTAGTTTAAAATCAGAATATGGCCGTGTGGGTGGATTGTCCCAGGCATCGGTCCCAGAATATTATTTATTTCATCTATTCGCTATATATTTACACACAGCTGCCTCATTGGAATTATATACAGGCTGGAATTTGGTAAACCCGGAGGGAAAGTACTGAAAATACTGGAGAAAGCGAAATTTTACTATAAGGAAACATTCCGGTAATATTTAAAAGTATCGAAGCTGCATTCAAAATTTACCACGTTTGTTAGAGAGATTTGATCCTTATGATTGACCCTATCCATTGATACCATAAAATTACAGGGATGTTATTTTTTTCGGATTTTTGCCAGTTTAATAAGTCTGGCGAATTTTCGTAAATCCTTGACGGCAGATTTGTTTCCTTTTAAAAATGAAGGTATGTTTCCTTTGAGTAAAATTTGTTATCTCCAGTATTTAGAGTACTTTCCCTGCGGGTATACAAAATTTCAGCTTGTTTAAAGTAGCCATGTGCTCGACGAGTAATTACACCAGGATCATTCTCAAAATGAAACGAAAGGGGAGTGCTTCAAAAATTATTTATTTATTCGTATATATAATTTATATATCCATTTTATAATTAAAATCAACCGATGCATACAACATAAACGTCATCACGGGCACGCACCGCGGCCGGACGCAAGTCTTACGCCCCGCGACACTTGCCAAACGACAACCGACCTTATATCGTACCCATAAGACCTATCTCACGTCGCGGGGAACATTAAGTATACATGTACTAAACTAGATACACAATAATTTACTTTAAAAGTCCTGTCTGACGATCGCATGTGTTTGGGACGCACAAAATAACTATTATTACATATACAAAAAAAAGCTCAAATTAGTATTATCTAAATTAATACTTTCACTAAAATACTCTGCATGAATCCAATATATTGTTGTGTGTGCTATGAAATAATTCATTTATATAATAAAGAATACTACGTTTGGCCCACACTCTGCTTGCATCTTGAAGTCTTTAAGTGGTCTAACCCTTTCACTCCATTCAACTCGTCCCGTAAAACGTTCTCAGGTACAGGGGGCGAGTTAACTCGTACCCTAGTACTAGGAGAAAATTTCTTCCCGTAATATGTTCTCAACTACGATGGACGAGTTACCTCGTACCCAAGTACTAGGAGACAATTTTTTTCGCCTAGAGATTTTGTAAATGGGGTTATTGGGATTTCGTACTATCTCGGTTTAAAAAATATCTATAATCATCTTCACACCCAACAATATATCGACGGAAGCGGACGTAGTGTATATTCATCTAATATAAGTACTACAATCGCCAATCCCGGATACAAAAAAAGTGTCATTTTGCCTTAAAATATTCATTGGAAATAAATAGCAGTAAATAAATTAAATATTATGTGAAAAAATTAAACGCTAAAGTGACTGTTAATGAAGGAATAGATACATCATCGTAATTTTTGACCCCCAAAGCAACAACCGTATCAGCCATTCTCGGTGACAAAGTTATAGTGTGATCAACATGTTTGTGCAGAATGCGGCGGCGCCACTGTCTATGTAAAATTGTCAAACGAAACGTCAGTTTAGTACTGACAACATTAGTTCTTACTTTCGCCACCGGCACCAGTTACCTAGGTCAATATGTTCCGAGAAGCTATAAAACCTTATGTGCGGCCAGCCACAATTTTTTTAATAGAAAAAAATTAACATGTTTGTATTGGGGGTAAAAAAAGTACAAAACTACTTTCTCACGGGAATTAGTTTGCAACGATATTGATATAATTTATTGCTTTATAAAAAATAATCATCGCTTTTCCTTCACAATTTCGAACTTAAATACTAATTCCTGTGATACTAGTCATATTTGTGATTAAGGAAACGTATCTCAATAGAATTATCAGTATATTATTATCATATAACTGTCTTGTTTTTTTTAAAAACCATTCGACCCCACTCAGGTAGACATCATGAAAATGTAAGAAAAGAAAATCTCTTTCCCAACTTTTTAAAACTGTCAAATTAGACAACAAAGTAGGTGACTTATTTGACATTCCTATTCTTTAATACATTTCTGTTTAATTATTGTTCACAAAAACTGGTGTAAAATAGATACATACAGATCAGAATTACAATATAACTGATATATCGTTAAATCTAGTTAGACAGTCTGGTACTGGTAAATTCGCTGACCCGAAGCAACAAAAGTAACCAATTTAGTTTTATAATTTCAGTATTTGTATATCCGGGCCATTTGTTAATTTAATATTAGATATAGATAATTATATTGAGACACAGCTTAGAATAAAATTATACATCACATGCCCCCCTCCTTTAAAATTGTTAAAATCGTACGAAGAAACACTCGATATCATTTTTTGATAAACGATTTTTGGGATGACATTACCAATTTGTACATACAATCTTAGAATTGATTAAAAATTTAGATTAGACGGTTTTAAAATGCGTTGCAAAATTATTATAATAATTAACGTTTCTGTTACTTCTATTAAAGATAAATTATTTCTAGTTCAATATAAATGAAGTTTCGTATATTGTTGATACAATAAAAATATATTACAATATAAAAATTATTAATCGTATGCCGTAATAAACACCAAAGGACATTGATATTTTTACAATTATTGAAAGATTTTCTTGACATACACGTAAAGACAACACATAAATACTCCCAATAAACGTGCTTAACATTTTTTACTAAGTGGGACTACTATTACAATAAACATAATATATACAGAAGAATTGAGAGCCATTTCTTTCAGTTTTATATAATTTAAAAATACAGCATACAGGATTTGTTAATAAAGTCACCCCAAATTCGTCAAAAAATTACAATTATTTAAATTGTCAGCGCACCCGCCCACACCTACCGCCCACATTAGGCCTAATCTACACTGCCTATATCTAACTCCCGCCTAATGCAACAATTTAGACTGACGACTATATTTTACACACAGATATAACATTTTATACGATGAAACTACACGACTGGCCACCAATTGGAAATTATAAGAGTAGGTATTTATAAAAAAGGCCATAGTGTACATTTGTTCCTATATTTTTCATATAACCTATCTTATGACAACCAATGGTACAACCTATTCGTAGTATACACACTAATGTAATAAAAATTGACCAGATTTATAGAAAAATGGATTTAAACTCGTGGTTATAAATATTAGTGTGTAATTTTTTATTAAGAGAATTTTACTGTTTTTAATATTGTGCAATTTTTAAATACAGTCTAAAACCTTAATTTTTTGGCGCCTGCGACCGCTTATCTTGTGTAGCCAATATTACTCGCTTCGTTTTGATATTTAGGTGAGACTGATAGTTTATATTTGATATATTTTTAGAAGAATATTTAAAACATATTTTCTTTTTCATCGTTTGAAATAAAGGAACAAATGTACTTATATTTTTTTAAAGAAGTAGGGAAATGCACATAGAGTTAAGTTAAAAATACTGCTTCGTTGCAAGCTCAAATAATTACAAAAATAATATTCGAAAGAATCTAATGTCTACGCTTAATATAGATCTCGAATCTAATACTTTTTTTATTAACTTATATTTAAATACTACTATGTACAGTCTGCTACATAAATACACATAACGATTCCTGTGCGTTGCAAAATCCAAGATTTTTTCACTTTCACTATTAATAATAATTAGCAATCACATCGTCGAAATGAAATTTACATGAGATTCTTGAATCGTCTCGTCCGATATTCACCTTTGCGTTTTAGTCAATAGGGTTTAGTTTGGAATGTAATATTATAATTTTCGGTATTTTTGTAATGGAATTTTTGATATTCAGATGGAATGAATTTTCTTGAATATTTCAAGAATAGTGTAAGATTGTTTAGTTAGCATATTAAGTGAAAGGCATAATAACAAGAATCCCCCTCAAAGTTAAGGTGGGTATAGCACTAAGATATTATAATTTGTGTTATCATATTCTGTAATTACAGAGATTTTACTAGTACATTAACCACGCACAAATATAAGTGATAATCATCACTTACTCTTTTCACATCTAAACCATTCAATGTAGTTACAATATAGTTCAATTGTTTTATTTTTTGTTTTAATAGTTTTTTTAAATTCACATCTAAAATCGAGGTATATTCACCAGTATTGTCGGATTAAACAATAGTGGGTTCGATAGTCTGAACTTCGATTTTTTTTCTAGGAATCAATGTATTACTAACACCAACGGCGGTGGATCCTATTTGTATATTTCGTCGTCTCACAGACCCACAATTTGAATAACAGTGTCCATAGTTATTCTTATTGACACAACACTGCTTTTCTTTATTGATTCATCTAGCGGATCCACAATTCGATATACAAGTGTCCATAGTACTTCTTTTTGGCATACAACTTTTCTAAAGCGTATCATTGTGTCGATATTGAGATAGCCATCCATCAACGACCTTTTAATTTGAGCAATCCTCTTGGCACTAATTGACATCATATTAGTTTGGCAATACTCAAAACTGGTCATCGGAGACTGGCAAATTCTGGCATTTAACAATCAAGTCTGGCTAAGTCTGGCCCTACGGGGCCGTATCATCAAGCATTGGTCATATTTGTGCCCAGCGTTCGTCAAAGAACTGCCTCATGTTGTGCCCAGCGCGGCCCACTGGGCTGTCGTCCTCGTTAAAGACCTCGCAATTACTAAATATCAGTCGAACGTCAGACGCGAATTCTTCTTTGCATTTGTAACTGGAAAAAAGAAGGTTGTTATTTCATCATACAAGATAGTCAAGTCGTTCTCAAAGTGGGCGATAACGCCCCCTTGTAGGCGTGTCGGAGTCATTTAGAGAGGCGGTCGAATACAAATAGAAATCGTGGGGTATAGAAGCTGTCTAGAAAGCTAATAGCTTATTTTAAGTGAGAAAAGGTAGGGTTTTTGCATACTTTAAACTAAAATAAACACCCTGCTAACAGGACACAATAAATGACTCGTTTCTTATGATTATGGCTGATAGCAAAAGCAAGTTTGAACTATTGTCCGGTGAAGCTGTAATGGCCATCTGCAGCCAACAGCGTCTATCATTACCAAAAAAAAATAAGAAATAGGATAAACGATTAATATAGTATTTGTTTATAGTTGCTTTTAGAGTACGTATAGACAGTATCTCTCGAAGAACCGATAACCGTTGGGGAGGAAAGGTTCTCTCTTGGCGACCACGAACCGGAAGACTCCGCTGCGTGCAGGCGACCACTAGGTGGACAGACGACATTGTGCGCGTCGCAGGTAACCGGTGGATGCAAATAGACAATTGTCATTCATTGTGGCGTTCCAAGGGGGAGGCCTATGTTCAGCAGTGGACGTTTTCCGGCTAGTGAAGTTTAAACATTTTGACGGGCTCTAAAAAAAAACTTGTTCTGGCTCTTGTTTTTCAAAGTGGGCAATGGGCGAAATAAGTTTGAGAATCTATGATTCAAATTAAGATGTATTAGTTATATTAATGTTGAAACCTGTTGTCGTGCAGCTTCCGTTTGATGGTGGACAGGTCCATGGGACACTTGATCACCTTCTTGTACTGCGGGAACTGTTTCGTATTGACCGGCAGAAGGAACGGCCACGCGTGTTCGTGGCATTCCATCTCACATAGCAGATTCCTGTTGACAACGAGGATTTTTATACTAATATATTTCACCATGTGCTAGGGACAATCAAGGTTCTTCGCGTGACTCCGAGGAGGACGGCGGCGGGATTGCGACCCCCGTCCCCGTGAGCATCGTATCTGGTTCCCGGGGGGCTATAATAATAATAAATACACTTTTCACACCACCTGCTCGATAATGTCACATTATATGTCATATAAAGATGACATAAAGTGCCTCATTATATCCCTATAGTCTAGCCGGGTAATAATGTTGTACTAAACTCCCTTGGGTAATAATGTGTTTGAATTTCGAACGTCAAACGAAAATTCCTCAATACTTTACCACAGATATACATAATTATATTATTACTCTAAGCAGAGAACTGCACGAAAAACAAAACATTTGAAAATCGAACCGAGCGCGACGAGCACAACCCAGTGTTCTAGAAAAGAAAATAAAATATTTAGATGATAACGCGGCAAATCACTGTGTTGATATTATTGACGGTCTCGTTGGTCTAGTGGTTAGACACCCTGGCCGCTACCCAACAAGTCGTGGGTTCGATTCCCACCAAGTGTCTGGGTGTTATTTCACTTTTAATTAATATTAGTTATCTAGTTTCCATAGTACAGGCTCTGCCTAGTTTGGAATCAAATGACCGCGTGTGGATTGTCCCAAGATATTATTATTATTTTAATTCTAGCAATATTTGTATTTTATTACCTTGCAGTGGGTGTGAAAAGTAGTATATTCTCCTCGGGGCTAAAGGTGTCTTTGTCTTGGGCGAGCTTAAATCCCTCGCTGTACTCAGGATTCTAGTATTAACTCCCTCGCTACGCTCGGGAGTTAACTGTATACTCCCTCGCTGCGCTCGGGAGTTGCTAGAATCCTTCGTTATGCTCGCGATTCAATTTAACGCCCGCGACATAAGACACCACTTTATCCCCTTGGTGCATAAACTACTATTATTATACACCAAAAGTTACATGTAAATTGAACAATACGTTGAAGATATCAATGTACAAAGGCGGCCTTATCGCTAAAAAGCAATCTCTTCCAGGCCCTAACCTAACCTAGAAAATGAGAAAGAGAAACATAATGGGCAGTTGATGGTGCACTTCAATAAAACTAAAATTTTATTGTATTTGCTATAATGCGCCCCCCGGCGGCGGGCTCAAAGGCAAGCACTGAGGGGCTTCTGTTGCAGATCCCACCGGAGAGCCCGGGGTCCCCTCTTACTTCCAGGTCCCGGGGACCTTCTCAAGATTTCCCCCCGCGAGAAAAACAAGGTAGGTAGCAAAGCAGTGTTAGATATTCTGCCACGGTAAGCGACTCGCCCACCTATAAACAGCTGCTATGCCGCTGGTCACATAAGACATTAGTTAGTTGACGGGCCCGTTGGTCTAGTGGTTAGACACCCTGGCTGCTACCCGATGGGTCGTGGGTTTGATTCCCACCAAGTGTCTGGGTGTTATTTATCTATTTAAGTATGTATTTACAAAAAAATATAAGTATTAGTATCAGTTGTCTGGTTTCCATAGTACAGGCTCTGCCTAGTTTGGGATCAGATGACCGTGTGTGGATTGTCCCAAGATATTATTATTATTATCAAGTATTTTGTGTCCGGTAAATTTACTGCTCTTCATACCGGAACACAGCAATATGTTTACACACCACTATTTGGTCACTTACTTGCAAAACTGCAACTCTTTAAGCAGTTTCTTAGCGGAGGTTTTCTCTTTCTTCGGACGGGACACGAGTGGCACGTTCTCTGTGTCGCGATCTTCACCTGCCCGGTAAATAAATTAATTGGTTAATCACTATTTTAATGCCGCTCCCAATATCCTATCGATCCCTTACTATAAGTTAAAATAGTTAACATCTATAGCTATAATGACATATTTCCGTTTCAATAATAACATGTCGCCTCCGGGTCATTAGTATGGGTCGTGAATTGACTAGGAAATACAAAGTATCGTGTTGATTCTTAAATGTAGGGTAGATGTCATTTCACAAATTGTAATGGAGAGGGAAACTAACTAACGATGGGCTTTATAAGAAGTGTTCCGAGCGCGGAGGAGTCAGTCTGTTTGAGGCAGTCGGCCTGAGGCAGTCGAGTCGTTCTATTGTGATATTTCTGGATGTGTGACTATTTCCTGATGTAGCTTGAAGGTCGGAGTAGGAAGCTGGTCGGTCAGGGTTGGCTTTGAGGGGATATGGTGGATGCATGCCCTACTCTAATCATTATCTGGTGGTACCTTTGGTGACGCAAGGGTCATTCAAGTAAGGTTTTGTAAGAGTTGCTTCTGGGCGCTAGCGAGTGTGTTGCGTATTGAAGAGATGAGTGATTGGGCGAGGTTGCCGCTACCATTCAGTTTGTTTTCTTCGTTATGTAATTGCCGTGTTCCGACAAACATATTAAAGTACGGGCGCGAAGCAGGAAGAATTTCGTACGTTAACCTGTTATTACCTGTCTCTGTCATTCCCGGCCAAAATATATTGCGTCACGCTCGCACAGATGCAATGACCGCGCGGCTGCATCTGTGCAAGCGTGACACAACAACACATCCCACCCCGGAGCGACAGAGATAGGTAATGACAGGTCAACGTACCAAATTCTTTCTGCTCGGCGATCGTACTCTAGCAGCTTACTGTTGGTTGTTCAAATGACAGTCAGTCAGGGTTTTAGTTATCGCTCCATTTCGGAGGTCTATCGCGGGATATCGATGACTTGATCGATGATTTTAACTTACAGTTAGTGATCCATAGGATATTGGGACCGGCAGTTAAACTTTCATGGCGATTTACAATACTATTTTGACTCACGGGTTTACTGCCATAAGTATGTATTTACAAAAAAATAAGGATATATGTAGTAGTATCCGTTATTTTGTGTTCACACAGACTTTGCCTAGTTTGGGATCAGATGTCTGTGTGTGGATTGTCCCAGAATATTAGTATTATTATTTTTCGAAGTTTTGTGATCACGGGATAACTTACAGTTATCCCTAGCTAGATGCTAGATGCGGGTGGGTGAAGAATAAATTAGGAGCCGACAAATCTGTCTACCCGCTTTCTCAGTCTTTTGCTATGTAGGAAATTGATAATAAATCATCATTAATTGTTAGTTTTTATGTTGAGATTCGTGGATAAAATAATGTAATAAAAATAAAGTATGTCCCATGTATAAACATAAGCAACATGTATAAACGTAAATTTAAAAAAACTACGCATTACCTTCGGTGGCGAGGAGTAGCAGGAGGTAAACTTAGGAGAATACAACCCGTACCTCAACAACCCAAAATCCATTAGGATTGGAACGCCAACCCCGAACCCGTTTTTAATTTGAAAATTGTTAACATTCCCCCCACCTCGAAAAGTGTATCCAAGGTAAACTCTGTTTTTCTTTACAATATCAAAATGTTAAGTTCAATATGTTATATTCAGCCCTACCTTTCTTTGGCTAGCCACCGGTCAGCCATCACTCCTGTATTCATACATTTATTGATACGATTTTGATATTTCGGGTACAGATATTGTATTCCATACCATCATTAGTGTCAGCGTTATGGTGCGGTATCGAGCCGTTGTGGGGCGCAGGCTGGAGTGCTCGACGCTTCTCTGGAGGGGGGCCATCAGACGTTGCCACTGGCGCCACTGTCGGATACATTTAAATAGATGGAGATTAGTCTATACATATAACAATTTTCAAAACCATCTCCACCTGTTTGTCGTAGACTAAGGGAAAACGAGAAGAGTTTTCATTGAATTAGCGCAGCCTGTCCTCCTGGGGCATTCTGGCAAAAAATAGTCTATAGCACTCAGGCATAATAAACGCCTGATGTTATGTGGCGGGTCACCCCCTTCCCTCTGATATGGTTGGACTGCTCCGACTACTATCCCTTTGATCGCCCAGTGTGTTGTTTTTCCTCGTATTTTGTTTCTTTTACCTGTTTTATCTTTCGTACGGCAGGAACATCGATATAATATAGGAACTACATCTAAAATGTGGTCGCGGAGGTTGCAAACTTATCTGTGCTGGTGGCGGAAACGTGAACTAACGGGTTTATTATGACAACGACGTGTAGTTTGACAGTTTCATATAGACAGTAGCGACACTCCTATCGGCAAAAATAATTTTGTCAGGCTGTGGCTTGTAAAGAAATAGCGACACAAGGGCGCTATTTCTTGCTACCACTTTCTGGACCGTGACACCAAATCTAGTTTAAATATTATATCGATTGGCAGGACACACTATCGCTGATGCTGATCGAATTGTAACAAGACAAAAACTGTTTAAAAAAATGTCAAGCCTGCTGAGTCTCCTGCCGGATCTTCTCAGTTGAGGCCGCGGTATGATCCGGTAGTAGCTTTTAAAAATATTACCATACCATAAAAATTTACATTCAAAGTGCTAGCGTTAAGCCTATTTAAAAAAATATTATTGAATTTGAATACAGTCACCGCAGCCTATAGACGCTAGCAACATGTTAAAGCGGCCCCGGGCGGCAGTTTCAGGGGGCACCAAAATAATATATATATCATAATTATCATATATATAATATATCATAATATATAAATATAATATGATAAAAATAAAAAAACTCGCTCCACAAAGCGCCTAGCATATAGAAGCATGGTTGGTTCACCTCCGATTTGTAAGAAAAAGGTGCCACACCGGCCCATATCACAAGTGAACTTGTGATGCCGATTTAAGATTTGAGTTAGATTAGGTTAGTATTTTTTTTTCTTCGGAGTCGCTGGACGTTCGGGGTGTGGGCCCTTAGAATGTCCATTGAGTACGGCGGTGACTCCGAGGAGGACGGCGGTGGGGTTGCGACCCCCGTCCCCGTGAGCACCGTGACTGGTTCCCGGGGGGCTACAATGCGCCCCCCGGCGGCGGGGTCAAAGGCAAGGCACTGAGGGGCTCCTGGTGCAGATCCCACCGGAGAGAGCAGAGGGCCTAAACAAGATGCAATCGCTTCATAGCGAATCTATTTCTTCATTCGCTAACGGTGTCAATTTCCTATAATTTGTCAAGTGATTTTTCGATGACTTATATCATTCTCATAAATTTTTATACTTTCTATTAGCGATAGCGATTGTAGAATGTTACATTGTCTAGGGGGGCTGGGTTCTCTCTCATGTGTCGATGCGACAGCCGCGGGGGTTTTAGTGGGTAAGAATCCCACATACCCCGGTCGAGCTCCACAGCTCCCGGGGATCTTTGGAAGATATCCCCCGCGTCAAAAAAAAAAGTTAGTATTTTTATTAATCCCTCAAACACTGAAGGGAGGGAAGCCCCTATCAAATTTCTGCCCCGGTTCGAAAAAAGTCGTAGATCCGGGGCTGCACCTAGTAAATGTATTGTGCTACTAACCGGGATGATGGTTGATGCCATTCTCAGGTTCTGGAAGTGTCTCCTCCAGTCTATCAGGGTCATGCTTCTCGGGGGTCGGCAGAGCGCTAACAGAACTCTCCTCGGCCGTTGTTGAAGTCGACGCCAACGACGCCGCCGGACTATAACAAATCATTCGCGTTATACATCGTGCCCGTGCCCAACTGTGGGACACAAACAAGGGCTGGTATTTTTAGAACGGAGTTGTTTATCACACGTTCTAATGTTTGCCAGCTGAGGGGCAAGACCGAAAAAAGTGTAACATTGTAACAATGAAAAACGGCACCAAATAACAGACATAATTTAATAACGTTATTTAAAAAGCTGCTTTATGTTTATACATATCCAAACTGACTTGAACTGTATGTTAACGTATTAAGGTCTCAATATCATAAGGCTAGGACTACTATATCGAGTGGGGTATCATATGAAAGGTCTTCACTTGTACATCTCAAACAGATTTTAATTTTGGTGTATGTCACGCAGATTTTAAATAGTTCTAGTAATCCTAAAAGAACCGCGACATACAAACTTAGTTTTGCGGTTTGTTTTTTTTGCTATCTAAGGTGTCAGACTTTAATAGGTCCAAAGATTATATGGAACCCTCGGTGCGCACGTCCGACTTACCCTTAACAGTTTTAGTTTTACAGTTAAGAACATTTTAATATAACATGTAGTCATATTACCTAGGCACCATACTGTGGTCCATCTCCTGTGTGGCGTCCTTGTGCTTCGTGTCGCGTTTCTTCGTATTCCGAGGCTTTTTAGGCGGCGCGCGTGATATGCATTGGGAACAGTACCACTTGCCTCGCGGGTTCTGGGTATAACAGATTCAAACTTTGAAGTAGGTAAATAGAGTATTCTGTTAAAATCTTTGTCTTGCGTCAAAATATTTGCTTCTAGTAAATGGCCTTAGAAAACTTCGTTAGAATAAGTGCATCTTGTTTTGTATTGTGAGAGTGAGGGTACGTTGTAGTAGGAGTGAGGGTACATTATAGGGTGAAGGTACAGTGTAGTGGGAGTGAGAGTATATTGTAGGGTGAAGGTACAGTGTAGAGAGTGAAGGTACAGTGTAGTGGGAGTGAGGGTACATTGTAGGGTGGGTGAAGGTACAGTGTAGTAGAGTGAAGGTACAGTGTAGTGGGAGTGAGGGTACATTGTAAGGTGAAGGTACAGTGTAGTGGGAGTGAGAGTATATTGTAGGGTGAAGGTACAGTGTAGAGTGAAGGTACAGTGTAGTGGGAGTGAGGGTACATTGTAGGGTGAAGGTACAGTGTAGTAGAGTGAAGGTACAGTGTAGGGTGAAGGTACAGTGTAGTAGAGTGAAGGTACAGTGTAGTGGGAGTGAGAGTATATTGTAGGGTGAAGGTACTGTGTAGAGTGAAGGTACAGTGTAGTGGGAATGAGGGTACATTGTAGGGTGAAGGTATAGTGTAGTGGGAGTGAGTGTACAGTGCAGAGTGCAGGCACATCATAGTGGAAGTAGGAGTACAATATAGTTGGTGAAAGGGTATATTGTAGTGGGAGTGTGGAAACTTCGCAGTGGGTGTGAAGATAGTACTTTGTAAGAGGTGTGAGTGTACAATATGTGAAGATAGTAGATTGTAACAGGTGTAAGAGTATGTATTTTATATTTATAAGGTGTGTGAGAATCGATTGTTAGAGTAATCAGGGTGCATTGTAGGGGCTGTAAGTGTACAATGTCCCCTTTACAATGTACTCTCTCTCTCTCTCTCTCTCTCTGTGTGTGTGTCTATGGATATTGTTTGTTCCTGAAGGATGTAGTTTAGTAGCGCCTTATCCCGAAGTGTTAGCAGTGCCCCTACCTTGAGCAGCGGCGGGTAGTGGCAGTCCTGGTGGTACGCCCGCGCACACAGCGCGCACGGCACCGTGCGGCCGGCGCCCGCGGCTCCCCCACACACTATGCAGACTCGTTCCCCGCGAGCTTTGTTTACACACTCCCAGCAGTACCTACATACAGATACCAGATTGTTGGAACTAAACCTTACAAAATAAGGTTAAAACATACTGCCGCACTCACAAACTCCAACTAACTTTAATTCTAATTAAGTCAATTTTTGAAATGTATTTATATCGACTATCTGGCCGACTGACTATCTTCGACGACTAAATGGCCCCGCATTTACGATTATTTTCGATTATTGAACACGAGATAATTCTCTACTCACTATCTGCGTATTATGTATTAATAGGATTCCAGTGTCTAAATAATCCGATTTCAAAAAATGGATTAATGATCATTAACTTTAATTGACGTTTGTAAGTTCGGCAGATAGAGTTTATATATTAAGAATAGAGGACGCGTTTGTCTATGGTCCCCTTAAACAAAGCGTAGGCAGATTTTCCTCTAAGAGGCAGGTGATTTGAACTATTTAAAGTTATATTATAAGAGTTATATTGATATGTAAGTGATAAGTAGTGATGAGTTTGATCTGTCACAAGCGCATGTGTCGATAAATACAGCTGATGGTATAGTACCTATTGTCGTGTACCTGATATTTATGTATTTTGATGTTCCTACTCAAGGCTTATGTTCTTACTTGAATTAAGCATTCCACAGTACGTGTACTGATTCATATTTTACGGGTTCAAAGCATTTGCAGGTAATTTTAAAAAAGAATTCGGTATAAAGACACGCACGCACTTTTGATTTATATTTTGGTGACCATTTTTCGAGTCGTCACACTGAATCTAGTACATACAAACAATAAATCGATGTATAACAGATTTGAATCCAAAACACGTTAACAGAGATTGAAACATAACGAAGACCTTATTAAAAAAAGTTACGTAGATAAGTTCATAAAATACTCGATTAGTACCAAACGATAATTAAAATTAACGAAAATGAAGATTAACAATAATTAGAACATAATAGAACAAGTAACGTTTTTATTACCATTATTAACCGTTACATCTGTCGTTTACATAATGAAACAATAAGGTTCAAATATTCTGCAAACAATATAATAAAAATAAAAAAAAGACACGCACTTTGTGGTTTTATTTTGACAGTATGACAAAATTATTTTTGCCGATAAGATTGTCGCTACTGTCTATACGAAACTGTCAAACTCCACGTCATTATCATAATAAAACCGTTAGTTCTCGTTTCCGCCACCAGCAAAGATAAATCCGCGACCACATTTCAGATGTAATTTTGTTAGTGAATGTTTATCTATTTTAACCCTTTATAGGGCAGAACTTTGTCTTGGTATTTAAATTTTTATGATTTAAATGACTTTTAGGGTCCATACGGATCTCAAATAACATAAATTGAACTAGGTGCGACTCCTGGTTTTGCCTGTACAGCGTGGTTACATATGGGGCCAAGACCGTTTAGGTAATATGCGATGTGGTTTCATTATGCAATCATTTAACAATATTGGCCGTTAGGGACTAAATCATAATAATTAAAATAGAAGGTAGTTTTCATTCAAAAAGAATATAATTATTTACTTTTAACAATATAAAAATGTCTAAACAAAATATAACAGTCATCAAATAATCAGTCTTATATATTTTGTAAAATCAGCCTTCAGATTTGAACATTCTATCAGTATCTTCTTCTTCTATCAATCTTATGCGGCAACTTTCTATTGTATTTTGAAATGCTACATCGTCTAGATTCAGCGTTCTGGAATGATTCTGGAAAGATTCAATAGAAGAAAGTCGTCGGGATGTGAATCGCCACCTAAATCGGAATTTTCCGCATGATCATCATCAATTCCATGCTTCAGCCACAAAATCTTCGTCATCCATACCTTCTAAATCTATAAAACATGTAACAGTATTGTATTATTAATGATCAAACGAACTTACCTGTACGTGAAGTTCGATCATAATTATACGAAGAGCCTCGTCCGAAAAGATTAATATAATTCACAACGTAGTAACGCACAGTGACTACCACTATTTAGCACTATTTTTAGAGAAATTTTATCCTTATAGTTATTTTTTATTTCTAAGGTAGAAATATTTTTTCTTATGACAACACTAACACTCCCCACCTAAACGATTCTGCATCCGCCTCTCCACCTGTATTCATCCTCATTCAGTTTAGAGTCCTTGATCAATTTTAATATCTGATATTTCCTGAACGATACAGGGTTTCCGGGATGGGCGGGTTACACCTAATCTTTTCGGACGAGGCTCTTCGTATAATTATGATCGAACTTCACGTACAGGTAAGTTCGTTTGATCATTAATTATACTAGAGCCTCGTCCTCAAGATTAATATAATTCACAACGTAGATGTTGAGAGAAAGTGAGGGAAATATCAAGCAACATAAAAAATATGTTTAATTTTATGTGTATTTAATAAAGAATAAATTAAAGATTCTAATGTTAACTTATGACAATCAATCTAATCAAGAGAGCATATTGCCAAAACCAGTGCAAGTATAGATAGTTGGGAAATATTATTTTCCTAACGTATGGAGATTACCGCTCCACCCTTTGATGTATCGTAGGACATCAATATTGATACCTGACTTACAAGGCGTAGAGGCGGAAGCGTGACGTATGTTATGGTAAAAATAGAGACATCTTTACTTAGTAGGTAACACTAGACCAACTCTTCATTATATTTCACAAACACTATTATAATGTTCTCAATTGTTCAGTTTTCTGAATATGTGAAAACCAGATTAAGTAGCATATTTGGGGTCTGTCATTGCGGAATGAAAGCAACCATTTGGTTGTTCTAATCCTACTTAGAAAGTTTTAATAAGTAATGCAATTTTACCTATAATTTTATCGTTTACTATATTTTACTACAGATTTTAGACAACGTTTTGTAATCTGTGTTATCACAAAAGCAATCAAAATATTGCATTTTTTGGAAATCTGTTACAGAAAGAGATATGAAAAAACAAAAGTTTCTAGATGTGCGTATCGTTATAACGTGTAAAGACGCTTTTAATTTTTGCCCTTAGTGAATCTGATTCTATCAACATCTGATGTTGGTCCAACAAAAAGAAATAACGCAGATGTGTTACTGGTATTATAAATATATGTTAAAAATTCTATGATAATAATTGGATGATTCAAAAATATTAAAACTATTCTGGACACAATAGGTAACCGTTTAAGGCAAACTGTTTCAACGTGTTATGTGAGAGTAATGCCAGCATAATCTCTATTATTTAGCGAAAGGCGGGACTCTAGTAATGAAGTTTGAATAATCCCCGACAACCAGAGTAATCTGTTGGGTTGCTGGTTGGAGGTATTGTAATATCATTAGCATTTAATAATATTACTTCAGAGACCAGTTACTTCACTTATAATGAAAACCAGGCCTGTGCTGGCCAATTTGGTATTACCAAAATGTCTTCAGCTTTATGGCTACTTGAGAGAATATACAACAAACGCATCGATGCGTATGCGTCAGGTTCTCTATGTCAGGCAACATACACGTTTTTTTTTTTTTTTTTAACCTTGGGCTGCTTTGAGATCAATACGAGGAACTTGAAACCTATCTCTATTTGGTATGCTACATTAGAGAGTGATCATTCGGTATCTAAGTATGATAGTCTGGATTCTTTATCAGTCAGTATATTGACTTATTTTATATATACTACACTACAAATATTTTACGGAGCCCACACCACTACCATATGTGTTTTGACACTTTGATAATAAGAGAGTATCTTATCTCTCCACACACAGTTTATATAACTCAAAGCAGTAGTATATACTTATCCGTAACAATATTTGATAGTACGAAAAACTGAAAGAATATACTGCTAAAAGTGTCATAACTTATGTGAATTGAGGATTCTCTATTAAACCAATGACTATTAGTAGTTCTCCCATTACATGTGGCACCCTATCCCATCGTTGAGGTTTCAAACAATATATCTAGCACATACTTTACGGACGGACGGTGTCTTACTTTACGGACTTACGGAGTACATAATGCTGTTTAACTACCAGTGTATATCTATAAATATTGACGGAGGTAGCAATATATACTTATTATAATTATTGTTATTCCTAAATAATGAAGGAAATTTATACCGTTCGAATTATTTCGTATAAAGCTGAAACTAGTAAACATATTAAATAGGTTAGCAGTTTCGTTACTTTACAGTGTTTGAACTTTGAAAATGATTCTATTTTACTATAGATTTTTAAACGAAGTGTTATTTTTCTGTGGGAAAAACTAATTGCCATATTTGAGTACTAATTATGTCGCTGAAATATTTGCAACATTTAGAGGGTACTCTGACATGTATTTTCTTATTATGAGGTTTTCTTTGATTCTCATATTTTGCACGCTTGCTTATTAAGTATAACTACATAAAACAAATATGTAAGTATATATGACATAAAACGACATGAGCATAGTCGCTTAATTACTGGCTTCATTAGCTTGGTAAAAATGTACAGCCCTGTACAAAAAACCAAAGGGTACATTCAACAAATTTTTCGTCTATCATAAAACGTAAGGTCTTCTAGAGCTAGGGTGGTTGAGAACAAAGAAATTTTCACCCTGTTAATAGGATTACCATACAACTATTTTTATATATTAGTTTAATTGCTGTTAAAATGCAGCTTTTATGTTCCGTGTAAACCACATGGTACCATTAGGTTTGGGACACACAAAAACACATGAATACAAATTAATCGCGGGTAGATGCACATTCGGATAAAGCTCCAATCGATAGTAATGTTCTTTTTCTGTTTTCCACCGAGTTTCGTTTTGTTTGTGGGGGGGGGGGGGGGTCCTCGCTTTGGTACTGCTGGTGTTACAGGCGAATTGATTCCTTGCAGGCACATCAGCTGCCTGCGGCTGTGGTACCCGTTTTTGCAGTCTGTATCTGGATCCGTTAAGATCTTGTCCGGACAGATATTTATAAATCCTACTTATTGATAAATATCGGAGCGCGAAATTGCGTTTGGGTATAGTTTCGGCTTGCTGAATATCACAATACTACGGTATGCATCATGACTCCTTATATAGGTAATTTGACAGAATATTGCGTATTAAGAATTTAATCGGTTACTGTAGCCTAAATCTCAGGACATATATATATTTTTAACATTTCCTTAACAAACAAACAGGTTGTTGCCACGTGATGAAATCATGTGGGCAACATCAGTTTATCTCCAGGCCATTTGTAAGACAGCATTTGGACCAGCTTCCAGAATTTCTAATATTTCAGAAATATATATATAAGTAAAAGAATATAGTATTATATATAAAGTATATACGGAAGTGTATAAGTAAGCCTTACAATTGATTACCCAAATAAATATAACCTTTGCTAAAGGAAGGCTAATGATTGCGGCGATATAGTCCCGCAGACTATTCTGGTGCAAACAGCTATAGCAGACAATGCGGCGGAATAGCCCTATAGACTACCCTGATGCATTTCAAGAGACAATGTGGTGGAATAGTCCCACACACTAACCTGATGCATTTCAACAGACAATGCGGTGGAATAGTCCTATAGACACGGACGGGCCCGATGGTCTAGTGGCTAGACACCCCGGCCGCTAACCGATGTGTATATATATATTTTTTTAATTTATTTATTAAATAATTCATAAACACAATTATGACCTTGGCGCTCATAAACCACCATGGGTTTGTCCGAGCGTCGGACATTCCTCATTCGAGTAATATAGATATGAACTAATTATTTATAACAAATTAAAACGCATCATACACAATAATACAATATTGACGGTAGTTTTGTAAGCAATGCCAACGCACAACCGCGTTCGGTTGCGCGGTGGCAGCGTTCGCATTGTACCTGCAATTTATTCCATCAATACACAGCTTGACCCCTATGGGTCGTGGGTTCGATCCCCACAAAGTGTCCGGGCGTTATTTATCTATTTAAGTACATATGTATTTACAAAAAAATAAATAAATATGTATATAAGTATTAGTATCAGTTGTCTGGCTTCAACAGCACAGGCCCTGCCCAGCCCGGGATCGGATGACCGTGTGCGGATTGTCCCAAGATATTATTACTATTCAAGACCATCCAGATTCGTTTCGACAGATAATGCGGCGGAATTGTCCCACAGACTACCCTGATGCACTTCAACAGATAATGCGGCGGAATAGTCCCACAGACTACCCTGATGCACTTCAACAGATAATGCGGCGGAATAGTCCCACAGACTACCCTGATGCACTTCAACAGATAATGCGGCGGTATAGTCCCACAGACTACCCTGATGCACTTCAACAGATAATGCGGCGGAATAGTCCCACAGACTACCCTGATGCACTTCAACAGATAATGCGGCGGAATAGTCCCACAGACTACCCTGATGCACTTCGACAGACAATGCGGCGGAATAGTCCCACAGACTATCCTATGATACATTTCAACAGATAATGCGGCGGAATAGTCCCACAGACTACCCTGATGCATTTCCATAGGCAATGCGGCGAGACAGTCCTACAGACTACTCTGATGCATAACATATAACACTACAGAAAAGGAAATCATTGTAGCAAATATAAGAATAATAAAACTTACATCGTGGACATCCTGAGATCAATGGATGGACGTGGCGAGGTGAATCTCGATGCCTGGCTCGAAGATGAAGAACTAATTGAAAACTGGTAAAGTTTTCCACAAACGTTCACTTCACTTGTTTTTATAAATTTAATTTTCGTTACATTACTTGCTATAAACTCTTAATTTAGTTCACTACCGTGGGTATAGTGCGAAGTGGCCGAGCACTGAATTGCGAATGAGGATGAATACAGGTGGAGAGGCGGATGCAGAATCGTTTAGGTGGGGAGTGTTAGTGTTGTCATAAGAAAAAATATTTCTACCTTAGAAATAAAAAATAACTATAAGGATAAAATTTCTCTAAAAATAGTGCTAAATAGTGGTAGTCACTGTGCGTTACTACGTTGTGAATTATATTAATCTTGAGGACGAGGCTCTAGTATAATAACAGTATTTGTTCCAATAGCTATAAAAAATATATTTTTACGGCTACCCACATTACCTAAAATTTTTACTCAAACCAGCGCAACAACTGTACCCGCACTTTAGTGTCCAAAATTATCGTTGAGCAAAAAATATAGATCAATCTACCACTTTTACATAAAAATATAGTATGTTTACTTGTAATATTTATACACAAACAAGAAATTATAGCATTTTTTATTACATTTGAATCAAAAATATATTGACACTCAAAACTACCCTAAAAATGGCGAAATCTCGATCGTCGTAATGACATCGATATTTTTACCCAATAAAGTTACTTTACTCAAAAGATTTATATGTCAAATCAAAGGAAAAACAATAAATAACCAATGTACATACCTTGAATTACATGTAATATTCAAATATTTAATAAAATTCAGTTAAAAACAGGAGTGACACCGAAACTGTGCTTGGCTTAGTAACTAAATTGTCAGAAGTCACATACGTAACCACAAATATTTACCGTCATTTAGGAAAGACGGAAGCTAATTTCACGACTGTGGATACGTGCATGCGCTGCGACCGTTTATGATCTACGCAAAAATACTATAAGAGCGATAATAAAAAAAAAAAAAAAAAAAAAAAAAAATATTATAATAATAAATGAAAAATGATAAATTTTTCTTATTCTTATAATTCATATACCAGTTACTTGAAAATCGACCTTATTGTGAGACTTGTAACGTGGTTACGCGCGTCATACAAATTTCGGTTCTGCCCTATAAAGGGTTAAATACTACATCGATGCATATTTTTGATAATTTTTCGAACGTTCTCGCGTGTTAATCTATTACAAATGAGTCTCACCAGTCTCCATCGGGTATTTTGTCCATCCGCGGCTTGAAGCAGTATGTATGATAGCCCTTATCACAGCCATCGCACAGCAGTAACTGGTGTTCGTTATCCCCGCACAGACAGAACTGGCAGTTCTGTGGGGAAGAGGAGGTCAAGGTCAATGAACGATACTTTCTCCCATGACAAAATATACAACGTGTTACAAAATACCTCGTAAAAAATATAACTAAGTATCAAAGCCAAAAATTTTGTCAACCCTAGTAAGGTTAGGTCTTTTAAAATTTTTGTCGTTCCGCGTTTGGTATAAATGTAGGTACATTCTGCGTAGTTTACTTTTTAATTTTACTGAAATAGGGTTTTCACATCAGTGGAGATAATAATATATTTTTATTTATTTTTTACGGGTAGTTTTGTGACACCGTGTATAATAAGAGTTGTCGCAATAATCGGTCAATATTGTGTTTTTATTTTTAAGCAAATTAAGCCCTTATACTGTTGCAATACAGATCAAGTCAGTTTGAATCTGTATAAAAGTATGTATATCAACAGCTTTTTACATATAACTTATTCAATGCTATAATCTATTTTGTAGGCATGCATGTTAATATTTCAATACCATATTAATTGGTGTATTTTAAATAGACGTTAGAAAACCATTGTTATTTAAAGCCAAAAAATAATTTTACCATAAAAATACAAATAGATAAATACAATATACAGATTATTTAAAAAATCCTGTCCGATACGACAGGGGCGCATTCGCACACATTTTTAAATGTCAAGAAAAATGTTTCAAAAAGTTGTTTACAAAAAATATACTTGCAATTTATAACAAAACATGGTGATAATTAAGTATCTTTTTTTTTTTTCAAAACATGAATTAAAGTTTGCACGCACAACTTATAATCACTCGGGTTGACCTTGTACAATGCGGTCATTGTAGTTAAGACTAAAGTAACATTTATTCTAGATATTTCATCTCCATTAGTGCTTTTTTTTCAATATCTATTAAAATATTGCATTTATATGCCTCGCAATGCGGTACCTAATAACCCAGTGGCGTGCACATAAAGCAGGCAAAACTATCTGCCATCTATCTGTAAGTATCTATCTGTACTTTAAGCTATTTGTTAGTGTGCCACCACAGATATCCATAAATGAACTAACATTACAGATGTATCCATTTACATTTAAAAACATCACGTTATTACCATGTCAGTACAAAATATTTTTAAATAACGATTGTTTAGAGCAATCGTAGGGTAGGCAAACTCATTTTGTGTGTATGGACTTTCTGATTAATCTTATTACAGTTTTTAAATGCAAATAATAGTTTAAACAAGCCGAATATGTTTCTTTGCCTACCACCTAACACCCTCAACGATCGAACAGGGTTTAAACAACACACTGTATACATACATAAGTACGTACGCACGTTCAACCAACGGCCAATGACCCCGCGGGTCAACGGCCTTACCCGCGTACCTGCTTGTGCGGGGGGTTGTGTGTGTGTGTAATGCGATCACGCACCGCCTTCATGATGCTCTTGTCCCAGGCTACGGCTTGGTCCAGTGCGTGGAGTAGAAGGGCCAGTTGGGCCGAGGTACTGCAGCGGCCGACCGCCTCCCGCCATGTGGCTAGCCCACGGGACACGCCCTTACCCTCCGCGGCTGTAGCCAAAAACATTTTATTTATCCCTTTTCTTATTTTTACTAGGTGGTAGGTTCAAGGATCCGTCCAGGTAGGTACCACCGCAGTGTCAGATATTCTGCCGCCAAACAGCAGTGTATAAGCATTGCTGTGTTCCGGCGTGAAGGGCACTGTAGCTGGTGAAATTACCGGACACAAAGACTTAACATCTAATGTCTTAGGGGTCGTTCATTAATCACATGATGTTTTTTAACACCTTTTTAACCCCTCCCCCCCCTCCTGGTGATATGTGGTGAAGTTTTAAACTAACCCCCCCCCCCCTACCCAATATCACGTGTATTTTTTTGTAGGTACAAACTATATTGAAATTTACAGAATATTATCTTTAAATACAGGTAGGACATAACTGATTAAATATTGAAGGGGAAGTCATTGCCGGCAACGGTGAGTCAAGGCAACGTGCCGCTGTTTGGTTACGAAATCGTGCATTCAACGAAAAATAAATACACGTGATGTCTCATAATAAAACCCTTCCCCCCTCCTGATGATATTTCGTGATTTTTTCGGAATACCTCCCCCCCCCCTTTCGAGCCTCACGTGATTAATGGACGACCCCTTAAGGGTCGGCAACGCGCTACTGATTCTTCTGTTGTTGCTAGCGTGTATAGGTTGCGGTGACTGCTTACCATCAGGCGGGCCGCATGCTTGCTTGCCACCTTGGTAGTATAAAAAAAAACCTAACAGCAGTACAGCTCAGTGGGCGAGCGCTTGCCTTGGAAACGAGGTGCGCAGGTTCAAACCCCGACTTACACCTCTGATTTTTTAAATTAATCATGTGCGACTCGTCTTTGTGTGATTGTTACTAGCTTTCGGTGAAGGAAAACATCGTGAGGAAACCTGCATGTCTGAGGAAGCTTAACTAGTTTTCGAATGACGTGTGTGGCCAGCGTGGTGGACTGCGGGCTAAACTCACTTCATCTTTAGGGGAAACACAGTGGGACAAAAACAAGGGCTAGTATTATTATTTTATTTGTATTTAACCTATTGACGAAACAAGTCGCTAGTTACCAGAGTTATTAGTTATTTATAACACTACTTAGGTAGGACAGCCGTATCGTTCACAATGAGGTAATCTTCCAGCTTGTCTCTTCATATTGAGAAACACTTGTGACTGAGATATATTTTATTTATTTATTTATACACTTTATTTGTACCTACATACATAAAAAAAAAACAATAAAAAGGACTTGAAGAAATTTGTACAAAGGGCGGCCTTTATTTATTTTATAATTTTTGTACACACAATAAAATTACAGGAAAAACGGAAATATAGGAAAGAATAGTACAAAGGCACAGCTTATTTCTAAAGAAATTTCTTCCAGCAGGCCTGCGAGTGGAAAGTTGGAAGAAAAAAGAAATAAGACGTAGTGTGTTTAAAAAAAAACTAACAAAATAATTAATGTAAATAAAATACATACACACATATATTACATAGTATAGTAAAAATGAATACATACTAATAAGTAAAATTACTAATACTATAGAATATAAACTAATATACTATAGAAGATAAATACTATACATAATAATTTATATAACAAAATGTCATGATAAAGAAAGATAGTGCTCTTTAACTCGTCTTTTGAAACCTGTGACATTTACAGACAGACGTATATCCGACGGAAGAGAATTCCATAGACGGACGGCATGAACAGTGAAGGAATAGGAATAAAAGTCCGTTCTATGGGAAGGGAATAGAAGGTTAGTACGGAGATGGGATCTGCAAGGAGAGTCAGGAGATCTAACAAAGGAAAAACGTTCCCGCAGATAGGAAGGGGATGTGGATAAAGGATATTAAAGAGAAGGCAAAGTATATTTTTTTTACCTGTTATTAAATATCAGGAATACTCACGTTTCCCTTCTCCGGTATTGTCGCCGCCCTGCGGGGAAGTCGCTGACGCGTTTCCATGCTCTGCTTGCAGAACTGCCCCCAGGGTTGCCTCTGAAGTGCTGTAATATTCACGGTACTCATTAAATCACACAAATAATGCTGGTTTTCGATGTTAAAAAGACCAGAGGATCTTTTAAACTTCTGCTTCTTGTTATGTAGAGACATAAGCTCATATTTACGGTCATAAATGGATTATGATTACAATAATTGACTCAATATGGGCGTAACAAAACGTTATTAGTAACAAGTTCTTTCTGCCTGCTCCTGATTTTACGAGTATGTGTGTGGTCCCTATGATAGTCGTTTTGAAGGCTATCTCATTCTTTTTCGTCTTAATTTTTTGCCAACGTTGTTATAATTTTTGCGAAGCATCGGTTAGCCACGGAAAGAGACGGGATTCAGGGCATAGTTATAGATATCGGAAACAACTTATCTTTTGGAATGTTTTGTTTTCTGAACAACATACATACTCCCCTAAAGTGATTCTAGTAAAGCCCTTAGATATCAGTCTCATTATTAATGGAGAAACTTAAGTTTCTTTTAAAGTTTGTTAAGAAAATTAAGTCCATACCATATTAATAATGTTCTATAAAGTAGTGGTATAATTAAATTTTACAATTTTGATATAAATTTTGAAAATGAAAATAACAGCCAATCATAAAACAATAAAATATAGAATTTGGATAAGCAGAATAGCCAATGCTACCATCATGCAGTTCGAATGCCACCACCAATCTAATCAAGACTTGAAATATGTAATTGTTGGGAAATATATCTAATACGAGTATATACATGTGGTTTTGCATTTTTTCCATGTTTGTAGACCTAACTGATAAGGATTGTGTTAATTGATGAAAAATAGATTAATAATTCAGTGGTTAATAACTAAAAGATGATTAATGATTCATGATTAACGTTCAACCAGAATAAGAGCTCTCGAGCGCTCAGAATAGGTCCCAAGGTTGGCAACCCCGCGTATACTGTAGTTTACCTACTTTGTGCGAAGAGCGGTGCCAGACGGGGTTATTTTATAGTGACGGTTGCACACAGGCTTTCTTTTCGTACCAAACATAAAAAATAATTCATAATTTTACGTCTATCATCTAATGATGATTTATGTTGTATAGTAAACCACGACTCGTTGTTGCCAAACCATGCCTTTCGCGACCGTTTGCCCGCGCGCTGTATTGACTACGCATGCGCGGAAGAGTCCCGTCACTCTCCCACAGGAGTGTCCAACGGTTTTATGTCGCATGCGCCGCGCGGCTCGTCCAGTCTGCCGCGGAATCCCGGACTCGCCGGACGATACGTACTTAACGCGCGTGCCTAGTCGACAAGGCCTATACTCGTAACCAACCCCTGAGATTTACTTTAATAATAATCAGTATTGTGTTAACTTTTATAAATTTTACCTTTTTTTCAATATATAACTTTTTTGCCTTTAAAGTGTTGTGTATTTTATTTTCTTGGGCGGCTACCCGCCCATAGTTGTTTAAAAGGTATATATCAACCTCCGTAAATATGGCAAGAATGCAGAACCACATCCAGTATAAAGCGTTTAAGACATTGTGTATAAGACATTTTCAATTTGAAATCGTACTGCGTGTTAACATACGCATAGGCCTTACGGGTGCAGTGATTTCATTTAGAGGCGGACAAAGTACGCCAATAAATCCCTTTTGATCATAATTATTTAATTACAAACCACCTATACTGCAATAGCCATCGATAATATCGATATAATATTTAAACTAGATTTGGTGTCACGGTCCAGAAAGTGGTAGCGAGAAATAGCGCCCTTGTGTCGCTATTTCTTTACAAGCCACAGCCTGACAAAATTATTTTTGCGGAAGGAGTGTCGCTACTGTCTATATGAAACTGTCAAACTACACGTCGTTGTCATAATAAACCCGTTAGTTCACGTTTCCGCCACCAGCACAGATACGTTTGCAACCTCCGCGACCACATATTAGATGTCATTTTGTTCGTGAATGTTTATCTAGTTCATATATTACAGCGATGGCAATATCCAAGACGTGCGTTTCCTTCCAAGAGGAGGCAGCAGTGAACTTATTTCTGATGACGACTACTTGCTCTATCCAAAGTGGACATATCTACGAAACATTACGCAGCAAACAAATAAAGAATCAACTACCCACCACACGGCACACTCAAAAACTATGTGAGGAGCTACTTAGTAGTTAAATTTTCCATTACCTAGCATACCTTTGTACCAAAGGCGGTTTTAGGTAGCGTCGTTCGATGTGCGCCTCTATTGAGGCTAGTTTGTGGCGCGCCCTGGCTACTATCTCCGCTCCTGTGGCGTCGTCAGGCAAGGGTAAGCGACACGGACGCCAACCTTTCACTTGCATCGATGCGGCGGCCACTCGCTCTTCTAATTGTTCCACCTTTTATAAGGATAGATTGTTATATTACTTGCTTATTTTTTTTTATACTACCAAAGTGACAAGCAAGCATGCGGCCCGCCTGATGGTAAGCAACACCAGAAGAATCACTAGCGCGTTGCCGACCCTTAAGACATTAGATGTTAAGTCTTTGTGTCCGGTAATTTCACCAGCTACAGTGCCCTTCACGCCGGAACACAGCAATGCTTACACACTGCTGCTTGGCGGCAGAATATCTGACACTGCGGTGGTACCTACCTGGACGGTTCCTTGCACAAGGAACCTACCACATATTAAAACAGTAATAAGTTATAGTAGTAAGTAGTAGTTTCTATTTGTAATTTAATACCAGCCCTTGTTTATGTCCCACTGCTGGGCACGGGCCTCCCCTCAAGATGAAGGGGCTTAGGCCATAGTCCACCACGCTGGCCAAGTGCGGGTTGGCGGACTTCACACGTCATGCGAAAGGACCATGCCCATCTGTGCCCCAGATATGCCCAGATAAAGTATATTACAAGATTGCTCTAATAAATAAAAACTAGAATTATGTTGTTAATTTTAAATCATATGAAGCACTGGATAAAAAAATAATACGTTCTGTTGACATTGCAGTACCAGTGTATGTAACCAAATTGTTTTCACATACATATTGACACTATACAATGGAGACAGACTAGATAATTCCAAATAACTGACATGTTTATCTGATAACATACAGATAAGTATATAAAAGAATATTGATCTGGCTTAGCTTATGTGATGATGATCATGAAGTTCCTAGTGAAAAACTAATAGCAATGCCGTCCGTAAACGATAAAATGTATAAAAAACCAGTAGGAAGTTATGTTTAATGTCCAATATCTTTTGAACCGGTGCTTTATATGACATTAAATCTAGTTATCATATAAATACTGTTAAAAAGTTATCATATGACATAGAGCTGCAATTTGGGCATTGCATGGCATTGCTGACTTTCAGCTCCATACTAATATGGGCATGGTCCTTTGTTACATTAAGTATGTCAGTACTCACCATGTTAAGCAGCTGCAAGTCGAGCCGGCGCGCCGTGTGAGCGGAATACGAGCCGGGAACATCGGGGGCAGCGAACCCTCCGCATTGGGCTATAACTCGATCAGCGTGCGATACGCATAACTCAGTACTCAGGATGTCCCCCTTCTCTATGTACACCTGACGAGCAAAATATAACGTCACGGAGTCATCTTAGGTGTAACCTATTATTAAAAGAACGCCTGACAATAAAAAAAATATGAACGAAGGGAAAACAAAACGGGCAGCAGCATCTTTCTATTGGATTAACTACCACCTATACTGCGATCCCCAAGCCGCCTGCCAAGCGTGGGGATTATGGCAACCCCTCCCTTCTAATGGGGGAGGCCTTTGTTCAGCAGTGGACGCGTAAGTGCTGTTTTTTTTAATCTATGACACTCTGTAGTCTATTGGCACAATCTCTTGCATACTGCAGCTTTTGGACGTTAGACCAGTCAGCAGAAAAAAAAACCGGCAGTGGTATTATTAACTGTAAATCAGCAGTGGTATTATTAACTGTAAATCAGCAGTGGTATTATTAACTGTAAATCAGCAGTGGTATTATTAACTGTAAATCGGCAGTGGTATTATTAACTATAAATCGGTAGTGGTATTATTAACTGTAAATCGGCAATGGTATTATTAACTGTAAATCGGCAGTGGTATTATTAACTGTAAATCAGCAGTGGTATTATTAACTATAAATCAGCAGTGGTATTATTAACTATAAATCGGTAGTGGTATTATTAACTGTAAATCGGCAATGGTATTATTAACTGTAAATCGGCAGTGGTATTATTAACTGTAAATCGGCAGTGGTATTATTAACTGTAAATCGGCAGTGGTATTATTAACTGTAAATCGGCAGTGGTATTATTAACTGTAAATCGGCAGTGGTATTATTAACTGTAAATCGGCAGTGGTATTATTAACTGTAAATCGGCAGTGGTATTATTAACTGTAAATCGGCAGTGGTATTATTAAGTGTGTGTCACCTTGTTGTTGACAGTGGGCAGGTGGTGAAGGAAAGCGGCGTGGAGCTCCCGCTCCCTGACTCCGCGCGGATGTAACGCCTCTAGAAGCTCCCGTAATTGGTCGCCTTCCGTGATCCGCCACCAGCCATGCCTGCACATCAACAGTCAGAATATCTTTAATATACAAGTTGAATTTTCCAAGTGGGCGTGGATGGTCAAATCTGAAACGATAGATTAAAAAAGAAACAGTCCACTGACCTCATTTCCCTAGCCACGAAGGTGCCCTCCACCTTCTTGGGCAGTCCATGCGTCTTGCAGTACTCTAGCTGTTCCAGTTCTTCAGCGGACATCTGTATAGGTGGGGGGCTGTCGCAGGTCACGTAGGTAGAGAGAGCGTTGAAGTTCAGCAGACCGAGGCTAGTGAGGCTGTGGGCCTTGGCCTTCTGGACGGCGGCGTCGTGCTTCAGAGCGTCCGCTTGGAGTTCCTTTTCTAGGTCATTGTCCTGGTGGAAATAGGGGTTTCAATCCATCAACCACAGATATAGATTTACATAGATAACGCAAATGCATGTACTTCGCGTGTCCGAACCACGACGAAACGTCGGGGTTGGTCGCCGCTAGCTTACAGTCCGTGCGCGTCTGTTGTTGAAGCTTTGCAGCCGATCGGCCGCAAAAACTAAAGAATATCGGCATCGGTGTCTTTGAATCGGTTTGGATTTCCCGTTACTAAATTTCCCGTTACTAAATTTCGGCAGTGACGTCACAGAAAGCGTTAAAAAGTCGGCACGCTCGGTTTCAATACAAATCGTGATACTTGCGTTATCTATGTAAATCTATAAACATGCCATCAAGGTGTCGTCTGCATGTCATGTCAATGCAATAGTCACACATAAATACACTCAAGAAACCCTTCCTTTCGGGCAATTAATTGATTGAGCCGCAATGGTGTATTTCCATAAGCGTTTTACTTGGTGATAGGTTCCTTGTGCAAGGAACCGTCCAGGTAGTACCACCGCAGTGTCAGATATTCTGCCGCCAAGCAGCAGTGTGTAAGCATTGCTGTGTTCCGGCTTGAAGGGCACTGCAGCTGGTGAAATTACCGGACACAAAGGCTTAATATCTAATGTCTTAAGGGTCACAAAGCGCTAGTGATTCTTCTGGTGTTGCTAGCGTCTATAGGCTGCGGTGACTGCTTATCATCAGGCAGGCTGCACGATTGCTTACCACCTTCTTGGTTGTATAAAAAAAAGCGTATTATTGTGTTGGGCCGTGGAGTGTCTGGGTAGGAATAGCACACTCCCATCTTTTTTTTTTTTTTTTGGGAATGATTGACGCTGTTGGCCGCAGATGGCCATTACAGCTTCACCGGACAATAGGAGGCGAGTGCTTAAAGCGCTCTAGCCTTTACGGCAGAAGGAGCGACGAGCTCAACTGCCGTAAAGGCTAGAGCGCTTTAAGCGCTCGCCTCCTATTGTCCGGTGAAGCTGTAATGGCATCTCTCGTTCGGTGTCCGTAAGAGGCGACTAAGGGAAAACAAGAAGACGGGCAGCAGCGTCTTTCTATTGGATTACCTACCATCTATACTGCGATCCCCGAGACGCCTGCCCAGCGTGGGGATTATGGCAACGACTACCTTCTAAAGAGGAGGCTTTTGTTCAGCACTGGACGTCGTTCGGCAGCTCATGATGACTAAAGACCATGAATTGCTTGACGGACCCGTTGGTCTAGTGGTTAGATACCCTGGCTGCTACCCCATGGATCATGGGTTCAATTCCCACCAAGTGTCTAGGTCTTATTTATCTATTTAAATATGTATTTACAAAAAAAAGGAAATAAGTATTAGTATCTGTCGTCTGGTTTTCATAGTACAGGCTCTGTCTAGTTTTGAATCAAATGACCGTGTTTTAAAAAAAATGCTATAAGTTAACCAGTCAACCTATATAAATTAACACAATAAAAAATCTATGTGTGCAATTCACACGTGGTGGAAGTGAAACCTTAAAAAAGAACTGTCGCTTTTTCGTTTCATCGATCGAGAAGTTTTCACTTCATAAATACTTTTATCCCCTTACCTGTTCTTTGTCATCTTCCTCTTCCTCATCATCCTGCACAGTATCATCCTTGCTCAAGCTCGCGTCCATCATATCCTGGTCCAAACCGGACATCGTCAAACTAGAATCCGCGTAGACATTATTCGATGGCACTTGAACACTCGTCACCATACTGTTTAACGTAAACAAACTCGGATCGTTCAACAAATGGAGATTATTCGAAACATCCCATTTATGCCCTTGACATAATACGACCTCTGAACACGTATGTTCGTTATCGCAAAACTCCATATCACTCTTATCCTCGTTGATGTTATCCAAAAATGAGCTTTCATGCCTTAATATAGAGAACCATTTCCCTTCCAACATTTTCGTGTATAATTGCTGGTGAGCCGAGTTAAAGTCTATAGGATCTGGACTGTAGTCTTTTTCTTCTTTGATTTCAGCTTCGGCTTTCTTGGCCGCGTCGAGTTGGGAGGAGACCGCTTCAGCCAATTTCCTCAATTCTTCTAAATTGTTGACGAGTTGGTCTTTCGTTTCCTCTTGCTGTTCCGTTTCCGGTTCCGTTTTGACTACGTTCTCTATTTTGACGATCTCTTGTGGTTTGTCGACTGGTTCAGCTTGCGTGGCGAATAGAGGCTTGTGAGTGGGTTTTTGGACTAGGAATGCGGTGGGGATGGAGTCTTCTATGTCTAACATATCTTGTTCTTCGTTGTTTTTCTGCTGGATGTACTTCTCTTCCATTTTTATTGAAGAGCCTGGGAAGGAGAGCAAGTGTTAGCTAGGTACGGTTATTGTTGTATTGGTCAGAGGATTCCACCCAAGATAAACATAATGTATGGCTGTCTTGTGTCTGGGTGTTATTTATCTACATTACTTATCTGCGGATCAAGGCCACTTTAAGCAATTCACCTAAAAGTAATTCATGTTTTCGTTCGTTTAAGATCGCCTTCAGCTTACCTGACTTAGATAAAAGGCTGTTAAAACGAATTTTTACTATTCCATCTCCAGCTATAAAAACATCTTTTGCTAAGCGCTTTACGTCATTTCTCCCTTTGTTTTCAACAAAATTATCAGATTATGCGATATTAAAAATAGTTCTATCAGGGAAGCAAACACAAAAATTAGCACTCTCTTACATTCCTGGAATTACCAGCAGTCTGATAACTTTTTAAGAATCTGCCGCTAGACACACATAACCCATTCGACTGAACATTAACATTGTAACTTTATTTCACTCGCTACCTTTGAGATACATAAGATTGACATACTTGTAAGCTTCTGTTTGTTTATTTATTTTTCTGTTATTTTCTAATCGCATAAATTGTAATTTCTTTCTGAATATTTAAAGTAGAATAAATTTCATAGTTTATATTCGATATTTATATCTATAAACAATAAATATTCCTGTTTGCTTTTTGCCACAAAATATTTTTTATAATATGTAAAAGTTCTTGATTCCCACGGGACAGGCATTGCCTAGTGTGGGGACCAATGTTATTTTAGAAGTGTTTAATGTATATTTTATGGCAAATAAATATTTTTCATTTTTTCATTTTTCAATTTAAAGCCTATCCCTAAAAACTCTACTAGTTTTTGAAAAATGGTCATATATTTTAGGTGACTCATACTTAATTTATTTATTAGCACTAATTATCACTCATATTTTGGTGTTAATGTTGCCATACGAAAAAAAAACTGTAATTTACTCATATTATGATTCACCGAAAGTGGCCTTTTTAGACCCGCCGGTCACCATAGTACAGGTTCTGTCTGTCTCTGTTCTGTCCCAGGACATTATTAGTATACTAATAAAAAAATTACATGTTCTGCGTACCTTCAACTTTACAAGCGCCATGTTTGACGTTTGGCTCATATTTGATTATCTGTGTGTGGTCGGACAAGTTCAGCTCCGACTTGATACTCTTCAGTTCCATTTCACTCTTCAACGCCTCCTCCTTCTTCAGGGCTTCGGTTTCAGGATCTTGTTTTTCCGCCTCAGGAGGCTGGACTGTGTCTTTCTTTTCTCGAGGACCTCAAAAAAATTTAACAACGTGAGGAGAAAGCCGAGGTCCAGATAGACTCTCATGCACAAGAAAAAATATATAGTCTAAACAGAGTGTTTAAAAACACAAGTCCGATCCGTGAGAGTATTATTAGTTTTTTTTTTGTTTTTCACTCATATGGTTAGTGGCCAACCTGTTGTCAGTTTTCAAGCTGCCCTTAGGCCTCATTAGGCCCTTAGGGCTTTTTTTTGACGCGGGGGAAGTCTTCCAAAGATCCTCGGGAGCTGTGGGTCTCGACCGGGGTATGTGGGATTCTTACCCACTAAAACCTCCGCGGCTGTCGCATCGGCACATGAGACCCTGGTCTCTCCGGTAGGATCAGCACCAGGGGCCCCTCAGTGCCTTGCCTTTGAGCCCGCCGCCGGGGGGCGCATTGTAGTCCCCCGGGAACCTGTTACGGTGCTCACGGGGACGGGGGTCGCAACCCCGCCGCCGTCCTCCCCGGAGTCGCCGCCGTACTCAATGGACGTTCTAAGGGCCCACACCCCGAGCGTCCAGCGACTCCGAAGAGGCCTCTGACTTAGCTTAACGACTGCTGTCTAGATGACAGTAGCCGGGACCGACTTGGTAACGTGCCCTCCGAAGCACGGAGACGCTCAGTTCAAATGCCACTAAACGGTCACCCATCTAAGGGCTGACCTTGCCTGACGTTGCTTACCCAACTGATCGTTTACCGAACAGAGGTTACAACTGGCTATGAGCGTCAATTATAATTAAGCCATTTTTTGTTATTTCGATTCTTGGAGCCATTTATTTTCCTTTATTGTGTACCAGATAATCGATATCCCTACTTACTATCAGAGTATTAATTAGCTGAGAATATCGAAATAATCCAATTTCAAGAACTGAATTAATCAAACTACTTTTACGGATTATAGCGGCTTGGGATCCTGTGGTAAATATAATTAAATCTAATATCAAGCAAATCACTGCACGGCCTCAAGATACGGTAAGCTCTTACTGCGTAGATCGGACCAACAATAATAACTAAGACCTGTGGGTACACCGGCATAATTGTGACATAAGGACGTTCAACATCTCAGTCCTCCCGTGACTATGGGTGCTGCAAAGCATTCGAAACGTCGGGTTAGTAATATCTAAATAAACCGCGATATAATCCGTAAAAGTAGTTTGATTTCAATGTGTAATATTCGCGTAACTAAAAGACAACATTAACTGGATTAATGATCAGCAAAGCTAATTGACGATTATAAGTGCGGCAGTTAAATACCATTTGAAGAAGACATCAAGGTCCCAGTAGGCTTCCATGCACAAGTGATAGTAGTCCTAGAATTCTTGTGCAATCTACTATCTACAGTTGTGCATTAATTTATTGCGGGCATCGATATAATATTTAAACTAGATTTGGTGTCACGGTCCAGAAAGTGGTAGCGATAAATAGCGCCCTTGTGTCGCTATTTCTTTACAAGCCACAGCCTGACAAAATTATTTTTGCCGATAGGAGTGTCGCTACTGTCTATATTATGAAACTGTCAAACTACACATCGTTGTCATAATAAACCCGTTAGTTCACGTTTCCTCCACCAGCACAGATAAGTTTGCAACCTCCGCGACCACATTTTAGATGTCATTTTGTTCGTGAATGTTTATCTAGTATATATTATATCGATGATTGCGGGTTCAAAGACAATTTAGCGTTTCCCCGAGACTCACTAAGACCTTCGGTGTATTCACTGTTCACCACTGTAGATCCTGGCTGACAGCAGTCACAGTGGCGAGAACGAGTTTACTCCCAAAGTTAAAGTATATCATGATCATGTATTATACGCACCACGGGGGGCACTTCAAAATATCATTTCTTACAAGCTACCCCCAGATCGTAACCTCAAAAGACCCCTATTAAAAAGTAATACCTTTCTTTCTCTTCTTATTGTTATCGGCGGATGGTTTCTCCCTGGTGGCATTGCTCTCGAGCTGATGGTGGTAGTTCATGATCTCCGGCTGCGAGGACTCCATGCCCTCCACGAAGATGCCGCCGCACTTGCCCAGGGACCAGTAGCGGCGCCAGTACCTAAACAATACAAAATATATACAGGGTGTCCCAGGAATGGGGTAGCAACCAAGTTGTAAAAAAAAATCGTCAACAGTTTTAGTGCAGTGAGCTCATAATTTTAATAAATATACTTTATTGTACACCAAAAGTTACATGTAAATTGAACAATACGTTGAAGATATCAATGTACAAAGGCGGCCTTATCGCTAAAAAGCAATGTCTTCCAGGCAACCTTGTAAATTGAACAATACTTTAAAGATATCAATGTACAAAGGCGGCCTTATCGCTAAAAAGCAATCTCTTCCAGGCAACCTTGTAAATTGGACAATACTTTAAAGATATCAATGTACAAAGGCGGCCTTATCGCTAAAAAGCAATCTCATCCAGGCAACCTTGTAAATTGAACAATACTTTAAAGATATCAATGTACAAAGGCGGCCTTATCGCTAAAAAGCAATCTCTTCCAGGCAACCTTGTAAATTGGACAATACTTTAAAGATATCAATGTACAAAGGCGGCCTTATCGCTAAAAAGCAATCTCTTCCAGGCAACCTTGTAAATTGAACAATACTTTAAAGATATCAATGTACAAAGGCGGCCTTATCGCTAAAAAGCAATCTCTTCCAGGCAACCTTGTAAATTGAACAATACTTTAAAGATATCAATGTACAAAGGCGGCCTTATCGCTAAAAAGCAATCTCTTCCAGGCAACCTTGTAAATTGAACAATACTTTAAAGATATCAATGTACAAAGGCGGCCTTATCGCTAAAAAGCAATCTCTTCCAGGCAACCTTGTAAATTGAACAATACTTTAAAGATATCAATGTACAAAGGCGGCCTTATCGCTAAAAAGCAATCTCTTCCAGGCAACCTTGTAAATTGAACAATACTTTAAAGATATCAATGTACAAAGGCGGCCTTATTGCTAAAAAGCAATCTCTTCCAGGCAACCTAAACATGAATTACTTACTAAACAGGGCGTCTGCCCTACAACACGTCTGGGCGTCTTGCGTGTCTACGCAATCAATAAAAACTAGTTTCTATAGAGGAGTAGGAACGATGTAACAGAGTTGCTTAGAAACAGTTGTAAAACGATATTAATCGAATAGAAATTAACGATACTATACTCATGAGTAGTATCCTTAGAGGAGATACCACTGGAGAGATCATGATGCGCTAACCCCCTCTGCCAAATTTTGGTCATATGGTCAGGTCATTCTTTATTTGTGTGCGTAACTTTTTGAATGTGTTGCGAGTTTATTATAGTGTGGGTATGCGTAAAATTGTATCTGTGTGTGTTTACTTCGCCTCCCGCACCCCGCAAAAGTGCCACGAAAAATTTGTTCGGGGAATCGACGCGATACTAGCTCCATTCTAATTACTCTGAGGTAGTATCATAAAAAAAGTATCGTACTATCGATACTTCAAGGTATCGAGATCTTTTATTAGGATCGAGTACTGGAAGTAGTAGTACTAGTCGGCTAAGAAAAAGGTCATCACAATCTGTACGAGTCTGAGCGCTCGCCTCCTCCTTTCCGGTAAAGCAATGATGAACAAAAAAAATAATAGTTTAAAAACTAAGAATACACGCTTTTATAAGGAATACCGCACTAAAAAGCTATAAATAAATTATCGAAACCGTTCTTTGTTTCTACCCCGTGTCCGTATCAGCGGGGTTATTACGTATCTCGTTTGACAACTAAGGTGATGATCACCACAGCTAAGTGACTATCAAATAACTGTCAAACGATGCATTCGGTATTGCCTAACTTGAGTGACCAACTGAAATGACGTCATGAGCACTGATTCTCGGTGATTATCACCGTAAACCTTATTTGACAGATGTTTCTGTATCGATAACCTATAATTGGTATTATGTAAGTAAAGTGTACATCAAACTGATGGTCACCCAAGTTGCGATGACCATCGTGAAAGCAACTAATAAGGAGCAGTGTTTTATACTGTTGAAGGTGATCGACATTATTAGCCGGCTATTTGAAATGTTGACTAAAAGCATTATCAACGTAGGTAAAAATGTGTCAACTATTTTCGAAGGATTATAACTTTTTTTGTGATCTAAAGAAAGTATTTGGTTGGAGTGTATCCTTGGGGGCCATGGTGGGGGCGCTGTGAAGTTGAGATTTAGATGAATCGTTGGAGATTTTTTTTTCATAATCTAGGTACTCTCGCGGTACGTACGGTGTACCACATTTAGGACGATAAACGCTTGCACGAGCTGGCCCAAAAACCATGCGGGTGGGGTAAGCGCACGTAGGTAACGACGTTCAAACCATTTTGATCATATTTTGATTGTAAACTGGTACAGCGTAGGTACATACTTATTTTTGATTAATTTTGGATGCTGCTTTTCTCTTGTCACTGACCTATAGCTTAGCGGCAAATGGCATGAAAAGATGTAAAACCCTCTAACTTCATGTGTAAAACACCTAAAATTTCTTGAAAACTTTATTTTCATGAGTTATATTTTATTCATAGTTTTAGGATTTTTCACAATATCTTTGGTTTTTTTATTTGTCTATGCTCCCAAATATCCACTAGGGGAAAATACCAGCAAATCAAAAAGTACCTCTAAATGTTCCTTGTATAAAAGGTTCGGGGGATATTGAACTTGGTCGCATAATGTCGATAAAAAAGTAGAGATGGCTAAATGACAAGTGATGAGCACCGTAACACACCGTAGGTTGATATCCACCGAAAGCCATACGTAATACCAATGTTAACGCACTTTCGGTTGACATCAAAGTTCGGTGGACAACTGAAGCTTGATAGTCACTTGGGTGGCTAAAGATACGCAATAGCCCTGCTGGTCCCCATTGATGGTCAAAGTGAAAAGAACTCTTTAAAACAAATCAAATGAAAATCAAATGATAATCAATCAAATCTATTAGTTTACTAGTAGCCATCCAAGGGTTCCCGTATCCACCTTCGCGGCCCCATCATCAGATCAGCTCGATGATACCATATTATTGTATTGTCATCGGTACTTAATACATGTGCAAAATGTTAAATGATTTGGACGTCTAGAAGTGGGTCAAAATTGCAACGCAAGATTCCATTACCATCATACATACATACAGGTCAAGCTAATGAAAGCGTGTTAAAAACATCACATGTCAGTTACTCAGAATACTCACTTGATAAGTCCTGTCAAAAAGTAGTCATTGAGTAAAAATATCGAATACAAAGTATCGGTATCGAAAGGAAAAACACTCGATACCACAAAGTACCAATACTTTTTTCGTATCTCCCAATCAACAATCAATAGTGGGAGAAAAGGGCTGTTATCTAATAACAAACTCTAGCTGTAAAACCGATTTAAAAAATCATTCCAGAAATAACTCGTGCCTTCCTTTTGAACCCAAAGTCTGAACCCCTTAAGGGTTTCAAGGATATTCTCAATTCCTCTTAGTATACTGCATCGATATAATATTTAAACTAGATTTGGTGTCACGGTCCAGCAAGTGGTAGCGAGAAATAGCGCCCTTGTGTCGCTATTTCTTTACAAGCCACAGCCTGACAAAATTAGTTTTGCGGAAGGTGTGTCGCTACTGTCTATATGAAACTGTCAAACTACACATCGTTGTCATAATAAACCCGTTAGTTCACGTTTCCGCCACCAGCACAGATACGTTTGCAACCTCCGCGACCACATTTTAGATGTCATTTTGTTCGTGAATGTTTATCTAGTTCATATATTATATCGATGGTATACTGAATTCTTTTTTATCCACAATTAATTTTCTATAAATAGAAGACAACACAGATCAAATTACAGTTGCACCTGCATTCTCTAAATGGCTGCGAGACATGGTCACCAACACCATAATAATACCAGCCCTTGTTTATGTTCCAATGTTGTGCACGGGCCTCCCCTCAAGATGAAGGGGCTTAGGCCATAGTCCACCACGCTGGCCAAGTGCGGGTTGGCGGACTTCACACGTCATGCGAAAGCTAGTTAGGCTTTCTCAGACATGCAGGTTTCCTCACGATGTTTTCCTTCACCGAAAGCTAGTAACAATCGCACAAAGACGTCCAACACCATAGTGTTATTTGAAAACGCTTACCGATCCTGTCCGTAGCAGGTAGCTCTCAACGAATGAGACCCGGCAGTGAGCTGCAGTAACTGCTGCTCTGACTGCTTTAACAGCTTTTCCAATTTTCTGGCTAATTCCTCTGAGGATAGGTTCTTGTCTTCGTCCTACGATGAAAGAATGGAAACTAAAATTATAATACCGTTAAATAAACATATTAAGTTACACACAAGGTACATACATAGATAAATATCACCCAGACACTTGGTGGGAATCGAACCCACGACCCATCGGGTAGCAGCCAGAGTGTTTAACCACTCGACCAACGGGCCGTATAATCCGTAATAATGGCGGGCCTGTTGGTCTAGTGGTTACACACCCTATATTCTATTCCCACCAAGTGTCTGGGTGTTTTATCTATTTAAGTATGTATTTACAAAAAAAAAGTATATAAGTATTAGTATAAGTTGCCTGGTTTCCATAGTACAGGCTGTGCCTAGTTTGGGAACAGACGGATTACCGTGTGTGGAATTGTCCCAAAATATATTATTATTAAAATAGTTTCAATTAAATGTGTAGTATTCCCGTAAATAAAGACAACGTTTCCTTGGAAGCTAATCTTGATAATAATGGATCGGCTTTGCCAACCTATGTTTTAAATTCCGGCTCGAAGGACCAATATCAAAAACAGGCTTTAGAAAGACCATTGTTAAAAATGGGACATAAAACAGACACAATTTCATCTTAGCTGGTGTGGATATGCAATACACCGTATTTTTTTTTATCTTAAAACTATATCGATATTCGATACATTACACTTCTTACCTCTTCTGGTTGCGTTCCTTCGCTCTCCAAGTCACTAAGCATTGCATCACAATCACCCATAACACTATCTTTGTCTATCTTCGAGTTATCTGGCGGGGAACACTCGTCCTTATTGTTGTTCATCATTTCTTTGCTTTTCATACTATTGGACAGGTCTTTTAAGGGCGATAATTCCTTGTCACTCTCCTCCGGCGGTGGGTTGTCTTTGTATGGAGATGGTGTGTCCGATTGTTTATCGGCTTCGCTTTCTGGCGGGGATAATTCTTTGTCTTGTTTCTTAGGAGTTTCTTGTTTCTCAGACGTTGGTTGGTTTTCTGGAATATTAAAGTAGTATTTTTTTTACTCTCTATAAGCCAGTGCTTGACTGCAGTCCCACCTGATGGAAAGCGGCGACGCAATCGAGGATGGTAAAGCACACTGGCTTATTAAAAGCCTATTCACTCTAGCTTTGAAGACACCCACATTATAGTCGGGCGGAAAAACTGACGCAGGCAAACTGTTCCAGTCCTTAGCTGTCCTTAGCAAATCGCTTAGTTCGGACTGAAGGCACGTTTACCACATAAGGGTGTGTGCGCGCCGTGCGTCCCGTTGTCCGATAATGGAAGGGGGATGGTGGAATCAAGTCATGTAATTCCTGTTCCTAAGTATATATATTTTTGCCCGTAGGGTGTCCGGGTAAGAATAGCACCCTCCCATCCCTCCCGTTGTGTGTCCGTAGGAGGCGGCTAAGGGAAACAAGACGGGCAGCAGCGTCTTTCTTTTGGATTTATCTTCCACCTATACTGCGATCCCCAAGACGTCTGCCAAGTGTGGGGATTATGGCAAACACTCCCTTCTACGAGGGAGGCATTAGTTCAGCAGTGGACGTCGTCGGCAGCTGATGATAATGACTAGTATAACTGCAGTAGACCAAATAATCTGATAGTCATGTTTGTGATGCACTGCACCGCCATTCACCACCCGAGACACTAGTTATCATGTCTCTTAAGCCCGCTAATTATAGTCTCTTCTTAGTGGCGGGTCACCCCCTTCCCTCCAATATGGTTGAGGGGAGTGATGGCTGCTGCTCGAGTCAACTCGGCGCGGGTGCTGCTTGGGGGGACTGGTCCGACTACTATCCCTTTGGCCGCCTAGTTTGTTGTAATTTTTGTCGTAATTTATTGTTTTCTTCTTTTCTCCCTTGCTATATGTTTCGAACGGCAGGACACACTATCGCTAATGTCGATTCATTTGTAACAAAACAATGTTTAAAAAAAAGTGAAAAAATTACAAGCCCGCTGAGTTTCTTGCCGGATCATCTCAGTTGAGGCCGCGTTGTGATCCGGTGGCAGCTTTTAAAAAATGACCATTCAAAAGTTAAGTTAAAGCGTTAAGCCTATTTGAAATAAAGATTTTTGAGTTTGAGTTCTTAAATTTCATGAATTTTTTACCGTTCTATAGATCCGTTACCACAGGTCAGCGTGGGAGGTGAGGAAGCAGCAGCATCGGTTGTCCGATGAAAATGTGATGAGGTAAGCCTTGCGTTAAAGGGGGCTTATAGGTCGCGGATGCAGAGGGTGGGGGACTTGGGTAGTGGCGTGCGCAGAGGGTAGGCAAAGAAACGTATTCGGCTTGTTTAACCTATTATAATGTATATTAGTATACCATTTTAAATATCCATAAGTTAGCAGATTCTATAGACATATTAATTTGCATTTAAAAAACTGTAATAAAATTATTCAGAGGGTCCATACGCACAAAAAGACTTTGTCTACCCTACGATTTCTCTAAATAATCTTGATTTAAAAATATTTTGTACTGACATAGTATTGACGTGATGTTTTTAAATGTAAATGGATACGTCAGTAATGTTAGTTCATTTAAGGATATTTGTGGTGGCACACTAACAAATAGCTTAGAATACAGATAACTCGCAGATATTTTCGCCTACTTTCTGTGCACGCTACTAGCTTTGGCGAAGGTCAGAACGGAGAGCCTAGATGCTATGCAAAACACACTATCCAGAGTCACCGGGGAGGTTTTAGTGGGTAAAAATCCCCGGACCAGGCCCCCCCCCTCGGAGACCGTTTCCTTCTCGACAGCAAAAAAGAACAAAGGTCAGCGTGATAGGTACCGTCGTCAAGACGTGGGGAAGTCCGGCTGAGGTTGGCTGTGCTTTCTTCCACGAGCCTCTGCATGCGTTCTAAAGCCATCGCCTGTTGTTTCTCCGCCTGTTCCGCTCGGACCTTCCTTTGATGTAGTACTCGTACTCTAAGAAATAAAGAAAGATAAAATTTCAACAAGGATCATTTTGAGTGTGAGTCTCTTGCAATACTATATTTGACGGGCCCGTTGGTCTAGTGGTTAGACACCCTGGCTGCTAACCGATGGGTCGTGGGTTCGATTCCCACCAAGTGTCTGGGTGTTATTTATCTATTTAAGTATGTATTTATAAAAAAAATATTTTATTAGTATTAGTATTGATCAGTTCTCTGGTTTCCATAGTACAGGGTCTGCCTAGTTTGGGATCGGATGACCGTGTGTGGAATTGTCGCAAGATAAAATAAAAAATAAATACGTACTCTCGCGGTCACGAACGGTGTACCACCTTTAGAACGAGCACGTAACGTTGTTCAAACGATTTTGATTAAAAACTGGCACACCGTTCGTGTCCGCGATAGTACATAGATTGAGTCATCTGGGAGTAGCATATCCTACACGAGATGGTTATGTACAGCTCCAAGCAGGCGCAATCGTGGCCACAGGCCACAGGTCAGCCATCACTCCTATGTTCATATATTTATTGCTACGATTTTAATCGTGTATAGAAACACAGGCTATAGTTAGTCTTCAGTCAAGGGATTATTGTGGGCTCCCAGACCGTGATGGATGCACTTGCCCTAACCAAACTTGAAACTAATAATTTATAAGTAGCAAAATTATTTAATTAAATTTTAACCAGATTTTATTATATTTTTTTTTTAACATCTGCCATGTTACTTGTTAGTTTACTCATAAAAAAATATATATACTTAACCGAAAGGCAACTCATTTCATTTATATTTTAATTTTTCTTTTTAAGCAATTAATAATAATAATAATATCTTGGGACAATCCACACACGGTCATCCGATCCCAAACTAGGCAGAGCCTGTACTATGGAAACCAGACAAAACTGATACTAATACTTATATACTTTTTTTTTGTAAATACATACTTAAATAGATAAACAACACCCAGACACTTGGCGGGAATCGAACCCACAACCCATCGGTTAGCAGGCAGGATGTCTGACCACTAGACCAACGGGCCAGTCAATTTTCTACATTATTACTAGTTTTTTCACTTTTAACGCGTTTTTTGCATGCTGTGGCGACCTATAATTAAGCTTGCACTTAGTTTTAATTTCATCAATGTATAAAATGCAATGTATTAGTGTAAGTCTTGTTGGTTGTCCTTAAATAAATTTCAAAAAAAAACATTTCTAACAACCCTCTTTTTTTAACAACCCTTGTTTTTGTCCTACTGTTGTGCTCGGGCCTACCCTCGAGATGAAAGGGCTTAGGGCATTGTCTTCGACGCTGGCCAAGTGCGGGTTGGCGGACTTAACACGTCATTCGAAAGCTATGCAGGTGTCTTCACGATGTTTACCGAAAACTGGTAACAATCTCACAGCAATCGTAATTAAAGAAATCAGAGGTGCGAGCCGGGGCTCGAACCCACGCACCAACGCCAATGTTCGCCGACTAAGCTGTAACTGCTACTTCTACATCACACACTAATCCATTTTTATTTTTTGTCTTTAAGCAAGTAAAGCTCAAAACGCCCTTGGTTACAACATCCCCCCTGACTTGAAAGACTACTTAGATTAAGTTTCCAATTGACTCACTTTCTAATCTTCATGTCCATGAGGTACCGTTCCTTCTTGAGTTGGTTGAGGTGTTCCAAGGAGGCGTCTATCTGCCGCAGCACCGCCTTGTTCTGCAGTAGCTCGTCGCATATGAACGCTAATATGCGGGCCTTGGTTGTCGAGTTCAGGGCTAAGAATGGCTTATCTCTGAGAGCCTCTGTAGGGAGAAATAAAATGACTGATGATTATCAGTATTTTTTAAAGATCCAGTATTTAAAATATATATAATTCATTGAGCACACCGACTCTTTGTCCGCGTATCATAGCAGTACATTAAGATTGTTAGACAGTGTTAAGAGTTATGTTTTAATAAGTGTATTTTATTGTGTTATTTTACCTTACAACGTTTTTACCTTACTAAAAGTTTTTTCAACACTCTGTATAATAAACAATCCTGAGGAGTCATAGAGTAGGCAGTGTTTTCGCGCACAAAATAATCGCTATAGACGTCTAGTTTTGGACTCACCGGATAGTTTGTAAGTATTGTTGGCGTGCAGGTGGTCGTAGTAGGCGGCGTTCTTGGAGCTAGCACAAGTTAGTTGCATCTCTGCGTCGCTCTGATGGTGGTCCGCCACGCGACGTTCACGTTCGCGTTCCGCTGATAGGCCTGATTTAACACAATTTTTGATCACTACTATTTAACTTGGTGGTAAGTTCCTTGTAGTGCAAGGAACCGTCCAGGTAGGTACCACCGCAGTGTCAGATATTCTGCCGCCAAGCAGCAGTGTGTAAACATAGCTGTGTTCCGGTGTGAAGGGCACTGTAGCTGGTGAAATTACCGGAAGCAAAGACTTAATATCTAATGTCTTAAGGGTCACAAAGCGCTAGTGATTCTTCTGGTGTTGCTAGCGTCTATAGGCTGCGGTGACTGCCTACCATCAGGCAGGCCGCACGCTTGCTTGCCACCTTGGTAGTATAAAAAAAAATGCTACAGCCGCGGGGGTCGCCGGTTACAATCAACCCACCTGGATAGTCCATTGCATAAGGGAACTACCACCTACAAAACCTGTTTATTTTTACATCATCGATGTATTGTATAAACTAGATAAACATTCACAAACAAAATGACATCTAAAATGTGGTCGCGGGGGTCGCAGACTTATCTGTGCTGGTGGCAGAAACGTGAACTAACGGGTTTATTATGATAATGACGTGTAGTTTGACAGTTTCTTATAGACAGTAGCGACACTCCTATCGGCAAAAATAGTTTTGTCAGGCTGTGGCTTGAAAAGAAATGGCGACACAAGGGCGCTATTTATGTGTGCCACTTTTCGGACCGTAACACCTAATCTAGTTTAAATGTTATATAGATGTAATACAATCTCGTTAAAGCAACTAAATATAGCAGGTCACCTGTCAACGCCTTGATCTCTCCAGTAGCGTTGGCGTAGAGGTATATGCGGAGTACCTCGCTGAGGTTGTGAGGAGTTATGTCGCCCATCCGGATCGCGTGCCCCAGCAGGGTCGTGTGGCGACCCGGGTGAGGGATGCCTGGGTCCTCTGGACAAAAAATAAACAATGCTAAACGCACAGACGAAGGATCTCTGAAGCGATGGACACTCTTTCTCAATTGCTCAAGAAAGGAATACGTTTATAAGGTACATGTGACAATTGTTGTTTTTTTTTCCGGTGTCAGAGCTTTTCAAGCTGCCCTTAGGCTTCTGACTTAGCTTAACGACTGCCGTCTAGATGACAATAGCCGGGACCGACTTTTAACGTGCCCTCCGAAGCACGGAGACACTCAGTTCAAATGCCACTAAACGCTCACCCATCTAAGGGCTGACCTTGCCTGACGTTGCTTACCCAACTGATCGTTTACCGAACAGTGGTCACAGCTGGCTATGAGCGTCTCATGTGACATGTGAGAAACAGAGCTCAATATCATATATTGAGCAGGAGTGATGGCTGCTGCTCGAGTCAAATCGTTCGCAGGTGCTGCTTGGGGGGACTAGTCCGACTACTGTCCCTTTGGCCGCCTAATAATACCAGCCCTTGTTTATGTCCCACTGCTGGGCACGGGCCTCCCTCGAGATGAGGGGGCTTAGGCCATAGTCCACCACGCTGGCCAAGTGCGGGTTTTGGCCGCCTAGTTTGTTGTATTTTCCTCGTATTTTGTTTCTTTCTCTTGTTCTATTTTTCGTACGGCAGGACACACTCATCATCATCATCATCATCAGCGTCGGAAGACTTCCACTGCTGAACATAGACCTCCCCTTTGGAACGCCACAATGAACGACAATTGGCTATTTGCATCCACCGGTTACCTGCGACGCGCACAATGTCGTCTGTCCACCTAGTGGTCGCCTGCACGCAGCGGAGTCTTCCGGTTCGTGGTCGCCAAGAGAGAACCTTTCTACCCCATTGCATCGCAGGACACACTGATACCGATCAAATTGTAAGACAAAAAATGTTCAAAAAATTACAAGCCCGCTGAGTCTCTTGCCGGATCTTCTCAGTTGAGGCCGCGTTGTGATCCGGTGGTAGCTTATAAAACATATTTCGTATTGTGTATCTGGTACTCACCAATAGCAGCAATAAGCAGCTGTGTGAGGACCTGAACCAGTTCCTCCTCAGCCTCGATGCTGCAGTCTGGCAGCAACGCCATTTGGAACGAGTTCAACGTCGGAATAGCTTCCATGTCTGTAAAAATAGATAGCATCATACCTATTTCTTGAAAAGATTAGCAGAGGTATTTTTATATTTCATCGAGTTTCAAATAGGCTGGTACAATGTTAAGGGAGAGGGTAGTTAAGGTTATTGTCATTTACTGGGAGAATCAATGCGTGGGTCACTAATGTCACTAAAATAGCTAAAGTTCACTCTCGTTGACTAACCTAGTGACTATATTGAAGAGTTTAGAGATTTTAATTAGATTCCGCAAAGCAAAATTCGGAGTCGCTGGACGTTTGGAATGAGGGTCTTATGACGTGAATGTACGGCGGCGACTCAGAGGAGGATGGCGACGGGGTTGCGGCCCCCGTCCCCGTGACCGGTCCCCGAGGGACTACAATGCGCCCCCGGCGGCGGGCTCAAAGGCAAAGCACCGAGGGGCGCATGGAGCAGGTCCTAGCGAAAAGTCCAGTTCTATCCCCTATCATGTACCGTTGCGATAGCCGCAGGGATTTTAGTGGGTAAGAATCCCACATACCCTCCACAGGTCCCGGAGACCTTTTGAAGGTTTCCCCACGAAAAAGACTCATGATTATCTGAGTTCTAGTTAACTTATTGTACAAACCCCGTTTTGATCTATTTGGTGATCGTCTCCCATCCAAAAATTGCTTAGCAATAATCACTATAAAGACCGTCCATTGTAACTTATTACTTTAAGGTTTGTAATTTTTATAACAATGCCTGAAGACGAAGGTTTTTAACCAGTGTGTGTTGCCAGTGGTAACTTAACTGCTGGCCTTTTAGAGAAGCTCTGAATCACACAACGAGCTATAGAGAGAGCTACACTCGGAGTTTCTTTGCGCAACAGAATCCGAAATGGCGAGATTCAGCGAAAAACTAAGGTCACTGACATAGCTCTCAGAATCTGCAAGTTGAAGTGGCTATGGACAGGCCACATCGCTCGAAAAACCGATAACCGTTGCGGAAGAAAGGTTCTCTCTTGGCGACCACGAACCGGAAGACTCCGCTGCGTGCAGGCGACCACTAGGTGGACAGACGACATTGTGCGCGTCGCAGGTAACCGGTGGATGCAAATAGCCAATTGTCATATATTGTGGTCTTCTAGGGGGGAGGCCTATGTTCAGCAGCCGACGTCTTCCGGCTGGTGACGAATTTTTAAAAAGGTATTTACAGTAAAGCATTGAATTTTTTTTTCAGTGTTGACAGTAAAAGCATGTTGTTATGTTATTCATGCGGTCATTTCATTTTGGACGTGCTTCGATTAAAGCAAATTGTCAGCGATAATTATTACTTTGTCTTTATATTTTTTGTTCAAATGTATGTACTATGTATATAATGACTGCGTGTACTTTTCTCAGTTTTTTAGCGAGCCGTCGGTGTCTCATAATGAATTTGATGTTCCAATTTTTTTTTTAATATTTCACTTTATACGTAGCGAAGCACGTACCGGGCCGCTAGTTAGGTATAATTGAACATCCCCTACCTCTTAACCCCCTTATATCAATCTAGTAATAACCTCCTAATGTTATCGATCCGTACTACTTACCAAATCCTAGTGTCTGGCCGAAGTTATGTATGAACTCATAAACTTGCAGTAGGTCCGCCATGGCCTGGCCTGGAAGCTTCAGGCCTGGGATCCTGTTTAAAGTCGGTAACGGCTTCTGATCGGATAGAGAAGAGTCTTCTTGCGGCCGTCTGTACAAAATGAGACATTATTGTTTTGTAGAGTGGAACTCTTCTAGGTACACACAAAAAACACTCAAACTATATTTCGTCCCCGTAGTTGGAAAATTAAATAACTCTGATTTTGCAGTTCTGAGATAAACGCGATTTAGTGTTTTTTTTTCAGTTAATGTACATTTGTTCAAATATGTGAGACAGTTTTACAGTCGGTAATTTTATATATTGTGAATCTGATTACCTTTTACATTATGCTTTAACAAACTGAACTCTATCTTTAACTATAACTAAACAACACATAAAAAATCAAGTTGTTTAATTTTGCCACAGCCGATAATTATAACGTAACTACAATTAGCTACTAATTTCGGCTATTTATTTAGTTTTCCTACAAGCTAAATACATTTGGTAGAGTAAAATTTGGTGAAATAAATGCAGTTATTGAATTTGTCAAACTCGAAATATAAAATTTAGTGGCTTTGTACATTATTATTAATTTGATATTTTTTAACTATTATTGATCTCATATAAAATAAAAGCTGTATTATGATATTAATTGAGTTATATTAAGGAAAAAATAGAAAAGTTCAATAACATTTTGAAAAAGTGTATTGTAATCAGATACTTATCTTACCACAAACTTAAAAAATAAACAAAATTACACCTATTATAACAAGTGGAAAAAAAGTATTCTTTCAAATCAATACAGAAAATAATTTGAACCCAAAAAATAACATTATGGCTCTAAAATCAGAGACCTAATTACACATACATATTTAAAGTAGTAAGTAAAACTATGAAAAACTTAAAATAGGTAAAATAGGTTTTTTGACGAAAACGCAGATTAGATGTCCATCAGATGCGGGGTACCTCGACTACCCAAGGTACACATTAGAGCATAATTTCCACCAGCGCGCCGGATTCTGTGTGTACGTTTGCATTGACATCTGCTGCCAGCGTCGCCGTCAACTTGAGAACCCCACATGCACTACAATGTGGATGTTAGTAGACACTGGTATAGATAAAATTGTCTATACTTGTGTCTATAGATCACATAGCGATTACCTGAAGACAACTCGTCTTTTTGACCACCTTAGTGAGGCCGCTGATGAGGCCCTTCATTGGTACCCTGATGCGCAGCTGGTCACTCTGGGGGACTTTAATACCTGTCACCAGGACTGGCTGTTCTCATACCAGAGGACTGACCATGCTCGCAAAGAAACGCAGAACTTTGCGCTGTCGCTAGGGTTTTCCCAGCTGGTGAAGCAAGCGAATAGGGTACCTGATGTTGTTGGTGATACAGCCAATTGAAATCGACTTGAAGTGTCTAGACCTTCTGCTGACGACTGATCCAGGCAGGTATCACCTTTAGGAACCTCGGATCACTGTCTGGTGAAAGCTGTATCGACCTTTTCTCCCCCTAACTGTGATATTCGTGGTGTGCGGCGATTGTGGCGATACAAGTCAGCAGTTTAGGATGAGATGCGGCATTTCTTTGCATCATATCCTTGGTGGCGGTTCTGCCTTTCTTCCGAAGATCCGCCGAGTTGCGCGGATGCTATAACCGACGTAGTATATCAAGCAATGGAATATTTCATCCCTTTCGCTGATGTACCTGTCGGTGGCAAAGCTCGCCCATGGTTCAATGCCGAATGTGCTCAAGCTGAAAAGAGCAAACATTTGGTGTATCTTTGGGTTGAATCTCGTGACCGCAGAGCTCCGGATATTAGCAATAAGAAGAGAGCCTTTAACCAAGCCGCTAAGTTCTACAAGAAGGTGTTAAAGGAGGCTCATTTCGGCCATATCTGGCTCAGAACTCGCTGCCCAGCCATCTGGTAGTAGAGCTTTCTCTCAGTTCAGATCAGTTGAAACAAACTTCTGTCGGCCTTCACTAACTCCGCTGGTAAAGCCTGATGGGACTCCAGCTCATACGGCAGGAGAGAAAGCAGGTGTATTTGCATCTCTCTTTGCCCATCATTCGCGTTTAGATACTGGCAGTGCTATTCCACCACAACTGCCTCATTGCGGTTCGTCGATGACGGAAGTCCGCATTACAAATAAGGAGGTAATGAGAGTACTGTGTCGTCTAGATGTGAAAGCTAGTGGACCTGAAGGTATTCCAGCAATAGTACTTAATGCATATGCACCCGAGTTGTCTCCGGTATTGACACGTTTGTACCGCCTCTCATTTAAGACTGGAATTGTGGCCAAGTCCTGGACACTCACTAACGTGCAACCCGTGCCCAAAAAGGGCAGCCGTGCCAATCCAGCTAACTATCGGGTGATTTCAGTAACCTCCATAATCTGTAAGATTATGGAGCGTATATTGAACTCGAGCCTCATGGCGTACCTAGAACAGAATGATCTCCTCGACGACTGACAGTACGGATTTTGCCGAAATCGGTCCACGGGGGACCTTCTAGTATATGCCACTCACTTATAGGGCGAGGCCCTCGACAAAAATAGGGAAGCGCTCGTTGTTTCCCTGGATGTCTTGAAGGCCTTCGATAGGGTTTGGCATGCTAGCCTTTTGAACAAGCTGCCAGCGTACGACATATTCCCGGGTCTGATCGGCTGGATAAGGGACTTCGGGTGAACGGTCTGTCCGAGTGGTTGTTGATGGTTGTTCATCTAAGCCGTTGTTGAATAATGCCGGATTTTCTCAGGGGTCCGTTCTCTCCGCAACTCTATTCTTGCTGCATATTAATGATCTGCTACAGGCTTAGCACGATTTGCCAAGACTTCGTAATCTTGACAGTTCGGTGTGGAGTATGACGTAGTTATTGACCTAGCTAATACCGAAAATGACGTTTCTACGTCGATAACTACGTCATACTCCACACCGAACTGTCAAAATTACGAAGTCTTGGCAAGTCGTGCTAAGACTGCTGATGCGTGGTATCTATGGGTATACAGATGACAGCACTATTGTGGAGAGATATATGCCGAGTGCTCGGGCCAGTAAGGATGTTATTTCATATACTCTGAAAGAGTAGCCATGGTGGAGCGCGCGAGTCTCACACTTCAGGCAGTCTCCGAATGGGGTGATGCCAATCTTGTGAGATTCAATGCCACCAAAACTCAAGCATGTCTATTCACCGCCAGAAGGAGTCCGTTCACCTTGGCTCCTACTTTTCAGAATGTATCCTTGGAATATACTGACCGCCTTCAGTTGCTGGGAGTTGAAATTTCCTTAAACCTCCTAACCTTAAACCTGCATGGAGTCCAAGGGCAAGGTAGCTGCCAGGAAGCTAGGTGTCTTTGCAAAGTTCCACCGTTACTTCACACCGAGGCAGCTTTTGTTGCTATATAAAGCACAAGTCCGGTCGTGAGTGGAGTACTGTAGTCACATATGGGCTGGTGCTGCAAAATGCCATCTTGCATCTTTGGACTGGGTGGAGAGGCGTCCTAAAAGGCTTATTCATGACGCAGGGTTAGTTGCGGCCAATTTACAAAGCCTAGAGCACAGGCGCAGAGTAGCCTACCCTTAATTCAAATACAACGAAAGTAATCCCTTCAAAGTTAGAGTGAACAGGCTCCTTCTGGGTAAGCTCGCTCCATCATAGACTTTGTCTCTGTCATCTCTGACCAAGACTAGAGTCAAGTAAAGAGCAAACCCATCACAGTAAAAAAAAAGTATAATTTAAAATTAAATAACAAAAGAGATGTTCCAAAATGTATGGAGCCTGGGCTAGGACTTTGTACACTATACTATAAAATAGGGAAACACACTTATAACAGTTTTTAACTATCCATTTACTTTAATTTGGCTTTATTTGCTTGTAAAACTTAAGAATTTTTACTTAAAATTGCAACACATAACAAAAAACTGGCATGGCGGAAAAGTGTCAATGTCATTTGTCATTTTTATATTTATCAATGGCGTTAAAAGTATTTTTGTTACAGTAATCTCTGTATTTTTGTTTCTGTTTTGTCATACATCATTTTAATAATTAAAATATCAATGATAATCAATTCACTACATACAATACACGCACACAACCAACTGTGACAAGTGTGACAGCAGCAGTAGCTATTGACAGCTGGCTGGCTGACAGTTTAATTTGACATCAGTGAGACGTCATCTTAGGACGCCATGTTGAACATAGATATAAAATAAATGATAATAATAATTAAAATTACAAAAATAATAGTAATTTAAACGAAACCTTTTGGAGGTGGTGTACATATTCCTAGCCCATTTTGCAACAACTCCTTTACAAAACACATGACTCTAAAAATAAACATCACGTTAATGATAACTTCCCTCAGGTGCATTTTGTTTTATGGCAATTATAAACAACATAATTTATTTAATTTTATTTGTCTAGCATCTTATAATTAATCATTAGCTAGTTGTAGAAAAAATAGATAACATCAAGTATTTAATAAATTAGGTACGTTATATCAGAATTCTGAATAGCAGAATTAAATAAATAGAGTTGTTTAGTTTTCCTAGAAGTTAGATAGTTTTGTGAAAGAATTTTTATGTTGAAGAAAAATTCAACAACTCATGTTATTTAATTTATTTGACATTCAACTTATCATCGACCACAGTTATTGATTTATTTACTGAGTTATTGATTTTTCCTTTAAAAAAATAGTGTTTGTCTGAAGATATTTATTATTCCATCTGTCCGACAAAAATGGCTATCATTTTGGAACGGAATAAGATACGAAAATGCCTGTAAGGCTCAAATATGCGGCATGTTTTAGGTGTTTTGAAAATAGGGAAAAGTCAATATCGCCAAAATCGGACTTATTTAATTTTCCAACTACGGGGACGATTTATGTTAAGCAATTATGCCTAATTGTTTTTTTTTTGCACCTTGAACTAAATGCATTACTATAATGTGTAAGTGTAAGTTATGGAAGAGGGGAGTCTCCTAATGCAGGCATTAGTTGCTTAAAAGGAGACTTCATGACAGGCCTGATGGTCTAGTGGTTTCACACCCTGGCCGCTACTCAACAGGTCGTGGGTCCGATTCCCACCAAGTGTCTGGGTGTACAAAACAAAAGTAATTATGTATTAGTATCAGTTGTCTGGTTTCCATAGTACAGGCTCTGCCTAGTTCGGGATCAGATGACCGTGTGTAGATTGTCCAAGAATATTATTATTTATAACGTATTTGTAACTGGATTCATGATCATTAACCCTAATTGTAATCCCGTAGTGTCCGGGTAAGAATAGCACCCTCCCATCTCCTCCCGTTGGATGCCCGTAAGAGCCGATTAAGGGAAAACAAGAAGATGGGCCGATTACTTACCACCTATACTGCGATCTCCAAGACCCCTGCCAAGCGTGGGGATTATGGCCACCCCTCCCTTGTAAGGGGGCCTATGTTCAGCAGTGGAAGTGTTTTGGCTGCTGATTAACTCTTATTAACGTGTGTAACTTCGGTAGTAATTTTATCTTTTTCTCTCACCTGAGTTCAGCCAGCAGTTCCATCTCTTTCCTCCTCTGCTGCAGTTTCTTTTCCTTGGCGAGGAGTCGATCCAGAAGGTTTTGGTGTTTACGTCTCTCACGGTCTTCCCATCGCCGACGAGACTCCAGCTGTCGGATGAATGTGGTATGTTGGCGTCTTCTCTCTCGCTCCTAGGCAAGAGAATGAGACGGATTGAGAAAAAATAACTTATAAGTATACTTTGTAACGCGAGAGATGGTCTGTACTAAAGACGACGTCAAATGAAGATTCCTAAATCGCGCTATTAAAGTTTTAACGCCACGTTACATAAATATAATATTTGAACATCAATCAAGTAGACTTGGGCCTCGGCCCAACCGAGTATAAAACGCAGGCCATGTTGGGATCGAAGCGAAACCCTCCTATTGTCCGGTGAAGCTGTAATGGCCATCTGCGGCCAACAGCGTCTATCATTCCAAAAAAAAAAAAAAAACGAAGCGAAACGAAACCTTTAGCTTCGCTTATGTTACTTAAGTTAGCTGTAACAGCTCAGTGGGCGAGCGCTTGCCTTGGAAACAAAGTGCGCAGGTTCAAACCCCGGCTCGCACCTCTGATTTGTTTAATTAATCATGTGCGAATCGTCTTTGTGCGATTGTTACTAGCGATCGGTGAAGAAAACATCGTGAGGAAACCTACATGTCTGGGAAAGCCTAACTAGCTTTCGAAAGACGTGTGAAGTTCGCCAACCCGCACTTGGCCAGCGTGGTGGACTATGGCCTAGACCGGTGTCGATCGATCATTTGTCGTAACCCGGGTCGATCACGACCCATTCGTATGGTGATCGGGTTATAAAGATTCAATCATATCGAATCATTTGGGTCGCAGTTCGTCATGACGAACGAATGCTGAACCCAAGTGATTGGATCTCCTCATACAAAATTCAATCACTCGATCTTTGATTGGTCCCGGCTCGGCGGTACGCGCGCGACCCATACTAGAGTGAGAAAGTAACACATTTCTAGCGCGCCATCCCGTATTTGGGTCGCCGTTAGAAGTTCGGTAGTTTGGGTCATTTTGTAAGCGTACTAGAGTGTAATCTATTTAGATTATTAATAATACTCCATTGGGTTCAATTCTCTTTAAGATTACGAGTACCCAAATGATTGAATCTTTTAATGCTTCAAGACTCGATCGCTCGCGTTTATGTAGGGATCGAATCAAAGTGATTCTATCAATCGTGATCGACTCAGGTCTATAGGGCCTAAGCCCTTTCATCTTTAAGGGAGGCCCGTGCCCAGCAGTGAGTGGGAAGTAAAAAAGGGCTGGTATTATGTTACTTAAGTGATAACTAAGCGATTTACACCGGAATATGAGGTCAAACGAACGTTGTACAGTTTGACCATAAATAAAGCCCGTGTAAAACGTAACTGCGAACCGAATAGAAAGCGAAGCGTTATTTATCGTGGCACGTATCGGTTCGCTTTCGCTTCTCTATGTGCCTGAATTCAAAGGGTACCATACATCTTCTATCTTCTAAGTATACGTACAAAATTACTAGTCCTGACTGACTGACTGATTGATTCATCAACGCATAGACCAAACCGCTGGACCTAGAAAGCTGAAATTTGGACAGTAGGTTCTTCTTATGATGTAAGAATCCACTAAGAAAGGGTTTTTGAAAATTCCACTCCTAAAGGGGTTAAAAGGGGTGGAAAAAAAATAGCGGGCGTAGCCGCAGCGAATTACTACTTACAGTTACAAAATAAAAACGCTACGCCACGCTTTGGCTTATTCCACTTTTCCCCCTTAAAAATCCCCCCTAAGGGGGAAAAGTGGAATCTAAAAATAAAAGTTCAGAAATCCCCCCTACTCATCCAGTTTTCCCCCTTAAGGGGGAAAAATGGATTCCAGTTGTTGTTGGGTTCCAGATTTCCCCCTTAATGTCCGAAAACCGTTGAGGTATAATATGGTATATCTATTGTGGCGTCGTGATTTTCACTTGCACCATACCCATAACTTGTACCATACACCAAACTCATTCGTCTTGCGCACGCATGTATCACTTCATTCTTCTTCATTCATTTGCGCGCGCAGTCCATCCATTCATTCATACATTCATTCATTCCTTCATTCGCGGGACGTCAACGTCAGGAGAGGAACACGGAGATTGGATGGGAATTATTGTTATTCTGGCGTAATTGATTACTGTGTATACAAATAAATGAATATGACCACGAATTTGGTATGCTGTGTATATATTTCATAGGGGTAAACCCCATAGCGGGCAAACCCCCATATAGTGGTGACATCCGACAAAAAAAGAAAAGACAACCGTGAAAAAATTTTGTTTTAGAGAGTTCGAGACTTGGATAACGTTTGGTCCAAGTTATAAGCGGTGAGCGTTTTTTACAAATTTACAAATTATGATGGACGATGAATTTAGTGATGCAGAAGGCAAAGATGATAAGCCCTGTGTTTCTCGGGAGGTGCATAGAGTCGGCATGCCTATACGTTGCCCGACATTCTGTCCCGACGAGCCTGCATTATGGTTTGCACAGTTAGAAGGCCAATTTATACTGTCTAGAATAACTAGCGACAATAGCAAATTTTACTACGTAACTACGCAGCTCGATACTAAATATGCGTTGCATGTAAAGGATATAATTACAAAACCACCGGACAGTAATAAATACGAAAAATTGAAGACAGAACTTATACGTCGACTATCCGCATCACAGGAGAGGCAGATTAAACAACTTTTAACACAGGAGGAGCTTGGCGATCGCAGACCGTCGCAATTCTTGCGTCACCTACAAAATCTAGCCGGTCCATCGGGTGCTTCGGAATTTATTAAAAGCATCTGGACAAATCGGTTACCTCAGAACATTCAAACTGTTATTGCTTCACAGATTGCTGATTTAGAGGTAGAAAAGCTTGCTGAAATTGCCGACAGGGTGTACGAGTTAGCTCCATCATGTCCTCAAGTGGCTACTACATCTGCCTTCACTAACGACGCTTCGCTTGACATGAGTAAGCAGTTAAGTGACCTCACTAGGCAAGTAGCCTTACTTACTTCGCGGTTGAATAATAGCAATGAACAACGGTCACGCTCACGTTCACGCTCACGCTCTCGTCAGAACAAAAGAAGCTACTACAGGTCTAGACCTAAACCGCCACCACCGAACCATCCGCACTGCTTCTACCATTACACCTACGGTAGTAAAGCGAACAAGTGTAAGCAGCCCTGTGCCTTTGACTCGGAAAACAACAGGGGCGGTCGCATGTAGCGGCCAACGACTGCCCTTCTTCAACAGGCCGTCTATTCATAACGGATCGGACTTCGAAAATGCAGTTCCTTGTGGACACTGGCTCTGACTTGTGTGTTTTCCCCCGATCAGCAGTTAGGACGCCCTGCTTTCAGTCAAAATATGATTTAACAGCTGCTAATAACACTGTGATTCATACGTACGGACCAATTCAGCTGCAACTCAACTTAGGTCTCCGAAGAAACTTTGTTTGGAATTTTACCATTGCGGACGTATCTCGACCTATAATAGGAGTTGATTTCCTTAGTTTTTATAACTTGCTGGTAGACTGCAGAAACCAACGCCTGATCGATAACCATACGTCACTCACAGTATCAGCGATGTATTGTCAATCCGCTGAAGACATCGCGTCTGTAAAGGCAGTGGTAGGAGAGACTGAGTACCATCAAATACTTCGACAGTATCCTGAAATTACCCGTCCTCCAGGTAGACATTCACCTAGCAAGCACAGTACACTACACCATATCAGAACAACACCAGGTCCTCCAGTTTACTGTAAACCTCGACGCCTCGATCCAGCTCATATGCAAATTGCAAAGAAGGAGTTTGAGGACATGCTAGCTAGTGGTGTAGCCAGGCGCTCAGAAAGTGCATGGTCTTCTGCATTGCATTTGGTTAGGAAAAAGGACGACGGATGGAGACCCTGTGGAGATTACAGAGCACTGAATGCAAGAACGATACCCGACAGGTATCCTATCCGTCACATTCATGACTTTTCTTACCAGCTGTCAGGATGTTCAGTCTTCTCAACGATCGATTTAGTTAAAGCTTACAACCAAATTGCTGTCAATCCAGAGGATATACCGAAAACAGCCATCACAACACCGTTTGGACTCTTTGAATTCCCGTACATGACCTTTGGTTTGCGGAATGCTGCTCAGACATTCCAAAGGTTCATGGATGAAGTCTTACTTGGCCTCGATTTCTGCTATGGATATATCGATGACATTCTAGTGTTTTCAGCGACCCCAGAGGAGCATAAATGTCACCTGCACCAGTTGTTCGAACGTTTGAGAGACTACGGTGTTGTAATTAACACCTCAAAATGCAACATTGGTCAGTCTGAAGTCGTTTTCCTTGGTTACTGTGTGTCAGCAGAAGGAACGAAGCCTCTGGAGTCCAAGATCCAAGCTATCCAGGAATATCCAATCCCTAGGACTGTTAAAGAACTAAGGCGTTTCTTAGGAATGGTAAATTTTTATCGTCGTTTCGTTCCCAAGGCTGCAGAATTACAAGCCCCTTTGCATGCTGTTCTTTCGGGTCCAAAAGTTAAAGGATCGCATCCAGTCGATATGACTCCTCAGCTAATGCAAGCTTTCGAAAATTGTAGATCGTCACATGCAAAGGCTACTCTTCTTGCCCATCCAGATGCAACGGCTGAATTAGCAATTGTCACTGACGCATCGAACACAGCCTTAGGTGCTGTACTCCAACAGTTCAAAGACAATATTTGGCAACCTTTAGCTTTTTACTCACACAAATTATCTAGTGCACAAAGAAAATATAGCCCCTATGATCGAGAGTTATTGGCTGTATACGAAGCTATAAGGTATTTCCGTCACATGGTCGAAGCTAGAACATTCGCCGTGTTTACAGATCATAAACCACTCACCTTTGCTTTTAAATCAAGTCGCGAAAACTGTACGCCGCGTCAGTTTAGATACCTTGACTTCATCGGACAATTTACGACAGACTTAAGGTACCTACCTGGTAGAGAGAACGTTGTAGCTGACGCGTTATCACGGGTGGAGGAAATATCAGTTGCTATCGATTATAACGAACTTGCAAAACTTCAGGATAACGATCCAGAACTGCAAGAGTTACTTCGCCACGGTTCCGCATTGAAGCTAAAGAAGATGACTACGGTAAATTGTAACTTACCTGTATATTGTGATGTTTCCGTGCAGACGCCTCGTCCGTATATCACGCCGCAATTGAGAAGGCAAGTCTTCGATTCTCTGCACAACCTACATCACCCTGGAGCTTCAGCTACAGTGCGACTGGTCACTCAACTCTTCGTTTGGCCAGGGATTCGCAAAGACTGTAGAGAGTGGGTTAGGCAATGTCTAAAATGCCAGACTTCAAAAATCTCTCGTCATACCAAAGCTCCACTTTCCACTTTCATGACCCCATCCTTCAGATTTTCTCATATTCACATCGACATCGTAGGGCCGTTAACCCCTTCTTCTGATTACAGGTATTGCCTCACCGTCATCGATCGATTTACTCGTTGGCCTGAGGCGTTTCCACTAAAAGACATAACGGCTGAGACGTGTGCAGCTGCTCTAGTATCTGGTTGGATAGCCAGGTTTGGTTGTCCTGCTCGGGTGACTACAGATCGTGGTCGCCAGTTTGAGAGCCATCTCTTCCAAGCTCTCACATCTTTGGTTGGTGCGCGACACTTCCGCACTACAGCCTATCACCCTGCTGCAAATGGCATCGTAGAACGTCTACACCGTCAACTCAAGGCAGCCATCATGTGCCACGACTCATTGGAATGGACTGAAGCTCTCCCTTTGGTACTCCTTGGTATGCGAAACTCCTGGAAAGAAGATATCCAGACTACGCCTGCCGAACTTGTGTATGGAGAAGCTCTTAGTTTACCTGGTCAGTTTCTGTGTCCGAAAGATGACTTTACCGCAGCTGACATTACACTGTACGCTACTCGGCTGCGCCAGAACATGACTAAGCTGACCCCGAGACCTACTTCGTGGCATACTACTTCGCCATTTTATATTCCTCGAGATCTGAATACTTGCTCACATGTGTTTCTTCGGCAAGATCGCGTCCGGAGCTCACTAGAACCACCTTACGCTGGACCATTCAAGGTAGTGGAAAGGCATCCTAAGTTCTTCACTCTGGATATTCGAGGAAAGCCAAATAACGTCTCCATTGACAGGCTGAAGCCAGCTTATATGATGAAGGAAACTACGAGTTCGGAACCAGTAACAAAAACAGTACCAACGCCTACTACTACTGGTACTACCAGCGATGAGAAGAAGACGAGAAGTGGACGTCGTGTTCGGTTTCCAGATTTTTATCGCCCGTAGTTACGGTCTGGCCAGGGGGACTATGTGGCGTCGTGATTTTCACTTGCACCATACCCATAACTTGTACCATACACCAAACTCATTCGTCTTGCGCACGCATGTATCACTTCATTCTTCTTCATTCATTTGCGCGCGCAGTCCATCCATTCATTCATACATTCATTCATTCCTTCATTCGCGGGACGTCAACGTCAGGAGAGGAACACGGAGATTGGATGGGAATTATTGTTATTCTGGCGTAATTGATTACTGTGTATACAAATAAATGAATATGACCACGAATTTGGTATGCTGTGTATATATTTCATAGGGGTAAACCCCATAGCGGGCAACTCCTATACTATATTCATTTATTTAATACAAGTGCATATGTTCTAAGGAATATATTACCAGAGTTTTTTTTTCTTAGATGAATTGTAATGTCACACTGTAACGATCTATCTGCATGTTTCGTTTGCTTAACTTTAATTTATCACTCTGCTGCACTTAATTGTTAAGGTTGTTTTTCTATAGGCGGAGACTTGTAAATGGCCTTCCTATCATTATCATAATATACTCTTATATCTGTATTAGCTGTAAGACTTCCTAAAAGTAATAAAATAAATAAAACACGTGCGCCCACGCCGCAAAGGATCCTAAACAAAAGAACTTTTTCCTAGTTGGTCAGTTACATAAAATATTTTTAATATGTTATTGTTTGCAACTCATCACAACTAATGTAGGCAGGGGTAATGGTAGCCCTCCTGGGTCCTTTTAATTTATATTTATTTATATAGTTAACGCTTACTTCTGTTACTGAGTGCATCATAGCTAGTTTTAGTCTTAACATAAGGCTTACTGGAAGACCAAATTATGAATGGTTGGTATGTAGCCAGCCAGAGCCCAGATGACGACAGTAGCAAAAATTTCGCCAATACATGCTCCAACAATGGCTAAAAGACGAGAAATTTATAAATATCTGGTGGGTCTTTGGCCAACGTCACATGACTACAAACCGTACAAACTTTTAGAAGCGTGGCATAAAAAAATAATGGAATTGTATAAAAAAAAAGCCCAATCTCACACAGCTTTTGAATTGTTTGTGTGAAGATGCATCAGTAAATGAAGTTTATGCCAACAAACTTTTGAAAAATGTTCACGTGAAGAATAGAACAAAAGCGAGTATTAACTGCGATGAGTTTATACACAAGACACAAATGGAATTTATTAGAGGGGACATAACAATTGGACATTTCATAGAAAAATAAAATAAATAATTTTAGGTGATTTATTTCAAAATATTTAGTGTACGGACAGTCTGATAGCGAGTCATTCGTTGTAGATAAGTGATTGTTTATATTTAAGTTCGACTTTCAGACATGTGCTGAAAAATTTGTTAATTATGTGTGATTAATAAAGGAAAAGTTCAGTGGGCTGGATAATTTCATTTTCTGGAGAGGTTCTTTGTAACTCATCCGGTTTCGCTTATTTTAACTCTCCACATTTTGTAATTATAGAAATTCTGTCAAAGATACAGAGATTTTTGCATTAGATGTTGGCTGGAGGGGCTGCGGCGACCGCTAGTGATGCTAGATTTCAGCTATATATTTGCGCCCTTTTGCGGTGGAGACCATGGGGCCTTGGCCTTGGCACGGTTTGGTGAAAGAAATTTCATCCAAACTTATCGAAGTCTCAGGAGACCGTCGGGCTGGTAGCTTTTTCTGCCAAGGTATAAGCTTGGGTATACAAAGAGGTAATGCCGCCAGTATTTTAGGTACTCTTCCCTCCCAGTGCGGCGTCAACTCAGAGGAAGTTTTTTACCTAGTTTAAGTTTATATATTTGTAAATAAACTGCAAATATTTAGTGTCAAAAATAAACATGATTAGGTATTTATTATTTTTTATTATCTTTTTTTTTTGTTACCGTAGGGGGGAAAAATGGAATATATATACAAAACTATAAGGGGGAAAACTGGACTTTTTTCATATTGGATTCCACTTTTCCCCCCTAGGGGGGATTTTTAAGGGGGAAAAGTGGAATAAGCCCTAATATAGACCGTAAGTTCATAGACACAGAGTAATTTATTAGGTATCTAAGACACATACAATTTAATTGCATGAGCGAAGCTAAACTAATTTAGCTTCGTGTCGCTTCGCTCCTAATATGGTATACGCTTAACACCTTGGGGACACCTTGCGCGGTAGGGGGATTCTTCCCTCCATTAGCTGTCCTACGTGTACGGTAAAGGTAGTAAAAAGTAAAAAAACATGTCAAATTTTTAAATGTATGTGTGAAATATAAAATATACACCAGCTGCACTGGTTTCTTTCACCACCTGAGTTTTAAATTATATAAATTCAGCTCAACAGGGACTGTACCACTGTCCCGAAAGAAAGTGACAGAGCTATAAGCTATTGTACGTATATTGACGTCTCTACCTCATGTCAAGTAAGATGATAATAATGCTGCTGATAGCGGTGGTGGTAGGGCCCCAGCTCTTGTATACACAACCATGCTGGTTAATTATAATTAGTACCTAACTAACTAAAAAAACCAACACCAATAAGCTGTAGTAAGCTTTAGATTCGGAGATAATTTCACCATAATTCCTTCACCGATGTGCCTTACCTTGCGTTCATCGATATAATATTTAAACTAGGGCGTCTACTCGCAAAAACGATTATCGATACATCGTGACATTTGTCGTGTCGAATCCTACTCTGAATTACATCGTTTTCTATGTCGTAACGACGAATGAACGAACGATACATTATTCGACATTATCGTCCATAACCTACTCTTAGGCCCGTAAGATCAATTGTAGTTTAAACTACAGTACAGAGTTTAATCTGCCTTCTTCGATTAATTCGTAAGAACGATAGCAGTTGATCGTCGGTGACGAGATTAAACTACCGATCAGTTTAAACTTGCTCCAAGCCACGGTTAAACCATCGCGTGTGCTTAAACTGTATTAATTTGAAGTATTTGATAGTATTATACTGTGGTAATAATTGTTGTTGGTTGTTTACTACACGTAAGTGAAAATTGAATATGATATTAGTTGGTCCAGGAGGTTTTACTTGGTCCAGGTTCAGGTTACCACCGCAGTGTCAGATGTTCTTCCACCAAACAGCAGTGTGTAAACGTTGCTGTGTTCCGGTGTGACTGTAGCAAGTGGCTCAGAACTAGTATAATGCAAATATCTATAGGTAGACGTATCGCTTACCATCAGGCGAACCTCTTGGTTGTCTTGTCACTAGGTTCAATAATATAAAATAATAGTTCTACGATAATAATAGGTGTTACAAGATACCATGGCGATCGAAAAACAAAGGATCATTGGGATCAATTGGATGATACAGAACTTAAAAATTGGTACCTACTCTGTTATTCAAATATTACTTATCTTGAAATAAAATTGATTCATTAATGAAATTCGAAATAATCTACGACTCTACAGAGCTATCTGAGTTCAACTTGAACAAAGACTACGGAAAGACAATGAGACAAATGACCACTTATTACCAAACATGTGTCCAGATGGTTTATTTTTTGCTGTATTCAGTAGAAAAAAATGAATGAGCTGGGTCCGAAATATACAATGTTGCCATACGAAAAACATTAATCGAAGTTTAGCCAATCCGTTCACTTTTTTCGTATGATATTACGACAGTGGTTTAAACAATCGATAAAATTTGATCTTAGATCCGATAATCTGTGATTTAAACTACTTTTGATCTTACGGGCCTTAGTCGCAAAGTCGCTTATCGAATATTGGAATTTTTCAACGACCTAAACGTGATTTTTCGATAATCTTGACGATAGCTCATTAGGTGTCGTTGGCGATATCGTTTTAGTTTTTACCTTTGATTTTCTTTGATTTTCTTTATTTTTGATATTTTTGATTAATCTTTTAGTTCACAAAACGTGTACCGGACCGGATAAAATTATGTATTTCTTTTATTTTTTATTATTATTTAAATTGGTAATAAACAGAAGGATCACCTGATGGTAAGCCATTAATTTAATAATTTTATTTAAATTTATATTTAATTATTTTTATTTAAATTAATAAATAATTATTTTATTTAAATGAATAATTTAATAATTTTATTTAAATTATTTAATTTAATAATTTTATTTAAATAAATAATTTAATTATATAAAAAAAATTTTTTTTTATAAAATATAGAATTTAATTTAATTTAAATAAATATAAAATTTAATTTAATTTAAATAACATACAAAATTTAATTTATTTTAAATAACATAATATATAATACATAATTTAATCTAAATTAAATTAAATTATATATTTTATTTAAATAAAATATAAAATTTAATTTAAATAATATATATAATTTAATTTAAATAGAATTTAATTCAATTTAAATAAAATTTAAATTAATTTATATTAAATAAAATTTAATTTAAATTACATTAAGTACATTAAATTATATATTTTATTTTATATAAATAAAATATAAAATTTTATGTAACTTAAATAATATATAGAATTTAATTTAATTTAAATAACATATAATTTAAAATAATAAAGTATAAAAATGTATTTAATTGTAACTGCGAGGCCATAACTTTGTACTTATTATTTATTCCATTCGCTCCGAACATCGTATATCATATAAATATTTACTCTACCGCAACGATAATCGACGAGAAATTCGAACATTTGTTAGAGTAGGGCAGGTGCGATACATTCGGAGACGTATCGTTTCGTTTCGAATGTATCGTTGTCGATTTTGCGAGTAGGCCCCTAGATTTGGTGTCACGGTCCAGAAAGTGGTAGCGAGAAATAGCGCCCTTGTGTCGCTATTTCTTTACAAGCCACAGCCTGACAAAATTATTTTTGCCGATAGAAGTGTCGCTACTGTCTATATGAAACTGTCAAACTACACGTCGTTGTCTTATTAAACCCGTTAGTTCACGTTTCCGCCACCAGCACAAATAAGTTTGCAACCTCCGCGACCACATTTTAAATGTCATTTTGTTCGTGAATGTTTATCTAGTTCATATATTATATCGATGCTTGCGTTAATCTCATTGATTTTAATAATATCTAAGAAGCGTTATTAAACGTTTAATTGCGAACCGATTGAAAACGGACAGTTAAATTTTATTTTAATAGTCTGCATTAAGGCGTCTGCCCACTACATCGGACCAGATTATAACCATGCTATGCATGTATCAGCAGCAGCAATCTAAAGACGTCCACCGCTGAACAAAGGCATCCCCCTTAGAAGGGAGGGTTTGCCATAATCCCCACACTTGGCAGGCGTCTTGGGAATCGTAGTTTAGGAGGTAGGAAATACATTAGAAAGACGCTGCTGTCTTCTTGTTTTCCCTTAACCCTTTCAGACACCAGAACGGGAAGAGATGGGAGAGTGCTATTATTGCCCCGAAGGCTGATAAATGTATAAGGCACAGAAAAACAATGACAGAACTACTACCTTCTAGAGTACAATAACATGCTACGAAACTAATTGTTTCGTATCAATGTAAACGAAGTTTGGCATTCTCATTTGGCCATGGTTTGGTACGGGGTAATGGGCAGACGTCTTTATGTTGTTATTTGGAATAACATTTTCATAAGAAAATCTTTCATTACTTATTAATGTTAAAGCATTTGGTTTATTACGATTCCGCCTAAGCTTAATCCGTCTTATTACGAAAACCAGTTTAACAATAAACCCAGGTTTAGACTTAGGAAATCGTTCCTTAAACCTGAGTCTAAAACCTGGGTTTATCTTTAAACTTATTTTCATAATAAGACGGATAGGGTTTATGTATTATGGGATGGGGTTATGTATTAATGGAATCTACTAGCAGTCTACATTATAATACTGTGGTTATTACCTCTGTTATATACTTTTGCTGCATCGAAGATGTCGCCCATGATAATGGTTGTGGAAAGAAAACATATATATTCGTTAAACACAAACATACATTTAGCCGATTTTATATCAATAAAAAACATTTCTAACACACAGAACTTATTTGATTTAATGATTCCGTATAACAGCGGCACGCTATGATGGCCGCCTGGATGCTAGTTTCTTTCGCACGCTGCTTACCCAAAAACTGACAACTAGTTGCATCAATCTATTGTCTATTACACTACAGGAGATGCGGAAAAGAGCATTACCGAAAAGGAGCTTGAAGCATACAGAAAGGAATGATTTCATCATAGATACCCAACTACAATTAACTTGTGGCGATATTTCAACTGGGTTATAATAATAATAATAATAATAATAGCCCAATCGCCAGTCCACCAAATGCTCAACCCCATAAACCTAGACTTCTTTTCACATGCTTGCAATAGTCCTTACCACCTACCGAGGTCAACTGCTGTAAGGTCATCATTGTGGCAGTTGACCCCGGGAGGTGTTTTACACACCATTTACTTCTTCTAAAATGGGCCTCTACGTGTTGGATCCGTCCCCACGCAAGCCTCTAAAAGATCCGTCCCCACGCAAGCCTCACGGGCTTAGCCCGGCTAAGCCCGTGAGTAAATAAAACATAAAAATAATAATAATACCAGCCCTTGTTTATGTCCCACTGCTGGACACGGGCCTCCCCTCAAGATTAGGGGGCTTAGGCCATAGTCCACCACGCTGGCCAAGTGCGGGTTGGCGGACTTCACACGTCATTCGAAAGCTAGTTAGGCTTTCTCAGACATGCAGGTTTCATCACGATGTTTTCCTTCACCGAACGCTAGTAGCAATCGCACAAAGACGACTCATCAACTGGGTTATTCATATACAAAGTGGCTTTCTTTACGTGTTCATTTTTAAATAGGTAACAATAAAGTAACAAAGTGTATTGTACAAAATTCTTAATAATATAAACCCAGCTGTTGCTATAGAATCAAATCAAATCAAAAATCTTTATTTTCAAATACGCTAGCACTTTTGAGTGGTAATTTTTTTTAAAAGCTACCACCGAATCACAATGCGGCCTCAACTGAAGATCCGGCAAGAAACTCAGCGGGCTTGTCATTTTTTCACTTTTTTTTTAAAACATTATTTTGTTACAAGTAAATCGACATTAGCGATAGTGTGTCCTGCCGTTCGAAACATAAAGCAAGGGAGAAAAGAAGAAAACAATAAACTACGACAAAAATTACAACAAACTAAAAGGCCAAAGGGATAGTAGTCGGACCAGTCCCCCCAAGCAGTATCAGTATTTCGGTGCTATATTTCAACCGAACTACTGCTACTGAAAAGTTGCACTAATCCGGTCAACCGGACTACTGCTACTAGAGGGTTGTTAAGGGCAGCAGCAGCCGAAACCGCGTCCACTACTGAACAAAGGCCTCTCCCTAAAAGGGCAGGTGTTGCCATAATCCCCACGCTTGGCAGGCGTCTTGGGGATCAGTTGCATATACGCAAACATTAAAAAAAACACAAATTTCTAAATACAACTTAAATACTATCAAGGTTGAAAACATTTCGAAATAAGAATAATCGTGTACTTTGTGCACTATTTATTGTGATTTTTAGTGTTCCATACCTAAAAGGTAAAAAGGTGAATCGTATAGGTAAAAAAACCCTTATGGTGGGACTTCGTCTGTCTTTCTGATTTTCGTGTCATCACACTATACATATTTGTGATATTTACATGCTTACTAGGCAGAATAGATGTAAGCACTTATAACAACTATTGTAGTCTGATCTACTATGATCTAATCTAGTAGAAATAATAGATTGATAAATAGCTGCCAACTTTCGCGATACAACGAATTGAAAACATAAACGTCAAAACTGCCATCATAGCGTGCCGCAAGTACAGGTGTACAATTTTATCGATATAAATTTGGCTGTACAAATACTATGTTATGGACACAAACAATAAATATTGATATTAAAAGCAAATAATCACCTGTTCCTTTAGTAAAATAGCCTGTTGTCGTTTTATTTCTCTTTCCTGGAACAAAATTGAGATATTTATGTTTCTATACATATAAAATTACTTGTCCTGACTGACTGACTGATTCATCAACGCACATTCCAAACCGCTAGAATGCTGAAATTCGGACAGTAGGTTGTTCTTATGCGAAGCATCCACTAAGAAAGGATTTTTGAAAATTCGACTCTTAAAGGCGTTAAATGGGGTGTTTTCTTTTGTATGAATTTTTTTATTGTATGGTTTTATTGACTTGAAATTTACTGAAAAGATTCTCTAAATTTATTTTATTTATCAATACGTGTTTCGCGAATTTTCAAAAACAACCTTTTGCGGTGTGTTAGGGGTTGGTAAACTCTGTAAAAAAATTTGCGGGCGAAGCCGCAGGAAATTGCTAGTCTTATCTAAAAATAATATATTTTAACTGGTCAACACCCGAAGCGAGCAGGATAACATGACCTGATAGTAAGCGATGCCTGCCCCTAGATAATTACATTGCAATGCCGTCACTTGAAGTATAGCAGCAACAGCTCAGTAGGCAAGCCCTTGCCTTGGAAGTGCGCAGGTTCGTACCCCGGCTCGCACCACTAATTACTATCATTAATCATGTGCGAATCGTCTAATCGTCTTTGTGCAATTGTGACTAGCTTTCGATAAAGGAAAACATCGTGTTTTTTTTTTTTTTTTTTGGGAATGATAGATGCTGTTAGCCGCAGATGGCCATTGCAGCTTCACCGGACAATAGGAGACGAGCGCTTGAAGCGCTCTAGCCTTTACGGCAGAAGTAGCGACGAGCTCAAGGGCACCTCAGGGAGGCACGGCCTCGGCTTGGGCTGTCGCTTAAGAGAGGGCTGAGTTTACCACCGGTTCACAACGCGCCCCCACTGAGAAGAACCGGCAAGAAACTCAGTCGTGGGGAAACCTGCATGGCTGAGAAACCCTAACTAGATTTCTAATGACGGGTGAAGTTCGCCAACCCGCACTTGGACAGCGTGGTAGACTATGGAAGTATGGACTAAGCCCCTTCATCTTGAGGGGAGGCCCGTGCCCAACAGTGGGACATAAACAAGGGCTGGTAATATTATTATTATTACTTGAAAAAGAAATTATTAACACCCGTGTTCACAGTCAACCTATTCAAAGTCAAGGTCAAAAATCTTTATTTCAAATAGGCTTAACGCTAGCACTTTTGAATGGTCAATTTTTTAAAAGCTACCACCGGATCACAACGCGGCCTCAACTGAGAAGATGTCATTTTTATAAACATTGTTTGTTTTGTTACAATTGAATCGACATTAGCGATAGTGTGCCCTGTCGTTTGAAACATAAAGCAAGCATATTGCAACAACCCTTTTCATTTTAATTATAAATGCATTTAGTATTGGGTATATCAAAGGGTATAAGTCTCTTCGGCCCAGTAATTTGACTAGCTACAATGCCCGTAGCATAGTCCTTCTGACCGAAACACAGCAGCCTATTTTTGAAAAAAAACAGCGAAGTACGAGATTATCAGTGCTTGCAGACGCAGGTGTACTATTCCTTAACTTTTAGAATCTGATGGGATGTAACAACTTTTACGAATTCGTGAATATCTTTTACAGGCAGTCATCGAAAGTGTTACCATTAAATTGGAAAACGGAAATTTCAGATGGTTGTAAATAGCCTACCTAGGTGCAAGACTGAAGCCCATACACTTTTCAGACAATCAGGTAATCAGCTAAAAACAATCACTTGGTGGTAGGTTCCTTGTGCAAGGAACCGTCCAGGTAGGTACCACCGCAGTGTCAGATATTCTGCCGCCAAGCAGCAGTGTGTAAGCATTGCTGTGTTCCGGCGTGAAGGGCACTGTAGCTGGTGAAATTACCGGACACAAAGGCTTAATATCTAATGTCTTAAGGGTCGGCAACGCGCTAGTGATTCTTCTGGTGTTGCTATCGTCTATAGGCTGCGGTGACTGCTTACCATCAGGCGGGCCGCATGCTTGCTTGCCACCTTTGTTGTATAAAAAAATACATAGAGTTGTAGCTCTCCCCGCAAAATTTTAAGTTAACAAGGCATTCTGTCAATGATTTGTTTTGACTTTTTTAAACAAACCTGTTGCCTTTTCGCCTGATCCTCTATTTTCTGTTTCTCCAGTTCCTCGTGCTTTCTCCTTTTAGCCTTCATTACATTCGTGAGAACAACATCGAAAGCGGTACAGCAAATTATAATTAAACAGCGTTACATGGAACAAAAATTAAAACAAAAAACTTTGTTGAATTAAAACTGCATGCAAACTTCGATTAGACTTAATGATGGTCTTGAGATAGGTATATTTAGACACTCGCAGCCATCGATATAATATATAAACTAGATAAACATTCACTAACAAAATGACATTAAAAATGTGGTCACGGGGGTCGCAGACTTATCTGTGCTGGTGGCGGAAACGTGAACTAACGGTTTTATTATGATAATGGTGTGTACTTTATTATGATAATGGTGTGTATTTTGACAGTTTCATATAGATAGACAGTAGCGACACTCCTATCAGCAAAAGTATTTTTGTCACCCTGTGGCCTGTAAAGAAATAGCGACACAAGGGCGCTATTTCTGTGTACCACTTTTCGGACCGTAACACCTAATGTAGTTTAAATATTACATCGATGCTCGCAGCTAAATAATACTTTTTCGATTATCTCGTACCCAATAATGAAAAGTACGCGTCAACGGCTCCGAGTGGTAATAATTAGATTTAAGAAATTAACAATAAATGACGTTTGTGAGTGCCACAGTAAGTAAGAATGTGAAAATGTTATTTTTTGTAAAGTAAGCGTTAGGCTTACGGCGTATGCCCATTATACTAGACCATACCATGACCGCGCTCTAATATAGCAGGCCAGGAAAAGAAAAGGCGTAGACTTCTAAGCACACAGAACGAATCAAGAACTTATCATGCCTATTCGATGCGTTTAGTACCCATATCGAACAGTCGTATATTATTCATACATACAACGTTATATTATTCATATGTTGTGTATTCTATGTTGGAGATCCTTAAACAATTATTTTTTGACCTAACACGTTCATACCACGGTCACAGTATAGTCCGGTGTACTGGGCAGACGCCTTTATGGTTTAGGTATACATTGAGGTATATCTGGGCATAACTTGCCATTAACAAAGAGTACGCGAAATATTATTTAAATGTCGTGATAGACGTCGTTTAGTGTTTACTTTTACTAAACGCCGCACTTAGAGTCCATTAATTCATATCTCGTTACTGAATATGTAAAACTATAGAGCGTCCAACCGTTTATTTTCTCTTTAAGTGAACTTTTAAAAGTGAACTTTTGCGTAACATGACGCAGTTACGTTCTATTGGTGCTGTCAAAAAGAAAATAAACGGTTGGACGCTCTATAATGGGAAAATAAATAATTACTGAACTCTGTATGCGAGCGAACCAAACGATAAATGAATACATATACTAAAGAAATGGTATATTTGTAAATACATGAAGACAAAAACGATTATATAAGTGTAGGTATTAATAAATTAACAAAGCAATTCAAGCGTGCAGTTAATTACATAATAATTAGTATGGTATTATCTAAAGAATTCGTAAAAATAAAGTGAGTAAGCATTCCCAAGTCCGTACTTAATATGATCTTTCTCAAGTCCCGCCCTATCTATTTGCAATGCGATAATATTACGGGTGATAAATACAACTATACCTACTGTGTTTACAGGCAATCACCATGTTTTTAAAGAATAAGAAAATGAGAACTTTGATGGTTTCCTAATAGCTTTACGCATTGTGGGACGGCCGACTAGATGGACAGACGACCTCGTCAAGGCGGCAAGGTGCCGTTGGATACAGGCACAAAATCGGTCGCAATGGGGAATGGGCATATGGGGTGGCCTAATGTTCAACATTGGACATCCATATTTTGTAAAGTAACAAGTATAAACTTTAAATTTTCCATCATATGACTACTGTAATACCGATACTCAGGAGTCAGATACCTCTCGGAACTACCATGTAGGACGCAATGTACTGGACGAAATGCCGAAGGGAGAATGTATTCTCGACTCCCGCCCTGGGATGTCGAGCGAGAGTCCGGCGCTAGAGAGACCCTGGCGATGTCCGAACGCAGTGCCCAAATTCTTTCCACAGTGTCGATAAAGACCACTGAGGAGTGGACCGCTTTAGTGGTTAAAAAATCTACATAACCCGACCTTTGGCCCAACGGACACCGACAAAAAAAAATCCTAAACGAATGGACACGCCTCCTTTTGCGTCCGAAGTTAAAAGTCTTAGAGTATGAATCAGGACAAATACTATAGAATACTTAATTCAAGTAAGAACATGTAGCCACGAGTAAGAATATATATAATAATGTCAGGTACACGACAATAGGTACTATATCGTCAGCTGTATTTATCGACATTTGCGCTTATGATAGATCAAACCCATCACTATTTATCAGTTACATATCAATATAACTCTTATAATATTACTTTAAATAATTCAATTCACCTACCTCAGAGAAAAATCTGCCTACGTTTTGTTTAGGGGACCATAGACAAACGCATACTCTATTCTAAATATATATTCTATGTTAAAAGTATTGGAAATCAAAGATTGATGTTATCACTTAAGAACAAGCTGTTAGAATAGTGACCACCGTGGCTCGAAGCGTACGTGCTGATTATTCGTGTTAGTTATACATAAAACCCGGTATTAGTTATTGTAAACCACGTACCAAGCCGAACGCGTCCTTATTGGCCATCGTATGGACAGATATCGACAACGACCCGTCCTTGCCAACGTTATAATTCCCTTTGACTTTCTTAGCCATAATATCAGTTAGTATTTCATCATCGTCACTCAGATCGATGACCTCTTTCAGTACGGACTTAACTCCGTCTTTCGGCATCAACATCAGGTTTTGGGACATGAACTCATTTTTCGCATCTATATATTTCTGTTCTATGGATTTCGGGTCGGTTTTCTTGTCAAGTTTCGACCAATCGCTGCCGTTTATGAATTCCGATATCCTAGAGTAGGAATCGATCAGTTTCTCTAGATTGTTCTCTTTGTCCGGCGGTTTGTGTGTTTTCTCGACGGTTCTTAATGAGAAATCGTACTTGTCTTTGCGTTTCGGTAGGTCAAACGCCGCTTTCTCCGCGAAATCTTTCATTTTGTCTAAAGCGTTGTATTCTTCTACGTCCTCTTTCCAACCGGATTGGTCGAATTTGATCGTTTTTATTGGAGAATTCTGAGTGTCTTTGCTACTAACTGGTATTAAAGACAAGCTGATTGATGGCATAGTCCGATCTCTGGCTGTCTTTGTGGCCGGTCCCATCACTATCTCTGGACTTTTCCATTCGTTCTCTGCACTTTTTGGCATCGAAGGCAGTGGCTCGATGCTTAGTTGCGTTCGATTTTTGTTGATATGCTGTACCGACATTGTTTTATTAAAATACTTCCATTTTTTTTGTTTGGTTCTGGTTTATTATCAATTTGGTATATTGACAACATTGTCAAGGTCCCTTTGGTTTGTTTTTGGTTTTTGTGTTAATTTATACCCATGTACAGAAATAATTTTACATAAATATAATAAAGAAATATATAATGTATATAACCAGATCTAATGCTAAACACACATCTACCAACTAAAAAGCTGAGAGTTCCAATGCTTTCTACTAAAAGCAAAAAGTAACCAATTCACAATGATTGCAACCCCAAAGGCCCTTTTTGCTTTTTGAATGAAGAAAATCTACATAATGTGAGCACAATGTTGCCAAGCATCAAATTGATAATAAAAAAATAAAACAAACACAAGCACATGGATTTAAAAACATAAATACGAAACTAGAAATTATAATTCCCATATTAAATTGACTTGTAAATAAGATAATTTAGAATGATTTACATATAAACTTGTTCCAATTGTTTTGGATCCAGATTAAAGCCAGACAACACATTAGGCTGACGTGTCGTGACTCAACGCGTCAGCAGGCATATCGGTTACATACATTTTGTATGGTTAGAGACACACTATTATGGCGTGTCGTGACGCAGTTCGAGCTATCTGATTGGCTGCTGACGCGTTGAGTCACGACACGTCAGCCTAGTGTGCCGGCGGCGGTAGAGAACACGTCGGATAACCAGTAAAGGTAGAAACATACTGGTACCACAAATGTAATGTAAAGTATGGATATACATCTGGAAAGCAACGTGAAAACCAAAAAGTAGTGGTAGCACATTGAAAAAGTTAATAAATACATAAATATAAAACATCTAGCCAGCAATATTAATAACATTAGCCAGATTATTATAAACCTTAAATTGTCGTGATAAAGTTCGATTATGGTTGCAGAAATTATTTCACTTAAAACCTTTGTATCGACGAGATACGCAATAAAACTTGAAAATAAAAAGTAGCAATTAGAAATAAAACTTATAAACTATGACATAAGGTTGAAGTCTTTTGCAGACAACTTGGCACTTTCACCGTTTTGGACTTAAGAGTTATATTTCAATTGGTAACATGCAAGGGCCCAAACAAATTCATATGTAAATCAACTTTAATGATGTATCTTCAAAACTATATGAGAATTATGTTAAAAATAATATGAATGTAGTGAAAATGTGTCCCTCATATACAAAAATTATTGTTTACGAAGTGTTTTTGGAAAGTAGACTTACCTCTAGCAATTGTTGACTCCTTGCCTCTTTCTCTCTCTTAACCATTTCCGCCTTCTCTGACCTATCCATGCGAACCTGCGAAGAAAGCATCTACGATCAATTAATCTAGTATTATTTTTGTAACATTGATATTTTGGTACTTTCAGGCTCGAAGGACCAACGAAATGGTGGGGATATCTCATAGTTGACGATACCCGAGTTACAATTATCATATTGTTGAAGATAAGTAATAAACACGGAACCAAATCAACAAGGTTTTTTTGGTATTTCCTGTTTACGGTTTAATCCGTCTCGAAGGACCATCGAAATATTGAGGATATCTCGCCCTTCTGTGGTATTAAAAGGCTACAGTACCTCTATCTTTGTCTAAATTCGAAGACTTCAAAGTTTTTTTTTTGGCTTTTCCTGTCCACGGTTTAATCGGGCTCGAAGGACCATCAAAATTTTGGGGATATCTCGCCCTTCTGTGGTGTTAAAAGGATAGAGTACTTCTATCTTTGGCTAAACACTATACACCAGGGGTTCTCAACCTTTTTTAGATCACAGCCCCCCATGGACCATAGCTGTGATTTTTACGTCTTTTACTTTACAACTAGCTTATATACGGTACCTGGTCGCGCGTGCGAGCAGAGGCGTCTCTCCTGGCGTCTCGCGCCGCTTGTTGCAGTCGAGCTAACTCCATGCGTCGGTCTAGGGGCGGGGGCGTGGGTCGCCCACCAAGTCCTCCCATAGCCCTCGCTTCTTCCAGCCTGCAAGCCCACACATAGCATTTCATAATAATATGGCACGGCACTGACGGGTACTCTCGCGGTCACAAGCGATGTATCATCTTAGATTGCATGTGCCGGCCCAAAATACGTGCCGGCGGGGTAAGCTCACGTAACATCGTTCAAACGATTTTGAATGAAAACTAGTACACCATTCGTGTTCGCGATAGTACCTGGTACCGGTTTCACCGGAGAGCTTGGCTCCCCATCTCGTTTGCCGGTGCGAAAACCGCAGGGGTTTTAGTGGTTATCAGTCCCCACATACCCCTGTTGGCCCTCGACTAGTGATGTGCCAGATGTCTGTATCCGTATCCACAGATATCCGAGGGAGAAGTAAGATGTGTCCGCAATCGAATCAGTTACTTTTGTAGCGGATCTTTTACCTTTTTATTATTCATCATCGTCATCAGCAGCCGAAACATCCACTGCTGAACAAAGGCCTCCCCCTTAGAAGGGAGGGGTTGCCAAATCCCCACGCTTGGCAGGCGGCTTGGGGATCGCAGTATAGGTGGAAGATAAATCCAAAAGAAAGACGCTGCTGCCCGTCTTCCTGTTCTCGCTTAGTCGCCTCCTACGACACCCAGCGAGAGGAGATGGGGGGATGCAATTCTAACCCGGCACCCCAATTAGCAATTACCTCTTGTTAATCTCTGCCTCGTTGAAGACAAGTGGCTCGGATACATCAGCCGCCGGCTGCACATACTCTCCCAGTACTGTTCGCGCGCTGAAGCTGAAGTTGTCCATCGACAGCGGCGGACACGGGTTCGACTCCAGGAACTAAAAATAAAACATGTAACCATGAATAATTAGCCAAGGTTAAGGGAATGAAGGTTCTTTTTTTTTCGCGGTGATGTGGCGACTCGACATAACCAGATGGCGCCACATGTGGTATAACGCGATGAGAAGCGAGTAGCACCTCATACAAAGCGATAGATGGCGCCACCTCCGAATCCTGAATCACGCAAGCGAAGTTTCTTCAACTCGGAGTATATATACAACATCCCGACAACAACTGTCGGGGGCTTCGGCCCTGACTGAGCATCACACAAACCTCGCTCGGTCAGAGAATCCTCCCTTTAGCACCGCCGCCGACGCATACCTACCCTCAAATGGTCACCGGGGGCTGTGGGGCTCGACTGGGGTATGTGGGATCCTTACCCACTAAAACCCCCGCGGCTGTTGCATCGGCATAATATGAGAGGGACTGGCAGACCTGGGCCTCTCCGGTGGGTTCACACGAGGTACCCCTCAATGCCTGCCTTTGAGCCTACCGCTGGGGGAGGGGGGCGCAGTGGGCGAGCGCTTGCCTTGGAAACAAGGTGCGCAGGTTCGAACCCCGGCTCGCACCTCTGATTTATTTAGCGATTGTTGCTAGCTTTGAGTGAAGGAAAACATCGCGAAGAAAATTGCATGTCTGTGAAAGCCTAAATAGCTTTCGAATGATGTGTGACGTCTGCCAACCTGGACCTGGCCAGTGTGGTGGACTACAGCCTTAGCCCCCTCATCTTGAAGGGAGGCCCGTGCCCAGCAGTGGGACATAAACCAGGGCTGGTATATACGTCAGCAGTGACAAATACTGTGCTGCCAAGCCATATGAAAACGGGCGGGTTAAGCAGTGCTTCAACTAAAGGCGAGGGTTCTCAATGTTTACCGAGTGCAACTCTTGCGCAGACTTGATCTTCGTGGCGTGAGGCTCTGGCGGAGTGTAGCTCACGTCGCCTTTGATACTGCAATTTCGCGACAAACCCTTGATCACAGTGACTCTCTTCCAACCTGGAATAAACGACGGATTGAAGAAATTTTCATGTAATAACCTATATAGCTATACAATGTGTTACAAAATACCCCGTAAAAAATATAATGATGTAATTATCAAAGCCAAAAATTTTGTCAACCCTAGTAAGCTGTCATATCAGGGAACCAGATTATTTAACAGAAAGGCCTACGTACCTATTTTACCTAATAATTGTATACTTTAATCGTTTTTCTATTATTCATTCATATAATATTATATAGATGTGCTATCTCAATACAAGGATGTCGTTATACTCAAGTACTGGCTTCAGAAAAAGTCACGTTGAAAAAAAAATTATGTTGTAAATAATCTTCTAATCAATATCCTACAAGTCCTACAACTGTTTCGAGTTTTTTTTCCAACATTTGGAAATTTCCACCAGTTTTTAGGTTGTTTCGTTAGGTTAGGTCTTTTAACATTTTTGTCGTTCCGCGAATTAGGTAGAAATGTAGTACATTCTGCATAGTTTTACTCTTTATTTTTACGGAAATAGGGTTTGCACATCAGTGAAAATAATATTTTTTTTTCCTTTTTTGGGGTATATTTTTTACGGGGTATTTTGTAACATCCTGTATAGCTTCGTCGTTTTCTTCGACTTTTTCAACAATCTCTCGAGTGAGCTAAGGCCTTCACCTACTTGCCAATATTGAATGGTAAATAATAGGAAACAGCGAAGACTACCTATGAGAATAGAAAACAAATGTATGGGAATTTCCCATACATTTGTAATTTCCCATACATTTGTAATTTTCCATACATTTGTAATTTCCCATACATTAGTAATTTCCCATACATTTGTAATTTCCCATACAATTGTAATTTCCCATACAATTGTAATTTCCCATACATTTGTATGGGAAATTTCCCATACATATGTATTTGTTTCCTATTCTCTAGTATTCAATATTGGAGAATGGCAACTTGGCTAAAACCTCTGGCCTTGTAAGTGTGCGTCCACACTGCGAGCCTAGCGCGGTTGCGATGATGGGCGCGAACTATCAAACATATGAACCCGCCGTTTGCGTCCATAGTGTAGGTCACTACACTATTATCGAAGACAAGTTACCTAGTGTATGTATAATTATCATCGCTTCTACACATGAGCAAGCATTCTTGATGGAACCTCCGCGCTTAATATACTATAAGGTAGGCTGAAATTACATCTGATATACTAGTATACAGTTATTTTTTTAACTATCTCACCTAATGCGAGCGGTAACCGAAGCTGAGCGTCGTTAGGTCGTCGGCTCGAGTCGCTAGCGTCGGAATCTGACGGACAACTGTCCGACGGACACTCGGAGTCCGTGCTCGCAGTCTCTCCTAGCAAAGCTTTTAACTTCTCCTGCAAAGACAACGACACAATAAATGTTATGTATAAGAATAATAGCGTGATGGACTATGGCAGGGATGTTGCGAATATTCGCATCCGCATCCGCAAATGCGGAGCTTCCGCATAAATTTAGACTTCTGCATCCGCATCCGCATGCGCAATAATCAATGCGGATTTTCATGCGAATGTAATACAAGTTGCGACGAGAAAGAAATGGTCGTGGCCGCCGAGAGGCGCGTGCCGTTCGCACGTGACAATGAATGACCAATGAAAGCGAAGAAATTGGTGGACAAGAACCGACGCGTTTGATTTGGTGCATCATTTGTTTATTGTAAATAAATCATAACGTGTTTGTTTGCCCTGTGGATTACTTGTCGTATGGCGGCAATATTACTCTTTATTGAGTATAATGCTCCTATTTTTAACTTCACTTACTAATATGAAAATTATTAAGAAGTGAAGTACTTAATAAAAATTGGAGTATTTTACTTAATACTCATTAATAAAAATGTTAATGATTAATTTTCATTAATAAAAATGTAACCGGTGGATGCAAATAGCCAATTGTCGTTCATTGTGGCGTTCTAAGGGGGAGGCCTATGTTCAGCAGTGGACGTCTTCCGGCTGATGATGATGATGATGAATAAAAATGTTAATAATGACTTTAACATTGTTTTAATTCTTCATTCATATACTATATTTATTGCATCCGCGGATGTGAGCCTTCAAAAATCCGCATCCGCATTCACATCCGCGGATGTGAAAAAATCGGCATCCGCAACATCCCTGGACTATGGCCTAAGCCCACAGATATAAATTTACATAGATAACGCAAATGCATGTACTTCGCGTGTCCAAACCCGGACGAAACGTCGGGGTTGGTCGCCGCTAACCTATTTACGATTAGTATTTACACAGTACTAAGTGAATAGAACTTATTAAGACAAACTTTACTACCAAGGTGGCAAGCAAGCGTGCGGCCCGCCTGATGGTAAGCAGTCACCGCAGCCTATACACGCTAGCAACACCAGAAGAATCACTAGCGCGTTGCCGACCCTTAAGACATTAAATTTTTTGTCTTTGTGTCCGGTAATTTCACCAGCTACAGTGGAACACAGCCATGCTTACACCTTCACACCGGAACACAGCCATGCTTACACACTGCTGCTTGGCGGCAGAATATCTGACACTGCGGTGGTACCTACCTGGACGGTTCCTTGCACAAGGAACTTACCACCTAGTAAATCATATCATTATCATCATCATCAAGTCCTTATTAATGATTAAAGTGAATAGAACTCTTAAAAACAAAACAAATGAGTCCAAACTCGATGTTACTAGTAACCATCTTAAGGTATCCCGTATCCACCTTCGAGCTCCATCATCAGATCAGCTCGATGATACCATATTATTGTATTGTCACCGGTCCTTGACGCATGTGTAAAATTTCAAACGATTAAAACTTGTGAGTGGGTGAAAATTGAGTCGCAAGATTCCACCCGAACAAATTACATACTGTAGAGTTCACTATATTTGTTAATGGTAACACTACAGTATATCGGCTCGTTAACGCACACACCACGTCTGACCCGCACAGTGGTTGACACTCGACTGAACCCCCCTCCGACGATAAACTTGTCTGCCCACAACTCCACACAATTTACCAGTATACTACACATACATACATGGCAAATTTTGTAAAAACTTGATTTATAATTTCCACTGTGTTTTTTTAAGCTCTGCTGTCCATGATACACCGCAGGGTGAATTAATATTGTGTTTAGTGCACATACCAAATCAGTCTCTGCTAGCAGCTGATGCGCAAGCGCAGGTCGGAGGCCGAGCGCGCGGCTCTGCGCGAGCAGCGAGGCGACCGTATTCTTCTTGGGCTTGCTGACTCCTCGGCCCAGGTTCCGGGGTCTACCTTCCCGGGCCCCCCACCCTCCAACTGCTGTAGGGGGGAGAACAAATGTCAATATGTGTTTTAATTTAACTTTGTGACGAGATTATACGATATCTTGATGGTAAACGACACATATGTCTATAGACGGCTGCAAAAAATCTAAAAATTCAAAATCATTTATTTCAAATAGGCTTAACGCTTTTGAATGGTCAATTATTTAAAAGCTACCACCGGATCACAACGCGGCCTCAACTGAGAAGATCCGGCAAGAAACTCAGCGGGCTTATCATTTTTTTTTTAAACATTGTTTGACAGTGTGTCCTGCTGTTCGAAACATAAAACAAGGGAGAAAAGAAGAAAACAATAAATTACGAAAAAATTACAACAAACTAAAAGACCAATTTTAACTATACCTTTTTATTAAATAATACTTTTCGACACTCGGACGAACCTTCCTTGGGGCTTGCGGGAGTGAACCATAGTATCTGGGATTCTTACTACCACTACAACCTCTGCCGCATCAGCACATGAGAGATGATCTGATGTGATCTGCAAGTCCTCAGTGCCTTGCCTTCGAGCCCGGATAGCCCCCACTAACCAGACACGGTGCTCATGGGGACGGGGTCACAACCCCGCCACCGTCCACCTCGTAGTTTTAAATTGAACCAAGCGATTCCTATTTACATAAAATGGCAACACTTTTTCTTTGGGAATGATGGTCACCGTTGGCCGCAGATGACCGTCCCTGTGTGCTCCTACAGCCATAACGGATTTTGACTTATAAGATGTCGTTTGATTCATCTTAGTTGTGTTATGTAGAAAGTATTTACTTTGTACATGGAACCATCCAGATAGGTAAATATTGCTGTGTTCCGGCGTAAAGGGCACTGTAGCTGGTGAAATTACCGGACACAAAGACTTAATATCTAATGTCTTAAGGGTCGGTAACGCGCTAGTGATTCTTCTGGTATTACTAGCGTCCAAAGGTTGCGGTGACTGCTTACCATCAATCGGGCCGCATGCATGCTTGCCACCTTGGTTGTATAAAAAAGTGGAGATATTGAATGAATAAATTGTAAGGGTAATTCAGTACTCACACTCACTGTCCTCGCTTCCGCTGGACTTAGGTCTTGGAGAGTCTGCGACGTGCGCATTCATTTCAGGAGCAACCCGACGAGGTTTCGCACCTGGCTTGCGACGAGCTATACAACATATTCCTTGTTAGTACTAGTGGTGTTCCGGATCGTTAAAAATGTATATCCGCGGATACGGATCCGAATACGGATATCTGGTGGCAAGATTCGAGGATACGGATCTATTTTATTTTATTTTTTATTTATTTTATTCGGGGAGCTTACTGCGATCTATCTTAACAACACAACACGGTTAAAATTTACAATTATTTATAAAAAAATCCTGTACCCCAGCTCGCACCTCTGATTTCTTTAATTAATCATGTGCGTATCGTCTTTGTGCGATTGTTACTAGCTTTCGGTGAAGGAAAACATCGTGAGGAAACCTGCATGTCTGAGAAAGCCAGCCAGCCAGCGTGGCACAAAAGCGATGGCCAGCGTGGTGGACTATGGCTTAAGCCCCCTCATCTTGAAGGGAGGCCCGTGCCCAGCAATGGGACATAAAAAAGGGCTAGTATTATTATAAAAAATATTAAATAGAAGCTCACTGCTTCCCACCACCCATCTCTTTGTAGATAAAATTAATTTATTTCAATAACACTCACATATTCTGTCATGGCTTGAAGACGCGTTGAGTGAACTGCTCAACGATGTAAGCCGCGAGAGAGCATCAGTCGCTTGCGAGCTCGCTGTCAACAAAAAACAATAATATTGTCCTTTTGACCTATACAACTATAGCGGCCAATCTTTGATGACATCAGCCAACCACGCAAAAGATGTTTGTTTGTTGATGTGTGTTTTGCACTATAAATTCCCAATAAAATTGCCCGTATCGGGCACTGTCTCTCCCCTTGCGCCCTAAGCTTGGTGTGAATCATACAACGTGTTACAAAATACCCCGTAAAAAATAAATATTTTTTTTTTATTATTTTCACTGATGTGCAAACCCTATTTCAGTAAAATTAAAAAGTGAACTACGCAGAATGTACCTACATTTCTACTTATTCGCGGAACGACAAAAATTTTAAAAGACCTAACCTTACTAGGGTTGACAACATTTTTCTTTGATGATTAATTATATTTTATACGTATTTTGTAACACGTTGTATACAAGTAGGTACTTACATACAGGGTAGTTTTGCATTTTTGCCATATTTGTAGACCTAACAGTTAAGGATTATGTTAATTGATTAAAAATAGTTTAATAATTCCCACTGAATTAACAACTAAAAGATAATTAATGATTCACGATTAACGTTCAACCAGAATAAGACCTGTCGAGGGCTCAGAATCAGTCCGAAGGTTGGCAAACCGCGCGTACTCTTGTTTATCTACTTTGCGCGAAGAGCGATGCCAGACGGGGTTATTTTATAGTGACGGTTGCACACAGGATTTCTTTTCGTACCAAACATAAAAAATCATTCATAATTTTACGTTTATCATTTAATGATTGATTTATGTTCTTTAAAAGGTATATATCAACCTCCGTAAATATGGCATGAATGTAGAACCACATTCTGTATAGTTAAATAATACTAATAACCTCTCAGGGGTAGCTTCTGTAAAGAAGCTGAACAACATTTGCGGTACTACTGAACAACATTTGCTGTGCCATTTCTAGTTTTTCATCAATAATTATAATAATATCTTGAGACAATCCACACACGGTCATCTGATCCCAAACTAGGCAGAGCCTGTACTATGGAAACCAGACAACTGATACTAATACTTATATACATTTTTTTTTTGTAAATACATACTTAAATAGATAAATAACACCCAGACACTTGGTGGGAATCGAAACCACGACCCATCGGTTAGCGGACAGGGTGTCTAACCACTAGACCAACGGGCCCGTCAATTAATCATCAGTAGCCGAAACACTGCTGACACAAGGCCTCCCCTTTAAAAGGGAGGGGGTGCCCAATGCCCGACAGGTATCCGGGAAGAATAGCACTCACTCATCTCCCCCCGTTGGGTTACAATACACATACATACTCTCGTACACACCCTTATGTGGTGAAAGTGCCTTCAGTTCGGACTAAGCAGTTTGCTTCTTCATTTATAATAAGGACAGCTAAGGACTGGAACAGTTTGCCTGCGTCGGTTTTCCCGCCCGATTATAATGTGGGTGGTTTTAAGACTAGAGTGAATAGGCTTTTAATAAGCTAGTGTGTTTTGCCATCCTCGATTGCGTCGCCGCTTTCCATCAGGTGGGACTGCAGTCAAGCACTAGCTTATAAGTGTTAAAAAAAAAAAAGCGCAATTGGGTAAAATAGTAATAATAAAGCAGGCACTCACGTGGTGTAGGTTTTAGAGATAGGTTGAGTGGTGCGTCGTCATCAAGGGATGATGACGCTTTCAGGCCGAGGTCCAGGGGTATCTCCTCGCCACTCGCTGAGTGACACTTCGTGCTTAGATTCAACCCTGAATCTGAAATAATAAATTAACATGGATTTAAGTAAGTGATAATAGATTAGGATAATCTTCTATACATATAAAATTACTTGTCCTGACTGACTGACTGATTCATCAACGCACACGCCAAACCGCTGGACCTAGAACATCGATATAATATATAAACTAGATTTGGTGTCACGGTTCAAAAAGTGGTGGCGAGAAATAGCGCCCTTGTGTCGCTATTTCTTTAAAAGCCACACCCTGACAAATTTATTTTTGCCGATAGGAGTGTCGCTACTGTCTACATGAAACTGTCAAACTTCACGTAATTATCATAATAGAAATGTTAGTTCACGTTTCCGCCGCCACCAGTACAGATAAGTTCGCAACCTCCGCGACCACATTTTAGATGTCATTTTGTTCGTGAATGTTTATCTAGTTCAGAGTTCCCCAAAATTTTTTGTGTCGTAGACCACTTGCCATGTTTTTCCGTGTTGGGTAGACCCCCTACTTACCCCCCCCCCCCCCCCCCCACTTACTACTGATATTATATTTGATAAAGGAATTGCTTTTTCAATGAAGTAATCCTTTAAAATTTAAAACATGAAATATTGATTCACTTTTAGTGTCGGTTATCAAAGTTCTTGCGAAGAGCAGCGGGTCTAAAAAGGCCACTTTCGGGGAATCATAATATGAGTAAGTTACCGTTTAATTTTTATTCGTATGGCAGCATTAACATGAAATATGAGTCTGCTAATTAGTGTTAATAAATGAATTGAGTATGATTGACCTAAAATGTGTGATCATTTTACGAAAATTACAGGAATTGCGAAGAATTTGATAGAAATTCAAAATACGAATTCCTTACAGAGGAAATGCTTAATGTGGCCTTTTTAGGCCCACAGTTCTTCGTAGATTTCTTGATTCATAATAAAACGAACATATGCCATATATAATAAATTTTTTACTTCATAGGTAATTTTATAAATAATGTATATGTCTTGATATTATAAGATAGTATGATGTAAGTAAATAGGTACTATCAGTGTATGTGTTGAGATCCACTATCGTGGACCCGAATTTTCATTTCATGGACCCCAAATTTTTTTTCGCTGACGTAGACCCTTTGCAGGTTGTCATAGACCCCTAGGGGTCGATATAGACCACTTTGGGAATCACTGATCTAGTTTATATATTATATCGATGACCTAGAAAGCTGAAATTTGGACAGCAGGTTCTTCTTATGATGTAAGCATCCACTAAGAAAGGGTTTTTGGAAATTCCACTGCTAAAGGGGTTAAATGGGGTTGGAAAAAAATAATAGCGGGCGTAGCCGCAGAAACTGCTAGTGTTATACTAGAACTAGACTATTGTATTTTGTTCTGCGATGGGCCTGTTGGTCTAGTCACTAGACTCTAGTGGTTTCCCTGGCTGCTACCCGATGGGTCGTAGGTTCGATTCCCACCAAGTCTCAGGGTGTTATTTATTTACCTTTAGCAAAAAAAATGTATGTATTAGTATCAGTTGTCTGGTTTCCATAGTACAGGTTCTGCGTAGTTTGGAATCGGATGACCGTGTGTGGATTGTGCCAAGATATTATTATTATTTGTAGGTTTATCCCACTTTGATAACTTGGGCGATTTAACCTGGGTGATTAAAGTGGGATAAGCCATGTTGTTTAATAGTCCGTTGTGCAAGAGACTCCAAGGAGGATGGCGACCGGCTTGTCGGTTCATGGGGACCATAATACGGCAGACTAAAAGGGAAAGCATTAAGGATCATCTAGTGTAGAGACCGCCCAATGTATACCTCTCTCTCTCTCTCTCCTTAGCATTTATTAATCCCATCTGATGGTGGGGTCTGGTTTTCCGTCTTTGCTCTATCCGACGTGTCATTTTCCGAAACATTGCAGAACTGCAGATCTTTTGTAATACAATCAGTCCATCTTAGCTTTGGTCTTCCTATTCTTTTGGAACCAGGGAGGTTAAGATCGATTGCGACATTTCCGATATAACTGGGAGGACTCCTCTTCACGTGTCCAAACCATCTCAGCCTACTTTCCTGAAGCTTATCAGCGATATCGCGTACTCCGAGACTACCATTGTATGAAATTATTTAGGAATATCTGTATATACTGTTCTTTTTGGTGTGCAATAAAGAGTTATCTGTCTATCTACTTAAGACGACGACGAAGAACTTAAGTGCCCTGTCTTAGTTTTAGTGAGTACAAAAAAGTATAGGAATAATTAAAATTTCTAGCCAATGGGAACTGACGGGTTATGTATTATATTGTTTGTAAATTAATGAACACGTTTGGATTACCTGTGGCAGTAGCGGATCCGGCCAACTGTCGTTCCAGCGCAGCGAGGCTGACACCGCTTTGACTAGCTATTGTCTGCAGCAACTCCCGAGATATACCTGCCAAAATAAGACTATGTAAGTTCTGGTGACCCGCCCCGATTTGTCATCATCATCATCAGCCGGAAGACGTCCACTGCTGAACATATGGCTCCCCCTTGGAACGCCACAATGAACGACAATTGGCTATTTTGCAGTTTTATACATATAAACCTTGCTCTTGAATCATTCTATGTATTAAGAGGAAACCGCATCAAAATCCGTTGCGTAGTTTTAAAGATCTAAGTATACATAGGGACAGACAGACAGCGGGAAGCGACTTTGTTTTATAATATGTAGTGATAGTGATTACGCAAAGATTCCATGACCATGACCACTCCGCCATGAATGATGATTAAGAACTTTAGAAAAATAGTTATAAAAATAAAACGCATATAGCCCTCTTCGTTCCGTCGGCGATAATAGAAACTACTTGGAATAACAATTTAGATGAATTATTTTTCAAACGTCTACCATTCCATTTTGAGGAGTTATCTTGTGTGGAGACAACCATCAAAAATCATCATTGCACAAAAGTTACTGTTTTTGCACATACCTGCATAATCTGATAGATTGGGCGGCGGCGTTCCGGATAAGGGGGCGTGACCGGACCGGTCCGGCTTGTTCGGCAGCCGGATAACTTCCACTGATGACCGGGAGTTGCCATATTCGTCCTGAGAAACAGATGAAACTACAGAAAAAAAAATACAGCCTTATTCTACTAAACAGCGGTCTGTCCATTGAACCTACGGTTTACTACGGTAACTTTGAAATAAAAATAAAACACCCCATTTTAACAGACTTCCTAAAGGAGATTTTTACTTCAATTGCCTTTTTTGAAGTTGCGAGTTGGATTCCCGCGGGGAGCAACGACTTTGTGTAGTTGTTCTTTACAGGCTAGGATAACGCAGGCTGATCACCTGATTGTCTGTAAAGTAAGATAATCCATGCGTCAGATGGGCATGCAAAAAGTCGGTCCTGCCTGCTGATCTCTCCCCGGTCATGTCGGTCTTCCGTCCCGTGGGATTGTGGGAGGAACAAGGAAGAGAGAGTGCACTTGTGCTCTCGCGTAGATGGCATATCATGCAAAAGATTGGCCACTGTGGTCGTATAGGCCAGGACATTATTATGTATTATTATATATCTCCGGTTTCTTTTAGCGGAATTAAAAAAAAACGTTTTATTTAAAACAATATAATTATTGCACAGTCTAAACTGATGCAGGGATATTATTAGTTTTATTCACAATACATACAAAACTACCTAAAATATTACTAACTCAGAATCATTGCAGCTGAAAAAACTCGTGTCATATGCAAGTAGATAGTTATCACTCGTTTACCTGTCATTACTGGTTCTATGCATACGAGGTGCATCGATCTCCTGATAGGAAGTTGTAAGAACGCTGGATACTTACCACCTTTGGCCTTTTGCTGGGCGTAGGGTGGGTCCGGTCGGGAGCTGACGGATGCAGGCTGACATGAGGCGGGTCCAGCGAGATAGTCTTCTTGCGGCCACGAACTGCCCCACCACCCGCCTAAACAAAAATGATAATAAACTGTAGGTTAGCTAGCCACACACTTTCAATAACATTGACCCGCCCGACTTAACTGTGCACCTCGCTGGAATACGACGTCACAGCGCCAGGTGCACACTTAAGTCGCACGGGTTGTAGAATATTGACATTATTGAAGGTTGTGTGGCTAGCCGTAGGATGGCTGAAGGCGTAGAGACCTACAAACGAGGCGTTATGCTCGGTCAGGGGCCTTACCTTGAACTCTTATAGCAGGGCAGTTTAACACGAAAAGTGACCTGTCTTTCAAATGTGTACCATGAGCGCACTAATTAGCGTGACAATGATATTGTCACGTGACCACTCACCTGTTTGTGTGACTAATAGCCGGGTGGCCTGGCTAATTAGTGCACTCATGGTAAGTACACTGGTCACTTTTCGTGTTAAACTACCCTGCTACAATAGTTCATGGTAAGGCACCTGGTCCGAAGATCTAACGGTTGATTTCAGATTTTATATTTATGTCACGTGGTGTTGAAACTTTACTAACGCGATTCAGCATTTTTTTTGGCACAACTTGCAAGTCTTTACAGATAAGTGTTGGTATGACGAAACTATGACGTAGTTTTTTTACGTTTTTCTATAGAGAATGACGTTTCGGTTTTGAAAACTACATCGTGGAGTATCCACAGCGATCTGTCAAGACTTGCGAGGCGTACTAGGCCTGCAGGAATGTTCATATGATGTCAACTTTACTACAACGCCTGAGGTTATCTCGACCTGTGCGATTTTTACTTGTCTTTTATTATTGTCTTTTGTCTTTTGTTGAAGTGAAATTTCTTATGCGACTTCGAAACAAGTTTAACGAACGCGTTAAACGTTAAGCGTTAAACTTGTTAACGTTATGAAAGCGCTCACGTGACGCAGTCATTCAGTCTTCAGTCATTCCGTCATTCAGTGTCGTTCAGTGTCGTACAGTATCGTTAAGTGTCGGTCAGTGTCGTTCAGTGTCGGTCAGTGTCGTTCAGTGTCGGTCAGTGTCGTTCAGTGTCGTTCAGTGACTTCCAGTGTCGTTTAGTGTCGTTCAGTGTCGTTCAGTGTCGTTCAGTGTGATTCAGTGTCGTTCAGTGTCGTTTAGTGTCGTTCAGTGTCGTACAGTGTCGTACAGTGTCGTACAGTGTCGTACAGTCGCGGGGAGGGGGAATAGAAAGAGACAGAGCGAGAGTGAAGTTTCACTTCTTCCGCGCGGAGGGACTCCACGCACACACATTATTTATTTTTCTAGCTCTTTTTATAGTGTGTATAAAATGCTCTAATCAAATTAGTTGCGGGTTTCGAGACAATTTAGCGTTTCCTCGGGACTCACCGAGGGTCAAACCTCGGTGTTTTCACCGGTGACCACTGTAGATCCTGGCTGACAGGAGTCACAGTAGTGGGAATGAGTGGTGGGATTAACGCGATTAAGGATCGTTCACATGTTATCAGCTTTACTACAGCGCCTTACAGCGCCATCTCTCGCGTTAGGAGGCAGTTACCACAAAATATAATATTATCTGCCTCCTAATCTTAGGTCCCACAACACAAGAAATCATAGAGGGGAGCCTATTGCCATATATTTTTGTTTGTATTTTATTAACATTTTGGTAGCTTCTTACGACTTGGTCCTCAGCTACTGGATTGTTTCGGCTTTAGAGTATACCAAAATCAAACTTGTAAAATAGCTGATTGCAAAATTATGCTAGATTACCTTAGGTCCCCCTGCTAATGAGGAGGTGTACTTGATGATCTCCGTGTCCGGCGGCAGTCTTACACCTCCGAGCACCGACGAGGGATCACTGCCAAAGGAAAAGCAACCATCACGCTCACGCCATTAGCTTCGGTATCGAATATTACAAGAGCGTTGCGATCCTACGGTAAATAAGATTGTCAAGACTTGCAAACTGATACACGGTTCGCGATCTAAATGTAACAAGACAAACACAGTTTGTTGCCCAATCATCCGCTGAGTTTTATCAGACATCGGTCTGCTCGACCCTCCTGACCCCATGACGGTCCTATTGGACCGGGATGCGCCGACCCCTCCCCGACAACCGTATGCTACACTAGCTATCAGACACCGGTCTCGCCGGCGAGGCCGAAGGGTCGTACGTATGCGACCGCAACGACGTGCATCACCCCACTGAGTTTCTTGCCGGTTCTTTTCAGTGGGGGCGCGTTGTGAACCGGTGGTAAACTCAGCCCTCTCTTAAGCGACAGCCCAAGCCGAGGCCGTGTCTCCCTGAGGTGGGCACTCAAGGGCTTGAGCTCGTCGCTACTTCTGCCGTTAAGGCTACAGTGCTTTAAGCGCTCGCCTCCTATTGCCCGGTGAAGCTGTAATGGCCATCTGCGACCAAGAGCGTCTATCATTCCCAAAAAAAAAAAAATACATCCGCTGAGTTTCTTGCCCAATCTTCTCAGTTGAGGCCGCGTTGTGATCCGATGGTAGCTTTTTTTTTTAAAAAGAACTATTGTGAAGCCTATTTTAATTGGCAATAAGTTAAGCGCCTTCACTATCCACGAATACGTCATCGCATCATCAGGTAAGATTGAGTAAAAAACCAGCTTCATTTTTTTTTAATAAAATCCCATTACGATTTTGCATGGCGAGATAATGGAAAGCTTCGAATATCGAAATGATTAGATTTCTAGATCTGAATTAGTTTGTTAGCTGATTATACTGATGTACAATAGTCACAACGGATGTTTGTGTCTGAAGTTGGGTTTGGCGAACCATTGCGCAAGTACAGCCGTGAGATGTCAATACAAAAACACAAAAACAGCTACTGCGCAGCGTCTTGCAGCCAACTTCAGACACACAAAGATCCGTTGTGACTACTGTAAGCTGATTTCATTTATTAATAACAATAATAGGAATGATGACCCTGTTTAACAGGGTCTGTTATGTACAACTTAGAATTACATAGAACGGTATGACATGACTAAACAACTCACCCTCCTTCCAAAGCAGCACTGATGCAAAATTTAATTATATCAATATCAAAAAAATATCACTACTTCTTGTTATTTACACTTCTTGTTATTTACTCGTGGGGTGTCTGGGTAAAAATAGCACCCTCCCATGCAACTAAGGGAAAACAAGAAGACGGGCAGCAGCGTCTTTCTATTGGATTACCTACCACCTATACTTCGATCTCCAAGCCGCCTGCCAAGCGTGGGGATTATGGCGACCTCTCACCAACGAATGTGGTTTTTTTATTATTTAAAAGGTAGTTAAGCGCGATGGTTCTTAACTATGTTTCATGAAAATTGGTCTAGCCGTTCGGAAGACCATCAGCTCTTTTCCGAGTCGAGGTGGGGATAATTCGTATACAATAGACGTTTTCATTGCTTTTATTAGTCCGAACGATCTGAAATTTAGAACATGTGTATATCCGATGATACTAGATAAAATGGTAGCCTTCACCAGGGTCTGATGATGATCAACAAGAAGGTGGTAACAGGATCTCGGGCCCAATAAACGTAGACCCATCGAGTTTGGCCAACCGATATTATACCGCGCGCGAGAAAGTCTGATTATTCTGTGAAAGGCAATTTAGCTAGAGAACTGATGGGGTGAGATTATTTTTGTTTAGAATAAGATCTAAACTATATTTGTGGATTGTAAATTGTTTGTATGGGAAATCTTTCTGACTGCCACTTGATCGATAACACGGCCTCCACAATAACATTGAAAAATCGTAGCAGGCTTGTATTTTAATATATAGATAGACGTCCACTGCTGACCAAAGGCCTCCCTCTTAGAAGGGAGGGGTTGCCATAATCCCCACGCTTGGCAGACGGCTTGGGATCGCAGTATAATAATATCTTGGGACAATCCACACACGGTCATCTGATCCCAAACTAGGCAGAGCCTGTACTATGGAAACCAGACAACTGATACTAATACTTATATACATTTTTTTTTTGTAATTACATATAAACTTAAATAGATAAATAACACCCAGACACTTGGTGGGAATCGAACCCACGACCCATCGGTTAGCGGACAGGGTCACTAACCACTAGACCCCAACGGGCCCGTCATATAGGTGGAAAATATATCCAAAAGAAAGACGCTGCTGCCCGTCTTCCTGTTCTCGCTTAGTCGCCTCTTACGACACCCAACCAGAGGAGATGGGGGGGGGGGTTTGCAATTCTAACACCCCACGGGTATTTAATGGTATATTTTTGTATTGATTGTATTAACTCACCTAAGTATGGTATGTGGTAGACCGGTCAACGAGTCTATTCCCCCATGCCGGTCTTTCTCTGAGCCCGTCATACCGAACGGGTACAAAGGAGACATGTTCTGTGGACAAACAATACATTAAAGATAGTGCACAGTTTTTTGGCAACTTTAAAGCTAAATTTTGATGGAATATTTTTGAGATTAAAATATGACTTGGTTGAAAGCCATTCATGGGCCCATTCCAGGGCCGGGGAAGCCGGATATTTGCTAAGGGCGTAAAAATTTAGAATCTCCATTTTAATTTGATGATTACGAATATTTATTTATTGCCATAAGTACGCTATCTTTACAGGTTACCCTAATACAATAACGTCTCATTTCATTAAAATTACAATTAAATTCAGATTAGATTAGAATTAATTAAGTAATATGGACTGAATATGTATAAATATGGACGACGTAATCGCTAAAGTAGGCACTGAAACCATTACAGTCGGTTATAATACCGATTCTGATCAGATTAAGCTGCCGCTCAACAGAGATGGTTACCACACCCTTATCGCTCGCCAGAGATAGTAGAGTCCGCAGCACGTACAGTTACCTCGACAAAGACAGAAGACTCCACAACACGTACAGTTACCTCGACAAAGACAGCAGAGTCCGCAACACGTACAGTTACCTCGACAAAGGCAGCAGAGTCCGCAACACGTACAGTTACCTCGACAAAGGCAGCAGAGTCCGCAACACGTACAGTTACCTCGACAAAGACAGCAGAGTCCGCAACACGTACAGTTACCTCGATAAAGACAGTAGAGTCCGCATCACGTTACCTTGCCCTTGGCAGCCTGTACAGCGGCGTGATAAGCGCCGTGGGCAGCAGCCTGCGCCAGCATGAGGTCCCCCCGAAGTAGAGCCAACTCCCGCTCCTTGCCCTTGCCGCTCGACGATGATGATGATGACGTCTTCTCTGTTCATCATCACGTACACTTCATTACTTTTATGATAAACATAAATAAATACAGTGATAGCCTAGTAGATTTCAACGAAAACCCGAAGCAGACACAGGTTAGAGCAAATTAATACAACAGTCCATATTGCAATGCAGCTGTCCAAGTCAGCGGTTAGAAACTAACGTAACGTAGCGGAATACCATTCACTTTGCAAACCGGAGTTCGCAGGTTCTAAGACTGCGGGGAGCAACGTTCAGGTTGTTGTTTGATACTGGCTTAGAGAATTTTACAAAACAATCACCCGGATGTCTGAAAGATTCGACACATGGATGGGATAGGTATGTAAAATAAGTAGGTCCTGCGTCTACCCTCTCCTCGTTCATGTCGATCGAAGGAAGAGAGGTATCACCCTGCGTCAGCGTAAGCACTGTGTATTATAATATATTTAGCATATATTGCTGATCTTGTGAAAGATTGGCCGCTACAGCCATATGAGTCACGAGGACATTATGTAGCCTCTCTGGTGCAGTGGGAAACTACTTGCATTGCAAACCGGAGGTCAGGAGTTCGAATCCTGGGGGGAGTAACAACTTTGTGTAGTTGTTCCTTACTGGCTAAGACCATGCAGGCCGATCACCTGATTGTATGTAAAGTAAGATGATCCGTGCGTCGGATGATCATCGCCTTATATTTTTTGACGCGGGGGAAATCTTCAAAAGATCTCCGGGCGCTGTGGGGCTCGACCGGGGTATGTGGGATTCTTACCCACTAAGACTCCCGCGGCTGTCGCATAGAGGGGGGACCCCAGGGCTCTCCGGTGGGATCTGCACCAGGGGCCTCTCAGTGACTTGCCTTTGAGCCCGCCGCCGGGGGTGCCCGGTGTTCACGAGGACGGGGGTCGCAACCCCGCCATCGTACTCAATGGGCGTCCTAAGAGCCCACACCCCGCGGATTAACATCGCATAAGTCAAGGTGTAAATGATGATCTTTTGAAAGTTTGGCCGCTGTGGCAGTACCAATCACGAGGATATTATTATTATACAAACTGACATGTAGATCTCTCAATGTAAGTTAACTCACTAGATGGAGGTGGCGCAGACGGCTTACTGCTGGGTTTGGACTGGTGCGAGGATGACACCAGACTGTTCAGCGACGCCAGACTTGATAATGACGACTGCTGGTGCATAGCAGACGGCGACGACGTCTTCGGAAGACCGTATGATGACCCTGGTGGTAAAGGAACGGTTGTCATCGACCAATATAATTCACAATCAATTCTGAAAAGACACTTGACGAGCCTACACAGTGGGAGTGTATGGCATCTCAGCGCTCAGGGTGGCGGAATCTCATTCAAATGAAAGTTTATGAATTTGAACTACAGCGAAAGTCTAATTTGGAAAAGAAAAGAGACGATCTCAAGTCCCGGCCACCAGCAGCCATTCATTAATTAACAGCTGAATGGCGTCCACTGCTGAACAAAGGCTTCCCCCTGAGAAGGGAGGGCTTGTAATAATCCCCACGCTTGGCTTGGGGATCGCAGTATAGGTGGAAGATAAACCTTTGTTCAGCAGTGGACGGCGGCATATGGAAACGTCATATCATCATCATCAGCCGGAAGACTTCCACTGCTGGACATAGGCCTCCCCCTTCGAGAGCCACAATGAACGACAATTGGCTATTTCCATCCACCTGCGACGCGCACAATATCATATATGTAAGTACCGAAGATCCCGATTTTTTGTAGGAACTGGAAAAAATCGATAGTAATAATGGTGTATTTATCGTATATTATGATACCAGTGGGCTAAGTTGCTCATTACACACGAGGCTGTGGGTTGCAGCCCGAGCTCTATGAGAGCGTGATTCAGCTTAGTGTGTAATGAGCAGAGCTCACGAGATTCTTACGGTTTTTCAACACATTACGACACACACAACACTTATAGATAGATCTAGAGATACGTGCCCCACTCACTCATGTTCTGCTGGTTGTTGCTGCTGCTCGTCGATGGACTCTTATCCTTCGTGGAAGCGCTCGAGGACGTACTGCTTCTGCCTGACCTGAAATTATTACCCTTACACGCTCAAGGCTGGAGTGAATAGGCTTATAATTAGCCCAAGGCATTGCAGGTAGCCTGGTGCAGATCCCATCGGAGAGCCATGCCCCTCTTATGTGCCGATGCGACAGCCGCGGCTGTTTTAGTGGGTAAGAATCCCACATACCCCGGTCGAGCCCCACAGCTCTCGGGACTTTTTGAAGGTTTTCCCCGCCATAAAAAAGAGGTCCCGGGACTAAAACTTATAATCTATACTTATAATAAAACTGTAACAGGTCCAATTCTGTACATTGAAGATATTTTGAAAATTATGTTTGGAGGGTATTCCGTAACCGATAATAAAGCCAAAAATGTATTTTTTTTTATTTTTGTCTGTCTGTCCGAGATACAGGTCTCGGCTGAGCATCACGCCGAAACTACTGGATGGATTGAAATGAAACTTGGCATGATTTGAGTTAATACTCCGAGGTAGGACATAGGATACTTTTTATCACGACATTCGGCACGGTTCCCTTGAGAGAGGGGACCTAAAGTCAAAATGTGTACTTGGTTATACGCTTGCTGCGATTTCAACAATTTTTCATTATAATTATAATAAATATTTGTACGGGAACGCTCATAGACAGTTGTTAACACTGTTTGGAAATCGATCAAGTTAAGCAACGTTAGATAAGGTCATTAAATAGATGGGTGACCGTTTAACGCCATTTGAACTAAACGTCTCCGTGCTTCGGAGGGCAAGTACAAAGTGGGTCCAAGTTTTTAACCGACTTTAAAAAAGGAGGTTTTGTATTCTATGCGAATGTATATTATTGAATGTTTAGTTAACGTAAACACAGCGCGGGCGGAGCTGCGTGGGTCAGCTAGTAGAATAATAATAACAGGTTTTTTTTCCGCTTCGGACCAGTTATACCATTGAATTATACCATTAATGGTACAAAAGGTATTAAGCTGTTCCATTTATAGCTATAGTGGTATAGGTAGTACTAGTTAATACCAAATCTTTTAGAATTTTTCTCCCACCCTAGACATTTAACAATCATAAAAATTGTGAGTAAGTATTTGTTAATAAGAAAGTGACTCCGTCAAGATGAGCCAACAAAAGGGGCACTGCAGCGCTTGCCCTTTAATATATTTCGTATACTTAGAGAGAAATTATATTTATTTGTAAGAAATGTGGTAAATGCATAGGTGTTACAATATTTTCTTAAATCTGAGCAAACATTTCGCCATATTTGGTGCAAAAATATTGAATAATAATTCTAAATACAATTAGTACAAGTGTGTACTGTGCTACAAAGACAATCAGCCTAACTCACTGCCCCAAGAAGTCTCCGAATTCCACAGCGATCTCTACGTTTCTTGGTTGATTTTTACCGACAAACAATTATCGCAACTTAATTCTGCAACCGGTTGCGATAGAAGAAGCACTATTATTCAAACGCAATTGTTTGTGAGAGACATATTATAATGTGTTGTGAACCGTTTAAGTTTGGTTACCACCGTCCGATACTATGCCGTCAAGCAATGTTATACATCAAGTAAACAAGTTCCGGCGTAAAGGGTACTGTAACTAATAAAATCACCGAGAATGAAACTTAAATGTCTTGTGTAGTGCAGTACAGTGCAAATCTCGATGTACACGCAGAACGCTTATCATCAAGTGAACATCATACTTGTATCTTCATTGCGATGTTTAAAATACAAAAATCAAGCAATTCTTCTATCGCAACCTCCAGTTGGAGAAGCAGAATAGTATTTCCTCCATCGCAACTGGTGGCGCAATTCATTTACGATGGCCACATGGGGAAATTTTCGTATTTAAGTTGTGAACGAATAAATAGCTACCTTTCATTCCGACTAGACAGTTTGCCAGGCTTCGAAGGGTGTTTCAGGCCAGCGCCCGACAGTGCAGAAAGGGCAGCGTAAGGGTCCGCCATCGGAGGGAAGTTCAGGCCTGAAGCCTGTAGCCTCGCGAGGTAATCCTGCGCCGCGAGGTGGGAGGCCATCGACCACCACGCTGCACCTGGGAAACAAAAATATACAATTTTTACTGGTAGACGCTGTTGACCGCAGATGGCCATTACAGCTTCACTGAGCAAGAGGAGGCGAACGCTTAAAGCACTTCAGCCTTAAGGGCACGGGGGAGCGACGAGCTCAAGGGCACCTCAGGGAGGCACGGCCTCGGCTTGGGCTGTCGCTTAGAGGGCTGATTCTACCACCGGTCCACAACGTGGTTGAGGTCGCATGCGTACGACCCTTCGGCTTCGCCGTGATGTCGTGATCCCATAGGACAACATTAGGTCTGGGGGGCGAGCATTACGTACAGTGGTCTGCATCGCGAGTTTGAAGGACTAGGATCGTAATCGACGGCGGAGCCGATTAAAGGGTTCGGGTGCTGGGACGCGGATTCAAGGTAGCGTTACGACGCTTCTTTGAAGAAATTACGAAGGGGATCTAACTTTAAGTCGGGAGAGATTACCCCTTCCCTCCAATATGGTTGAGGAGAGTGATGGCTGCTGCTCGAGTCAACTCGGCGCGGGTGCTGCTTGGGGGGACTGGTCCGACTACTATCCCTTTGGCCTTTTAGTTTGTTGTATTTTCGTCGTTTTTTTTTCTCTCCTATTTGATGTTATGAACGGCAAGACACACTGTCGCTCTGATCTAATTATAAAATGACACACTGTTTAAAAAAAAAGTAAAAAAATGACAAGCCCGCTTAGTCTCTTGCCGGATCTTCTCAGTTGAGGCCGCATTGTGATCCGGTGGTAGCTTTTTGTTTTAAAAAAAAATGACCTATTAAAAGCGTTAAGCCTATTTGAAACATTTTTTTTTTTGGCAATGATAGACGCTGTTAGCCGCAGATGGCCATTACAGCTTCACCGGACAATAGGAGGCGAGCGCTTAAAGCGCTCTAGCCTTAACGGCAGAAGTAGCGACGAGCTCAAGGGCACCTCAGGGAGGCACGGCCTCGGCTTGGGCTGTCGCTTAAGAGAGGGCTGAGTTTACCACCGGTTCACAACGCGCCCCCACTGAGAAGAACCGGCAAGAAACTCCGTGTTTGACTTTGATCACAACTGGCTCCGAGCGTCCGTCTCTCCTTCGTTGTATATTTTAACCAATGCTTCTATGAAGTGTGTACTTACTTGCAGCAGGGTGAAGTCCGAGGGAGGCGGCCTGGTTGGCGGCGACGCCGAGCGTGGTGGGCGGCGGGTAGCGCGACCCGAAGCCGAACAACGCCGCCTGCGCTTGCGCCTGCGCCGCCGAACCGCCGCCCGCGCCATCGCGCCCCCAGTACGCTGCAACATCGAACACACTTGTTACGGCAACGCGCAAAGCAATTGCTACTCTGTGTAAAACAATTGCTACTCTAAGTAAAACAATTGTTACTTATGTGCAATTATAAGTGGTCCCCTTTGCAAAAGATCGTCTAGATAGGGTTGTCTGGAAGAAATCGCTATAATATAGTAATATAGAATAGAATACTCTTTATTTGCACACCAAAGTAAAACATATAGAAAAATTAGAAAATAACTTAAATTATTAATATAATATTCTGTGACATTCTACACACAGTCATCTGATCCCAAACTAGGCAGAACTGATACTAATACTTATAAACTTTTTTTTTAAATACATACTTATATGGTGGTGACACTTGGTGGGAATCGAACCCCCAACCTATTGGTCAGCGGACACTTCTTACCACTAGACCAACAGGCCTGCCGTATTAACGATAAGAACGCCGTTTGTACTACCTACTGTGTATTAAGTTGTACCATTTCCTTGTTCATTTGTTTGGTGTGAGTAAGTATATTCTATTCTAGACTTTTTTGACTTTGACTTCGTCAGTTAAGCTGAAGAAAAGCGGCAGTGTGTAAACACTAAACATTGTTGTGTTCCGGTGTGACGGGCACTGTAGCTGGTCAAATCGGTGCAATGCGTAGTACATAGGTAATTAAATGGGATAAAAGAAAAAAAAATTGTCTCGGTAATATTTTTTTTAGTTTATAATATGATTTAATTTTGAAAACGTTTAATAAGGCTTGCGTATAGTTCCTTCAATATTCAGCAGGCGTTTTAGCTGAAAGACCTACCCCTATTTGTTTTTGATTGTATGTCTACGTAGTCACACACGCACACACGCACACACACACATACACACACACATACACACACACACATATTTAGTAATTTTAACATACTGCTTAATTCGGTTATATTTTTCCTTCAAAAACATTTTTTGTCGGCTTAGACCGTAAGTACGCACGTTTCTAGTAACTTATTACACATGTAACATGTTTTTGATGAATATTTTGTTTATTAAAACCGATCTTATTCCTAAGAAGTTAAATGCTTTGGAAAAACTAATTGGGAAGTGTTTGTTTAGTGTACCTTTACTATCGAACCTGGGACCATGAGAACACATGCGGTTGCTAATGAGCGTGTTCATTAATTTAAATGTAAAACCTCACACAGGTGTAAAAATACATACATAATAGTACATTCGAGTACATAACTTATTCAGACCACGCCAATAGCTATCTCGTCCTAAAATCGGAACGATTACTCACCACACACCATTTACAACAAGGAAATGGTTGAAATGTAATTATATCATCCATAAATAAGCGATATCGATCCTTAACACCGTGTATATTAGAGCTATTTGCTTTGAACAAGCGTAATAATAGAAATTCAACCGTAACGCGTTGCACATAAAGACTCTAATAAATAGATTACTAATTTCCCATATGATATGGTGAAAATAAAGTAACCCAATCGTCACTATTGCAAAATCAATCTTAAGCACCTATTTATAAGAATCTATCTTTAAAGCATACAGTTTCATTGTAATACATTCATGGACAATAAAACGCGTCAAAGCAAATGCAACCTTAAGTTAACAAGCAGTAAGAATTCCAACTACATTATAATATTTTGCGTGAGAATTAACGCGGAAAATACACGTTCCGGTGAAAATACACCTTATTGCTATGGTGTTAGGGTTGGTGCGTGCAGCACTAATAAAGTTAGATTCGCGAATGCCCTGGGTGCCAGGTTAGCGACCTCAGAGCCAGTTGGCTTATATCACAGTATAAATATGTATACAGTATGGAAGCTACCTACAAACGCTCGAAACGGCACACTCACACAAACATGCGCGTCGACGAGAGTTCTAAGCGAATGTCGCGATGCCGTCAGTTGTGCGTGCCGCGAAGTTAGTCTCCGCGATCTTTTTAAAAAAACATCAAAACCGAAGCTATCGTACGAGTATCGAGTATTTTAAATTGCCTATGTATATTGTTATTCTTATATTATTGTATCGTTATATTATATCTGGTCTGTGTGATCGATCATAATGAATTCGTGAACATTTGTAAATACAGAATGGCGGCGCTTTTATTAACACAAAAGTAAATCAAAGATGGTGGTTGCAATAATTATCAACTATTTTGTTATGGTTGTAGTTTTCGTGGTTTTCCGGGGTGTTATAGCGGATAATGCTGCCAAACTGTAAATCCAAGATGGCGGCTACAATAAGTTATCAACTATTTTGTCATGGGTATCGTTTTCATGGTTTTCGAGGGTATTGAAGCCGCTGGTGCTATCAAATCCAAGATGACGGCCGCAATAAAATTTCAACTTTTTCGTCACTTTTTTTTACTTTTTTTTTCATATCGCATAATATTTAAACACTATTTGAAATCAGCATTTAGATGTAATAGCATTTAGTTGTAATAGTATACCTACAGTGTATTTATGAATAGACTAAGGATAATAATAAGATCACTTTTAGCCTAATTTTTCAATCTGATGAAATCATAATTTTTTTTTTCATTTCATGTTCCTGCTTCTCAATTTCTTGTGGTCAGTTTCAATTGCTTGTGTTGTTTTATTAATTGTAAAACCTGTGTCCGGTGTATGCTGTTGCTCTCCGACGCACTCTAGCTGACGGGTATCCACGGAAGTTCAGCGTCGTTGTGCCAGCTAGGAGCAACGACACATGCTGTGTGGATAACCTTTCAACGGCATTCTAATTATTAGTTTAAGTGTACTAAGTAGGCTAGTTACTGTACAAGATGTCGTTGAATAAATGTTTTTCTTTCTTTCTTTTTTCTTTCTACTTTTTCGTTACGTCCTAATGACAAAGTTTAAGATCTATAGTTCTAGAAGTTACTGTATGTACAAGTTATTAATAAAAATTGAAGGTGTCAACCCTATCGCTTCCATGGAGTGTAGGTAATTATTTCGTCAACTAGGCTTAGTTTCCAAACTGTATTCATATTTTAACTGTGCTTATATGGTGTAATATCACGCGAACGCAGGGTTGTCGCGTGTGAGACTCGATGTTTGCAGATGGGTCATATGAGAAGCTGTCAAGCTTTCAAGTGCTATCAAAAAAAAAAAATGCCACACTAAATTGCCGCCTTAAATTGTCACACTGTAATCTTCTTATCCTTTAAACTGTATGTTCTCTTTTGGTGTACAATAAAGAATATTTGTATTGTATTGTATGTCCAATTTAATCTACAGATTATGGTAGATTCTATGTATAGGTAGAGAAAGAATTATTTTTGGTCGATATGAACTACACTTAGGTTACTGTGGGCCCCGCCGGCGGGCTCAAAGGCAAGGCACTGAGGGGCCCCCGGTGCAGATCCCACCGGAGAGCCCTGAGAGTTCGTGTGCCGATGCGACAGCCGCGGGCGTTTTAGTGGGTAAGAATCCCACATACCCCAGTCGAGCTCCACAGCTCCCGGGGACCTTTTAAATGTTTCCCCGGCGTCAATTAAAAAGTTACGGTAGAAAGGTTGGTCACTCAGCAAGATCTAAGGTTGATTTTCCAGGGTGCGGTCGACGAACGATTATTATTTCGCTATTCGCACACCCCTAACTGTCTTACTATAAACTTACCAATGCCTATTTAAAGTCTAAATGACGAGCTGTATTTTTAAACGTAACTTTCCATAGGCGGACAATCAGGCGTAAGTCCTAGTCGTCGAGTCGCTAAGTTAAATAAAAAAGTTATCTTTTTTTATGTCAATTGCCGTACAAATGTTACGCGAGTTTCAATGTAGAATTTGTATTTTGACAAAACAAAAATAAATCTTGTATTTTTTATAAACGTGTATTTTAAAGATTATAATTTTATTACAACTCGCCTATTTGATAATCATACTGTTTTCTAAGCAAAAAACATAGACGTCAGGTGGCTATTAGATTATTGAAAAAATACGTATCCTGTTTAGGTGGCAGGGCGTACCAAATGTGACATAATTCTAAAAACATTACACACTTTCAGAGGGAATCGGTAAAAAAAGTGTCTAAGAATATGATTTCAGAAAAATGACAGCCCTAATGATACCACTCATCTTCCCGACTGACATTTTAACGACGATACCTCGTGTCTACATACTGCATACAGACTAACGATGGAGCTGGTTATTTAGAGATGCTCGTCAACATCTTTAATGCATTTCGTTCACAAGAAGAGCAGTACATTCGCGACTGCCAATAGACAATTGCCTCCACTGCCGCTTGTCACATAATACGTTAAGTTCGGTTATTCCACCAGCTACAGTGTTTACACAATGCTGCTTGGTGGCACTATCTGGCACTGCAATGGTACTATCTGGACGGTCTCATGCATAATTGATCAAACCTATAATAGCACCTAATGGTCTCTAACGGCTGGCCTTTTAGAAAAGTTCAGTCACACAACGAGCCATGGAGAGAGCTGTGCTCGGAGTTTCTTTGCGCGACAGAATCCGAAATATGGAGATTCGCCGAAGAACTAAAGTTACCGATATAGCTCTCAGAATCTGCAAGTTGAAGTGGCAATGGGCAGGCCACATCGCTCGGAGAACCGATAACCGTTGGGGAAGAAAGGTTTTCGCTCGAGTGGCGACCACGAACCGGTCTTCCGATTCGTGGTCTACGCAGAGTCGTCTCTGCGTAGGCAGGCCTCCCACTAGGTGGACAGACATTGTGCGCGTCGCAGGTAACCGGTGGATGCAAATAGCCAATTGTCGTTCAATGTGGCGTTCTAAGGGGGAGGCCTATGTTCAGCTGTGGACGTCTTCCGGCTGATGATGATAATAGCACCTACCCATATTGCATTAAACATTAGACGACCCGTTGCTTTCAATTTCAATTTCATTTATTTGCAATAATATGGGTTAGGTACAGTTATTGATTGTCATCATGAGTATCACCATAATAGCCATTAAATAGCATGCAAATCATTTTATATAAACGTAAACTTATAATAACCGGATAAGTTTGCTATTACATTAAAATTTTGGTACTGTCATTATATAATCAGTCAAATTTAATTTAAATAAATAATTCCTAAAACAATGCAAAATAACATTTGTTTAAATTCATAAGTATAAATTTCAGCTGCACCTTTTCACCTAAATATTTCAGCTGCACCCAAAATATGCGGAAACAGCTCAGTGGGCGAGCGCTTGCCTTGGAAACAAGGTGCGCAGGTTCGAACCCCGGCTCGCACCTCCGATTTAATTTAATAAATCATGTGCGAATCCCCTTTGTGCGTATATATACTTTTAGACTTTCGCGTTCCATTATCAAACTTTATTCTAATCGGGAATTTATGCGATTTACCTTATATTTTGGCTTGACGTTTTTGGCCCCTTTGTGCGATTGTTATTAGCTTTCGGTGAAGGAAAACATAGTGAGGAAACCTGCATGTCTGGGAAAGCAAGCGAATGACGTGTGAAGTCCGCCAACCCGCACTTGGCCAGCGTGGTGGTGGACTATGGCCTAAGCCCCCTCATCATGAGGGGAGGCCCGTGCCCAACAGTGGGACATAAACAAGGGCTGGTATTATACGTAAAATACGGAATCAGTAATCATCATAATCATTAGCAGCCAATAGACGTCCACTGCTGAACAAAGGCCTCCCCCTTAGAAGGGAGGGGCTACCACAATCCCCACGCTTGGCAGGTGGCTTGGGCGGCTATAGGTGGAAGATAAATGCAAAAGAAAGACGCTGCTGCCCGTCTTCCAGTTCTCGCTTAGTCTGCTCTTACGACACCCAACGAGAGGAGATGGGGGATGCCATTCTAACCCGGTATCAGGTAATAACTGTAGTAAATTAAATAAATAAATGTACCCTGCTAAAATGTTATTTTTAACCGGCTCTATTATACTATTGTCGACTCGTATGTATGTACTTAATATTAAAAAAAAAATCGTAACATTCATACACGTTAGTCTTTGTGGGCTTCTAAACAAATTTACCAAATTTTACGAGTGTATCTTTTATTTGCATTGAACAGCAAGCCACCTAAGGCGTCAGCTGAAAATCAGCGCTGCATTATATAGGGTTACAGGAAAAGTCGTGCTAGATCCGTTAAGGGCGTGGAGTACCCATCATTTCTGACTTATTTCTCTATGAAACACCCCACCCTAAACTTAACCCTTTTCGAGATTCTCGACTTTAAATTTTTTATTGAAAATTGCCGATTTTTAGGCTATTAAATTTTATTTTGTTTAAGTTAAGTTAAATTTTTTATTTTTTACTTTTTTTTATTTTTTATTTTGGTTAAGTTTAGGGTGGGGTGTTACATAGCGAAATAAGTCAGAAATGATGGGTCTCCACGCCCTCAACGGATCTAGCACGACTTTTCCTGTAACCCTGTATGCAGGATCTAGCTGAGCTGTTGCCTTTTAGAGACACATTTACACACACCGAGATTGCTTACAATGTGTCGGCATAGAGATTAAATTATTTAAATGTAGTTGTTGTCTTTGTGTGCGGTAACTAGAACAGTGTTTGATGCTATGTAGTTTTTGTTGTAAAAACCGTACTTACCTAGCAATATAAAATTTGATCTGTAAATTGTATCGTTATACATAGGTACCTAAATTAAGTTGTACTGTGTTTGGTTATCTTGTGTTAGTGTGTGTGCTATTTGTGTTTTTAATAAATGTCTTTCTTCTTCTTCTTCATGAAAATCGGTCCAGTAGTTTAAGAGATATAGACTTTATGTTTTCAGTAAGTTACTATAACGTAGACGTTCTAGTTGCATGATAGTGCTGACACCCATTTTGGTAAAATACACTTACACTACACAGCCGTAAGAATATAAGTATATTTGCCCGTACCAGCCGGGTTGTTTTTTTTTTTTTTTTTGTTAATGATAGACGCTGTTGGCCGCAGATGGCCATTACAGCTTCACCGGACAATAGGAGGCGAGCGCTTAAAGCGCTCTAGCCTTTACGGCAGAAGTAGCGACGAGCTCAAGGACACCTCAGGGAGGCACGGCCTCGGCTTGGGCTGTCGCTTGAGAGAGGGCTGAGTTTACCACCGGTTCACAACGCGCCCCCACTGAGAAGAACCGGCAAGAAACTCAGTGGGGTGATGCACGTCGTTGAGGTCGCATACGTACGAGCCTTCGGCCTCGCCGGCGAGACCGGTGTCTGATAGCTAGTGTAGCATACGGTTGTCGGGGAGGGGTCGGCGCATCCCGGTCCAATAGGACCGTCATGGGGTCAGGAGGGTCGAGCAGTACGTGCCGTGGTCTGCGGCGCGAGTCAGAAGGACTAGGGGCGTAATCGGCGGCGGCGCGGATTAAACTGTTTGCGTGACGGGACGCGGATTCAAAGTAGCGTTTCGACGCTTCTTTGAGGAACTTACGAAGGGGATCTAACTTGAAATCGGAATGCAGATCTACGTTCCGCATGTACCACGGGGTTTTTCGAGAGTATGTATATAATGTGGGTATCAAATAAAAAAACTTAACGAGATAAATTGAAAACTGTAATTTGAGACCATTATGTTTGTTCGCATTCGGGCTTTTTATACTTTTATAATTTATACTTGTTGTTTTTATTTTCCATTGCAGACACCGGCTCGCATTCGTCTTGATTGGAGACATGCGTCCGATAGAAGTGGCATATTGATGGCTTCCGCGCTCACGGTAATAGGCCGCAGTCATGAGACGACAGGACAGCATTAATATGGATTTAATGGTGCTAAGGGCTCGTAAAATGGTAAGCGCTGTACTTATTTTACTACTAATAAACTATTTTTAGAATAAATAAAAACCGACTTCAATGAAAATGATATAAAAAGTATTAAATAAAGAAAATGTATTGAAGTCGGTGCTACTAACACTGGCTGGCACCGACTTCAATGTATTTTTTTTAAAAAGGTTTTTATTTTTTCTAAGTATATTTTTATCATCATCATCACCAGCCAGAACCCCTTCGAACGCCACAATTAACGATAATTGGCTATTTGCGTCCACCGGTTACCTGCAACGCGCACAATGTCGTCTGTCCACCTAGTGGGAGGCCTGCTTACGCAGCGTCTTCCGGTTCGTGGTCGCCACTCCTTTCTTCCCCAATGGTTATAAGTTCTCCGAGCGATGTGGCCTGCCCATTGCCACCTCCAACTTGCAGATTTTAAGAGCTATGTCGGTGACCTTGGTTACGGATTCAGTCGCGCAAAAAATCTCCGAGTATAGCTCTCTCCATAACTCGTTGTGTGGCTCTGCTCTTATCCAAAAGGCCAACAGTTAGGGACCACGTCTCAGTATGTAGTGTATTTAACCCTTTTTAGTGACTTTTTTCGATCGAGCCTCACAGCTCCCGCGGGGACATTTTGCGCGTCGCAGACAAAGGTGGTGGATGCAAATAGCCGATTGTCGTTCATTGTGACGTTCAAAAGGCCTATGGTTTGGGTGAGTTTAGCAGTGGACGTTTGCAGGCTGGTGATGTTTTGGTGATGTTTTTTTTCTTTGTTTGCCAGACGATTCAAATACTATGCTCATCCCTCAATCTATAATAAAGCCTTGAAATTTTGTGACATCAAGAACAGTTCCATTAATGCTGCCAAAAAGAAAGTCACTATTTGGTTAAACAGTCTTGATTACGTAGACACTGAATCTCTTTTTGCACAAATGGTATAACTTAATATTTTACACATAGCACATGCACAACATAATTATTTTATAACAACATTATATCCGAATTTTATTTATCATCATTCCTTACAAGCTAACAGTAACTTTAAAAATATATATATATATCCTGCACTTTTTAACTTATATTGGATTTCGATTAGTAGATTGTATTTTCAATAGGGACACAACTATGTTATGTTAACTCGGAATTGGTATCCCAAGATACAGGCTTTGCCTAGTTTGGGAACCCCTGGAAATGCTTGTTTGTTTGTTAAGTACTACATATTCTTGTAACTTCTTGTTTGTTGTAACTTTTCTTTTATTATTAGAACATGCGGTAACAGCTCATTGGGGTAGCGCCTAGGAAGCAAGGTGCGCAGGTTCGAACCCCGGCTCGCACCTCTGATTTCTTTAATGCATCATGTGCGAATCTTTGTGCGATTGTTACTAGCTTTCGGTGGAGGAAAACATCGTGAGGAAACCTGCATGTCTGGGAAAGCAAGCGAATGACGTGTGAAGTCCGCCAACCCGCACTTGGCCAGCGTGGTGGTGAACTATGGCCTAAGCCCCCTCATCTTGAGGGGAGGCCCGTGCTCAACAGTGGGACATAAACAAGGGCTGGTATTATTTTTATTAGACTATGAATACAGTTCTTACCGCCGAAAAGTCCAGCGGCGTCAAGGAGGCCATCAGGAGGCGCCTTACCCGCAGCCTCGGCGCTCTCCCCGCCTTCCTTGTCCATACCACGCCTGGAAAACCATTAAGTACAACATTAATACACAGATTATCGTATAATATCTGGACGGTGTTGAACGACTTGGTAGGTACCACTAGCCACTACCACAGCAGGCTCAGCACGATTTGCCAAGACTTCGTAATCTTGACAGTTCGGTGTGGTGTATGACGTAGTTATCGACCTAGCTAATACCGAAAATGACGTTTCTATGTCGATAACTACGTCATACTCCACACCGAACTGTCAAGATTACGAAGTCTTGGCAAATCGTACTAAGACTGCAGAGCCGCTTTAGGGTGTTTTAGTACAAAAATTGTCATCAATTGCTCCTATTAGATATTAAATCCTAGCCATCGATGTTTCTAGCAGTTAAATTCCTTCCCATCACTTACAATGTTTCTTTAACAAAGTCAAATCCCGTCGTGATAAACTATTTAAAAAAAAAACGAATTCAAACAAATTATCTAAAAAGCATAAAATAACGAAAATATTATTGAAGTTGGTGTTAGCGTACCTGCTGTGTATATTCTGCACCAACTTCAATAATATTTTCGTTATTTTATGCTTTTTAGATAATTTAATTTGAAGTCGCTTTTTTTTTTTTTTTAAATAGTTTATTTAACACTTTTTAGTGACTTATTTTACCAAGATAAATATCAGCACTATCACGCAACTCGAACGTCTACATTACAGTAACTTACTGAAAACATAAAAAGTTTATATCTCTTAAACTACTGGACCGATTTTGATGAAATTTGTACTCTACCCTATTACAGAACCTCCTTTTTTGAAGTCGGTTAATAAAATTCATACGGATCATTATAATGGGTCACGGTCTCGAATTAAAAGAAATCGTTGTAATCGAGAAATATTTGTCATCTATTTGCAAATTAGCCATTATGTTTATGGAACCGCCCCGCATTAATTCCTTCACTACGATTCGGAGAACCAGAATAGCTAAGTTCATGTCCAGGGTTGACATATGTACGAACTCCATCATAAAATGACTATCAGATAGTATATTCCTATCAGACATCTACAAACGATGGCTGCTAATCGCAGCCTGATTGCGTAATATATGTACTTCCAATGATATTAGTAAAATATCATTGGGTACTTTATTCATGTATATAGGTACTTATACTATTATTAGACGGGCCTGTTGGTCTACCCTTCCCGCCAAGCGTCTGGGTGTTATTTATCTATTTAAGTATGTATTTACAAAAAAAAAGTATATAAGTATTAGTATCAGTTATCTGGTTTCCATAGTACAGGCTCTGCCTAGTTTGAGATCAGATGACCGTGTGTGGAATTGTCCCAGAATATTATTATTATTATTATACCATTTATTTCAATTTCTTAAATTCTTATATTTCTTTCTATTCTTCTTCTTTATTATTATTATTATATAACTTTATTTTATATTATGTTTAATGTGTTTTTTTTATGATCTTATTGCAACGTTTTTTTTTTATAGATCTTGTGTCTGCCAAATAAAGAAATTAAGAATCGATCTTGTCTCTAACAAATTAAGAAATTAAAAAAATATTATTATTAGCAGCTTTAGTAAGTATATAGTATTGTACAGATTTTAACTATGTCGTCGCGCCTACTATGCGTTTCAACTAAGAATGTGGCCGCCATGATGATCGCGACTGCGGAACTTCACTAATTTTTTACGATTTTTGTACCGGCAGCAGAGTAAACACAAAATTAAAAATTCGCCCCGGGTTTGATTATTTATTGTAATGTCTTGTTTTCCTGTCTATTTTTGTTGAAACATCATTTTTAGCAATTATATATTTGAAATGACAAGATGGCGGCCACCTTCTTAGTTGAAACGCATAGAAAAACAAAACATACAGTCCGATTAAGAACCTCCTTTCGGTTGAAATTTTAAATTATACATACAATAATAAAGAATTGATACTACCACAATGATTTCATTGCTTTTGGCACGAGTACTCCGGTACTCGTAACACACTCCGGTGTGCATTTATTACGCACATTACGTAGTCGCACTGCCTGATATTTGCGGCATTTTTTATACAATTTGTTTTTTTTTGTCTAACAACCGACCGGTTTTTCATCGATATACATATTATATCAGAATTGGCCGTTCATTACAGACCTGAACAGGGTCAAGGTTGCATTTTGTTTCAATTATAGATTATTAGATAGAATGTAATTCCAGCCCTTGTTTATGTCTCACCGTTGGGCACTGGCCTCCCCTCAAGATGAGGGGGCTTAGGCCGTAGTCCACCACGCTGGCCAAGTGCGGGTTAGCGGACTTCACACGTCATTCGAAAGCTAGTTAGGCTTTCTCAGACATGCAGCTTTCCTCACGATGTTTTCCTTCACCGAAAGCTAGTAACAATCGTACAAAGACGATTCGCACATGATTAATTAAAGAAATCAGAGGTGCGAGCCGGCGCCGGGGTTCGAACCTGCGCACCTTGTTTCCAAGGCAAGCGCTCGCCCACTGAGCCCATATCGCTAGTAGATAGAGTATTTTAGTCTTTGTTACTCAAATTGGAGTGGTAGTTGTATTTTTTGACAGCCAACAACGCTAGTTATGTTTATAATTTTGCAGCAGTGCTTGCGCAGCCACAGGTTAAGAATTTTATGGACTTCCTTTTATTTAATTTACCATTTACTAGGTGGTAAGTTCCTTGTGCAAGGAACCATCCAGTTAGATACCACCGCAGTGCCAGATATTCTGCCGCCAAGCAGCAGTGTGTAAGCATTGCTGTGTTCCGGCGTGAAGGGCACTGTAGCTGGTGAAGTTACCGGACACAAAGACTTAAAATCTAATGTCTTAAGGGTCGGCAGGCGCGGTCGCAGCCAACGATTTTGGGGGCGGGGGGCGGGTTTGTTTTGCACTTAGATACCCTTGCCGCTAAATAATTTTGCCTTGTACGAGTATACATTTGGGGGGGGGGGGGTCCAGACCCTTACGACCCCCCTCTCGGACCGCCACTGGGTCGGCAACGCGCTAGTGATTCTTCTGGTGTTGCTAGCGTCTATAGGCTGCGATCAGTGGCGTGCACTGAAAGCAGGCAAAAATATCTGCGAGTTGTTTATGCTTTATGCTATTTGCTCGTGTTCCAGCACAAATATCCTTAAATTAACCAATATTACAAACATGTCCATTTACATTAAAAAAAATACGTTAATTCATGTCCAAACTAAGGTTTTTTTAAAATTAAGACTGTTTAGAGAAATCCTAGGGTAGGCAAAGTATTTTTGTCAGTATAGAGCCGCTGAATAAACTTATTAATGTTTTCAAATGCAAATTAATATGTCTATAGAATTTGCTTGCATATGGATATTTGAAATGGTATAATAACATACTTAAAATAGGTGAAATAAGCCAAATACATTTTTTTGCCTACCCTCTGTGCACGCCACTGGCTGCGATGACTGCTTACCATCAGGCGGGCCGCACGTATACTTGCCACCTTCGTAGAATAAAAAAAAAAACAAGTTTTCTAGAGAGATTCGATCCTTGAGATTGATGTTCGGAATTTAGCCAGTTCTATGTGTGGTGTAAATGAAATGATTTAAAGAACTAATGTAACCGACATAGCTCAAAGGATTAGCCAGCTGAAGTGGCAGTGGGCTGGTCATATTTGCCGCAGAATCGATAACCTATGGGGTGTACTGGTTCTGGAGTGGAGACCGCGAACCGGAAAGCGTAGTGTAGAACGCCCTGTGACCAGGTGGAGCGACGATATTCGCAAAACAGTTGGCAACTGGATGAGGAGAGACGAAGATAGGGCTCAGTGGCGTGGCGCGAAGGCATATATCCAGCAGTGGACTGATGTGGGCTTGATGATGATGATTGCAAAGTGTGGCAAGCGAGTTTTCGACTGTTATTTCTATTGGATTACCTACCACCTATACTGTGATCCCCATGACGCCTGCCAAGCGTAGGGATTAAGTACACAATACCTCAATAGGGCATGGCAACCCCTCTCTTCTAAGGGGGAGGCCTTTGTTCAGCAGTGGACGTCTTTAGGCTGCTTATAACGATGAGATGCGTCACACATGAACGACACGACAGCTTAGTGTGTTTTCGCCATAAAACAACACACAGTATATACTCTCGCTGTCACGGACGGTGTATCACTTTCAATACGATAATCGCTTGCCTGCGTGCGGCTGTTAGCGCACGTAACGTGTCGTTATAACTATTTTGATTGAAAACTGGACTACAGCGTTCATGATCGCGATAGTACAATTGAGCACAATACGAACAAAAGGACCACACTCGCAAAAAAGCGTTTTCTCTTGTGTTTCAACTGTGGCATTCATAACTTTGTGTTTTTGTTCTACTTTAGACGGCTTCACTTACAAGTAGCCCCGTCTTATTCTTTTAATCTGAGGATGAATGGAAAAGTTGCATGAACCCCTCCCTTCTAAGGGGAGGGCCTTTTTGCTGAACAAAGGCTTTCCCCTTTGTCATAATTTTCACGCTTGGCAGGCGTCTTAGGAATCGCAGTATAAGTGGTAAGTAAGTTTTACCAGGTGGTAGGTTCCTTGTGCAAGGAACCGTCCAGGTAGGTACCACCGCAGTGTCAGATATTCTGCCGCCAAGCAGCAGTGTGTAAACATTGCTGTGTTCCGGCGTAAAGGGCACTGTAGCTGGTGAAATTACCGGACACAAAGACTTAATATCTAATGTCTTAAGGGTCGGCAACGCGCTAGTGATTCTTCTGGTGTTGCTAGCGTCTATAGGCTGCGGCTGATGGTAAGCAGACATGCTTACCATCAGGCGGGCTGCAGGCTTGCTTGCCACCTTGGTAGTAAAAAAAAAAAAGTAGCTAAGTAGTACTGCCCGTCTTCTTGTTCTCCCTTAGTCGCCTCTTACGGATATCCAACGGGAGGAGATGGGGGGGTGCTACCCGGATACTCCACGGGTTGTCGGTTACAAACGTATGTAACAAGCTTTTGAAGACGGTACGACACGTCAACAGTGTGTTTCCCGCATTACAATGTGGTCATTACTTCGGGATTCGGTATTACTTTATGCTAGCCGCACACGGTCCATAATGTGGCCAATGTTCGACAACCCGCCCGACTTAAATGTGCTCCTCAATATTATTGAACATGTGCTGGCTACACGACAACAGGCCGCCACAGGCTTCAACGGATGCGCTGGGTCCCACGGCCTGTCGGCCCGGCCTGACGCTGTCTGGCCTGTCGACCATCAGGTCGTGGGACCCGGCCATTAGATGGCCTAACTTATAACGGCGGCGCGTCCCGACTGTTCTTATTCTTTTAGTCTAGGCTGAATATGCAACCAAAAAGTCAGTCAAGTCAAAGTCAAAATATCTTTATTATGTATAGGCCCCACGGAGGCACGTACACAAAAATCATTTTTACAAACTACCACCGGATCGTAACGCGGCCGCTACTGAGAAGATCCGGCAAGAAACTCAGAGGGCTTGTCATTTTTTGTCATATTTAAAAAAAAGTTTTACCGATTATACATACTCGTAAGTCAGCCTTAAAATTCTAAGCTTGCATGAGTTGAGCAGTTCAAGCACACGCAGCTTTATCCTCCAGGTAATCCGAGATTTTATAATAGGCCTTTTTTGACAATCGGCTTTTTATCTAAGGTTTAAATTTGTAAAGTGTAAAAAAGTGTAAAAGAACCTGTTCCATAGATAATGAATTCTATCTATTATAATTTCACTATTAAAAACTCACGCAATTACGCGTTGGGACAGGTTATGGACATAGACAATGAGCTGACGTCATAGTCTGATAACTTTTTTTGTTACGATAAGTAGCTATAATAATTATTATTTTTATCAAGGCCGTTACGTGATAATATTGAGATATCACTATCATTTATTGCTCTCCATGATTATTTTGTATGATCTTGTCACGTTATTCGACATTTTATGACAATTTTACATAAATATTTCATAAGTGATTAGTATCGAATCAAACCGAGACTCGATACTGAGTAGAGAGATACCGAGTCATAAAATACTCATTATTTTGTGGTTTAGTTCAGAGGATTTAAAACTACGTTTAGTTTGTATGAGATCTAACACTCAGATCTAACATAATGTAGCTGGGCAAAAGATCTTTAATTTAAAAAAAAAAGAAATGTTTAGATAAGTAGTTAACCAAGCAATTGAAATGAAACTAATTTTACGGATTATTAGAACTAACTTTATCAGATATAATCCGTAAAATTAGTTTCATTTAATGTGTAATATTCGCGTAAATATCAGAAATCATTAAGCAAACAATATTAAAAAAAAAGTGTGCTCCTCAAACGTGGTAGAAGTGAAACATTCAAAAAATAAAATTAAAAAAAAACTGTCGCTTTTTCGTTTCATCGACTTTCAAATTACAACGATTCTAAAGAAGTTTTCACTTCAAAACAATCCATAAATAAACCGATATCATAAAGTAGTTGCTCAAATAGTTATATCGGTGTATAATGACAGACGAAGTCGCGCCTTAAGTGTCTTTACGTTTTAGATATACCCTAAGAACTAAAAGAAAAAAAAACTAAATAAAAACGAAAAATGGGAATAAGCACTATAAGTTATCACATAAATAGTTTAACGAGAATATAAAACGTGGGGTCAGACTTGAGCTCGTCTATATTTTTTAAGAGTTATTAAAAAAGTGTCTATTTGTTCTTGAAAGAAGAGTAATTTTAATTAATTAAAGAGAGACGCTCATAGCCAGATGTAACCACTGTTCGGTAAACGATCAGTTGGGTAAGCAACGTCAGGCAAGGTCAGTCCTTAGATGGGCGACCGTTTAGTGGCATTTGAACTGAGAGCTAAGAGCTCGCTAAGACTAAGCTAAGTCTCTGAACTAAGTCAGAGGCCTAAAGGCAGCTTGAAAAGTCTGACACCAGGTCGGCCAACAACCATACGACATAAAAACATTATTAAAGAGAAATACTTGTTTTCCTCGCGATGTTACTAATAAAATAATCATAATGACATCCTGGCCGATACGACCACAGCGGCCAATCTTTCACAAGATCAGCCATCTACGCGGGAGATATTATAGTGCACAAGCGCTTGCGTAGACACAAGTGCACTCTCTCTTCCTTTATACCTTTCACAATCCGATGGGACGGAAGACCGACACGACCGGGGGAGAGGTTAGGCGCAGGACCGAATTTTTACATGCCACTCCGACGCATCGATCATTTTACTTTACAGACAATCAGGTGATCGGCCTGCATTGTCCTAGCCAGTAAGGAACAACAAAAAGTTTTGGCCCACCGCGGGATTCGAACCCGCGACCTCCGGTTTGCAAAGCAAGCAGTTTCCCGCTTCGCAATGTCACTTACTACAATGTCAGTGACTACTTATCGTTTAAACCACACATAGCATTATCAATATAATTGCATCATGACATGACGTGACATTTCATATTATGAAAGACCTCCCTTGACTGACATGGCAACATTAAGATAACGGCCATTATAAAGGCCGATAGCCTCATCAGGGATGGCCAGACAGGGCCGGACCAAACTTCTTAAATAATTTTATATTAAACATTTTTTTAGTTTGTAAAGAAAAAAAAAGGTGTAAAATTAAATTCTGGCCCTGTCTGGCCATCTGCTCGGAAAGTACCTTCTGCCTTTTTCGGAAACGAGGCAGAGAATACGTCTTTACTGTCATACAAATATGCGGGGGGAATAAGTGTATGAAAAATCTAAGACATACAAATTCTTTGATGAAACCTAATAATGACATACTTAGCTGTATAACCATGTTCGCAAAAAGATACTGGCCACTTTCTTGTTTAGTACATTATTATAAAAACTGGTCAAGTGCGAGTCTGACTTGCACACTAAGGGTTCCGTACTTTCTTTGGACTTAATAAAGGTAGTTTGCTATGCATCTAACACCTCAGGCATCAGGCAGCAAAGACCAAATCGACCTCCATCGGGAAAGTAATCAAGGACTACGCTGAAACGCATGAACGTCGGCTTCATCACCATGTGAATGTCGAGGCTATCCAGCTCCTCGACAACACGGACATAGTGAGAAGACTGAAAAGGACAAAACCTTTTGAGTTAGTTTAAGTGTTAAATTAGTGCAGTGTAATGCAGTGTAGAACACAATAACAAAGTGTCTTCACCAATAAGAAAAGTGCCATTGGACACATTCTTAATCTAAGTAATAAAGTAAGTAGTAAGTAATTAGTTTAGGTCAAAATAATAGTACTGATTAAACCTCGTGGGAGCAGCATTAAGAAAAAAAAAATATACCTATATGTGAATGTTGTTAGTCAAAGTGGTCAACCTAGTGTCAACAGAGTTGTTCAAACTGAGGCAGCTATTTTTTTTCTTTCATTCATTTATTGCAACCCAAGGCCGCCACACAAGGATAATGCAACAAGAAAACCCCCACCCCACTCGTGATTCAACCCCCCAACCCCACAGCAGAGGGTGGGCTTGGTACTCGGGGGTGTAGGTACGTACTTGCACACTGACACACTATGTATAGTTGACCTAGGTTAGGAATGAGGCGTCCATTGAGTACGGCGGCGACTCCGAGGAGGACGGCGGCGGGGTTGCGACCCTCGTCCCCGTGAGCACCGTGACAGGTTCCCGGGGGGCTACAATGCGCCCCCCGGCGGCGGGCTCAAAGGCAAGGCACTGAGGGGCCCCTGGTGCAGATCCCACCGGAGAGCCCTGGGGTTCCCCCTCTCATGTGCCGATGCGACAGCCGCGGGGGTTTTAGTGGGTGAGAATCCCACATACCCCGGTCGAGCCCCACAGCTCCCGGGGATCTTTCGAAGATTTCCCCCGCGTCAAAAAAAAAAAAAAAAAGGTTAGGAATGAGGATCGCTCGGGGTGTGGGCCCTATGAGCGTCCATTGAGTACGGCGGCGACTCCGAGGAGCACGGCGACGGGGTTGCGACCCCCGTCCCCGTGAGCACCGTGACTGGTTCCCGGGGGGCTACAATGCGCCCCCCGGCGGCGGGCTCAAAGGCAAGGCACTGAGGGGCCCCTGGTGCAGATCCCAACGGAGGCCCCAGGTTCGGCCCTCTTCATGTGCCGATGTGACAGCCGCGGGGGTTTTAGTGGGTAAGAATCCCACATACCCTGGTCGAGCCCCACAGCTCCCGGGGATCTTTGGAAGATTTCCCCCACGTCAAAAAAAAAACCAAAAAAAAAAAAAGGTTAGGAATGAAGATATGGTGCATTAATTAATTAAAATGCATTAAGGTATTTAGAGTATTAGTTTTATGGGGCATGACAGGTAGATTTTTTTCTTTTTTTATACCACCAATGTAGCAAATAAACACGTCCCTTCTGATCGTAAGCAGTCACCGCATACGCTAGCAGCACCAGAAGAATCACTAGCGCGTTGCCGACCCTTAAGACATTAGATATTAAGTCTCCTGTGTTCAGTAATTCCCAATAATGTTTTAAATAACCAGGGTTTTTACCAGGGGCGTAGCTACCGCCATATCAGCCGTATCAATGATACGAGGCCCCTCTGTAGCACGGACGGGTGAACAATAATTCGTAAGAAAGATGTTAGATAATCACAAAGTCCGTACTTCATTTGGGCCCGTCAACAAATTTTGATATAGGGCCCGTCTAAGGCAAGCTACGCTTCTGGCTTTCACCAACTAAAACCACCGCAACTGTCGCATCGGCACATGAGATGGGGCGATCTGCACCAGAAACCCTTCAGTGTCTTGCCTTTGAGCCCGCCGACGCCGGTGGAACCTTTCACAGTGTTCACGGGGACGTCGAGACCACGCCGCCTTCCTACTCGGAGTCGCCGCCGTACTGGATGGATGTCCTAGGGCCCATACCCCAAACATCCGGCCAAACTTGCACAATCGACCTACCTCCTTGTAACATGGTTGTGGTAGCTATATGTAACGGCGACTCCAAAAAGGACGGCGACGTGAGCACCATGTCAGGTTCCTGCGGGGCTACAATGCGCTTCACGGCGGCGGGCTCAAAGGCAAGGCGCTGAGGGGACCCTGGTGCAGATCTCACCGGAGAGCCCTGGGGTGCCGATGCGACAGCCGCGGGGGTGTCAGTGGGTAAGAATCCTACACACCCCGGTCGAGCCCCACAGCTCCCGGGGACATTTTGAAAGTTCCCCCGTGTCAAAAAAAAAGGCTTAGGTAAAAATACTCATCAATATTCATTATTCCGTAACGGTGCGAACGCATCTAGAGACGGCTAGACCTGGACATATAAGCGGACTATTGTAACGGATTCGCCTACACTACGAATTTTTATGCTTCATGCCGCTACCACCCGAATTTGGTGTCCATTAGTAAAGATACAAGAACAGTCAGTCTTTAACGTGAGGTCAAAGATTAGGTTATAGAAGGAGAAATGATCCTGCGTGCTTAGCGTATTGTGCCTATACCTAAACATTTATTTATTTATATACCAACAGTACACTTATGATTATTATCATTACAACGTTCACAGTTAATAATTCTGATATGTGAACCTATAACAGGTATAAACAACATTGTTGATGTTTAACATTTAACTAATAGGAATACACTAGTCTTAGCGAGCGAAGTTATAATCACAAAACTTTTTACACATGTAATAAGGTCAGTAGAAGCGTGCGTACTAAACAGACATCCACTATATTTTTAGGAAATATGCATTTAGTGGCATTAGAACTGAGCGACCAATTGTTTCGGAGGGCATTTAAAAAGAAGTCAGCCCCGGTTGTTGTCATCTAGACATCAGTCGTTAAGTTATTCAGATGCTGCAGGGTAGCTTGAACAACTCTGAGACTAGTTAAGCCACTTACCATAAGACAAAAACATCTTGTCGTCTCGTTTATATAAAACATATACATCATCAGCAGCCTAAAGACGTCTGCTACTGAACAAAGGTCTCCTCCTTAGAAGGGAGGGGTTTCCATAATCCCCACGATTGTCAGGCGTCTTAGGGATCGCAGTATAGGTGGTAGGTAATTCAATAGAAAGACGCTGCTGCCCGTCTTCTTGTTTTCCCCAACTAAAGGAGAGGGGAGGGTACTATTATATATGTATACATATAACGTATAACTTATTGTATTAACAAACTTAGTTAGGCGATTTGATCTTTTGGCTACCTGTAGTGTTAGGTGAACAGCAAACTAAGTTTTACACGTCCAAAGAAGGTACAGAACCCCCAGTATGCGAGTTCAACTCTCATTTAACCAGTTTTATGAATAATTGTTTCGTTTTGAACACAGGTCTTAAAATATTAAATATGTCAAGCTAACTAACTCTATAAAGAAGATATTACATACATGTTAATGCCGGCCACATACAAAAGGTTGAACACTTAATGATTATCAATGAACACTAATTAGAAAAGTGGTCTGTCAATTTTATCAGTTCTTTAATTGATAGGTGACCTTAAAACTGTTATTTAAATGTTATAAATTGAAAATGTGAAAGACACTGACGTTTTAATTCGCAACTTTAATGTAATACTAATTGCTTTGTAAATAAGTTATTTTATAATGTCACCCAGGCCGATCTTTAAAAAGATAAGCTAAGTCAAGAGATACGACAGTGCACAGCTGCTTGCACAGGCCTGCACAGACAGTTATACTTTTTCTATCTCTCATAATCCGATGGGATAAGATACCTACTCGGCCGGAAAGAGATCAGTCGCGGGAGCGACTTTTGACCCGCCCATCTCATATGGAACAAAGAGTTTACTCTCCGCAGAACTCTAAACCGTAACCTTCGGTTTAAAAAACACTTGCCGCTGCGCCACAGACGTAACAAATTATTTTAAAGAGCTCGTCGGCACCTTAACCTAGCATGAACTTCGGTTTGTTTTGTAACTGTATTTCTGTGATCGGTCTTATCTATATCGCAAGCAATATGTCAAAAATCCTCACAGAGGCATCGCTCGGATTTCTACCTATCTCCGCGTCTGCACGTCGCATAGTACTCGGCGATGGTCACGGCGGGCGACCGTTCAATGACCCCTCATTGTCTCAGCTTTTACCCGGTTCGGATCACTCGTGTTCAACTAACTAGAATTAGAAAACGATTTAATATGCCGTGAGAAGCGGTGAGGACATACTGCCGCTATTTGAATTGTTCGTATCGACTTCTTTGTACCTAGTTGCCCCTTAGAAGGCCCTCCCTTCTAATGGGCAACTAGGTACAAAGAAGTTAGCAGATACAGACAGATTTTTATACCTTGTAATAATCACTACATACATACATATTAAGTCTTCCGCCGCGTCTGATTACTCAACGGATTTTTATGCGGTTTCCACCAATAGCTAATAGTGATTCAAGGTTTAGATGTATGTATAATGTAAAGGCTTTGTGTAAATTGGTTGCAATATTACGATAATTGTTGCAAGTGTCGGAAAAAGCGCGGGTCACTAAAGGCTAGTTCAGACATGGCGCAATTACCGCGCAGTACACACATATTGCTTCTTCGACTTCTATTGTTGGAATGAAGCGGCTGTATCCCAGGGTTGGATTCAGACTCTCAAAAAATATTCTACTTGGAAAATAAAATTATACTATTTGTCCAAAATTATACCACGTTCGAAGTTTTATGAAAACGAATCGTATAGGATTCGTTTCAGCGTTTTTGGTTTCAACTCAAATAAAATTGCATTAATAAGTAACATTTTATTTAGTTTAGACAAAACTAATCTTGACATTTTCAGGAGTGTATTTTTGTTACTACGCGGATTCTTAGGTAGAGAAGTTCGTTAAAATCTATGCACCCGCAATTTTTAAACGCGCCGCCGAAGCGCCTCTGACGCGTGTTTGTATTATTACAAGGACAAACAAACTGTTAGGTGGAATAAAAAACGCAGTGTGAATAGGCCTTATAAAACTGGTTTGTTTTATCATCTTGATACTTGTAGGAAATGTTCCGCCTTCTTTTTCGTTGCCTAATTTGCCGTACCTATATACAGAAATTCTCAATATTTTACGGTAAATATTAAAAGCAATAATACAATTCGGTCGACCAGAAGATAGGTATTTTATAGTAGCATGGAGATGGTCAGGTCATACGATAAGAGGTAAAGAGAAATGGAGCAAAACAATTATGCCAAGAGACCAAAGACGGAAAAGAGGAAGACCATTTAAGAGATGGGAAGATGACATCAGAAAGGTAGCAGGAAGTACTTGGACTAGATTAGCCAGGAATAGAGAGAGGTGGAGAAATTTTGAGGAGGCCTTTGTCACGAATGGCACACAGATGAGGGTTGAGGAGGCAAATTAAATAAAAAACATTTAATGTAGTTAGTATATAAGTAGTATAAAGCTAAGGCACCATTTGTAATTACACTCATGTTAAAACCTTATCTGAATAAAGGCTATTATTATTATTATTATATATATTATATTACACACAGTAAAATAATAGTACAAATAGTATAATTATACCACGAAATCCAACACTGCACCCTACCTTACTCCGCACACACATCGCGCCTGTCTGAACACTTTCAATCCTCGCGTATTGGAATCACTCGGCATGAATACGCGCGGATTCCGATTATTACTCTAAATTGGGCCATCGAAGTAGTTGATATAAAGGCGTGTCTTCTCTTTCGTAAAGCCCACGTCACAATACACATTTGCAGGATGCTATTTTTAAATTTAAGCGTATTTTAAACAGAACCCGGATGATTAGTATCAATGGAGTGTGAATATTTTACGACCGTGACTCAGTGCCGACTAGATTGTATTTTTGTCTAGATATGTTACATATATAAATAAATAGGGCATTATTGGCGAGAAGCTATTGACTTCTATTATCGATATATCTTCATTCTTCTAATATATAATAATAATGTCCTTCTGGTGGATACGACCACAGCGGCCAATCTTACACACGAACGGTGTCGCCCGTCTACCACCTTTAGGACGACAATAGCTTCCACGAACCGTGTGGGCGTGGTAAGCGCACGTAACCTTGTTCAAACTCTTTTGATTTCTGACTCTCGTGTTCGCGGTAGTACCTCACTATTTATACCTAATAATAATAATAAACAAATCTTTTATTGAATCAAAAAGGTATTCTATAGTAACCCGCCAAACTGCAAATTGTAACCTACGCTCGGTGGTCGAGCGTAGGTTACAATTTGCAGTTTAAAATAGCTTTAGGTCCATCAACTCTGTGTCAAACAACAAACATCGTGACACGAGATCTATATTAGAAGTCTTTATATATGTAGCGGCAACCCCTCCCTTCTAAGGGGCAGGCCTTTGTTCGGTAGTGAACGTCTTGCGGCTGCTAATGATGATGATGGTGATGATATATGTAGCCTCCGTGGCGCAGTGAGAAACCGCTTGCTTTGTAAACCGGAGGTCGCGGTTTCGAATCCTGCGGGGAGCAACAAATTTTACAACAGAAGGCAAGCTCGGATGTTCATCCGAGCTTGCTTTCTGTACACGGATTACTTTGTGGCAATACTCAATGACATTGTTTGATCGCCACTCTTACCCACGTGCAAGGCGGATGATACGTTTGTATACATGAATTATCGGGGGCAATGGTCACCATTCCGCGTATAACCTGGCGCGGATGCCGCAGGAAGTAACCGTCGCGATTCATGAGTTCAAAGGCTTGGCACTTCAAAGCGAAATTACGAGTCGCAAATGGTTCAACCATCGATCGATTCTGTCCCTTTGGCCTCTTAGTTTGTTGTAATTACGTCGTTTTTTTTTCTTCTCTCTATTGATTTATCTGTCACTAGAGCTGATACAATTGGGTATTTGAATATTTTTTTTAGTTGATAAATGGAAAGATCATATATAAGTTTTATACTAAAACTATTTTTAGTTTTTTTTATTTGCAATAATTCAAAATTTATTTCGAAATAAAAAATATAATTTTTGAATCCAGTACCGGAAACACGCCGACAGCTCCTGAACAAACCCGAGCGGGTGTGACGTCATAATGTTAAAGCTATTTAATAACAGTACAGCGTCAACGGCTATTACACTTGACTAGACAATAATATTGAAAATTTATTGCTAAAAAACGACTCTGAACAACGCTGAACGACACTAAACGACGACACTGAACGCCACAGAACGACCCGACGACACTGAAAGACACTGAACGACACTGAATGACACTGGATGACATTGAACGACCCTGAACGACGACACTGAACGTCACTGTACGACGACACTGAACGTCACTGAGTGACACTGAACGACACTGGACGACGACACTGAACGTCACTGACGTGACACTGAACGTCACTGACGTGACACTGAACTTAACTGACGTGACACTGAACGTCACTGACGTTTAGTGTCACGTCAGTTACTTCAGTGTCATGCAGTGACGTTCAGTGCCGTCGTTCAGTGTCCTTCAGTGTCGTTCAGTGACGTTCAGTGTCGTTCAGTGTCGTTGAGTGACGTTCAGTGACGTTCAGTGTCGTTCAGTGACGTTCAGTGTCGTCGTTCAGTGTCATTGAGTGACGTTCAGTGACGTTCAGTGTAGTTCAGTGTCGTTCAGTGACGTTCAGTGTCGTCGTTCAGTGTCGTTGAGTGCGTTCAGTGACGTTCAGTGTCGTTCAGTGTCGTTCAGTGACGTTCAGTGTCGTTCAGTGTCGTTCAGTGACGTTCAGTGTCGTCGTTCAGGGTCGTTCAGTGTCGTTCAGTGACGTCAGTGTCGTCGTTCAGTGTCGTTCAGTGTCATTCAGTGTCGTTCAGTGTCATTCAGTGACGTTCAGTGTCATTCAGTGACGTTCAGTGTCGTTCAGTGACGTTCAGTGACGTTTTTTAGCAATAAATTTTCAATATTATTGTCTAGTCACCTGTAATAGCCGTTAACGCTGTACTGTTATTAAATCGCTTTAACATTATGACGTCACACCTATAAGGTGACCAATCTTGGTGCCTTTAAAGTCACGTGATTTTTATATAAATTTTAATTGTTTATAATTAATTGAAAAACCTTTTTTTAACTTTTTTTTCTTTAAATATCAATATTATTAATAATAATATAGCTGTAACAGCTCAGTGCGCGAGCGCTTGCCTTGGAAACAAGGTGCGCAGGTTCGAACCCCGGCTCGCACCTCTGATTTCTTTAATTAATCATGTGCGAATCGTCTTTGTGCGATTGTTACTAGCTTTCGGTGAAGGAAAACATCGTGATGAAACCTGCATGTCTGAGAAAGCCTAACTAGCTTTCGAATGACGTGTGAAGTCCGCCAACCCGCACTTGGCCAGCGTGGTGGACTATGGCCTAAGCCCCTTCATCTTGAAGGGAGGCCCGTGCCCAGCAGTGGGACATTAACAAGGGCTGGTATTATTATTATTTAATAATAAAGTTTTAAAATAAAGTTTTTTTTTTTTCAATTACCTAATTGTGGTAGGCCAAGCGCTGTTTTGAAAAAGGTGAAAAAATGACAAGCCCGCTGAGTTTCTTGCCGGATCTTCTCAGTTGAGGCAGCGTTGTGATCCGGTGATAGCTTTTAGAAAAATTGACCATTCAAAAGTGCTAGAACGTTAAGCCTGTTTGAAATAAATATTTTTGAATTTTGAATCGACTCGATTTCACGGACCCGTTGGTGGTAATGATACTTTGGCAGCTACCCTAGTAATTATAGGCCATGGGTTCGATTCCCACCCAGTGTCTGGGTGTTATTTATCTATAGACTAGTGGACCCGCGCTGCACCGCCCGCGTTTATTTACCTAATTTCTAATGGATATTACTTTTATTTTCTTTTAAACGACCCCTGGATTAGAGCGATCAAAACAACGATTATTAAAATCGGTCAAGCCGTTTCTGAGATTTAGCTAGACCGTGATGCTATTTTTTTTATATGATAAGTATTTATTTACACACAGCACACATTTTATCTGTAGCCTCCGTGGCGCAGTGGGAAACCGCTTGCTTTGCAAACCGAAGGAGGCGGATTCAAATCCCGCGGAGAGCAAAAACTTTGTGTAGTTGTTCCTTACTATGGCAATGCAGGCCGATCACCTGATTGTAAAGTAAAATGATCCATGCGTCGGATGGGCATGTAAAAAGTCGGTCCTTGCACTCTAGGCCAATATATCTCGAGTAATTGACCTGATCTGTGGTCGTATCGGCCAGGAGGACATTTTTATATTTATAACAACTAATAAGTTTAAAAACTTAAACCCGACTACGGATAAAATGGCAGTCTAATAATGTGATATTATATAGCCTATAACCAGCGGACAATCAAGACGCTTCTAACGACACCCTACTTGTCAAATCATGTAAGTAGATTAGAAGATATGCGGGAACAGATGAACATACATACATACATACATTCTTGTTAAAATCATAACCCTCCCTCCGTTACGTAGTATTATTGTATGTGTGTATGTTGTCTGGTTGCCATAGGCACCACGCTTGGCATATTAGGGGTCGTCCATTAATCACGTGAGGCTCGAAAGGGTGGGGTTTCCGAAAAAATCACAAAATATCACCAGGAGGGGGGAAGGGTATAATGAGACATCACGTGTATTTATTTTTTGTTGAATGCACGTTTTCTAAACCAAACAGCGGCACGTGGCCTTGACTCACCGTTGCTGGCGACGACTTCCCCTTCAACATTTAATCAGTTACCTGTATTTAAAGTTAATATTCCGAAGATTTCAATATAGTTTGTACAAAAAAAATACACGTGATTTTGGGTAGGGGGGGGGGGGCTAGTTTAAAACCTCACCACATATCACCAGGAGGGGGGGAGGGGTTAAAAAGTTAAGTTGCTAAAAAACATCACGTGATTAATGGAAGACCCCTTATTGGAATGGAGATCGCAGTATACTCGTACGTAGAGAGTGAAGTGACTCCGACGATACCCAACGGGAGGTATAGAGGGAGGCTGCTATTCCTATCCGGATACACTACAGCGGCTTTAGAAGTTAAATTCAAATTTTAAATAATTAAACCAGACATTTTTACACAATATGTATGGATAATTTGGCGTTAAGTATATAACAGCATATGTTTATTTATACGTTTAAATGTAGCACACATCGCGCATTGACGTGAATGTATACATATGTATAATACATGGAAACAATTACCATATAATTTGGGCTGCCATACTTTATTTGTTCACTTGACGTATCACTAGTTGTTGCAACACAGAAACAGGTGACACGTAAAATGAGCTATCAGACACCGGTCTCGCCGGCGAGGCCGAAGGGTCGTACGTATGCGACCTCAACGACGTGCATCACCCCACTGAGTTTCTTGCCGGTTCTTCTCAGTGGGGGCGCGTTGTGAACCGGTGGTAAACTCAGCCCTCTCTTAAGCGACAGCCCAAGCCGAGGCCGTGCCTCCCTGAGGTGCCCTTGAGCTCGTCGCTACTTCTGCCGTTAAGGCTAGAGCGCTTTAAGCGCTCGCCTCCTATTGTCCGGTGAAGCTGTAATGGCCATCTGCGGCGAACAGCGTCTATAAATCCCAAAAAAAAAAAAACGTAAAATGATTAAATAATTATGTTACTAAGCCGCAGGGTGCCGTAAGAGTCCTGTTTGAGTTCCACCCTAGCCTTGGTAATACACTGGCTGATGCTTCATCTTGAAAGAAAGACGGCCACTGCTGGACAAAAGCCTCCCCATTTGCCATAATTCCTGGCCTTAATTAATTAAATTAGAACTGAATTATTATTTTATTTCAATATAATCAAAAATTTTATTCATAAAATTATTTCATAACTAATAAAACTTTGATGGCCAAAGCAAAGAGTAATAATAAATATTTATGGCAAGGAAATAATGTATATATAACATAAATAATGATGAATTAATGTGTACTATTTTTTTTGCCCAAACTTCCCAAATGTACTTACTATATTTTTATAGCTTAAAACGAAAAATACTATTTTTTCTCTATCTTTTATTAGTTTAAAACCTCACCACATATTACCAGGGGGGGAGGGTTTAAAAAGTTGCTAAAAAACATCACGTGATTAATGGACAACCCCTAGCTGGTGAAATTACTGGACACACAAGACGTAATATCTAATGTATTTATGGTAGGCAACGCGCTAGTGATTCTTCTGGTGTTGCTAGCGTCTATAGGCTGCGGTAAATGCTTAACATCAAGCGGGCCGCACGCTTGCTTGCCGCCCGTAGCAGTATAAACAAAACAAAAATTGTTCTCACCTTCAGCGGCAGCTATCATTCAGAGCCCCGGCTGCGCCTGCTCTGGTCCGTGCACTGTGTCACTACACATCATACCACCACTATGTCACTGCACTCACTTAACACTTGCACTTAACACTCACTGCTCCACTAAGCACATCGTGATACATCCAGCGGTTAGATCTGCAAAAAATAAAAAAAAAACGTTATTTATAGACCATAAATGGCTTAGGGCAATGACATTAGAAACCATAGATAATAATTAATGTTATATCCCTGCTAATGCGCGCCAAAAATTGTGACTCATGTACATATTTTCTCATATTTTTCTATATTTTTAAAAGGTATGTTATCCTTCCCTTATTATGTACTTTTGTACAGTACTTAGTGCATTTTCTAAATCCACATGAAGGCATTTTACTTGATTTTCAAAGGCACACGTGTTACGTTCGTTACATTTTTCCGACGCGTGACTTACCGCTAGTTCACAATTTGGGTGAATTTCGTTGTTTCATTTTTCGTGCATAATGGCATATCTATTGTATAAGGTAAGGTGGGGTAAGACTGTCACCGGGGTAAGACTGTCACTTTCAAATAACTCGAAAAGTTCTGCGTTTTTTTCGGTTTTAACTTGTCGGTAAAACAGGTTACACGAATTGACGCAAAAATGAACGCTGTGGCGTTGCGATAGAGTTATCATTTACTTGATTTACTTGTTATAAACCTGATTTATTTTTAAAAATTCTATTTAATGAACGATTTTGGATAAAATATGTCACTGTCAGTCTTACCCCGTGTGGTGGGGCAAGACTACCAGTTTTACCTATTCCACAATTTCTTCAAAATTTCTGTTCCAGGTGCAATGGCTGTAATGTATTCATGGTTTTATATAAGCTTATAGTGTTAATGTACCAATGGCATTACTATCTTAAAGGTAGGGCATAAAAGTAAGTCACAAAAAGACAGTTTGTCTGTCCAACAGTAAAGTATGCTAGTCTTACCTTACCTTATAAAAAAGTTAAAAATAAATTGAACTTACTTCAATAATATTTAAATTATTTTATACTTTTCAGTCTCATTGAAGTCGGTTAATTTTTTTAAAAAAATATTTTATTTTATACTTTTTAGTGACATTTTTTCATTCATAAAGATTGAAGACTGTAAAATGATCTAGGTAGGTTATGATCACATTAATGTCTACATAGTTATACACAATTCATGTTTCTTCAGAAAAAAATTATCAGGTCGTAATGAAATTTGCATGGAATCATCATAGTACACACATCAAAAGTGTCTAGGGATCAAGCATTTTTAAGCGGATTTCTTGAGATTGAGATGTGGCTTTGTAATAAATTTATGATTTTATAAATTTATATGGATCCTTTTTGGTGCATTTCATAATTTGAATCAGGAACTGTGAATCAAATTCGAGTAAAAGATGAAAATCAGCTGTCAATATTTTCCCTATAAAAACATACAACGCATTGAAGACATTATTAGTGCTACTGTTTCCCTACTACTGATTAAAACCAACGTTATTATGGAGCGGCGACGTCATTTAAGCAGGGAAGAAATGCTCAGAGCCGTGGGAATGATAGAAGCTGGTTCCCGGCAACGTACTGTGGCTTTAGCTCTGAATACAAGTCAGAGTGTTATCAGTCGACTTTGGACACGTTACCGAAGCACTGGTACCGTGGCTGAGCGCCATGGAGGACGGTATCGCTGCACCACACGGAGACAAGACCGATATATTCAAATCTTAACTCGAAGAGCTCCAACAATAACTGCCATGATGTTAGCCGTGAGGCTTCATCACTCTTCAGGGAACTTAATTAGCGACCAAACAGTCAGAAACCGCTTGCATGAAGTGAACCTTCATTCCCGAAGACCGCTACGGGTACCACCTATAGCAATGCACAATCGTAGGATTCGATATCAATGGGCTCTTGAACACAGAAATTGGGCAGAAGAACAATGGCGTTTCGTGTGCTTTTCTGATGAGTCTCGTTTTGGTATGAGACCGGATACAAGACGTATACGACACTGGAGAACCCCTGGACGCCAACAGCGATTAAAATCCTGCCAGGAAGTCCATCCTTATAGTGGTGGAACCATCATGGTATGGGCGGGTATTTGGATCGGCGGAAGAACTGAGTTGATTTGGATCAGAGGCAACCTCAACGCTCAAATTTATGCTGAGACGATTGTATCAGACGTCATCGTTCCTCTACAAGTGCAAATCGGTCCCTTATTTCAGTTAATGCATGATAATGCACGACCGCACACCGCAAGAGTTGTAAGACAGACTCTCGCCGCAGCTAACATCAATGTCCTGCCCTGGCCTGCTCAGTCGCCAGACTTGAACCCGATTGAGCATGCATGGGATATGCTACAGAGAAGAGCTCTGCCGAATATGGAGGGTATCCAGTCGCAAGAAGACCTTTTTTTGTTGTTGCAACGAACATGGGCGGCCATTCCACAGCGTGATTTGGATGAACTCATTTTGAGTATGCCAAACCGATGTTCTTGTGTTGTTAGTGTTCGCGGTAGAAACACGGATTATTAATTGTTTAAGTTACCCAATAAAATTTTAAAGAAAACTGTTATTTCAGTCTTTTTTTCGAACTTTTGTGTTAGTGGTTCAAATGTCAAAAATCCCTTTATTAGGAAAATGGCAAATTTCTTTATTAATGCAAAGGTGACTTGGTTTATCGTTACTGTGACAAACGAAAACACTTTATTTGATGAATCCTTAAAGAAAATTTTAATTAATATCAATCAGGAGAAAAGTTATTGCAAAAATACACACATCAAAAGTGTCTAGGGATCAACATATATTTTTGTACATAATTTTCAAAATATCTTCAATGTACAGAATTGGATCTGTTACAGTTTTATTATAAGTATAGATAGATAGATATCTTTCCACACGTAAACGTACGTAAGTGTGGAAAGATTTGTCGTGCAGCAATTGGTTTGTTTAGTCATAAACGCAGATGTCTCCAGACAACGTAGACATGCGCTGCAACAAACATCTGTAAAGATGCTGTGGCCAATGATGAGATAGATATATACAGACGAATTGAGAACCTCCTCCTTTTTGAATTCGGTTAAAAATATCATTGGCTGAGGGTAACAAGCAAGATATTCGCCTGATGATCGCGCGACATGCCTGCCTATAGACAGCTGCATTGCACTACCACTCGTCACATGAGACATTAGTCTGTTGAATCCGGTAATTTCACCAGCTACAGTTCTATTCTATTCTTGGTGGCTATAAATTTGGGCCCGGTATTCCCGGAACGCACTTCGACCCAGTTGGATCCATTGTGCATGCCCTAGCCCTTACTCTGTTGCTGGCGTATCGAAGAGCTCCCTCAGGTACGCAACGATCGCGCCAGCTTGGAGCTGTACATAATCATTTGGTGTAGGATAGGCTACTCCCAGATGATGCAACCTGCGTCTCGCAAGAGCGTCGCAGCCACACAATATGTGTCGCTGCGACGCTCTTGTTACTAGTTGGTAGGCTCCCTGTGAAAGGACCGTCAAGGTCCTATAGGTAAGACAGTGTCAAATTAGCAGTAATGTCAAGCAGTAATCTCTAAATTATTGTGGTATAGGTGGAGAGATTACATGATATATAAAAGTGCGGGGCGGCCAGCTATGATATATGGTGGGGAATGTTGGACCCTGAAGAAGTGTCACGAGCAAAAGTTACATGTCAACGAAATGAAGATGCTGAGATGGGGTTACCAAATTAGATAAAGTACGAAATGAACACATCAGTGGTACTTTCAAAGTTGCTCCAATCGCCAACAAAGTAACAGAAAGCCGTCTCAGGTGGTATGGACATGTAATGCGACGAGATCAACACCACATAGTAAAAGTAGCACTAAAACTGCCAGACCCAAAACGCACAAGAGGACGCCCCTTATCAACCTGGTGGTCAAACGTGGCTAAAGACTTCAAACAAATCAATGTCGATGACACGACAACCCAGGACAGATTGTCCTGGCGCAAACGTACGAGGAGACCCGACCCCAAATGAAATGGGAAATGGGGAGGAGAAAGAAGAAGGTGGAGAGATTACAAGGCTCGAGATACTTACTGGCTATAATGTCAGGCCTGTTGGTCCAGTGGTGAGACGTGTCTAACTATCTATTGGATCAACAAGGGCCTGTTACACAGTGTTGCAACAGTAGTCGGGCGACTACTGGCCGCTACCTAATATAATAATAAAATAATAATAATATCCTGGGACAATTCACACACGGTCATCTGATCCCAAACTAGGCAGAGCCTGTACTATGGAAACCAGACAACTGATACTAATACTTATATACTTTTTTTGTTGTAAATACATACTTATATAGATAAAACACCCAGACACTTGGTGGGAATCGAACCCACGACCTGTTGGTTAGCAGACAGGGTCACTAACCACTAGACCAACGGGCCTGTAGGTCGTGGGTTCAAATCCCACCATGTGTCTGGGTGTTTTATACATTTAAGTATGTATTTATTATAAAAGAAGGAGGTATGAAAGTATTAGTATCAGTTGCCTGGTTTCCATAGTACAGGCTCTGCCTAATTTGGGATCGGATGACCGTGTCCTAGAATATTATTATTATTATAATGTCTTAGACGAAAACGGATAGAGTCATACAAATCTATTAATATAAGTTTTCTGAAATGTATGGATGAGCATTTGACAAAAATATTACAACTTTTTCAATTCCGTCCGTACCGAACTGTTTTTTTTGAAAGTGCAAATTATTTTTATTCGGAGAAAAATAAACATTACAATTATCTGTACTTCGACATAAGGTCCTATTAGGTCACTGTCACTCTGGAGACAAGCTCCGTAGTATATTACACATGAAGATATAGGCTTCATGATATTACATCGTCTTTGACACGCTCTTCCGTAGGTAAGTGAATAAGGCTTTTAATAAGCTAGTGTGCTTTACCATCTTCGATTGCATCGCCGCTTTCCATCAGGTGGGTCTGCAGTCAAGCACTAGCTTATAAATAGTAAAAGAATGTTATACTCAATGATATAGTAAGATATCATTGGTTATACTAAAATGAAAAAAAAAACCTCCTTTTTAAAGTCGGTTAATAAACAAAAGCTCTGAATACAGCATAAAGACCCTTCAACTAATAATGTTACGTCCGCTTCAGTGAAATAACCGTTCACGACAATAGTAACGATCACTGTTAGGGCTTTCCTCCCCTACGTTTTCTATCTCGCTCTTCACAATTTGATTAGCTTATGTTTATCTCTTTCTACAGATTGGCACTGTTTTGTTTGTACGCGGTGCGTAGATAGTAACGTTCCGTTAAAGGTAACAGTTAAATATGAATATTTTATTAGATTTCTATGTAAGTGTTCGATAAATTAAAAAGATACTAATAACTAAAATATATTATTAAAAGGAGTCCCTTTAGGCAAGGTACCGAAGATACTCGTACTGGTAGCGTTCCCCCTTTGAATAGCTAGACTAATATTTTGTTCGAGGTAGCTACCAGCTCTTCGGTCTCCTGTGATGTCGACTAACCTTTTTACTATTTCCATAAAAAGCCTTATAGCGCTAGGACCCCACGGACCAAGGGTCTCGACACCGAATGGGACAAAATCATATTCGAAGCCTAGACCTCAGTATTAGCATGCTTTATTGTTCGATTATTTCACTTAAACTTCTGGCCTTTTGGAGAACCTCAACGTCATACAACGAGCTATGGGCAGACCACATTGCTCGGAAAACCGATAACCCACTCGGAAGAAAGGTTCCCGAGAGGCGACCACGAACTGGAAGACTCAGAGCGCAGGCAGGCCTCTTAAAAGTAAATTAAAATCTTAACTTGGAACTAACTCGAATGCATTCAAACTGTATACGATAATCTACATTGGTATAAACTGTATTGTAGCCGTTACTGCCCACCTCTTTATTAGAGGCATAGAGTATTGAGCGACCCTGTAATGTGTTCCATGTTAATGTAGTCACATATCTCTTTGGTTAAAACATTTCTAAACATACCTTCTGCTTTTAAATCAAACTACTTTTACGGATTTTATCGCGGTTCATTTTAGATTTTACTATCCCGACGTTTCGAATGCTTTGCAGCATGCTTTCTATTGAAAGAACAAAAAACATCCAAATTTCAACAGAGAAGATGGTTGGGTGTTACCACCGGGCTTGGGATCCTGTGATAAATATAATTAGATCCAATACCAAGCAAAACACTTGCTGGCCTCAAGATACTGTAAGCTCTTACTGCGTAGATCGGACCAACAATAATAACTCAGAAAACCTGAGGGTACACCGGCATAATTGTGACATAAGGACGTTCAACATCTCAGTCCTCCCGTGACCATGGGTGCTGCAAAGCATTCGAAACGTCGGGATAGTAAAATCTAAAATAAGCCGCGATAAAATCCGTAAAAGTAGTTTGATTTCAATGTGTAATATTCGCGTAAGTAAAATACAACATTATACCTTCTGTTGTCTAAATAAGCGGTCATACACCGCACCCGGAACTTCGCAGAGTTATGTTAATCCAACTAATAGCTGTGCTGTTAGTTTGAAATCTTTACGACATCGTATCGATGTTATCTCGCCATTCTTTCGATCGTGACTTGCAACTAGCTGATATGGAAATGCCACAATTCATTAGTGTTTGTGCAAACTTTACACACTTATGTGTGTGTGGATTGTCCCGGTCATTATAACTGATATTACAAGGTACCGGTGTTAAACTTACTGTCAGTCCCAATATCGTATCGATCCCTAACTATAAGTTAAAATCATCGATATCCCGCGATAAACCTCCGAAATGGAGCGATAACTAAAACTCTGTGACTGTCATTTGAACAATCAACAGTAAGCTGCTAATATGTTATTATTGAAACGGAAATATATGTCGATCGATGGTAACTATTTTAACTTAAGGGATCGATAGGATATTGTGCCCGGCAGTAAGTCTTCGTCTTTGATTTGTCTCGACATATGAAATGTGTAGGTACAATTAGAGACATTTCCGGTTAACCACCTCTAGGACGATAATCGCTTACACGAGCCGGTCAAGAATACGTGGGCGGCGGGGTAAGCGCACGTAATGTTTTTCAAACGATTTTATTTGAAAACTGGTCAAGCGTTCGTGGCCGCGTCGGTACATGAACAATCCATATCTATTAACTACTGGACTTATTTAGATGATTTACTCTTGTCTATTTTAATCTTGTCTCAGTTGAAAGATACATAAACTATTACATAAAGAAATATCGCAACAGGATTTGTAGTTCCTGTAAAATACGTGAACAAATCTACTTACATACATACCATGATCATTATTCGTGATTATTTTACGTTCGTGCAGATACCCGCTTAGACTACCTATATGTGAATATTATGTCAATACAGAACCTCCTTTTTTGAAGTCGGTTAAAAAAACTTGAGGCTGCTCATGATATCTTTATAAAATATGCATGATGACTAATTTTGAAAAAAATAATCTATAATGTACTTAAGTACGAGTCTACTATTGCCGAAAATAATCATAATTTTGTATTAAATTTACAATTGATAGCAATATTTTAAATTTTTAAAGATTGATTGAATTTGAATTTCGTTCTATAACGAAGGCTGGTGCATGGCACCATTTTGAAACGTCAACACGGTATAAATAAACATCACATAACATGACAGATGACGGTCCTATTGGACCGGGATGCGCCGAACCCTCCCCGACAACCATATGCTACATTAGCTATCAGACACCGGTCTCGCCGGCGAGGCCCAAGGGTCGTACGTATGCGACCTCAACGACGTGCATCACCCCACTGAGTTTCTTGCCGGTTCTTCTCAGTGGGGGCGCGTTGTGAACCGGTGGTAAACTCAGCCCTCTCTTAAGCGACAGCCCAAGCCGAGGCCGTGCCCTTGAGCTCGTCGCTACTTCTGCCGTTAAGGCTAGAGCGCTTTAAGCGCTCGCCTCCTATTGTCCGGTGAAGCTGTAATGGCCATCTGCGGCCAACAGCGTCTATCATTCCAAAAAAAAAAGGCGCCATTTTGAAACGTCAACACGGTATAAATAAACATCACATAACATGACAGTTGTTTATTTATACCGGATTGACGTGATTCACTCTGATCAGTGTTTATTACAAAATGGCGATTAGCTGTATTTAAGTAATTTATTTGCATAAATATCACGAAAATCCTCTAATATTATAAAAATGAGATGTATTTTTGGAATCAGTGCAATCTGTTCTACTATTCAAAACCACAGATTCATTGGTATTGTGTTGCAGTCATCATGCCTATTTCTTCTTACCCCGTGAAAAAAGCGAAACATACTTTGATATTATTTTCGCCACTCCATAAATGTTCGTTGTAAAATCACGGAGGTCGTAAGGGTGGAACACCCCTCTGGCTCGGTGAAGCATTGGGTGCCATATTACGCAGATTGCTTTGACTCATGTTATAATTTGCTATTTCATTATACGGTCCATAGCTGAATCGTTAACTGTTCCAGGAACTTCTTAACTACACACTAGGAGTGAGGCGTATTTATCGTAACAGATAGAAATCACAGGTATTCGTAAATACTAGATAACAGGCTGTTCCTGTGTTATATATCATCATCATAATTCCGGACGGGCCCGTTGGTCTAGTGGTTAGACACCCTGTCCGCTAACCGATGGGTCGTCGGTTCGATTCCCACCAAGTGTCTGGGTGTTATTTATCTATTTAAGTATGTATTTACAAAAAAAATATGTATATTAGTATCAGTTGTCTGGTTTCCATAGTACAGGCTCTGCCTAGTTTGGGATCAGATGACCGTGTGTGGATTGTCCCAAGATATTATATTAGATATCATTAGCGGCCGTAAGACTTCCACTGCTGAACAAAGGCCTCCCCTTTAATAAAAGGGAGGGGTTGGTAGGTGATCCAAAAGAAAGACGCTGCTGCCCTTCTTCCCGTTCTCGCTTAGTCACCTCTTACGACACCCAACGAGACGAGATGGGGGGATGCAATTCTAACCCGGCACCCAACGGGTACGGGGTGTGTTATATATATATCTGTTATAAAATATCATTCATAATTCAGAATACTTAATCACAATCTACACTACACTCTTCAGTCACAGTAGGTCAATAACGAATATTCGTGTTATCTGTTATTTGTTTTTCCTATATCCTAAGCCTGTTTAAAAGCATAAATGAAAGTGTTTAGTTTAAAACTAGAAAATAATATGCATGGAAATTGGTAACACGTCAACCCATTAATATATGGGTCAACCCAAAAAAATAATAGGATGATACGAGTATCAAACAATAATCTACTAGTACTCATATTTCTACTGTACGTGATTTATTTAAAGACAGATCGTGCTTAGAAAAATAACAGGCTGTTATTTAATTAATAACAGATAATGATGTCTGGTATTATTAAGTAACAGGTAACACTAACAGGAATAACAGATATCTAATCTATCAAATTTTTTGTGTTTGCTAAGTATATCTCGGGTGACGAGAGGCAGTGCAATGCAGCTGTCTATAGGCAGGGTGTCGCTTACCATCAGGCAAATAATAATAAAAAAATTGCTTCAATATTCAGGGGGCGTCAACTCTTCCCCGTAGAACCCACCCATCTCCTCCCGTTAGGTGCCCGTTTCGTCGCCGTCTGCCGTCCTATTTATTGGATTTCCTACCACCTATACTGCAATCCCCAAGCCGCCTGCCAAGCGTGGGGATTATGGCAAACCCTTCCTTCTCAGGGGAGGCCTTTGTTCAGCAGTGGAAGTTTCGACTGCTGCTGACGACTCTAGAAAATTCAAATATCACAAACCCTTTTCACCTACTCGTTCTAACCAAAAACCAACCTCTATACAGCCATTTATACTAATTAACAAAGATAATCCATAAAGATAAGTACAGCACATCTCTTTATCCGAACGCGGACGAACAAACATACAAATATGTAATACCAACGCAAAGATGTCCCCAACAAAATAAAACATCGGCCGGTGTCATGTGGTATTGATTCCGACCCTTCGAGTGCCATCTCACTCGTGCACCGGTCAGTCCGGTAAGTGCGAGTAGGACAGGTGTACATACTTTCTTCTTGGTGAGTCGTCGTTTGAGATGCCAGTAATGTTTACTTGTGTGCAGATTAATACCGGGTAACGCCCTGCCCGAGCTCGGGATGATTGTGTATAAGGTTTACGTCCTGGCTTTTGAGCGGTTCCAAGAAAGGTGCGCTTTTGAGGTTAAGATATTAACCTCCTTGGACATACGAAGGTTGTTAATTATAATCTATGGTTTCTGTAGCATTTAAAATGACTGGCCACATATAAAAACAGGAAGTTTCAGTGCTTAAAAGGGCTAGAGCTGTAAAAATAAATATATAAAAAAAGGAAGTTTCAGTTGCGTAATGCTAAATTTGAAATTGGAACGTGTCTTTGTTACGTCCAACGAGTGTTTTATGCGGACGTTATTGGAAATTAACATTAGTCGTTTATACACGTCGAACTCATGCATAGATTATACACCGGAAAACGTAAATTACTACGTTTAAAGTACCTACTCTTCTAATTTTGGATTAGTTGAATAATGATCATTCATTGTAGACAAAAACAAATGTGATAATAAAAACCTTGAGCAAGACACTCATTATTAGAGATGTCCCATATTAGAAAAACATCGATATTAAAATCGCTGAAAACTGACAATATCCATGACAACTGACGATATCGATTGGAATTTTCCGATAAACACCGTAACAAAAAGAGTGTTGTAATGTAATATCCTTCAGTTTTTGTTTTAGTTTTTTAAGACATTAAAATTTATTTAAAAATAATGAGTAATATTTTATTAATATTATAAAATGTTTCCGGATTATTTAATTTATTCTTCAAAGAAATAATATTATTAGAAGTAGTCTCTTTACTGAAATAATGTCTCTTTACTGGAATGAGGAAATATCGATGTTACGATATTTTGTTCACATCATGCACCGGTACGACATTTCAGAGGATCAATTTATTAACGATGTTAAAACATAAAAGTGATCACGATAAATTCAACATCGATAAATGTCGTGCATCCCTACTCATTATCCAAACTTTTTATACTAAATAACATCTTCCATCTACGCTGGCAACACACAATTCAGAGTATTTATGATCCAATCCAAGAATTCGTATATTAGAAAAGAAAATAATGTTAGTGGTTCACAATTGTTTAATCATACGATGTGTTTTGTACCTGATCGCTGTAGTTTCAAGGTTCAATTTACAGTATCCATCATAAATCCCATAGATTTTAATCTGTAGTTCGGGATCCGAGTGAGGATAAGATGACCCTTATAATCCCACTTTACTAAGTAGGTATTTAAGTAATGGGCTACCTCACAAATAAAGCATACCTATTCCTAGTCGTTATAAGGTGTTTTAACTAGATAACCGTGGTTTTGTACTAAGGGCCATAGTACATTTCACCAATTCCCACTGGACTCTGTAAAAGATAAGACGGCCTAGGCGGCTTTATCAGCTTTAAAGCAAGTAGCAATGGTTCTGGCCGAATCTGAACTAGTGAGGTGATAAAGAAAACAAAATATTGCTCTGATTTTGTTTATCTAGAAACTTGTAGATATAGAGCATATATAGAGTAACCAATTTATCTGTGAGCTGTCAATGTCGCCACTGTCTATGCAAATACGTCAAACTGATCATAATTTTCCTCAGAGCAATTAGAATGGAGCTAGTATCGCGTCGATCAAATTTTTCGTGGCACTTTTGCGGGGTGCGGGAGGCGAAGTAAACACACACAGATACAATTTCACGCATACCCACACTATAATAAACTCGCAACACATTCAAAAAGATACGCACACAAATAAAGAATGACCTGAACATATGAACAAAATTTGGCAGAGGGGTTAGCGCATCATGCTATCTCCAGTGGTATCTCCTCTAAGTAATTTTCATGAAAATATTTTAGTTCCTATTTCCACCACCCATACAGATAAGTTGGTCAATCTATAAGACATAATTATGCAATATGCAAATTCTTTGCTCGTAGAACAGAAACTATTAACCTTTTGTCAGCCCTTTTCATTATCAAATCTACTGACATATACAACCATATATGTACCTACAGTAGTCACAACGGATCTTTGTGTGTGTCTGAAGTAGGCTGCAAGACGCTGCGCAGTACTTAGCTATTTTTGTGTTTTTGTATTGATAACTCACGACTGTAGTTGCGCAATGGTTCGCAAAACCCAACTTCAGACACACAAAGATCCGTTGTGGGTACTTTATATTTTAATAAAGATTCTCTAATTAGTACGTACTATTATTATTACTACAACTATTTTTTAAATTAGTACTTTATAAACTTACTACATAATATGATTAATAAACTATTATTTATTTTCTTTCTCAACGTAAATAGCCTGATTTTTAAACAATTCATTGGTCAGCAAGGAATAGCCACTGGTCAACCCCATTGGTCAAACCTATTTGCAGCCAAATTTGCCGTAGAAAACTTGTGTTGTATAAACTTCACAGACAGTGTTATATAAAATGTTATTATTTTGATGGATCGAAACATCCGCGCGAGGGGTGACATCTCTCCCCCAATAGTTAAGGGTAGTTTAGGTTTAGGGTACATAGAATAAAGGGTCGAATTAATCCGGCTGTTTAAGGCGTGGACACAACTAACAGAGAAACATATTACTAATAAAAATATAACGGTAATAATTTATTTTATAGGTATTAGGATTGGGCGTTGAATAAACGAACTGTTTTTTGGCTTCGACGAATAAACCAGTTTATAGTTTACTAATAAACAAGTCTAATGATAGACCAGTTTATCAGCGAACTCCATGTAATACGTAAGTAGTCTGAGCGTCGACTACTAAACTTTTCGTTAACAGCATAAACTAGTCTAAATTTTAGACTGTTTTATAAAACTGTTTATCGTTGACGATAATCTGTCTCGTTTCGTCGACGGTAAATGTGTCGACGACCCACCATTAATAGGTATCAGGTATTTTGAACAAGACTCGTGGCGAGGTCCGGACGGAGTGCCCAGATTCTCTCCCTCCATATCGGTGATAAAGGTCACCGGGAAAATCCTTCATAACCTGGCCCCCGTACCTACGGAAAGTCAGCCCCGGATCTATGGGCAAGCCAGGGCACCAGTTTCATTTCAGAAGGCGCCAAAATCATAATAGAATATGATTAAAAATAAATAACTTGTTCCATAAACCGCCTAACGGAAGCCTGGTTGGCTCAGCTTCGACTTGTAGTTTTTGCTATACCATTTCAGAAGATCTTTTCTTATTTCTTTTTATTCATTAATTATAAACAATTTTTTAACAATAATTGTATAAATAGAGCCAATTATTGTTTCAATTTAAAATTAAAGAAAAATAAAGAATTGACTCTATACATATTCTATTCAAATCAACGTAAAACAAAGTATATTTATATTTCAAACACAAAAGCGCGTTGATTGATTGATGTACACGCACACATTTGCACTAGCATCCCCTAACTAAGGGGTGACGCCATGGGAACACAATAATTATGGCCGCCTCGTGGGTGCAACATGGTGACGAGACAGCAATACATTCGCTTGGTGGTAGACAGCACGCTCACGGATGGACATTAACACGAGATATCAACCACCTTTTACTAATTAAAATTTGCTATCGAGTATTGAGGAAAGTATAAACCTGAAAACCCAAATGAAAATAAATTTGCATTAAATCCTCTTCGACGCTAAAAACTTATAACATATCAATCTCGTGAAAGTGGAAATGGTTCGGCCTGCTAGATCCCCAAACAGGCTCAGCAGCCTGCTGCTAGTCAGGATAGGAAAAGGAAATGTGGAAGACCCAATTAAACCTGTCGGAACTCCGTAGTAGACGAACGAAACATAATAATATCGTGGATCAAGGAGAAGAAGCATGCCCAGAACAGATCGACATGTGTGCACTTTGGACGCGTCTGCTCCATCTAGGGAAGTCTCCTAAAATAACTATGTACTATAAAATGTCAAAATTCAGAAGATTTACGATTAAAATCGGCACATATCTACATAGCAACACCCGTTAAATCTGAGGGAGTCGGATAAATAAATCTATACAAAACAAGCGAACTGGCGAACTATGCTTACACTGTCTTTGCATCGGAACAAAAACTAGAAAACGTCCAGAAAACCTAAGACCACTTTCTAGAACATTTTTGCTTCCTAAATACAATAACACATATGGTACAAGAACAGTGGATTATATATTGCCTAAACTTATGAATGAATTACCTGGCAACGTTAATTGATTCCCTAAATAAATAAATAAATAATTGGAAAAATTCCCTAAATAATTGGAGCAAAGATGTTCTGAGCGAAGATGAAGTATTATAATCTTGACCAAATCAAATTGCTCGTTAGATATCTATCTCGACACACATTGGACGAATGACTACATGCAGATAAACCCATTGAGGTTTGCGTAGTGTAGTTTTGGTAATGAAAAAAAAGCATGTAATAGAGTAAAATGAACAATGATAAATAAATTATTGGATGACTGCTGCAAGCCATAACTGCCAACAATACGTAGGCACGGTAGTTAGGTAACGAATAGAAAGTGACCGACTACCTGCCTCGAGCGATTCCATTTCCCATGCCCCTACGACGATATTGTCGCTTCTTTAACATGCCTGCGCATATATAATGATGCACACAAATCACAGAGATTGCGCACGCACACGCAGATGCTTCATATACAACCAATTTTGTTTAACATACTTTTTTGTGTGTGTGATTGGATTTAAATAGAAATAACTACAAATGATTAAGGTAACCACGTTTTGCTACCCATATGTTAATCCAATTGTAACAAGACAAACAATGTTTAAAATAAGTGATAAAATGACAAGCCGTCTTCTCAGGTGAGGCCGCGTTGTGATCCGGTGGTAGCTTTTAAAAAATTAACCATTCAAAAGTGCTAGCGTTGAGTCTATTTGAAGTAAATATTTTTGGCTTTGGCCTAAGTGTTTCTACACGGTTTTATTTGATGAACCTTTAATTCGTTTAAACACCAAATATAATAACTCAGTTCAAGTTTAGTTATTCAATTTCAACCTGTTTTATGCTGACAGCTTCAGTTGAATGCTCTTTTGAACAGGCTTTTCCTTCAGCGTCTGGAGGTTAGGGTTCTCCAAACTTTACCAGATTTCTCATGACGTGTCAGGACTTTAAACTTTATTTTTTTAATTTACGTAACGTTATCTCTCTCTCTTTTCCTGACTATATATCCCACACGGTGACGGGGTCAGCCTTCCACGTCTTTTCTATCCATTTCTCTCTGTCATTCTCTGATACCTTTCTATTCCCTTATGTCCCTTAGTACTACATCTTTGTGTTCTCCATCGTGTCTTTGGTCTGCCTGTGCATCTTCGACCGGAGACAGAAAGATGCATAGCTTTATTTCCAATGTAATTTACGTAACATTCTGTTTGAAGCAAAAGACAGCACTTTTTATAGAAATCGGGCTTTTTGCCAGGACTTCGGTTTTACAACTGTCAGCTCTAAACAAGGTCAAGTATTGGCTTATTTTGAGCCAAAAAATCCATGTCTGAAGTATCTTTTCGTGTAACCAATTTATTACCATCGTAAATCTTGTTCGGCCGATATCTCGCAGTTCAATTTGAATCATAGCTGAGCGTGTCATTGGTTGACTTTCATTTGTGGCTCCATTGTTCTCGCGTCGTTTGGACAACACATGACCTTTGATGGACTTACAAGTCTCACACGAATAGATGGTTGATTTAATTTTGTCTTTTACTTACGCGAAAATTACACATTGAAATCAAACTACTTTTACGAATTTATCGCAGTTAATTTTACATTTTACTATCCCGACGTTACGGTCGGTAAACACTGCACGGCCTCAAGATACTGTAAGCTCTCACTGCGTAGATCGGACCAACGATAATAACTAAGAAGACCTGAGTACACTGGCATAATTGTCACATAAGGACGTTGAACATCTCAGTCCTCGCGTAACCATGGGTGCAAAATATTCGAAACTTCGCGATAGAAAAATCTAAAATAAACCGCGATAAAATCCGTAAAAGTAGTTTGATTTCAATGCTTTTTGTTGAAGGTTCGTTGGTAACATTATTCCGGTTCCTATCGGCAACATTTACAATTAATCTGTTTATTGTGCTCGAAAACGGCAGAACGTCGCCTAAAAATAACAATAGGGGCACACCCGCATGTCCAGGTGTAAGGAACATTACTCCAGTCAGAAAAAAATAATAATCTGCATACGTATCTATAAATAAATTATCGACCTTAACTCCTAACGATAGAGTTGTAATTGTAAGTTAAAATAAAACAGTCAATGTCCTTAGTTGCAGTCGCGAGGCGTCTCGTTCGCACGCGGTGTGTTAGACAGGGATAAATAGTTGGGATTGTGTGTGACAAAAAATGATCGCTTGCGCACTGAAGGGTCTGAATGCTGTTTGCTGTTTTTTTTCGGCGGTGACGTAAAATCGGAACGGGCGCATTATTAATTTTATTAGGCGTGTGCTTGCTTGCTCGGTCGAATGTTCACATAACTAAAACCTAGAGGTTTTAAAATTTACTGCGAAGCGATTCACGGAGGCCTCTGTGGTCGTGTTATGTTAATTTTACTATAATAACGCGCTAATAAACTACTTGTATAGTTAATTAAATGTCGGTAATTCATTATTTTCTAAAATAAATAGGAATGAGCTTGTTACTTTTGCCTTGTAAGAGAAAAACAAACATTTTTAATTCCACCAATCAAGTGACGCTGTCGTGCGATCCTGGCATTTACAGTAAGATTTAAAATTGGATTGGATTAAAATTTACATTGTCTTCTAGAAATGTGAGTGCGTCTCTAGCCAGCTATGTTCTTCGTCAGTGAACCAAGTCTATTTTCTGCTTTTGACATGATACGACGCTTCTTTTCTTTTATTTTACTTGTATGAAACTAAATGGTAAATTAATGAATCTGTCGATATTTCCCATAGATATATATCCACGGAGAGGTTATTGACAACACAGTTGACAGCTGTGTTTAAAGCGATTATGCCATAGTTGATATTACGACAATATTGCTCATCCTTTTCCGAGATACGAGCGTAAAGATACTAAGCATCAATTGTTATGTTATAACGTATTTCCTGCTAATTACATTAAGATCACACGATACATGTTATATACTAAACACATCACTAACAGCTGCCGGCAAATCGATTCAACCTTGTGACTATGTACTCATACATAATTACGATTTCCTACCACCTATTTATGCATAATTTGAATAAAATCACGAACAATAAAATCCGTTTCAAACGGTGTATACACAACAGAGTATACACTGAAGGATTTGTATGACTACAGTTCAATAACCTACCAGTCTGCGCTGCAATGTACTCAATAACATAAACTCCGTCAAGATTTTGTGGTCTACGTTATACACTAGTGAAACATTGTAATATGATCAATTATGAAACAATACTGTAGGTACCGGTAAATTGTTTAGCAAATTATACTGTACGTGAACTGGGGTACAAACCGATTGCGTCTGTTCCCACAGTCCATGGAATACTAATTCTTTCTATAGTAAAGATTATCGCCAAGTCTCCACATTCCATACCTAACATATTTGGAGATGGATTATATGACCTCGATCATCAATTAAATACGCTTATCTTAGACTAGACGATCTACACTCAAGCCATATCTGGGCAGTGCCTGCCTTGCCCAGCGAAAAGCAACTCAGAATATTTTCATGGTAAAAGCCGTAATTGTGTATACGTCGTTTATAAATTTGGAACAAAGCAATTCCTTATATAAACGTGATCTCGTAGACCAGATTTGAGCGGAATCTTAAAACGGTCATAAAGAATCAAGCCAGGTCGAAGTCGAAATATATTTTCAGTTCTTATAGGTACTTGGAAAGTATGCTTGAATTTACCTTTTTTTTTATACTACGAGTAGCAAGGTGGCAAGCAAGCGTGCGGCCCGCCTGATGGTAAGCAGTCACCGCAGCCTATAGACGCTAGCAACACCAGAAGAATCACTAGCACGTTGCCGACCCTTAAGACATTAGATATTAAGTCTTAGTGTCCGGTAATTTCACCAGCTACAGTGCCCTTCACGCCGGAATACAGCAATGTTTACACACTGCTTTATGGCGGCAGATGGTACCTACCTGGACGGTTCCTTGCAGAAGGAACCTACCACCTGATCAGAAGAGGGATGAAAACAGTATTTCCATCCCTGGGAAGCGATTTTCCCTACGGTGAAAAAAAAATAAAAACTATGCAAACCCTTTATTGCACATAGGCCCCACGGAGGGGCTTAAATAAATATCATTTTTTACAATCTACCACGGATGGGTATTATTACAGACACTACAATACACATCTACAAGAATGCGGAGGTCAAAAAGCGAATTATTTCATTCTTATTCCATATTAAGCTTTATGTTAGAAAATGATTACTGCTTCTACTATCCATATGCCGTGATCATTTCCTCTAATTGAAGATGGCAGAGCTGCCCCGGTCACTTGTAACATTTACTTCACTTTCTAATCTAACATTTAAACGAATAATATAAAGGAAACGCACCAGATTAATTTCGGTGATATCTGTGACAGTAGAGGCTGCTATAAAAGAGATCGAATTTTGAGATTGCTCTGTCGTATCATCAGCTTCATTTATGTTAATGTTATCAGAATAGCTTTAATTAGTTGAAGATGTAATTAACGTGATGTACCGGACTTTTGTAATGGCTACCGTTTCTAATTTACAATTAAGTCTAATAGGTTTTTCTATATCATTATTTTAGGCAATATCATGTGTTCGTAAATGAATTAAACTGGGGTATGATTGGAACAAATAAAATTACATAGAAAAATCCTCAAAGAGGATTTCTTTTTGACAGACATGACCAAAGCGGTTTATCTTTCTCTAGATCAGCTTAACCCCAAGACCTGACTAAGCACTCAAGGTAGTTAGCGAGTATACTTGACAAAGCATTCCAGAGGTTAATGCACTCTAATATCTCCTATGCATCCTGCGTAGTTGTGTTGGAAGAAATGACGACCGTGGCCGATGGCCTGGAAGACATTATCAGTTGTAAGCTACAGAGCCGACAAATTTGATATCTGACGATCAATCCGACGATAAATCTGCAACCAAATCGGGCTGTGTATAAATCTAAACGAGATATTTTCCACGCAAGCAATCGACTTCTCCGTTTAATGTCGCTACGTGACTGCATTGTTCGAGCATTTCCGATGACTGTCGCAGCTACGTGGAAACAGATCGATGCTGCGAATGTAAAGTCAGCTGAAACGAGATATCGAGACGGAAATGATCGAATGTTACCGATGTTTCGAAATTGCAATCGTCATCGATTATTACTTTTTCCCTCGATTCATTATTCATTGATCGATTGGTCGTCAACGCGACTGCCAATTTATAATTTCCTTGTCTCACTAATATTTGCATACATTACTATTGGTAAAATATACACGGCTTGGCATGGCGAAAGGTCCTTTCAATTTGCATATAATTAACTTTGTATCTGCTATAGCATCGTTAATCTATAAATAACTCAATAATGAATCGATAAATAAAGTTGTTGTGCTGTTTATTAAATCAAATAATCAATAAACGTAGCAGAAATCTTTATTAGACTATTTCTAGTACAACCGGACAAGTTAATTTTTTACACATTTCTGATTACATAATGTTGTCTTTTAAGACGCCTATCAGATGGCTCGAACTGCGCCACTTCACGCCATAGTAGTGTGTCTCTAACCATACAAAATGTATGTAACCGATATGCTGCTGACGCGTTGAGTCACGACACGGCAGCCTAATGTGTTTCTGGCTTTATTTACGCGACCTTACATTGAACCTTAAATAAACTGCAATATAATCCGTAAAAGTAGTTTTTTCATTTCAATTTCTAACTACTGTCAAAAACTAACTGTGCTAAAAAAAGAAACAATTTTGAAATGAAACAGTTTTGTTGTAAGGATTGCCCCAATTGTGTCCCTACCATCCATCAAGATTTCCCAACAAATACCTATACAGCTTTAATATCGTTACTTATACACGCTATAGACGGTTGTCGCATCACTTGAACCGCTGCAAGTGCGTGCTTCTGCGCCAAGCAAGTCTGGAATATGGCCAAGCTGTATGTTCGATTGATTTCAATGCATTGCGACAATTCCTGTCTTCTCGTTGTAGTCACAAGATTCTTGTCCTGGGACAAACCCCAATATATTTCCCACAAACTGTATGTAAAAATAAAAAGCGTTATCAAATACGTAAACCAGTTTTGAAATACTTCTAATAACATTGATGAATTTAGTATATAAATGATCAACGCTTTTGATATCTTGCGTAAGTGGGCAGTTAATGTCTTCCCACACAAAATGACTCAACCGATTGACACATTTATGAGAATTATTTTTTTCTATGAGAAATGATTCCATGATTCCACAATTATTTTACTAGGTGTACCGTCCAGGTAGATACCACCGCAGTGTTAGATATTCTTCCACCAAGCAGCAGTGTGTAAACATTACTGTGTTCCTGTTTGAAGGTCACTGTAGCTGGTGAAACTAGCGGCCTTTAAGACTTAATAACTAAAGTCTCGAGTGACCAACGGCAGTGAAGTGCAGCTGTTTATAAGCATTGTTTGATTTGCATGCTCCTCTCAAAACTGTTACTATTAAAGAGCGCTCTTACCCTTGGATAACTGATACAATAAAATTAATGATGAGAACACGAGACCAGGCCCTAGCTGATTATCACAAATCTATGTCGGAAACTAAAAGAACTTATTACGAGAACTTAAAGTCCATTATAAATCAAGCCCTTTTTAACGAAAAAGTGGCGTTTTTTAATTTTAAAATAAATAATAAGATACACGACCCTAAGTCACTGTGGAAAAGCCTCAAAACAACTCTTTTGCCGCAGAAAACCAATGAACTCCCATCCCATTTTAATGATCCTAATTTCATAAATAACCACTTCCTTGACATCCCTAGCTCCTCAGCAGTTAGTATTTCTCAGCTTACTTTTTTCGAATTCCATAAGTATAGTGACTCAGTTTTCCAATTAGAGGTGGTAAGCGCGGAAACAATTTTCCAAATTATTAAGAGTTTGAAGTCAAACGCTGAGGGTTGTGACTTGATTACCTGTGATATGTTGACAATGATGCTCCCTGATATATTACATGTAATAAGAACCATTATAAATCTATCTATTTCTACGTCTACGTTTCCTGACCCCTGGAAATTGGCTATCGTTCGCCCACTGCCCAAAAATTCAAACCCTACTACGTTAAAAGATCTGCGACCAATTAGTTTACTACCATGTATATCTAAGATTCTTGAAAAAGCGGTGGCTATGCAATTAACGGAGTTTCTAGAAAAAAATCATATACTGCCAGTTGAACAGTCGGGATTTAGAAGAGGTCGTAGCACCGTAACTGCTTTGTTGGATGTGACGGATAACATACTGTGTGCACAGGATCAGGGCATGTGTACACTGTTAGTCTTACTTGATTTTTCTCGCGCGTTTGATTCCATTAACATAAACCTACTTATGTCAAAGTTGAATTATTACGGTTTTGATCATAAAACTATTCTCTGGTTTAATAGTTATCTTACAGGTCGCCGTCAGTTGGTTAAATTAAATAGCAATGATAGTTCCTCTATGGCATCTGATATATTAGCTACAGACACAGGAGTCCCTCAGGGCTCTATATTGGGTCCAATTCTTTTCATTTTGTACACGGCAGATATAAAAATGCATATAAAACATTGCAAGTTCCAAATGTATGCAGACGATCTGCAGGTTTATATTTCATGCAAACCCGCACAAGTTAAAGATGCCTTAGAAATGTTGAATGCCGATCTAGCCAGTATTGCCTTGTGGTCGAAAAATAATTGTTTAAATCTCAACCCTGATAAAACAAAATACATTGTTTTTGGTAGTCCTCATCAGCAGTCTATGGTGGGTGCCGCAGGGTGCGTCACTATCATGGGGAAGCCTATAGAGCGTGTATTTGAAGCACGCAACCTGGGTTTGCACATTGATAGCAATTTACGGTTTGAGAAGCATATTGCGGAGTCTGTCAAAAACTGTTTCTACAAGCTTAAAATTCTGTATAAAATGAGACCCTACCTGAATGAGAAGTTACGCATACAGCTTGTAGAATCTCTTATATTATCTAAATTAAATTACACAGACTCAGTTTATGGCCCAAGGCTTCTAGCTAGAACTCAAAGACTCATTCAAAGAGTTCAAAATGCATGTGCCCGGTTTTGCTTCGATATACCGCGAAGAGGTCACGTCACTCCCTACTTAAATGAACACCTTATTCTAAAGATGAAACACAGACGTAAGCTTCATTTGGCGTGCCTTCTTTTCGGTGTATTGAATTCAAAAACGCCAACTTATCTTTATGATAAGTTAACGTTCTTGTCTGCACGAAGGCAGTGTTCTGCTCAGCTTGCAAGCCAGCGGCATTCTACGGCTGCTTTTAGGGGTAGTTTTCGCTACGCTGCAACAAAGTGCTGGAATAATATCCCTCCGCCTATCAGAAACCTGCATAGTATAAATAGCATTAGGGAAAAGTTAAAAACGTTTATATTTGTCCAACAGAAGAAACAAGAGCAGCTTACTCATGACATAAGTGTTATATAATACTTCTGAGAAACGTGAAAATTGTGACTGAGATCTTTTTTAATTATATTCTATAATAATAGAAATATTATTCTTTATCTTTCTCATTTTCCCCTTTCTCGTAATCTAACTAAACTCTGCAGCCGAGTGTGAAATTTTTTGGTCACCAATCAGCGGTGCAATATATATTTTAATATAATTTATTATTCAATAATATTACAAGGAATTTGCATAAGTTTTATCTTCTGTGTATGATGGGCACAGCGAGAATAGTAATGAGGCATAGAGTATTATGTTTTCTAAATACACCTGACCTAAGCACCTGACCATGCTATTGACCTTCTTAACTATGTACCGACGTGTATAAAATAAAATATAAAATACCTACAAGATGTAATAACCACTGTTTGTAAAACTGTATATTCTATATATTTTTTTATTATTATCTGCCTGTGTAGCGTTATTGTGTCCGTGATTACACCAAAGGCCTTACCATAATACCAGCGCTGGTTGTGTTAACCAGCATATCGCTGAGGTGGGGCCCTATGTGGCAATAATTATGACTGTGTTGTTATTTTCTTAGTACTGTGTATGTTCTGTTTATTCTAATAGTTATATGTGTCTTTTTTTTATTACTGTAATTTGTTTTTGTCACATTAAATATTTTTCTTCTTCTTCTTCTTCTTCTATACGACAAACGTTTTGCTTGCCTCGGCTCTTGGTAGACTAAAAAAAATATTGTAACTTATAACATGTATCATAAAAAACTTTTAATTGCAAGCGGAAAACCAGCAACATGACCTTTTTACTCAGGTACTATCGCGGACACGAACGGTGTATCAGTTTTCAATCAATATAGTTTGAACGACGTTATGTGCGCTCACCCCGCCCGCACGCATTTTGGGCCGGCACGTGCAAGCAGTTGTCGTTCTATATGTGATACACCGCTTGTGACCGCGAGAGTACAAAGACAAATAATGCTTAAATATTGAGTAGGCGTGTTTTACAGCCACGAGCGACGTGGTACAAATGTATGGATAACATTTATCATCTGTCGACCTTTCGACCGGTAGAAACTAGCTTATGCTGAGAAATTGCACAATTGGAACACGCAAAGCTGAATTAGCGTAGATCAGGAGAGAACATAGGAACAAAACCAAATTATAAACGCACAAAAACCTAACTACGATCTAAAAGGATTTGAATTTTAATATGTACAGTTATCGTTTAAATTAAAAAGATAACTATTTACGAATTATCAAATAAATCGTGACCGCGCGGAAGGGTAGCAAGAACGCTGGCTGCATTTCCTCGCTGAATTGCAATGCTGATTCTTTGAGCGAGAAAAGAGCTAGCCCTCTTGTCACCAGTGGAGGCGATCAGTTGTGGAGAAATCTATTTTGGTTGGAAAATATTAATAAATAGGAAATTTTAATATGCCTACAGGATTTTTCAACTAAAACGAACTTTTTTGGGGTTTGTATCTTTGGAATAGTAAACACATTTAATTACAATATTTTTATGGAAGTTGTTAATTGGATACGTAGTACTTACGCACCAAACGTTGGTGATTAATATCAAAGCCAATTACATACGTAATTTAAATTATATTTTTTTTGTTAAATGCTTAATATATTAATTGAGACCGCGAATCTGGAAGCGTAGCGTAGGATGCCCTGTGACTAAGTGGAGGGATATTCGTAGTGGTTGGGCTGGTTGGCCGGACTAGCAGTACTAGCTGAGGAGACCATCGGGCTCAGTGGTGTGCCTCGGGGGTGTTTTTTTTGTAGGAGTAGTACTGTTGGCCGCAGATGTCCATGACAGCTTCGTACATGGCTTAGCACAAGGGCACCTCAGGGAGGCACGGCCTCGCCTTGGGCTGCCGCCTCGGGGGTGGCCTATATCCACCAGTGGACTGATTATGATGTTTAATAATTGATAAGATATTACAATTATTGCACTGGTAAAAAAACACGAAGCATGTACAAAAAAATACACAAATAAAGGGAAACGGCCAAACAGTTTCTCACTAAAAAATAGCAAAGAATCATCCAAATTAAACCAGTTTTCAAATAAATAAAAAACCACATTCAAATACATTTGACGGGCCCGTGTGTCTAGTGGTTAGACACCCTGGCTGCTACCCGATGGGTCGTGGGTTCGATTCCCATCCTAAGCATCTGGGTGTTTTTTATCTATTAAAAATAATTATTTACAAAAAAAAATGTATTTAATGTCTGGTTTCCATAGTACAGACTCTGCCTGGTTGGGGATCGGATGACCGTGTGTGGATTGTCCCAATATATTATTATTTATTTATTTGATAGCCACGATGCGGCAGACCCCAAGCTTCAGATTCCCTTTTATACGTCGGGAACTATAAAGCCTATTTCACAAGGATAATCACAAAGAGATAGCTATTTTCAAATCAAATGTACGACGCCTTTCCTTTCACTTATCGTCTTTGGAACAGTTGATTACGAATCGAAAGTTTAAACCAAGATGTTATGCAAGCGAATTGGTTTCCGTAAACTGTGGGCATATTGCAAATTGTTGACTACAATCAATCAATTTCAGAGAGATAGGCCACGTAGAATAGAAAAAAAGTAGCAGCACTTTCGGGAAAGCAAGCAAATAACGCATCCTAAAAGACTACACAATTCACACAACATACTTCCTAGACTACACTCCCATCGCCTCACCGGGTCCGGTACACTCAGAGTTCTATCAAATATACCCCCCCCCCCCTCTTTCTAAATAACTTATTGTACCCCTTGTGTACCTCTCTTAACATCCAGGCAAAATGCCACCAAACCTCACCTCAGCCAAATCCAGGATTCGCGGGTTGGAAACCGTACCGAAATCCTATATGGGATATGCTGGATTAGTCCGGCCCTTCTTTGAACAAGTAGTGCCAATTACCACCTTGCTTTTTACTTAAATTAATTTCATTTAAATTCATTTAATTTTAATTTAAAATAAAATAATAATGCCCGATTACTGCTAATAATATCACTACCTATATTTACTGTACTATTTATAAGAATATTGTTAATTGACAAATTATAATTGAATTAATGCAAACGAATGAAATATTTGGATATAGAATTAGTATTTATAATAATGTAAAATCAAACGCACTGACTTGCAATCACCCTTACAGGGTGCATGTACTGTACTTATACTTAAATCCTACCTAATACCTATAAATTTGTCAAATAAATAAATAATTGCAGTTCTTATCATCCATGTTCTTTATTTCTGCAGACTACATCGTATTCTTCTGTATCCCCAAACGCAGCGTAGCACACCAATTTAGCGTGCAAATCATTAGATTTCAATAAAACCTTCTCTCAATTGTCAAAATTAACAAACCGATAAGGACCTTCATCCGTATTAGGTATTTTTAACCCGCCAGGTAAGAGCCTATGACCTTGACGGTGCCTTGATCGCCCCGCGTGTGCGAGAAGCCATTATAATACTCGCATTATGTTTTTAACCAGTCTTGGTTTACTAGACTATTTTGATGATATTTTTGTTTTTCCGTCATGGGCAGGAACAGCATTTTTACAAGCTTTTATTTAACTTGCAATGTATGTAATTTGTTCGGGTGGAATCTTGCGACTAAATTTTCACCCACTTCTACACGTTTGAAATTTTACAGATGTATCATGGACCGGTGACAATACAATAATATGGTATCATCGAGCTGATCTGATGATGGAGCTCGAAGATGGATACGGGAACCCTATGATGGCTACTCATCGAGTTTGGACTCATTTATTTTGTTCTAAGAGTTCTATTCACTTGAATCATTAATAAGGACCTGATAATGGAACTGGAGAAGGTGGGTGATGGAACCCTGGACTGGCTACTACTGGTAAACACATCAAGTTTGGGCTTATTTGATTTGTGTTAAAGAGTTCTATTCACTTAGTACTGTGTAAATACTAATCGTAAATAGGTATACCTTATAAAAAAAAGCGTATGTTTTTGGTTTTTTAAACTATTCATTTTTAAGCAAGTCAGGTCGACAAGGTACGATTATAGACGAATGGCAAGTGACCCAGGTGTTGTAGCCCGTAAACAGCTGTACTGCCACTCGTCACCCAAGCCATGAGCCATAAAATCTCTTGAGCCTAGTAATTTCAATGTTACTTAAGTGGTAACTAGCTCAGGCCTATGTATAGTCTGTTTGTGACCACGGCTTGTGTAATCCGGCCGAAAAGTCAAGCAAATAAGGTAAATCGCTCTAATTCCTGATTAAAATAAAGTTTGATACCTAACTGGACCACCTGCTTTCAGATTAGATTACCATAACAAGTAACCTGCCCACTGCGTTGCCTGTGGGGTGCCGGGTAAGAATTGCATCCCCTTATCTCCTCTTGTTGTGTGTCGTAACGTGACTAAGCGAGAACAGGAAGACGGGCAGCAGCGTCTTTCATTAGGATTTATCTTCCACCTATACTGCGATCCCCAAGCCACCTGCCCAGCGTGGGGATTATGGCAACCCCTCCCTTCTAAGGGGGAGGCCTTTGTTCAGCTGTGGACGTCTTTCGGCAGCTAATGATGATGAATGATGAACTCCAAGTAACTACGAATAACAATTTTTTTTAACCGGCTTCAAAAAGAAGGTTCTCTATTCAACGCGTATGTATGTAATATTGATAAAAATGCGTAATATTAATATATGTTAGTCTATGTGGGCTTCTAAACAAATTTACCAAATTTTATGAGTGTATGTATGTATGTATGTAGGTTTGTCCGCCGATTACTCAGAAACTACAAGTCCGATTTCGAAAATTCTTTTTGCAATAGTTAGAGTATTGTTCAACTTAGGGTAGAGTACAAGTTTCATCAAAATCGGTCGAGTTGTTTAAGAGATATAAACTTTTTATGTTTTCAGTAAGTTACTGTAACGTAGACGTTCGAGTTGCGTGATAGTGCTGATACCTATCTTGGTAAAATAAGTCACTAAAAAGTGTTAAATAAACTATTTTATAAAAAATAAAAACCGACTTCAATGTAAATTATCTAAAAAGCATAAAATAACGAAAATATATTGAAGTCGGTGTCAGCTGGTGATAGTGTTAGTTAACATGATTAGCTAGCACCGACTTCAATATATTTTCGTTATTTTATGCTTTTTAGATAATTTACATTGAAGTCGGTTATTATTTTTTATAAAATAGTTTATTTATTAAAAATATTTCCTAAAAGTTAACTTACTTTGCTAAGAAGCAAAATATCAAACCATTAGAGAAGAAAGGACTATTAGATGTCTGACTACTTTATGGTATAATTCAATTTTATTTACAAACTCGAGTTGTTTTTATACAAGATCTATTTTATTTGGTAATACTATAGCTGTGTAAACATGAATGCCAATTCTTCCAAGACAAAAAGATCTCGCAAATGACTCATAAACTTATGTCATACATAAGCGAAATGTTTCCACCAAATCAAACATCTAAAGCTGAGATCTAGATTATGTAAGGTTGCCAAAGTAAATATACTTGGCGGGCTTGTTGGTCTAATGCTTAGACACCCTGGCCGCTGACCAATAGGTCATGGGTTCGATTCCCACTAAGTGTCTGGGTGTTTTATCTATAGTATGTATTTACAAAAAAGTTATACGTATTAGTATAAGTTGTCTGGTTTCCATAGTACATGCTCTGCCTAGTTTGGGATCAGATGACCGAATGTAGATTGTCCCAGAATATTATATTATTACCATTAGAATACATAGTATTGCTGATCACTACCTAGAAATGCCAGATGGCCCGCGAATGTCCTGGAATTTTGCGTCTCGTAACGCCCGAAATCCAGTTATTTTCCACAAAGTTACGATTAATATGCCGTGCCCTCTGCTAGAGAATGGAGCGCGGGACACCTACGCAAGATCAACCTTTTCATCCATCTAACAGTAAAAGTTGGAATTTGGACTCCAACTTTGTTTGTAACCCCAGAACCTAGATGAATTGACATATTCACATACATATTAACATTATTCATCAAAGCCCCAGAAGTGTACAAGCAATTATTTGCATGTATACTAAATAGAAGTAAAAAATTAACGTCTAGTAAAAATAATAAACTATTTTAAAAAAAATAAAAACCGACTTCAAAGTAAATTATCTAAAAAGCATAAAATAACGAAAATATTATTGAAGTTGGTGTTAGCGTACCTGCTGTGTATATTCTGCACCAACTTCAATAATATTTTCGTTATTTTATGCTTTTTAGATAATTTACTTTGAAGTCGGTTTTTATTTTTTTTAAAATAGTTTATTTAACACTTTTTAGTGACTTATTTTACCAAGATAGGTTAGGTTAGGTTAGGTTAGCACTATCACACAACTCGAACTTCTAATTTACAGTAACTTACTGAAAACATATAAAGTTTATATCTCTTAAACTACTGGACCGATTTTGATGAAATTTGTACTCTACCCTAAGTTGAAAGATACTCTAACTATTACAAAAAGAATTTTCGAAATCGGACTTGTAGTTTCTGAGAAATCCGTGGACAAACCTACATACATACATACATACATACATACATACATACATACATACATACACTCGTGAAATTTGGTAAATTCGTTTAGAAGCCCACATAGACTAACATATATGAATATTACGCATTTTTATTAATATTACATACATACGCGTCGAATACAGAACCTCCTTTTTTGAAGTCGGTTAAAAACGTTATTAAAAGGAACACGGGCCTACCTGTTGGGCCTGTTGGGCACGGGCCTACCCTCAAGATGAAGGGATTTTAGACCACAGTCCACCATGCTGGCCAAGTGCGGGTTGGCGGACATCACGCGTCATTCGAAAGGTTTCCTCACGATGTTTTTCTTCACCGAAAGCTAGTAACAATTGCACAAAGACGATTCGCACATGATTCATTAAAGTAATCAGGGGTGCGACCCGGGGTTTGAACCTGCGCACCTTGTTTCCAAGGTAAGCACTCGCCCACTGAGCTGTTACTGCTATACATGTAGCTGTGCTGCTGCTAGGAGTCGCTCTCAAGTATCAGCTTATTATGAAAAAAATAAACAACCTAAAAATTTACATAAACACGATCATGAACACAATAAAGTTGCTGGTTTTCCTTCTAATTTTGTTTTTAACAAATCGCCTCAGGATAATGAGACCGATAACACACACCAAAAAGCTAAGACTAAACAAGTAATAAGTTTTAAAAACTAAAACCCGACTACGGATAAAATCGCAGTCTAATAATGTGATATTATATAGCCAGCGGACAATCAAGACGCTTCTAACGACACCCTACTTGATATGCGGGAACAGATAAACATACATACATATATACATACATTCTTGTTAAAATCATAACCCTCCCTCCGTTCCGTAGTCGGGTAAAAAGCAAAGACTAAATTAATCAAACCGCCTAGAAAGTAAATCTATGATACTGAAACATATGGAATAGGATTTCTAAAAAGTGAAATGTGACTACATTGGCGTATGTAAAACTAGGTCACAAGTTGAACGCTAGGCTGGCCGGTAGCTCACTTCACATTGCGCCGTTTCTGTTAGGTCTTTATAAGTACCTATGACTACGAGTATGTTCTTTAGCTTTGTGTGATTTTTATAGTCTGCCATATACGGGGTGTAAGGGACATCGTACCGAACACCGATACCAGGGATCCAGTACATGATTCTGAACATTCTAGTGTTGAAATTATTCATAGGCTTTTTCATGACTTTAAAAAAAATAATGCCGCTTTTTTAATAAAATTAGGGCAACATAATTATTGGTACTCATAATAATAAAGCCTAATTTCAATTTAATAATAATAAATTACTCAATTGTACAATATTAGCAATCATCAGCAGCCGAAAAGTCAACAGCTGAACAAAGGTCTCTTAAAAGGGAGGGGTTGCCATAATCTCCACGTTTGGCAGGCGTCTTGATTGAAATTAGCAATGTAATTTGAAAAATAAATATTATTCCGCACGTATTCATTACATGCTCAAAAATTAACAAGGTAGTCATTTGTCATTTTCCATATAAATGGTTTCTGTAATGTTGTAACGGACAATATGAGAAATCTTATAAAAAAGTCGGTACGTACTTAGTCCCTTACACCCTGTATATTTTTTTTAATAATAAACAGTAAGGAGGATAATCTCACACTATAGGTAAACACGCAAATATATTTTTTTTTACAATTTGAGGGAGAGAGATAGGGATTTGTGGTAGATTGAGGCCTTTGTTTGAACCGTTACCGTTGAGGGCACGTTATGTCGGTCTGGGTTGTTGCTTTCTAGAGAGCCAGCGGTTACGCCAAGTTATAGGTCTAAGGTTTGTGCTTAAGGGCTTGAACAACTCTGAGACCACCACAAACAATACGACAAAAACTAAGTACTTACCTATATATATTTCTTCCTAACCACCAATATTCACATACCAATCATTATTGCTCTTACAAGATACCGAATCTCTGTAGAATTTTATTGCTTCTACCAAATTGTTGACTAAATTGGAGTCGGACTCTCGGCGCATATCTTGCCCTTTCTTAAAACAAGACTGGTTTATGTGATCTCGCTCTCGTCGCCAGGATTTAATGCGAAACGACACAATTATAATATAGCTCATCAGTTCTCTAGAGGACCTTCGAGTTCTTAGCCGTTTGAGGTTAGAGCAGTTTCTCCTATGATTTTATTAGTTAACATAAGTGATATAATTATTTAACTACTTGACACTGACGAAATCATCGATAATTGATGGAAGGCATCATTTTGTAAAAGAAGAAGAAGTGATATGCCAGTACGTCATTTTAAAGATATATGCGAATTCTTTGCATTTTGTATGCGCCTTGCACAACATATCTATCTATACTTATAATAAAACTGTAATAGGTCCAATTCTGTACATTGAAGAAATTTTGAAAATTATATTTGGAGGGTATTCTATGACCGATACTGAGGCCGAAAATATATTTTTTTTAATTTTTGTCTGTCTGTCTGTCTGTCTGTATATCGGCTGAGCATCACGCCGAAACTACTGGATGAATTGAAACGAAACTTGGCATGATTTGAGTCAATACTCCGAGGTTGGACATTGGATACTTTTTATCCCGACATTCCGCACGGTTCCCTCGGGAGAGGGGTCTAAAGTTAAAATGTGTACTTGGTTATACGCTTGCTTCGATTTTAACAATTTTTCATTATAATTATAATAAATATTTGTAAGGGAACACACATAGACAGTTGTTAACAATGTTTGGAAATCGATCAGGTTAAGCAACGTTAGGTAAGGTCATTAAATAGATGGGTGGCCGTTTAACGCCATTTGAACTAAACGTCTCCGTGCTTCGGAGGGCAAGTACAAAGTGGGTCCATGTTTTTAACCGACCTTAAAACAGGAGGTTTTGTATTCTATGCGAAGGTATATTATTGAAAGTTTAGTTAACGTAAACACAGCGCGGGCGGAGCTGCGTGGGTCAGCTAGTCCTAAATTAAAATAATATGGAGGTAATCAATCGCCATTTTCTTTTTTTCAAAAATACATTAATGGGTAGGTATGAGTTACTTGTTAAAAACATAAATAGGTACAAGTTATGTGAACAAAATAAAATTGGAGTTTATCTTGTCGGCAGTAGAGTTTATCGAGCTTAATATTATTTTATTCTAAGTATACTTATTGAAATGAAACTAATTTTACGGATTATATCGTGGTTTATTTTTGATTTTAATTACCCGACGCGACGTTTCGAATACTATACAGCATTAAAATAAAAAATAAACCGGGTTATAATCCGTAAAATTAGTTTCATTTCAATGTGTAGTATTCGCGTAAATATCAGAAATCATTATTTTATCCTTGTTTAAAGCTAATGGACGAAAGCGATATAAGCCCCAGTCCAAGTCGGAATACCATAAAACGCCAGAGACAATAGTTGGCAAAATTACTTTTTGTGGGGAGTGCATTCCTGCCGACCTCTGAGATTCTCAGATTCTTTTGCTCTTTTCTTTCAGGAACTATTTTAACTGCGTTTGATTTAAGACAGTTTAATTTAAAACGTTTTGATATTCAGTTTTTGTCTCCTTTCATTATTTTAATTAGGTTATTATTTAATCATCATCATCATTAGCAGCCGATAGACGTCCACTGCTGAACAAAGGCCTCCCCCTTAGAAGGGAGGGGTTGCCATAATCCCCACGCTTGGCAGGCGGCTTGGTTAGGTTATTGAGTGCGTTTTATTAAAATCTTCGGAGCATTTTTATTTTGTTAACCGGCTTCAAAAAGAAGGGTCTCTATTCGACGCGTATGTATGTAATATTAATAAAAACGCATAATATTAATATAAGTTAGTCAATGTGTGCTTCTAAACAAATTTACCAAATTTTATGAGTATGTATGTAGGTTTGTCCGCGGATTTCTCAGAAACTAAAGGTCCGTTTTCGAAAATTCTTTTTACAATAGTTAGAGTATTTTTCAACTTAGGGTAGAGTACAAGTTTCATCAAAATCGGTCCAGTAGTTTAAGAGATATACACTTTTTATGTTTTCACTAAGTTACTGTAACGTAGACATTCGAGTTGTGTGATAGTGCTAATACCTATTTTGCTAAAATGTTGATTTGACATTAAAAACTATTCAAAATACACTTATTTCACTGAAGAAAACAAAAAGCATAAACAAATTAAATTACAAATGTGTTACAAGAAAAGTAGAATGTTTCATAACATTTGAGCAATTCTTCCTATCCTTCATCGCTACAATTGTGATCAATTTGGAATCAGATATTCCGAAGAATTGTTTAAATAAATGTGGTACAGTCATTCAAAATGGAAATACAATAAGTTTTTGCTATACTTACCAGTTTTTATCGTGACTCAGTGAATCTTTTTACTTCTTGATTCTATTGATAAGTAGGTACCTACGCTTCGCAACGTAACGCCTTATTTATTTCATTTAATGGACGACGTCCGAAATAGTAACTGCCAAGTACCTCGAAATATCGAAGAGATGAGACAAAACTCAAAACTACCAAATTATAACCATTTCCAGAATCTGTTGAAGTGGCAATGGGCAGGCCACATCGCTCGAAGAACCGATAATCGATGGGGAAGAAAGGTTCTCGGGTGGCGACCACGAACTGGAAGACGCAGCGTGGCCAGGCCTCCTACTAGAAATGGACTGACAACATCATTGTGCAAATCGCAGGTAACTGGTGGATGCAAATAGCCAATTGTCAATCATTGTGGGGTACCAAGGGAGATATGCGAGACATTTGCCTAATGATAAACGATACGCCTCGTTATTAAGTCTATTGTGTCCAGTAATTTCACCAGCTACAGTGCCAATGTTTACACACTGCTGTTTGTGTTATATCTGCCAATCAGACGGGCGGAGTCTGGACAGTCCCTTGCAGAATGGACCTAGTACTCACAACCGATCTTTGTGTGTCTGAAGTTGGGTTTGGCGAACCACTGCGCAACTACAGTCGTGAGTTGTCAATACAAAAACACAAAAACAGCTACTGCGCAGCGTCTTGCAGCCAACTTCAGACACACAAAGATCCGTTGTGACTACTGTACCAGCTTAAGACTGTTATGTACAGACCTCTACACATCTTAAAAGATCCTTGGCTTAAGATGGCATTCCTATCTCAGACTATAAATACATAATTCCCCATTATCGGTATCTTTATCAACCGACATCGTTATACCCCGGAAAATAAGCCCACATTATTCATATACATTAATCTTCCATTTAACTTTGATAGTACGAACCGTTCTAACGGAAACTATAATAATAGTTGAGCTGTCTCTGGTATTAACGGAGCTTGGTGGTTCTTTTTGGATTTTATTACTTTTCAAAATTCGCAGCCTTTTTTTTATACTACCGAGTTGGCAAGCAATCATGTGGCCCGCCTGATAGTAAGCAGGAAGTTATTCCCTGCAGTATTTGAACCTCTAACCACCGGATTATAAAGCAAGGTTTTTTTACTGCGCCACGGATCTACAATGTAGAGTCGTTTTCTAAATAGCAAAGAAGTGCCTCAAAAGCGCGTTTTGCATGAACAGAATAATGTAAGCCTAGAGGAGACTAAAATCGGTATTTATAGGTACTAAAAACCGCTTTGAGACCGATTAAACTAGAAGAAGTTTTCTCATGGTGTTCTCCATACAGTTCACACCAGCGCCTCTAGCGGTAACTGTCAAAAACTAAACTACTTTCATGGATTAAATCGCGGTTTATTTTAGAACACCGATTCCTACCAAGGATGATTCGTGAGGCTATTGAAATCAAAAACATCCTAATTTCAATAGAGAAGATGGTTGGGTGTTACCACCGGCGATATAATCCGTAGAAGTAGTTTGATTTCAAAGTTCTTTATGGTATTTCATCTGCAGACACTTTTAATAAAGATAAAGATTTTATTATTATTAAATTAAAATTATTATTTTGTTTTTTTTTTACGACCACACTATGGGGTGCCACGCACTGGGACACGACGTCGTGGTAGGCCTAGACGGAGATGGCGGGATGAGCTAGACAATTTTAGGAAGGACTGGCCACAAATCGCTATGGTTCGGGAAAGAGGAAAGGGCCTTTGCCCTGCAGTGGGATCGTAGCGGCTGAATTATTATTAATTTATTTTATTGGCTCACGGGATTTATCCGGCCTGTAAAGGCTTGCGTGGGGATGAATCCAACTTTTCATTCCTATCAGACACCGGTCTCGCCGGCGAGGCCGAAGGGTCGTACGCATACGACCTCAACGACGTGCATCACCCCACTGAGTTTCTTGCCGGTTCTTCTCAGTGGGGGCGCGTTGTGAACCGGTGGTAAACTCAGCCCTCTCTTAAGCGAAAGCCCAAGCCGAGGCCCTGCCTCCCTGAGGTGCCCTTGAGCTCGTCGCTACTTCTGCCGTTAAGGCTAGAGTGCTATAAGCGCTCGCCTCCTATTGTCCGGTGAAGCTGTAATGGCCATCTGCGGCCAACAGCGTCTATCAGTCCCGAAAAAAGGCCAATTAAGGCATGCCAGAGCTAAGAGTCTGCGGGGCCCCCTTCGGTTGCCACACGGTTGTACTTATACATATTCTAAGGTACATTAGAATGTCTCTATATTATAATCATATAGCTAATCCCAGTATTGAATATACATTGCAATTTACAATATCATAGCTGTAATGGGCACATAGTCAATCATAGCGATCGATCGTTATAATACATGTCTTTTATGCCGTTAACAGTATCGCTATCGGGGACAAGGCCTTTCGTCGAGTTTTCCAATTGGCTGACGCTGTGTTTCTATATTATTGTTTCTAACGCGCGAGACATTATACACAGTCAATGATATCTTATACAATAGAATTCCATTAGCGCACGAAAAGTGTAACAACGAAATTCACCCAAATTGGGTGAACTAGCAGTAAGTCACGCGTCGGTAAAATGTAACGAACATGACGTGTGCCTTTGAAAATCAAGAAAAAATGCCTTCATGTGGATTTAGAAAATGCTCAAAGTACTGTACAAAAATAAAGTGCCTTCAGTCCGGACCAAGCGGTTTGCTTCTTCATTTATAATAAGGAAAGCTAAGGACTGGAACAGTTTGCATGCGTCGGTTTTCCCGCCCGATTACAATGTGGGTGTCTTCAAGACTAGAGTGAATAGGTTTATAATAAGCTAGTGTGCTTTACCATCCTCGATTGCGTCGCCGCTTTCCATCAGGTGGAACTGCACTCAAGCTTTAGCTTATAAGTAGTAAAAAAATATATAAAGGAAAGGATATCATACCTTAACTATAAATGAGAAAATATTTTAATTAAGCACATGAGTCATAATTTTTGGCGCGCATTAGTATTAGTAGGTAGATACCGTAGTAGATATAACATATCTATGGTTACGACTAGAGTAGCCTTAGCGGTCAGAATTTTTATCAAATACTTGTTACACGAGTAATAAGCTACTAGAAACGTGTATACGCTCTACGCCGACACAAAATACTTTTGAAGGAAATTACCTGTTATGTAAGGGCCTGTTTTAATTGCAAGCAATTAGTAATATAATTAACATATTCAGTACATATAATGTTCATTTATTAGGGGCCATCCATAAATTACGTTACCGTTAGTTGGTCAACAAAGTGTGACAAGGATGGAGGGACGAATCATCAGATTTGTGACGTCACATGTATAATTCACTATATTCAACGTATTAAAACACTTGTTTGTACAAAAACACTTGTTGTTACAAGTATATTGGTATAGCAACCAATATTCTTTAATTAAACAATTTACTAATTTAAGAATTCAAGGGTACATACTAGTAGGATCTTAATTTATTACATCAGTTGCGAAAGCTAAAAATGTAAGACTAATGTGTTCCTCTAATACCATAACTACGAGATACCCTGTATTTTGTGGTATTGGAGGTCACTTGCTCCGATGAAATTATTAACGTTTTTTCTACTTGATAAATTATTGGACTTGTTACATCAGAATGTACATATTTGCAGAAACTTGGCGAGAGTAAGTGATGTGTAATTTGTTGTTAACATATAATTTAAAGAGTAGTTTGAAGTTACAAAATATATAACATCACAGTTGGTCACATTTGGTTTGGTTGGACAAGGACGGGGGGGGAGGTGTCCAAATTTCACGAAATTGGTGTGATGTAATTTATGGATGACCCCTTACCTACAAATTAAAATGGTTTGAAACAAATTAAAACCTAAAATAACACAAGTAAGTACATATGTAAAGCTAACAATATCAAACTTAAACCAAATGAACGCACATCGTCAAAAAACGTCGGTAAGACCCGGGGCGATAAAATCTCGCAAACCATAACCGCAGATGAATCAGCATTTATGTCCTTAACCCGCACGAGTTATGGACGACATAGGTAATTACGTTTCCTCGACTTGCGATCAGACGATTTCTGTCGGTCGTATAATAAACGGCGGAGAGCATGGTTGAGAGCATCTCGGGCCAATGACGAAAAAAAAATACGATGCGTCTCGTTTGAGAAATGCAATACGACAAATTCGAGATGAACCTAGAACACCGTGGGGAGTGAGATCGTGTTCACACAATTTCACGTATTCGTGTAATAAACGATAGGCAGTAGGTAACTCTAAAGTACATGAATAAGTATGTCTAGCTAATGCGATATGAGAGGCCGTTCACAAGCAAGGTTGCCAGATATCTGCTAACTCAATTCGCCTAATTTTGCCTACCGAGTAGCCTAAATCGCCCAATATATTTTTTCTTGACAAATAGCCTAATTCGCCTAAAATTTTGTATAGTATATTTAGCCGAAAATAGAGAGCACACTGAAATAAAACATGTAACCGTCTCATTCCAACTCGCTGTATGACAGAGTAACTTAAATTGACACAAGCTCGTTTTTTCGAGCTTTCTAGTTTAGAACGTGTTCGCCTAAAGGTGCAAGTTAACTCGACCGGGTACCTAGTAGATATTTTCGGGATCAGAACGTTTCCGAGGTTTGTGAACACAGACCCTAGATTCGTGACGTCTCATTGTGGCAGTTCCAGGCAAGGATAGGTTTTTTATAAGAACAATCCACACACGGTCATCTAATCTCAAACTAGGCAGAGCCTGTACTATGGAAACCATACAACTGATTAAGTATAATACTTATAACTTACTTACTTTTTTTTGTTAATACATACTTATACTTATACATAAAATACCCAGACATTTGGTGGGAATCAAACCCATGACCTATTGGCTAGCGGCCAGGCTATCTAACCACTAGACCAACAGGCCTGTCAATTGCATAGAAGATAGCAAGTAGTATGGAAAGAACCTGAGGATTCTTCAGACTTTTTTCCTCAGTGACAAAATATCGTTGGATCTGCATATTACGTTTCATCTAAGCATACAAATAACAAAAAAATATTTAATTTTGAGGTAATCCTGAAGTAGCCTAAAGCGCCCGTTCCTTTTTTCCTAGGTAGCCTAAATGGCTACTGGTAGCCGATTGGATTTTTTGGTCGCCATTTGACCCCCCAAGGTAGCCTAAATGGCGATAAATCGCCTAATCTGGCAGCCCTGTTCACAAGGCGCGGTCGTCGTGAGCGAATGCAATAATTATTTCATGCTCGTATCCGCCATTATGGTGGACGGTGGACGCGTTCGAATTTTGAATGTTAACTTTTTCGATCGTCAACGGTTCCCGGCCATAAAGATAAACAAAACAGCTTTTATAAACTTAACAGTTCGATCATTGTAGCCGCTATTTATATATTTCTTCTTATCGGTATGATTCAACAAGTTTATCGCCTTTAATGTTACCTATGTATGTGTGAGATGCTTACAATTCTAATCTTTGTCAAAGTGACTGAACTCTGATGAACTTATGAATGAAAGATAATTTTATTGAACTTTCTAAACCACTGTCCAATATTTTTCTTTTTTTTATCTTTTTTCTACTTACCACTGTTTAACTGCCAGTTGCCAGTAACGTGGTGTTGTGTATTTTTTATACAAATAAGTACGTATGCGCGATACATCACGTGACATCACTGTATAATAAATAACGATAATTTTATTATGTAAATCATTCATTGACAAGATTTAAATTTATAATTCAAATTTTGGTTAAAATATGTGCGTGATAGTTAAAGTACAGGCATGTATAGGTAGATGCGTATGTGCGTTGACATCTTGTAGGTAGATATTATGTGTATCATTGTCATCTTTTAAAATATTCGCACCTTATTATGTAAATAATAAAGAACTACTTACATACCTAAAATAATTACAAAAACAGTAACAAGTAGTAGGTATACATAGCTACATATAGGTACTTACCTAAAATACAAAACACAGTAACAAGTAATAGGTAGGTACATTGGTGTCTACGAGCTATAGAGCTAAATCAACGATGACCTAATAGATACCTTTACGTACAATTTACCTACTTATCTCGGAACGGATAAATGTTATCTAAAAGTGCACTTCAAAATATGAGCGATGTCAGAACAAAGTCGATGATGATGATGATAGCTTATTCGTCCACATACATGACAGGCGAAGGAATTTCTCCATACTGCCAAATCTTTTATGAACAAAGTCCTAAAGTACTTATAGTTTTTATTTAGGTAGTGCAGCATTGCTTCGCAAAAACCAGGCTTGAGTTTGTATCGCAATGTCCGTTAGTGATTTACCAAATGCATTACTTAACGCACCTGGCATCGATATTAATAGAAAACTTAGACAGCCAGTATTAATTAATTACAGCAACACAATAACCCTATCAAAAACATAGGCAGCGTACCTGATTGAGAACACTTATATCACACAGTATTTGCATAACAAGAAATCGTTCACTCGCAGAGATAATAATCCATGAATAAAATACAGATTATTTAATAAAAAATAACTGGCACACGGTAAATCACGAAGCGGTGTTAAACGCTGTTCGAATTACGAACGCTAGGACTCGACCGGCCGCCACTAAAATTATTGATTTACAAAACAAAAGATATAAAACCAGCCGGGTGCACACCCCCGCGCCGACCGAATCGATCAGAATGATAATTGTCGCGCACAAAGACTAGTGACTACTCACCTAGACAGTAGGAATGCACACACACATAAAATAACAACACAATTTATTATGTCAACAGTGTTTCAGTTCACAACGTTCTCGGCACTAATTAGATATGTTACGACACTTTATAATATTGTTTTTATTGTGTTTAACTGTTAATTAGTGCGAATTAAAAGCGATTTGTGTTCGGGAGACGCGAGCAATTCGACGATCGCTAGCAAGATGGCTCCGCGTATGCCGCTCGGCGGACGCCCCTCGCCCCTTCGCCCGCGCGCCGCGCGTACGTGCAATGAAAGATAGGTGGCCGGTATACGAGGCGCGACCAGAACGGCCGTCGATCCCAAGATATATCTCACGATTCGTTGAAATGGTCACAATAAAACCAGCTCTACATTTTAGCCGCTTTGGCGTGACTTCCAGTTGACATCGCTGTAGTTAGAGTAGCTATTTCCAACGCTGTGCTCATATCTATCACTTATCTACTATGTATTAGCTTGGAGTTTGTTTTCATAATAAGAGAGAAGAGAATAATACAAAAAAATACTAATAAAAAGAACTACTATACTATACTATATACTAGATACTAGAGAATAATAATACTGATTTCGGTGAAAGCGAAGTACCGAGAGCTGTGCTAGAGCTTTGGTAGAGTTTTGCTGCAGTCTTAGCACATTGTCGGATAGCTGCAGAGACGTTATTTTCAAGACAGAACACACATCAAAATGTTATAAGGTAGATGTAAAATCCATACCAACCTGTCAAGCCTCTTATGGCTGCCGATTTACCTATTGTGCTTTCTAATGTGCTCTGTAAATGATACGAGATCCCACTCGATTGCTCGTCGAATCGTCGACTCGTCGCTCTTGTCCTAGATATTGTCTTTAAATAATTCTAGCGTCTCCATTTTATGCGATTTTATACCCATGATTTCTACTTAAATGAGTCGTTATTACGATGTTATAGGAAGAAAATATAGAGATAGGTAAGTACATGTTCTTTATAAAGTATTTAAAAAAAAAATAACCGACTTCAATAACACTAAAAAGTATAAAATAATTTAAATATTAAAGAAGTTGGTGTTAGCGTACCTGCTGTGTATATTTGGCACCAACTTCAATAATATTTAAATTATTTTATACTTTTTAGTGATATTTTCATACATAAAGATTGAAACATCGAAGACGGTAAAATGATCTAGGTAAGTTATGACATCATTATGATTTCACATTATCGTCTACATACTTTTACATAATTCATGTTTCTTCAGAAACTCAGAAACAATTTATCCGATCGTAATGAAATTTGCATGGAATCATCATAGTAGTTTACTCTCTCGAATAAAAAAAGAATCATCGAAATCGGTTCATATTTGTCAGAGAAATGTAAAGGAGAACATCAGTTTTATGGTTTTTACCAGATAAATTCCTCCATATCATTCATGGTCCCCCAGGAAGTTCTTATCTGGTTGTGATAAAATTCGTACAGGTTCATCACAGTGGTTTTTTCTTTCGAATAAAAAAATAATCATTGAAATTGGTAAATATTTGCCAGAGTTATGACCATTTTTGTCCTTAAAAAGCGACATAAAGTCATCTATATAGGCTTTCCTGCAGTTTTCCTGCGCAGTCAACATTCTTGTTTTTTCAGGAACTACTTATTACTAAGCAATAATTTTTTTATGGGACCCAATTAACGGATTAAAGAATGGATGGAAGAAAGATTTTTTCAAATCGGTTCATAATTGCCAGAATTATGCGCGAACATACATAGAAAAAAAAAATATATATACAGACGAATTGAGAACCTCCTCCTTTTTTGAAGTCGGTTAAAAATTGTCTAAATTTATTGTACTAGATGCTTACAAAAGCATCCAACTTACAGAATTAATTAATTTCTTACAGATTTAATTCTCTGTTTTGGACTGTTACGGTATATGCAACTGAGGCTTCCCATATGCCCCGCGATGTGGCGGTTCCATCCCCGAGCTGGCATTACCAGTATGGTGTGAAGTAAAACTTCGCATTGAACCTAAATAAATAATATTCTATAAAATTTATTTGATAGGTGTATCTAATTCACCAATGGCTGACTGCCATGAATTATGGCCTTTCAGAAATAAATAAAGAATAACGCATCATCAGAGTTGTACCATTGAAATATCTCGGGACCGATCGTGCTACAAGTGACCGCGCTCGTACCGCGCGCAGTTCTTTCCCTTCACACCGCTTTGCCCGTTCGGAGATCGACCCCCGCCTCCCCTGTCCTCTGCCTACCGACCTCTTATATACTGCTCTCTTTACAACAGAAAAAAACACCAATTTCCCAAATTCCCAAGCGGTCCGCGCTCTCTCGCTCGCGGCAAACCTAAGATGGCCGACGGCTTCCATTTTGATCGCAGATTACAACGCGTCGCGTCCCCGTGCCACAGCCCGTGCGTTCAAAGCCTAACCATCGCGGCGTCCTATACTTAAAACACAGTTAATACACTTATCGCACATGTATTTGGGTTATTTTTTTTCGTAGAATGCGACGGTAACGTTATCATTGAGCCTGCATACTGTTTTATTGTACTGCTGATTGATTTGTGCATATATCGATTGGCAGAATGAAAGTCTGGCCAGTTATAAAATGTAAACGTTGAAATGTTGGCTCGTAATGGCGTGTTTTTGTCTCTTTTCGACCGTTTGTCTACCTGAGCGCTGGCCGGTTGTAAAACGGCGTATGTGCAAAGCGAACAATGAAATACAGATAAGATTTAAATATTCAAATCTGCGGAGTTCGTAATTGGAAATGGGACTTTGTTACGATATGCTTGGGACATTAATTAAGTACACTAGTATTAAATCCCCTTTTAATTTCGCTATGTTGCACATACACAATCAAGGACTATTCCGAGCACATGACTATGTGCTTTACGCCAGTTTGTAGGCACGACATTAATTAATATTAAATAAAATTGTGTCTAGTCAATACAACCCATAAAGTACTCAACATAATGTTACATTATGTAGAGTCTGTGAGAGAACTTTATTGAACACTATATAAAAAGTGCGAGTCGGACTCTCGCACTGAGGGTTCCGTGCCCTCTTTGGACATATAACAGTTTGTTTGCTATTCATCTAAAACATTATGTAGCAAAAATACCGCATAACTAAGTTTTATTTTTATTGAAAATGGTAAGCAATACTTAAAACCAAATTTCAAATCGATAGCATTAGTAGTTTCTGAAATATATTGGTGTAACAGATAGACAGACCGACGAAGTTGATAAGGGTTTAAAAAAGGAACCCTAAAAATGCTTAAAACTTACCTATAAGTATCCAAAATTGTTTGCTGTTGAAAATATGTAAACATATTCAGCAGGATGGCCTTCTTTTTGATATCACAACCTACTAATAATGATTAGAGAGTGAGATCGAGATCTAGCGAGCCTCTGGCACTGGAGAGACTTGGCAAGGTCCGAACGGGTTAGCCAGAGTCTCTCCGTAGAGCGTCGATAATGCTTTTTTTTAAAAAAAAAACCATGTCCGTATGGATTGAGGCCACATTGAAAGTGTTGTATTTTAGTAAATTTTGGCATTACTCAAACCAGATTTATAGTAGCTAACATACATACTTCGGAGTCGCTGGACGCTCGGGGTGTGGGCCCTTTGAGCGTCCATTGAGTACGGCGGCGACTCCGAGGAGGACGGCGGCGGGGTTGCGACCGTCTGCCGTGGCGCTGTAGTGCCTCAGGAATGTTTGCCGACTCGGAATTGATGGTTTTGCAGCCATCATGAGGAAGAGGTCCTCATCTGTACTTACACGTGTCCGCGGTAGTACCAACACTAATCTGAGAATGTTCGCAGAACGGTGGGAGTCGCCGATGCTACAGAATGCGGTTAACACGTTAGGTTAAATATTTTAATTTTCATTAGTTTGATTTTTTTACTCTATTATTATTATTATTTACTTTATGTATTTATCTTCACGGGTTATACCCGGATATTTTAGAGGCTTGCGTGGGGCGGATCCAACACGTAGAGGCCCTTTTTAAGAAATAAATGGTGTGTAAAACACCTCCCGGGGTCAACTGCTAATATGGTGAAAAAATGGCAGTTGACCTCGACAGGTGTAGGAACTATTGTAAGTACATGGAAAGATTATAAGTCTATGTTGTTGAACATTTGGTGGACTAGAAGCTAGGCTATTGCAAAGGTCGGTGTCATTTGCCATATTTACATTCATAATTATTATGTGGCAAGCGGTGACATGCCACCCACTAGATGGGCTCCCCAAATGATCGTCCAATGACGACAGAGAGCAACATCGGTGCGAGCGGCTCTGGTGTGTCGAGAGGTGTGCTGCGCTTTCTCCGAAGTTACTCGCGCCGTTATGCCCTTTAACACTTCCACCCCTGGAGCATATAGCTCTAACAACTCCTCTCTGGACAGCCAATTAAGGCAAGCCAGAGCTGAAAGTCCTGCGGGCCCCCTTCGGGTTCCACTCGGCCGACGAAGACACGCCGAGGTGGGGGCTTATTATTATTATAAAAGGAACAGTAGCTGTAGAATTTACCGGTCTTAAGAGTTTTGTGTCGCTTACCATCAAGCACCTACCTAAACGTTCAGTACAGTTAGTTTGTCTCTACAATAAGGACAGTCTTCATACATTTTATAGAAACACATTTAGCAAAAACAATAAAAAAAGTAATGGTTAAAATATTCAACAGGCAAGGGGTTCTATCATGAGACTTGTAGACGGTTTAAGCTATAAGATTAATGTTCTCCCGACCGTAATGGCTACAGTACTAGGTGGTAGGTTCCTTGTGCAAGGAACCGTCCAGGTAGGTACCACCGCAGTGTCAGATATTCTGCCGCCAAGCAGCAGTGTGTAAGCATTGCTGTGTTCCGGCGTGAAGGGCACTGTAGCTGGTGAAATTACAGGACACAAAGACTTAATATCTAATGTCTTAAGGGTCGGCAACGCGCTAGTGATTCTTCTGGTGTTGCTAGCGTCTATAGGCTGCGGTGTCTGCTTATCATCAGGCGGGCCGCATGCTTGCTTGCCACCTTGGTAGTTTATAATATAGAGTATATAAAGAGAATGTATCTTCTTGCTCAGTAGAATTTTCTTTTGAACATACGGATCCACAGTCTATTATTAGAACGTTTAAAAATATTAAAATTAAATCAACCGAAGACCTATGGGGGATGTCCGTTAAAGCTTGTAGATCAGTTATCGATACTGTGGCGCCATATTTAGCCTTGATTTTTAATAAGTGTGTTGATGATGGGGTTTTCCCAGATTTAATGAAATATAGTAAAGTTATCCCTCTACTTAAATCAGGTAACTCAAAAGATCCCAATAATTATAGGCCGGTATCGGTTCTGCCAGTCTTTAGCAAGGTTTTCGAAAAGATAATATTTAAACAAATACTACAGCACTTTAACAAAAATAACATTCTGCATAATCAGCAATATGGATTTACTAAAGGCCGTTGTACGACTGACGCTGGTGTAAGCATAATACAACATATATTTAACGCCTGGGAGGACGCACAGGATGCTATAGGCATCTTTTGCGATCTCTCAAAGGCTTTCGATTGTGTAAATCATGAAACGCTGTTGCTTAAACTAGAGCACTATGGAGTTAAAGATAAAGCGCATAAACTGCTGGAATCTTATCTATCATGTAGACAACAAACTATCCAAGTAAATGGGGTTGAATCGTCTGGCTCTGCAGTTGAAATGGGTGTCTCACAAGGATCTATACTGGGTCCATTCTTGTTCTTGGTTTATATTAACGATCTCCCACACATAGTACAAAAAAAAGCAAATGTAGTGTTATTTGCTGATGACACCTCTCTGATTTTTAAAGTAGGGAGACATACTAATGACTGTGATGAAGTAAATAATGTTATTATAGAGGTACATAAGTGGTTTACTATTAATAATTTAGCACTAAATAAGGAAAAGACGAAATGTATTAGGTTTTCATTGCCAAATGTCAGAAGTAGTAAATGTGATATAATACTAAATAAGGAAAAGCTTGAGTTTATTAGCAGCACAGTTTTCTTAGGGATTACGCTCGACTCCAAGTTACAATGGGGTCCCCATATTAAAGCTTTGGTCGGACGGCTTAGTTCAGCTGCTTACGCAGTCAAAAAAATCAGACAGTTAACAGATGTTAATACCGCAAAAATAGTTTATTTCAGCTACTTTCATAGTATCATGTGTTATGGCATTCTACTATGGGGCAGAGCGGCCGACATAGAATCGATCTTTATTTAGCAAAAGAGAGCTATTAGGGCTATTTATAACTTAGGTAGTCGCGAGTCCCTTAGAGAATTGTTCAAAGAGGTCAACATAATGACGGTCGCTTGCCAATACATTTTTGAAAATATCATGTATGTCCGTAAAAATCTACATCTTTTTAAAAAGTTAGGTGATAGGCATTCATATAATACTAGAAATAGGGATAAATTAGCTCAACCAGTTTCGGTTATCAAAAATCCATACATCTTTCATGGTGTTAAATTTTACAATAAAATACCTTCTAATATTACCTTGCTTACGGACTGTAAATTTAAGGCTTGTATAAAACGCACACTTTGTAAACGGGCGTACTACACACTAGATGCCTATTTAAAGGATAAAGATGCTTGGCTAGGTGCATGTCCAGCTCCTATGGAACGAAAATAGCTGTTAGATATTTCATATAAATGTATACTGATATATATATGTATGTATATATACATATATATATATGCATGTAGAGATATATATATATATATATATATATATGTAATTTCTCTGTGCCACTTCCTTATGTTAAGGTTTCATTCTATTGGTTACTATTGTTATGTAAGTACATGATTGACGATTCATAAGCACCCACTGTATGGTTTACATGAATAAAAAAAAAAATAGTTCTGATTATATAAAAAAAAATAAGTAGCCGATCACTCACACAATCAGCCACCTCATCATTATCAGCCGAGAGACATCCACTGCTGACCAGAGGCCTTCCTCTTAGTTGCCATCATCCCCACGCTTGGCAGGCGACTTGGGGATCGCCGGATCGCAGTATAGGTGGTAGGAAAGACGCTGCTGCCCGTCTTCTTGTTTTCCCTTAGTTATCTATTACCCAACGGAGGAAATTCGCGAGAGCTATTGTAGTGCATAAGTTCTTGCGCAGACAGTGCACTCTCTCTTCCTTTGCTCTTAATCCGATGGGACGTCCATTGAGTACAGCGGCGACTCCGAGGAGGACGGCGCTGGGGTTGCGACCCCCGTCCCCGTGAGCACCATGTCTGGTTCACGGGGGCCCCTCCCCCCTCAAAAGCAAGGCCACCGGATAGCCCGGGGGTCCCCTCTCATGTGCCGATGCGACAGCCGCGGGGGTTTTAGTGGGTAAGAATCCCACATACCCCGGTCGAGCCGCACAGCTCCCGGGGACCTTTTGAAGGTTTCCCCCGCGTAAAAACAAAAAAGGTGCGGGACCTACCATGCTCATCCGCCGCATATATCCCAGATACTTGAATACTTCCCAGAAAATCAGGTACTCCGCTTGTATTGTCCTAGCCAGTGTGGAACATTACATAATGTTGTTGCTTCCCGCAGGATTTGAGCCCGTGACATTAGGTTTGGAAACCAAGCGGTTTCCCGCTACGTCACTACCTATCGAATACTTCCTGTTATTTTTACCTGAACATTTCCTCGGTGCCCAGAAAGAGCAGAGCAGTACGGTATGAAATAAGTAATAAAATTATTTTTAACTAGCTGACCCACGCAGCTCCGCCTGCGCAATTTTTACGCTAACTAAACTTTGAATAACAGACATTCGCATCGAATACATAACCTCATTTTTTATAGTCGGTTAAAAACTGGGACCCACTTTTTACTTGCTCTCCGAAGCACGGACCCGTTTAGTTCAAATGGCGTTAAACGGTCACCCATCTATTTAATGACCTTACCTAACGTTGCTTAACCCGATCGATTACAAAACCTTGATAACAACTCTGTATGAGTGTTCCCTTACTAATATTTATTATATTATAAAGAAAAATTGATAAAGTCGGACCAAGCGTATAACCAAGTACCCGTTTTGACTTTAATCCCCTCTCCCAAAAGAACCGTGCTAGATTACGGGATAAAAAGTATCCTATGTCCTACCTCGTAGTAAGATCTCAAATCATGCCAAGTTTCATTTGAATCCATTCAGTAGTTTCGGCGTGATGCTCAGCCGTGATACAGACAGACAGACAGACAGACAGACAGATAAAAATTAAAAAAATTACATTTTCGGCCTCAGTATCGGTTATAGAATGCCCTCCAAATATAATTTTCAAAATATCTTCAATGTACAGAATTGGACCTGTTACAGTTTTATTATAAGTATAGATTAATTGTGAGACTGACATACTTACGATAATGGCCGTATATTTGCTTACAGGTGGGGCATATGGAAAAATGCAATATGTAATACGAATTTTAAAATGATTTTACTAACAGTATTTTGAACAGTTCACGCAAAGCAGCAGAGGCTGGATGGGGCAACTGCCGCACTGTGGGTATGCCCTTGTAGGATATGACCTCAGGATATGACACATAACAGTAATACTTAGTGTCCTGTGGGATATATTAAGACGAGAATGGCATTTTTATGAGAGGCGAAGCTACGCAGAGCGAAAGTGGTTCATATTTAAAAAAAAATACGACAAGCCATTGTGTTTTTAATTAATTTGAAGAAAATACCAATACGATATTTAGTGGCTAATATGGGCTAATACCTTTATAAACACTTAACTTAAGATTGGCATAATGTATAGAGCCATTGTCATAAAAAAAACTTATAAACTTACGATTATAGGTTACCAAATGAACACATGTGTTCAAAAATATTATAAGCATTTTAACTGCAATCGAGTTTTCTCTTCTTTTTTTGTAATTTTATTGGTTACTTGTTTTACTGCTCAAAATCCATAGTTATACGACTCTACATGGCCTTACCGCAATACCATTTAATAAGGCACTGGAACTCTTATATACAGCCTTAGAAAATCATTACACAAGAATCATTAAAAACAGATTATAAACTGTATGTGTCGATATATCGATGGATTGATACTCTGTCTTGACAAGAGCGGTCACCACACATGCGAGGTTATTGCTCCCTTTGAGGTGAACCGACCATTTACTAAGGTCTCTCTCGATCCCCCATGCTTTGAAAAATGATTGGTCTAAGGGGGATTCACGAAGTGAATCACGGTTCCAAATACATTGGCTGCGTTTGACGGAAGTTGACAAAGATGTAATGTGTATTTCATTCGTGTTATACAGTATTTTTATTGTTTAGCATTGTGCTTGTGAATTTTAACCGACTTCTAGTACAAATTGTTAAGAGTTTCACGAAGATACAAGTTTTAAACTTATATGCATGCACGTATAGCAACGCAAGTATTTCTCACAGTAATTTTAAACTTTTAGCTCTATATTTGCGTAGAAACAAGACTGAAATATACTTTATTATAGATATTATTTTAGCATAAATACGCAAACTCCTCAAAAGACTGTTGTCTAAAGTTAAGATGGAATAAGGAATAAGATTATAAGGATATTTGCAAAGATATTGGATAGTGAAAAAAAAACCTAAATCTATGGATATTTGTGTCAAATGACAATTCCTTTTTTTGTTAGGGCGTGGTATCAGGACGTTTAAGCTAAAATACACACAGTTACACGGATACCAATAAAGATGGATTAATACCGATATTTTTCAAGATTAGGTTAATACTAATATATTCGCCTGGAAATATATTTTAACTAATATCAGTATTAGTACTATTTTAAATTTCACTAATATCATTAGGCATATTAGACTTGGTAGGCGTATCACTAATCTAATCTACAGACAGATTACTGTAATGTATCCATCTCATTCGTACGTAAATATTTGTATGAATGATGTTCCCTTCACGAATCCGATAAACACCAATCGAGTGAATCCGAACTATTCCGAATGTAATTATCCGGTATATTTAAGATGGTCATTGGAGAGATTAGCCAATCCGTACAATAAAATCATTAACAAACTTTAAAACCACTTTAAAAAAACATTACTTGCTATCGCAGCAAAACTCACAATAGGTATTTATTTATTTATACTTCATACCCATAAAATATAGTCAGTTAATTCATAGGTTTATCTTATCATGACCACTTACCATTTCACTACTATTAGTATTCTCGAATAGTGTAGCACCATATTCATTTTAAATTGTATGGTTTGGTAGTAATAATTATGTGTATAGTTGTGTATAAGTTATGATTAAAATTACTAACCCAATATACTATAAACCATAGATATGTTATCCCTACTAATGTAAGCCAACGATTGTGACCCATTTATTATTATTATTATTTTTATTTATAGTTATGGTATGATCCTTTCTTGTTATTTAATTTTGTACAGTACTTTATGCATTTTCTAACGACGTATGGCGGGATTTTGTTTGATTTTCAAATGCACCAATCACTCACTACCCTAAAATTAACTGTTATTTTTATTTTTTATTACTGATCTTTCCTTTCAATTTTCTTTTGTTTTTTGCTTGGCATTCCGTGATGCCAGTTTTAGGTACTGCCAGAATATCAGCGCGGCTCTATATACTCTATAGGGCAGCAATATGCTGAGGCAGAGCCCTTTTTGTCCACACACAATATTGAAGACCCGTTATTATTTTGTTATTTTTATATGTGTTAAGTGTTGGGCAAATAAATGCTTTTCTTCTTCTTCTTCTTCTTCTTCTATTATAAAATATTAGCATATCATAGTTCGTCGGATTACTAATCCACGAATCCCTTCAATATTACCTACTAATCTCTTAACTAATAGTAATATATCAGCCACACCATTAGATTACCAAACTAGGCAGAACGAAACAATTTTTTTTTATACTATCTAGGTGGCAAGCAAGCATACGTCCCGCCTGATGGTAAGCAGTTACCGCAGCCTATAGACACTAGCAAAACCAGAAGAATCACTAGCGCGTTGCCAACCCTTAAGACATTAGATATTAAGTGTCCGATATAGTAGTAGATATGGGAGATGAGTCCGGTATGGGAGTATAATAATCTCCTCCAAGCAGATACGACCATAGCGTCCAATCTTATTCAATATCAGCCATCTAGGTAAACGGGACATATTATACTTAGTGCTGCAAAAGTGCACCCTAACACAATTCGACACAGGCATTTATATGAATATATCTAAACTCTTCGCAATAAGACCTTGCATTTGATACTCATATAGATTTTTTTGGAAGTAAAACAATACAAAATGTCTTTTGACGGACGACATTTAAAGTTTTTTTTTTAAATACATAGCCTATGTCACTTCCACAACTGAGACGAATCTAACGATATATTATAAGCCAAAATCCATCAAGTAGTTGCCGTAGGCCGTGCCAAGGATCCTTCGGAGTCGTTGGACGTTCGGGGTGTGGGCCCTTAGAACGAGGCTAGAGCGCTTCAAGCGCTCGCCTCCTATTGTCCGGTGAAGCTGCAATGGCCATCTGCTGCTAACAGCGTCTATCATTCCCAAAAAAAAAAAAAATACCGTCCATTGAGTACGGCGGCGACTCCGAGGAGGACGGCGGCGGGGTTGCGACCCCCTGTCCCCGTGAGCACCGTGACTGGTTCCGGTGGCCGCCGGGGGGCTACAATGCGCCCCCCGGCGGCGGGCTTAAAGGCAAGGCACTGAAGGGCCCCTGGTGCAGATCCCATCGAAGAGCCCTGGGGTCCCTTTTATGTGCCGATGTGACAGACAAGGGTATCCTTGTAAGTCCGATGTAAGTATTTACATCGGACGGGCCCGTTGGTCTAGTGGTTAGACACCCTGTCCGCTAACCGATGGGTCGTGGGTTCGATTCCCACCAAGTGTCTGGGTGTTATTTATCTATTTAAGTATGTATTTACAAAAAAAAATTATATGAGTATTATTATCAGTTGTCTGGTTTCCATAGTACAGGCTCTGCCTAGTTTGGGATCAGATGACCGTGTGTGGATTGTCCCATGATATTATTATTATTATTACATGCACGTACTTACATAAATGTTATATACATAAGCTTAGAATATGAATCAATACAAGTACTATAGAATTCTTAATTCAAGTAAGTACATGTAGCACATCAAAATACATAAATATCAGGTACACGACAATAAGTACTAAGTATACCGTCAGTTGTATTTATCGACATTTGCGCTAGTGACAGATCAAACCCAGCACTACTTATCACTTACATATCGATATAACTCTTATAATATAACTATAGAATTCACCTGCCACTTAGAGGAAAATCTGCTTACACTTTGTTTAAGGAGACCATAGACAAACGCGTACTCTATTCTTAATAAATAAACTCTATGTACAAAGCCTTTGAATTAGGTATTTCTTTTCGGTCGGGAAGTAAAAATATAAAAGTAACTGTGATATAATGCGTAAAAGTACTTTCATTTGTGTAATATTCGCGTAAATGAAAGAGCAAAATAAAGTAGTTTCAAATTAGCTTACCCCTTTCCTGCAATATCATGATGATATGTAAGTGTGCGAGCCAGCAAGCCCGAGGTGTACATTTAGAGGTGAAACGGCGGTCCATAAATATTGATTTTATGAGGAGGGAGGCGGTCTGTAGGGGTGGGCTTCCCTATTTATTAAATGATGTTTGTTTGATACAAGTATTTGGTTTAGGGTAGGCGACACCGCTTCTTGCCCGACTGCCCCAGAAAGAGGGCTATGTTTTTCGAGGTTATTTTTTTATGTGACTAATCTTGAGTGGTGAGATATACATTTATTGAAACTAAATACTTACAGTTTATTTACAAACATGTACACTTAAACTAGGTAAGAAACTTCCTCAAAGTTGTCGCCGCAATGGGAGGGAAGGGTACCTAAAAGACTGGCGCATTAACCCTTTGTATTGCCAAGCTTATACGTTGGCAGAAAAAGCTACCAGCCCGGCGGTCTCCTGAGACTTCGATAAGTTTGGATGAAATTTCTTTCACCAATATTATATGTATGGACGCATGTCATGTGATAGATCGGGTAAGGGAACACATATTAACGAGTGCGCGTAGAGAACCATATAAATATGATACGTCACTTTTTTTTTTGGACTAATCCCACCACTCATTCCCACCAGTATGACTCCTGTCAACCAGACTCTCTAGTGGTCACCAGTGAAGAAACCGAGGTTTGACCCTCGGCGAGTCCCGGGGCAACGCTAAATTGTCATGGGACCTGCAACAGATTTAATTAGAAAAGTATATAGAAGGAGTTAGGAGAGTAAATTTCGCTTCCGTCTTCCGCAAAGCGGGAAACAAGTAAAAATCACACAAGTCGATAACCTCAGAACGAAAGATTACATGCCCTTTATGTTACTTTTTTTTTATGTTAATATTTCTATTGTATTTTTTGTGTACATAATAAAGAATAATAATAATGATTAAATTAAATTATTATTAATATATATATTATAATTATTGAAATGAAACTAATTTTACGGATTATATCGCGGTTTATATCGCGGTTTATCGCGATATAATCCGTAAAATTAGTTTCATTTCAATGTGTAATATTCGCGTAAGTATCAGAAATCATTATATATTATAATTAATTAATTAAATTATTATATTATATTAGATTAAATTAAATAATGATTTTTACAGATGCACCAACTAGAGTTAGTCCACCTATGACATTATCATTGTCACGTCACGAAGGGCGTCCACTCCTGAGCAAATACCTCCCCATTTATAGGGAGGAAGGGAAGGAAGGGATTGCCATAGTCTTGCCACACTTGGCATCAGTCTTGGGGATTGCAGTATCGATTCTAGGTAATCCAATCTCAGAGTAATTAGAATGGAGGTAGTATCGCGTCGATTCCCCGAACAAATTTTTCGTGGAACTTTTGCGGGGTGCGGGAGGCGAAGTAAACACACACAGATACAATTTCACGCATACCCACACTATAATAAACTCGCAACACATTCAAAAAGATACGCACACAAATAAAGAATGACCTGGACATATGAACAAAATTTGGCAGAGGGGTTAGCGCATCATGCTGTCTCCAGTGGTATCTCCTCTAAGAATCCAATAGAATAGTCTTCTCGTTTTCCCTTAGTCGCCTCTTACGACACCCAACTAGAGGAGATGGACGAATGCTATTCTTAACTGGGCACCCCACGGGGTTCAAATACATAAATGTAACGTGAACATATCTGTTAAAAAAAATGAGCATTTGCAATTTAAATTAAAATCAAACTAAATCCATTACGGACAACCCTGCACCGCAAAGTTAAAACCCCTGGGATGTCACACGTCTGAGGGGCAGTGAGATGTGGAAGGAAGACAACATCTATATCCCGTACATTAGAGCGAAACAACTATATCCGCGCAACTCACTCCCACAGTCCAGTTGGTGTACTTGGTAATTCTTTTTATTCAATCCGTAACGTTCGTATGATTTTGTATCTTTTCCGATCGATTTTTGAACGAATGCTAATTACAAATGCGTAATCGGATTTGCGTTTCATTTTAGAAGTGTATATATCTTAGTCTCACATAGCTCACCGACATAGCCCCCTATATTTGCAATTTGAAGTGGCATAGGGCAGGCCACATTGCTCGAAGGACCGATAACCGATGGGGCAGAAAGGTTCTCGAGTGGTGACCACAAACCGGAAGACGCAGCGTAGGCAGGCCTCCCACTAGGTGGACTGGCGGCATTATGCGCGTTGCAGTAACCGGTGGATGCAAATAGCCAACTGTCGTTCATGGTGGCGTTCGAAAAGAGAGACCCATGTTCAGCTGTGGACATCTTCCGGCTGATGATGATATTATCTTAAGCCGATCGAAATGGATACAGCTTCTCCCGTATAGTTCCGTGGTAGGTAGGTCTAGCTCCTCATAGCCTGGGAAGATGACATTGTAAGATTGATCTATGCACCAAATTCCTGCCATCTCCAAGCTCGATAGCGTCCTACAATGTTTGCGAATTTCGTCTCCTCTTCATTTGAAATCTTTTCAACGTTGTAATGAGACAAGCGTGACGGACGTACCAGGGGACCTAGTAATCAGTTATTTCGGCTCCTTGAATGAAGACTTTGTTGTGCCCATTCTGAAGGTTGGTATTCCTACGATTTCTAGAATCAGACCAGCACACATCTCAGCACAACTGAGCCACTCACAACGGTGTTGCTCTCTGTCGTCATCTGACGGTCATTTGGCGGGTCACCCCCTTCCCTCCAATATGGTTGAGGGGAGTGATGGCTGCTGCTCGAGTCAACTCGTGCGCGGGTGCTGCTTGGGGGGACTGGTCCGACTACTATCCCTTTGGCTTTTTAGTTTGTTGTACTTTCGTCGTATTTTATTATTTTTTTCTGTCTTATTTGATCTTTTGAACGGCAAGACACACTGTCGCTCTGATCTAATTGTAACATGACACACTATTTAAAAAATGTGAAAAAATGACAAGCCCGCTGAGTTTCTTGCCGGATCTTCTCAGTTGAGGCCGCGTTGTGATCAAATGGCACCTTTTTTTTTTTTTTAAGCATGACCTTTCAAAAGTGCTACTAGCGTTAAACCTATTTAAAATAAACTGTTTTTGAGTTTGAGTTTGGGTAGCCCTGTGCTTAATAACTATGCCACTGACCCCGGCATTTATAAAGAAATCCTGCGTCTAGTCCACCAATGAAAACTACATAAGAGTATAATCTTTACATACCTACACTTGCAATAATTCCTGCACCTGCAGAGCTCAACTGAAGGTTTATCCCGGCTGGTATCTAACGTATCATTGGCTCCTCGAATCAAATCTTTATGCGTTGGATTGAAAACTCTATGAGTCGGTAGTCTGTACTGGTCTAAAGCGTATAAAATAAAATATATTCTAAATAAAATACATAATATATAATAAAATATATTTCTATTCTATTTAAAAGAACATAATAATAATATCCAGGGATAATCTGATCCCAAACCAGCCTGAGAGCCTTTACTATGTTAACCAAATAACTGATAGAATAGAATGAATTTTATTTCACATAGAATACAGATTACACAATAACTATATTATTTAATGCACGTCGTCTGTGTGAAACAAGTAAATCACCCACTCAGCTTAATGCTGTGTTGAGGAACAAGCCCCAACACAGCGCTGGTTTTCAGGGGCAAGACCTAAGTGACCCCACGAACGCAACCATAGGTAACCAAAAACAATAACTTATAATTATGTACTAACTAAGAAATTTGTAAGTATACTTAAACCTAACAAGACAAATACCTAGTATTTTTTTGGAAATAAGTACTTTCTTACATATATAGATAAGTAACACCCAGATACATGACGAACAGACATTACGGGTGGAAATCGAACCCACAACTCATTGACAGAAAAATGTTTGCTTTGCTCCCGAAAAGCAAACTTTTGCAAGAAGCAAGTTACGAACGGTCATCTTGTCGGTTGTAACTACTAGCGACATCTATCAATACACATTAAATAAATTGTACCATTAAAAATTTAAGATGCTAGAACATCTAGCATGGCATTTAGATGGCGCTTTCATAAATTTATTAAGTTACACTAGATGTCACTAAATTCAACTATTCATCTTGGATGTAACATGTACTGTTTTTCATAACGAGATCAAAATCAAAACAATAAATGTATCAACACAGGAGTGATGGTTGACTGGTGGCCAGCTAAAAAGACAGTAGATAGTGTTCAATATGACGTATTGAACCCTAATAAAAAAGGTATATTCCTTGCTTTTCATATTAAAACAGTTTGCTACTCGATAACAGATGTCACTAAATCAAACTTTTGTTTTTATTTTTTATTTGTTAATATTAATCAGTACCAGGACCTGTTCTGTTTATTTCCGATTACAAAAATAATTATACCGTCTCTATGTAAATAAATCTTTAGATTTTAATCATATGCAAGCAACGCCATCGCTTATTGAACGTTGCAACTAAAAAACCAACCGGTTCGGGCAAGTTGCACGGTACCGTTGGGTTCAACGACCTGCCGCACGGTTTGTTTACGCGGAGTATCTTAGACCCGGAAGATTGGTGATTTTTGAGAGATATTTTTTATAGTCACACGTTGTTACACAGATAGTAAAAATAAAAATTAACTAGGTAACGTTATTCTTTATTTGTCGGGTTCAAAAAACTTTGCGTCAGGGTGAATATGATTGATAACGGAATCCTTTACGGATTCTTTTATATTGTAAGTTTTCTAGTTTGTCATTCATACTTTTGCACTTTTCTAAGGATAATTACATTGCTGTTCTTCAGTGTGAAGGGCACTGTAGTTGGAGAAATTATTGGGCTTCTCTGGTGAACTCTTCATGAGTCATGTACCTACTATTTGGTGGATCGTGTAGTCACATATATCTATAAAAAAGGTCAAGTGCGAGTCGGACTCGCGCACCGAGGGTACCTTCTTTGGACGTATGAAGTTACTAACACCACAGATAGCAAAAAGACAAATTATGATGTCGAAGAATTTTATTGGTTTTCAAAAAACTGTACCTACTACTTAGAAACATCATTTTATTTTTGCTGTAAAATAATCATAAACATTGACTACCTATAATTATTTCAGATTTTTCTCTCCACAAATTTCGGAGATAAGGGAACGTTATTTTTTTGACATTTTTGATTATATGCCAAAAACTACGTGATATAAACAAAACATAAATAATTTTTTGAAATGTGCATAGATGCCCTTTTATATGATATCCCACTCGATGTAGTAGCACAGTGTATAAACTAATAGTAGTTCCTCGATCAAGACTGCACAGGGTATGATTAAACGACCAATCGTAAAGTTATGTCCAATACCTTTCGGATCGGACTAGCTTTTAGTCATTTCGTTATATCATTTCATTTTATTCATTAATCCAAATCGTTTTTCTTTCAATTATCATAATCATATTAGTTTTATTAATTATAGTAACATAAATATATATATATATCATCTAAATTTACTTACATTCTCATAATTTTCTTATCATTCGTTGAAAGTTATCATGAACATAATGGAGTGTCAGATCTTTTCTGGCATACTCTGCCAGGGGGGGGGGGGGGGTTTAGAAATGTAACAACTCTGTATATTATATGCATAGATAGATAGATTCCTTATTCCTTCATTCAAATCATCCCCTCTCTTTATACCATTCATTCCTAAAATCATCATGGCGCGAGATCTGTGCGCGTAAGCAACGTTAAGCAAGTACAAAAACCCGCATCAAAGAAGAGTGCGCTAATCATCATCATATTTCATTCCAATAATATACGCCGGCCGGCTTTTAACAAATTGTGCATCAAGTGACTTTCGTTCGGGTCTGGTGAGTGTGCTGCAGCAGCCACCAATACTTCGTACGCGAGGCGAACATCGAGCCTGGTGAGTCCCTTAGATTTCATCCTATCCTCTATTCACATCTATGTAAATCTTGATAGATTTACATAGATAATAAAAGAAAAGAATAATAGATAGCAAAATTTCAATGTGAGTGTTAGGTATTTGGTTCTTCGAATGATAAGCGGACTGTAAGGTGAACCAAATACCTAACACTCACATTGAAATTTTGATGACCAATTTCGACACCCAAGAATTATTTTTTTATTTTTCATTCGCGATGTGTTTTTTTCCCGAGTAATTACATCATGGAGTTATTTAAAAAGGAAGTTAACAAATTTCTACGAGGTCGGCAACTAGTGATTCTTCTGGTGTAGTTAGCGTCCAAAGGCTGCGGTAACTGCTTACCATCAGGCGGGCCGTATGCCTGTTTGCCACTTTGGTGGTATAAAATATGGTTTGGTAAGTAAATAAGTTCTAAAACTTTTCCAAGTTTCAAATCGATAGCAGCTGTGGTTCTAGAAATATATAGGTGTGACAGACAGACACGCAGACAGAAGACGAAGTCGCACCATAAGGGTTCCTTTTTTACCTGTTAGGTATGGAACCCTAAAAACTTCTACTAAACCCTTTGAATGTGTAGTATACATATGTAGTATGTTAATGACAGTAAATAATTATGTGTGAAAATAGCATAAGTCAACAATTTCTGCAAGCATCTTTGCCTTCCTAACGGTATTCTATTTACATTTTACTAATAAAACGTATAGAAAACTAAAATGGCGGCCTTTCTCTTGGGTTGCCAACCAGCATAAAACATTTAATTGCCAGCTTTAAATTTGCACTGTTTATATTGTAGGCAATAACAATTTTCACATCTATCTATTACTACACTTAATTATTTGCTTCCTTAATTAGACTTAAACGCGTCTTCGAGAAGTTGTAATATCAAAATTAGTTGTCTTAGCAACCATATCTCTTTTAAATTCAAAATTTATAGCGCAGTGGAATACTGCTAGCTTTGCAAACCGGAGGTCGAGGGTTCGAATCCCGCGGGGAGCAATAACTTTGTGTAGTTGTTCCTTACTGGCTAGGACAATGCAGGCTGATCACCTGATTGTCTGTAAAGTAAGATAATCCGTCCATGCACGTGTCGGTCTTCCGTCAAATCGGATTGTGAGAGGTAAAGGAAGAGATTGTTCACTTGTGTCTACAAGTGAACAATCTCTTCCTTTACCTCTCCTTCCTTTCTTCCTTTTCTTTCCTTTTGCGTAGACACGCAAGCACTTGTGCACAATAATATCTCCCGCGTAGATGGCTAATCTTATGAAAGACTAGCTGACCCACGCAGCTCCGCCTGCGCTATTTTTACGTTAACTAAACTTTTAATAACAGACATTACTTTTAATAACCTCCTTTTTTATAGTCGGTTAAAAACTGGGACCCACTTTTTACTTGCTCTCAGAAGCTCGGACCCGTTTAGTTCAAATGGCGTTAAACGGTCACCCATCTATTTAATGACCTTACCTAACGTTGCTTAACCCGATCGATTACAAAATCTTAATAACAACTCTCTATGAGTGTTCCCTTACTAATATTTATTATATTATAAAGAAAAATTGATAAAATCTGACCAAGCGTATAAGCGTACAAGTACCCATTTTGACTTTAATCCCCTCTCCCAAAAGAACCGTGCTAGATTACGGGATAAAAAGTATCCTATGTCCTACCTCGTAGTAAGATCTCAAATCATGCCAAGTTTCATTTGAATCCATTCAGTAGTTTCGGCGTGATGCTCAGCCGTGATACAGACAAACAGACAGACAGACAAATATTAAAAAAAAAAACATTTTCGGCCTCAGTATCGGTTATAGAATGTCCCTCCAAATATAATTTTCAAAATATCTTCAATGTACATAATTGGACCTGTTACAGTTTTATTATAAGTATAGATTGGCCGCTGTGGTCGTATCAGTCAAGAGGACATTGTCTTTATTATTAAATTCTAAATTTACTGATGAGACAAGTAAGACGTTCACTTGATGGCAAACGACACATCTGCATATAGACAGTTGCCATGCAGTGCCACTTTTCTCCTAGGATAATATCATTAGTTAAGTCTTTTGAGCCCTTCACACTGGACAGCGATGATTGCACATTACTGCTTAGCTGTGGGCTAACACTACGGTGATATTAAAATAGAACTACTTTTGTGGATTATATTACAGGAGTTTCAGTATAAACTCGACTGTAACTGTGGGCTCTCCTACATTGGGAAAACAATGCGTGCAATAAAAACTCGCGCTAAAGAACACATAGCTGATGTTAAACATCCACGCTGTACGGAGTTTGCAGTTTGTGAACACGTTCACGATCGCACCCGCCATTATATCAGATTTGATAAACCTCAAAACCCAGGGATGATTCGTGAAGCTATTAAAATTAAAAATCATCCTTACTTCAATAGAGAAGATGGTTGGGAGTTACAATCGGCTTGGGATCCTGTGATAAATATAATTAAATCCAAAACCAAGCAAAACACTGCACCGCATCAAGATACTGTAAGCTCTTACTGCTTAGATCGGACCAACAATAATAATTAAGAAGACCTGAGGGTACACCGGCATAAGTGTGACATATTTACTATCGCGGACACGAACGGTGTACCAGTTTTCAATCAAAATAGTTTGAAAAACGTTACGTGTGTTTACGCCGCTCGCACCGCACAAGCGATTGTCGTTCTAAAGCTGGTACACCGTTCGTGACCGTTCGTGACAGCGAGATTACGTTCAACATCCCATTCCTCCCGTGACCATGAGTGCTGCAAAGCATTCGAAACGTCCAGAAAGTAAAATTTAAATAAGCTGCGATTCCGTAAAAGTAGTTTCATTTCATGGTGTAATATTCGCGTAAATAAAAGAGAACACTACGGTGATAGCCTATTTTTCGATATGGATACCTTCGAAAGGTAGTCGGTGTCCGTAGAGGTGGACGCCAAGTTATCATCACCAGCCGGAAGACGTCCACTGCTGAACAAAGGCCTCCCCCTTTATAAGCCAAGTTATGTGTGGGTATTTTTCCCCATTAAATCCTCTACAGGGGCTTTCATCAAAGATGCGGAGACTCTCTGGGCACTCCGAGAATGCAAGCTTCTCCAGACACTAAGACCCCCGTGGGATTGTCGCTGTGGCACATATTAACGGAACCTGTGTTTCCCCGTGGGATCTGCGCCAGGTGCCCCTCGGTTTGACTTGCCTTTGAGCCCGTTGCTGTGGAGTGCACTCGCCCGTCCGCTTCAGAGTGGCAACCGTATTCGATGGATGTCTAGAGCCAATACCACAAACATGCAGCGACTCCGAAGAAGGGACCTACCAGTCTACCACCTAGACCTAGTATTTCTTTATTCCACTCAATATAAGCTAAAACATCTGATGGAAAGTGGTGATGTATTCGGAGGTCTCTCGAGCACACTGGCTTATTAAAATCCTATTCATGCTAGCCTTAAAGACACATTATCATCGGATGGGAAAACCAACGTGGGCAAACTATTCCAGTCCTGAGTTGTACGTATTATAAATAAAGAAGCAAATCACTTAGTCCGGATTCATGGGACGTTCACAACGTAAGGGCTTATTGTTGCAGTGAGTCTTATCGTTTGATGCTAGAAAGGGGAAAGTACCAGAATATTGCCAGTGAAGACCTACGCATTGACCACTTTTACTTGGCCACTATCTATTATCCTCATATAATCATGCTGCTCAAAGGACTATTGGCTTTGAATAATCATGCTATTTAAAGGACTGTTGGCCTCGTATAATTATGCTTTTCAAATGACTATTGGCCTCATATAATCATGCTTTTAAAAGGACTATTGGCTTCATATAACCATGCGTTTCAAAGGACTATTGTCCTCAAAAAAGACTCAAAATAGCTCAACGTTTTGTGGAAAAACCTATCCTCGGAGTTTCTCGTCGTATTAAAAGTAGGAACGAGTAAATCTGTAGAAGAACTAAAGTCACCAACATCAACAACTCTAGTAATTATTAAGTTGAAGTGGCAATGGGCAGGTCAAATAGTCCGAAGAACTTACAATCGGTGGGGAAGAAAGGACTGGGAAAAGCTATATGGGACGTTGCCACACGTGGGCAGACGACCGTGTCAAGGCGGCGGGTAGCCGTTGGATAGGTGAAGGCGGTACAACATCGGTCGCGATGAAGTGATATGGAGGAGGCCTATATTCAACAATGGACATCAAGCCATAAGATGATGATTATTTGGGAAATAATTAATTTTTCTATTGATCCTGAAGACGTCTGCCAAGCGTGGGTATTACAGCCTCCCTTCTGAAGCTGTAATCCCAGCAGTGGACGGCGAATGGGAGAGATCATACCATCACACACACGAGCGATGGGGACAATCCCACTACTCCTTGTAGGAAGTCAGCTATCAGTTACCATCGCATGATTGTATTTCCAATAAAAATCTAACGGCCATTTTGACATTTTAATATCATTCACCTGCACCATCCAACTATACGACGCCAATAACCTGCAAAATAAAAACCGGTAAAGTCAAAAATCATTCGCAATCAACGTCTACCTACCGTAAATCGAATTAGCCACGCGTCCGAAATCGACGTCCAGGAGAAGATGCGAGTGGAAGAACCGGCCTCAACACCACCGTTACTGTTCGCATCACGAAAAAAAATACAGTTAGCTGTAGTCTCGAGCGCGCGCCACTTCGAAAAAAGCACAAGCCTCCGCCACACCACATCTCTAGGACGTACGCGGGCGAACGCGCGGGAATTTTGACATTGACAGCTACGTTGGCACCAACCGCGCGATTTTAAATCCTCTAAATTAGAGTGCCGTTTATCAAATCTGTGTAAAATTATGTGAAGATGTCTGAATTTGGATAATATTAAGTGGCAACAGTGACGTTTTATGGATTGTTGAGTGTTAACCAGGATAGGATTTACCGACAAAATGCCTAGCACAATAAGAGGTAAGTTTTTAAATAGGTACTACTGATTAATATTTTACTAATTTATTAGCGGCAAGTTTTAACGCAATCTGATTGGATAATCTGTCAACATATTTTTTTCGCGCTCTTTGCTTTACACAAATCTTTTACGGCCAGTGACAGAGGTGAATGCACTCTCTGGTTCTGTTGACGGAAACAAGAGTCATGTCATGGGCAAAGGTAAAATCTGTAATTCATACAGAAGTGGTTTATAATTTTAAATAAGATGTTCGTCACTTTCTACAATGCCGAGACATAAATTGTCTCAGAATCGGGATGTAGACCTTTTTTTTAGATTATATGATCATGATGCGGTAGTTCCTACGAACCACTGTCTCCCTCCAGGCCTTGTGTTCCTCTTCTCCCGACTTTTGGCTATATGGATCGTTGAACATTCGGACAGTTGATCTGTATATCTTATAAGGCTTCTCCCCATCTATCTTTCCTGTCTCTAGCAGCATCTCCAGTTCTACAAGCTGCGTTCAGGCTATGTGGCGGAAATATTCGAGGATTCACTAAGTGCATGTCATTAAGAGTCAAGTCCCAGTCATGGGACTATAACGACTCCTCGTCGCGAGCTGACCTTAACCACCCTTAACTCCCATTTTTTTTATTTCTTCAATATAGTAAATAACAAACGGGGGAAGAGGAAGACCAAGACAAAGTTTCATGCAACAGGTAGTAAAAAAGTAGGACTCATATCAGGAGGCCAAAATAATAGCACATAATAGATCAAAATGGAAATTGCTTCACTGACAAGAGCACAGCTCTTAATTGGAGAGAACTTCAAATCTAGTGAATACGTACACAAGTAATACGTTTGCCTGATGATTAGCGACACGCTTACCTATAGACAACTGAATTGCACTGCACCGCCGTTAGTCACCCGCAACATTAGTTGTCAAGTCTCCTGTGTTCGATAATTTCATCAGCTACAGAGCCCTGCACCGGAACACAACTATGTAGCTTGGCGGAAGAATATCTTACAGAGCTAGACCGTTGTGCAAGGGACTTACCACTTAATAAATTATTAGATACGTTAAAATAGTAATTAAATAAATTATGTTTATTTAGTAATGCATTTTGAAATAGAGAAATCATTTCGTGCTTTCTAACTCACTCATAAAACAATTAACTTTTAAATCTACATCTTAACTCAACAATTAGTTAGCAGTCCATAAAAAATTATAACACCCGCGCATTTTGAATAATAAAAATGAAATCTACGATTAATGTTGTCTTTTACTTACGCGAATATTACACATTGAAATCAAACTACTTTTACGGATTTTATCGCGGTTTATTTTTCGTTTTTTTTTTTGGCATTTGAAACGCTGGGATAGTAAAATCAAAATATAAACCGCGATAAAATCCGTAAAAGTAGTTTGATTTCAATGAAATCTACGATTGTTTACTTTTAATTTTCTATTTAGGCTATTAACATGTTAGTATTCTAGACGTCTACAACTAGCTTCGCCTATTTGTATGCTAAACAGTTGTTGACCGTCTACACGGCGCTTTCAGCGTATATGTAAATGACATTCATGTAGCAAAAATAGGCTAACTGACCTACATAAATAGAAACAATATTTACACTCTTGTGTATTTCTTAACTTTAATATCTACAATGCCTGGAGGAATGCTCACAGTGAAGAGAGCACCTGTAGAATGGTTGCCATTAAAATTACGTCACATCCATTGGCAGGCGCTGGACGCATCGCACGCACGGCACGCAACGGATTTTAGTTTGTTTTCTATGATTTTGACAGCCCGCATCGGAAAATGCCGGCGCGGATAATGGACGCAGCGCTATGTAAAATCATACAAAGCAAACTAAAATCCGTTGCGTGCCGTGCGTGCGATGCGTCCGGCGCGTGCCAGTGGACGCGCACCTTAATGGTACTGGGCTAACGAAGGCCAAAAAATATCGTTAGCATTCGCCAAAACCGTCCAAATAGGACCAAAGATTTATTCGATGGGCTGGTTTAATCTATAATCATGAAAGCCAACGAATGATCGTTGGCTTTCGCCGGGACAGATAGAATTTTTTCGTGGGCCCGGTTTGAACTCGGAGTTAAAGGTTTTAAAAGCACCCCGATACCGTGTCAATGAATATTGGTCTTCCTATTGTCACTTTGACAATTCAACACTTGCTCGTTCGCTAACAACTATCAAAGTGACATTAACAAAACCATTCTCTGAAAATTCAGCCATAAATTGCATAAAAAATCATACTTCGTTCCTACAGCTCCCTCTAGCGGTACTAACTGTTAACAGAAAAGCGACAGTATCGCTGCAAGGCCCTCAGTGTACCGTTCGCCGAGATCCCTTTCTTTGTGACGTAGCGTACGGTACTCTGGGCTAGTGCCGTGGCAAAATGTTGCATATTTTATCGATAAGGCACTGAGCCTTATCGATGCTTGTTACATTGCTTGTTTTTTTTTATAGAGATTTAAAATAGAAAAAGGAGAAAGGATAGGTACTGCTAATCTAAATTTGGAATGTGTCACGTTTTATTTGGAATTGTTATTAAATTATTGTGAAAGTATGGCATGCGTCATACTAGGATATGATGATAGGCAATTTGAATTTCAATTGCGGGACTGTGTCACCCAAAATATGGTCAAAAAGATTCACTTTTAGTTTAATGTCTTTTGAGTTGATTTGTTGAGTGCAATTATTCAGACTGTGGTGCTGCAAAAGGACTAAATAAGCTTGTGAGACTATAATAGCTATTAGCAGTGGTTTGACAGATCCAGGCATCTCGAGTCTTCACATTTTGCTAAAGTTTCTTTACGGTCTCACGTTTGATTCAGTTATTTTACAGTTCAAAAAGATTAAATATGTGACTTCTTCTTTATTAATCTTTAATAAATCCACATTAGCTTATTATTCAGAGAAATTTCTGTGTTGCCAGCAGATGGGCCTAGAGAGGGTTCCTTATCCGTTAGCAAACCGAATACGCCTGGCAATTCTACTCATCATAGGAGTACAACATCATTTGAAAGTAGCGTTATGCTCTTCGGTAGGGTAGAGGTACTTACTCAATCGGACTACTTCAACTTATGAACGGTCATTCCCACTGTGCCCCACACCTCTGATCATCGTCTCTGATATACGCATTTTATTAATTTATAATGGCCTTGCACCATCGATACCACACCCCCACCACTAGTGGCGGGTGACGTGACGTCGCTAACGGTGTTCGCAGTTAGCCTCACCCACATACTGTATAACTGTGAGCATGCACCCGTTATATGAACGCGTTCCGTACATGCGACGTGGGACCGGCTCGCCGGCAACGGAGATGCCGATGCTACCAGCATCGGCATCTCGGATTATAAAAAAAATGACAGTTGTCAATTGGCGGGAATTGTTTATCTGTCAGATTTGCAGTTGCAGAGTTTTGCACTATATGATTCTTATTGCAATTTTTATTTACAGATTTAAATATTTATAGAAGTAATTTTAATGAACATTATTATTTATTTGGGTTGGTTCAAAAATATAAAGTCGCTCAGCGAGCTATGGAAAGGACTATGCTCGGAGTTGCTCTGAAAGATCTAATCTGGAACGAAATAATCAGACAGAGAACTAAAGTTATCGACATAAGCCACCGGATTAGCGAGCTGAAGTGCCAGTGGGCTGCAGTAGAACAGATAATCATTGAAGCTAACGAGTTCTTGAGTGGAGACCGCGAGTTGGCAAACGTAGTGTAGGACGTCTTCTAGCAAGATGGAGTGACGTTATACGTAAAGTGGCGGGCAGAAATTGAATAAGGAAAGCCGAGGATCGACTTCAGTGTCGTGTAATTGGAAAGACCTAAGTCCAGCAGTGGACGGCTGTGGGCTGATGATGATTTTAATCTGTTTTGGAATAGTATTATCGTGATTATCGAATCTATAAAAAATGGCAATGACAGTTATGAATTGTCTTCAGTTTTACGAATAAGAAGAATTTGCTACATTACATTTGTGTTTGGAAGAGCCTGGAGAAATAGTATACCATAAGATTGCCAGGAGCAGCCAGGACAACCAGCCTTTTGAGTAGGATTAAAAGAACTTCTTCTGTGCATCATCATGATAAGAAAAAAGAAGATTATGGTTTGCTTGTTAAAAAAATATTAACTGGTCTTTATCTAACGTCTATAAACTCAACGCATTCAATCCAAGCTTTACGTTTTTAATTTTTAGACTAGTCTAAGTAATTATGGTTAGTAACTGCTTAAGTTCATTGCCCGTCCAGTCAAAAATGCATCGGTTCGATGCAAGATTACTGATATGGAGTGTCTAGACGGTTTTTACTATTCACGTGTTTTTGCTTCGTTATTAAAAATACCAGTAATTATACTCTTCTATATTATGGTTAAGTCATTACACTTGAAAATGTACTGCGTTACGATCGTAATGACTGCCAGCAATATTTGCATACGTTCACTGATAATTTATTGATTTGAAATAGGAATAAGTTAGTGTAGGCCTTACAGTATTTTAGGATCGATATAAATATTAATCTATTCATCACTTATGTTAACCGATCTTTGAATAACAGTACTGTGCAGATAAAATAATCAAACGCTGGCTGTAATCCTCTTCTATCTTACCCAAACCACTTTAGTACCTATGAGGTAAATAAATAATTATCTATCGTTAGCACATAATTTAGCACCACAGAACAAAAATCAGTACAAGTACTATAGAATGCTTACATGCAAGTAAGAACCGTAGGCACAGGTAAGAACATCAAAATAAATAAATATCAGGTACACGACAATAGGTACTATACCGTTAGCTGTATTTAACGACATTTGCGCTTGTAACAGATCAAACCTATTACTACTTATCACTTACATATCAATATAACTCTTGTAATATAACTGTAAATAGTTCAATTCACCTGCCTCGTAGAGGAAAATTTGCCTACGCTTTGTTTAACTGTTGTTTAATGAGACCATAGACAAACGCGTACTCTATTCTTAATATATACACTCTATGTTTAGCACCTATTCAAATGTCAATCACGGTGAAAGAATTCTAAATTCAAACTGTAATTTTTTTATGACCAAAGACAATTTTAGTCATGATTACTCCGTTATTTTATCTGAGCAATATTTGAATTTGAAACGTTGTTGTGAACGTTGATCCACAGATATTCATCTCATTAGAATTTATATTTTGATTTTATTTATACTACTATTCAAAATGGGTATCTGTGTTGTTAGTCTTATTTTTACATTTTTTAGTTTTTAATTAGCTTCATTAACATAAATCTACTTATTTCACCAATTAAGTTTCTTGGGGCTATAAAAACTTGTATATTATATGTCTTCGAAGCAGAATAATTTTGGTGAAGAAAGTGTATACAATTCTAGCGCCTTAGGACTAAATAGACACGGATGGAACACTTACCGACCATCTCCCCATGTATTGAATGTGTACTCTTACTTGCAACACCAGCAGACTATCCTGACAGCTGTCAATGTCACTTCATAGCGTATATAATTTTTGCCGCCTACGGACGCAAAATAATTATCTCCAAATTTTATTTTTGTTTTAATTAGTAAAATAATGCTATTAAAGCAATGGGTTGACATATTGTTGCAGTAACCAAAGTTTAAACTGAATGGATTCAGTAAAATTCATAATGGACTATGGGTCTAAAGCATAATTCAATTTCGACAACGGCCCCTGTGAACCAGTGAATTTTTTGTCGCCTTTTCCTTTAATAGCGAGGCACCAAGATTGTTAACTTTAGTTACTTCAAGAGTAAGTACTTGCTAATCATCGGTAGGATGAAAGCTACAATTTTCAATAATTACGAAAAAACCGTAAGTAAAAACATGTGTTTTCGGAGGAACTGAACAGCTCTTTGAGATGCGTTCAGAGTATTCATATATGTATTGTGATTTCTAAATCACACCGGTGCAATCTTGTCACGGAGCCGCGAAACCGAGACACGGTTCAAATGTCTCTAGTACCTACTTACTAGTAATGTACTGTACGTATCTGATATAGAAGTTCAGGCGAAACTTCAATTCTGATGTACATAGTTGTTGGGCCCTATATTTTATTTTTGACATAAAAAGAGACTTGTGAGGTCGCTAAGTTCTTGCTTTTAAAATGGTTAATCCGGCGCAAGTTTTAAACCCCAGGGCAACAAATTCTTTGTAGTGAGCAGTAGTTAGTAAGTTTTTGTAATCTAGTTTATCATGGGCCTGATATGATTGTGCAATATAATTTGATACTCACTGATAGTTATTTCTTATAAGACAGTAATTATTCTGTTTGGTCAAAAGACTTAAAAATATAAAAATAAATAAAGTTTCAATAATCTGGTACAATTTACCAAGTGTTTGCTCTATGAAATTCTATTCATAGCACTGCATTAGCTCTTATATTAATTCATATGAATAATGGACAGTTGAGATGTTTACTAGACAACATCTTGTAAGAATAAGGAAACCATAACATTAAAGTTGTAATTTACCTGTTACATGCTTTGATGTTTACATACACATATATATATATTTTTTAGTTATAGTTGTAGTTATAGTGAGAGGAAGTAACGTTCATCTCTTTCCTGTCTTTCTAGAAATGTCTATAGCACTACATGTCACAGAATGTTACTATAGTAATATATAATGTTACAACTTTAAAGCTATAACATTACATACTATAGCGAGCACTAAAACTTCTAAATACATATTTTAAGTAGAATCATTTAAGTTTTGTTAGTAGTTTTCTATATGTGTCACTAAAATGATACAAGTTACTCACAGATGAAAGATTGGAATTAACTGTATAAGCAAAGCATGTCTTTTGTTGAGTACAATACATTGTTTCTGACCTGTGTCCATGCAGACAACCAGTAAAATTACATATACATAATATGGTGGTATTGCTGTAGTGTAAACATACACCACTTATAATCCAATCTGCAAGGACTAGTACACAGATATACCATTTGATTGTTAACAATTATTGCTGTGGTTATTTCTGTATAATACCCACACACTAAATATATTAATAAATGATTAGTTGGTGCATGGGGAACCACTACATAAATGATGCATTAAGTACTATAAATTATATTCCAAGCCTTGGTAACATATTATTGCTTAAACTCTCTAGATAAGGGTTATTGTTTTACGCTTTAGAATAAAGCACTGAAAAACACTCAGACTATTAAACCAGGTGTTGGAAATTATTTATAGTCAGTATAGTTGTAGTTTCAGAGTAACTGGAGATTTTTCAAAGGCTAATTGAATACCATGGCCAACAATAAAATCTTTCCAAAGTTTTATGTATAAAATGCGAGTATCGCATGTGTTCTCATCTCAGGGATACTGAGACTATTAACAGTTCATAAGCTGAAGGAATACTAGAACTGTTGTATAACATACTGTACTTCGAGACCAGTATAAACCATATCTGAGTAGAGATCTTTATAATTTAGTGCAGCGTTATTGATGGCGGAACGCCATAGGCCACACATGGGTGGCCCTGCACAAATAGAGGTAGCAGATGGTCTAACCAAAGTTGCATAAGGTGCATACTGGGTGCCATCTCAAATGAAAAATAATATCAAATTCGATCAAGCAAGTTTTTAAATTTGCAAAATTTTTTCTTTATTGTTGGATTATAATAATTTTTATTAAATTGTTTTAAGATGAAAAAGTACTGCGTACAAAAATAGAAATTAGATATTTACAGCATGCATTGCTTATATTATATGTCTATAAAAAGTTGCTGCAGGATTGTTGAATTACTTACTGGTCTCGTGGGTTACTAAGGTGTTTTGATGAGGCGTATGCCATCAAAATAGGGTGGCCCTGTGGGTAGAACGTGACCCTGCCTTATTCAATCTCATAACGAAGCTTACATAGCTGACATGGACAATACCAAGTCACACTCAGCGGAGTACCTCCCGGGGAGATACAGCGGCAATGCCGACCGCTTTTACAAGAATTCACCTGCGCCGGAACGGTGCATGTCGCCCTTGGCCTCTGGGGCTGTAACAGTATTTGGGGCATTTACTAGTTAACTTGGTTCAAATCAGGCATAAGCCCTTATACTTATCTCTATCCATTGAGATTGAATTTACACATGTATAATCAGGTATTTGCAGAACGCCTGTTTTGATAAGGGCTGAGAAGAAACTTGTGCCGGAATGGTACTTGTTGTCGACCACCAGGAAGTGATTATTGAGGTTAGGATGTATTTAAAAAATACATAACCTAGAAATAAATAAATAATGTTGATTTAAAAAATTAAGGTCGATGGAAGATCGATAAATTAAGTGGGACTTCAGTAAGGAGTTCTCCATTAAATAAGACGCCATAGCCTCCCTCCATTTAGCATCTATTTAGATTGGTTGTTTTTCTCACTAACCAATAGGGAACTAAACTACCTTCATGCAACTGAAAAAGCTCTATTATTTTATTTATGTAATGTAAGGACATTGTTACAAGTACAAATCCTAAAATTGAAAAATGTAGCTGTTGATACACATGCACACAATATACCTTACAATGGACAAAGGACTCCCAGAGAGAGATTCCTCTAAAGTTGGAAAAGCTAAAATGTTTTTTCACTCTAGTTGCAGAAGGAGGGGGGGGGTGGGGTCGTGCATACCTCAGGAACCTTATTGGTCCTGAGCTAGGCTATCTGTATAGTGGGCCAACCAACAACAGATCAGCTTAAATATTGGGTTTTCAAAGTGATAACAGAACAACAATAATGCTAGGTTCAGGTTCTTTATTATTCAGGCACACTAACATGGTTCAATTTAAGAAAATATAAGATAACAAAGATAAACAACAGCAGTTGCTCTATCCACAATAGCAACATATACCTTATAAAATAAATGTATAAGTATAAATAATAATAAAGCCTGGTCTGAGATTATACCCTTTTTATGTTATACACAATGAAATAATATAATAAGTAATTACCTTTTTACTTATGTTGATTTGTGATTGTGAGTCTGTACGTAAAGTACACTTTACATATTTACTTAAAGTTCAAATAATTTGTTAACTTTTTAACTGACTTCTTAATGAATAGAAAGCTATGAAATAATGGCAGCGATGGTGTTGTACTGCGACTCTCAACACTTCAATAATTAATTATTTCTTTTGATAAAGCTAATGTTTTTTAGCATAAACCTAGTTGTTACACAAACAAAACATATGGAATGTTAATGTTAAATAGCTTACTTATGAATATATTTATTATTATATTTTAATATTGTGAATGAATGACAACCTTGGTGTGATACATTTATGAAAGGATTTATAACTGTAATTTTTTTTTATTACCAAGGTCACGTTGTGTACTAGACTAGTCTTAAGTAAACTAGTCACAGCTACACAGAATTGCCGAAAGTTTGGCGACTATCTAATTTTAAAATCTGGCAAACAAGCATAGAAGCCTATGCTTAATATTTAACACAACATATCTGTCTGAAATTCCATACTTCTATTTGCAGAGGAATTCAATTAGTTAATTTAAATATAAAGCTTTATTAGTCTGCTTTGGATAATCAAAGATAAAAAAAAAAAAAAAAAAAAAACAAGGCATGTTCCCTGAAATTCAAAGAGTTTTTATGTTAGAAGAAACAGAGAGAATTAATAAATAAAGTGGTTTATTTAATTAATTACAGAAGTATGATCAAGTTTACAATCTAATAAAAAATAAAATTTAATTATAAAAGATAAGGAATAATGTATTTGTAATTGATCCTTAAGTTGATTACAGGAAATGTTATATTTTAAGATCATAAACAGTAGTTTATATTCTATTTACTCTTTGAGTTTATATGAATTTGTGAATATGTTTTATTTGTCTCTATTCTCTTTCCAGCCCTGGATATTCTGTAATAGTAGAAATCAAAAACAGGTAATGATTTATACTACTTTCACATAGCGTATATGGTACTCTTTCACCAGCAGAAAACAAACACGTCTTCACCAAAATTATTCTGCTTCGAAGACATATAATAAAGCTGTTTTGCATTCGAACAAAACAGTTATTATGTGTCGAAGAAGCAGAATAAAGCAAGGTTCTTGCTGGTGATGTATGACTATGAAGTGACATTGACAGCTGTCAGGATAGTCTGCTGGTGTTGCAAGTAAGAGTACACATTCAATACATGGGGAGATGGTCGGTAAGTGTTCCATCCGTGTCTATTTAGTCCTAAGGCGCTAGAATTGTATACACTTTCTTCACCAAAATTATTCTGCTTCTTCGACACATAATAACTGTTTTGTTCGAATGCAAAACAGCTTTATTATATATAACTCAGTCTATACAAGAACCGCCAAACTTTTTAATTACCGCGATAATATGTGATAATAATCAACTACGTTGGGTATGCTGCAGAGGAACAAATGTAAAATATAGACCTAGAACCTATCACCTGCAACAACACACAAAGTAAATTTGATTTGATTTTTACGTTTACTACTCGTACCAATTACACTTAAGTCAGTGATATTATAAACAAGTTATTTATTTACCCATAGGGTGTCCGGGTAAGAATGGCAACCTCCCATCTCCTCCTGTTAGGTGTCGTAGGGAAAAACAAGACGAGCAGCAGCCTCTTCTCTTTTATTCATCTCGACGTGTACCCAAGCTATCCTCAAACTCAAACTCAAACGTTTATTTGCGCCAAGACGCCTGCCAATCGTGAGGATTATTGCAAACCTCCTACGAAAGAGGCCTATGTTTAGCAGTGCACGTTCTAGATGATGATTTATAAAACAAGTATCAAATAAAAAAGCCTGACTGCGAGCAAACAAAACGGTCCTAAATTAGCTTATACACACATAAAAATCATGATTTATTCAGGTGGGCGTGGATGGCCAAATCAAAAACTATAAATTCTCAAAGGAATCTCGGAACCGATTTTGATAAACACTAAAACTTTTTTTTTTATTAAATATTTACAGTTTATTTCCAAAATAAATATTTACAGTTTATTTACAAACATGTACACTTATACTAGGTAAAAACCTTCCTCGAAGTTGTCGCCGCACTGGGAGGGAAGGGTACCTAAAAGACTGGCGGCAATTACCCCTTTGTATGTAACACTAAAACTAAATAACTGGATTTTTGAAAATTCATTATTCCTAGGTAGGAAATACTGTGAAGTGATGGCAAATGAAATTCTTGGTTTTTTTTCATTATCAATCAGTTTGATTTCTGGGTCCCAAAATCGGTCACGAGACCCCAATACGCCTGCAAAGCATGGGGATTATAGCAACACCTCCCATTAAAGGGGATGCCTTTGTTCAGCAGTGGACTGGAGGATTTTCTGGTGTGGTTATTTCTTACCAACATTTCAAAAATTTATTTACAAGTACAGTTTGGCCACAACACATGGAGCTGAGTATAATATTATGACACGGCAAACATAACGGTTTAGTTGTAAATACCATTTACGAATATATAAAAAAGCAGTCGCGGTCCGGTCGGGGTGAATGGCCCTGTTTGGCACCGTTTCTTTAACCGATCAGATATTATGTACTATGCACTTGTTGAGCGAAATTTTTGCATCAAAAATACTTAAATAAAAATCCCAACACAGGAGAAATGTATAAATGCTAGTTAGTATGAAATGGTCCTGTTATTGTGGTTAACAGAATCACGAATTCTTAAAAAAAGTGAATTCAAAATAGTCTAAGATTCAATGTATACTTAAGCACAAAAGGCATAAAGACCAGTCAGGAAATCTATTACATTACATTGTTCTTTTTTAAATGTTATTATAAATATTTTATTATATTTTATTAATTAATTATTTATTTATTTATTAATTTAATATTTTATTATAAATATTTTACGTTAATTTATAAAAAGATGGTCTTGGTTACATATTTAGGTTTATATTTTTATATAAAATGTAGTTAATTAACGTTGGTATTTATTTAGTTTTCTGTGGTAATGCGATTTTAACAAATTTAGGTACCTTAAACCCCTGGTTTGTTAACTTTAAAAAAACGAATACACCATAGGATGTGATCCAAGGAATGTGAAATGCACCGAATAGATCAAGAATGAATAAAAATGACAGGAAAATTGTTCTATTGCGACTTTCAAGTTAACTTGGACGGCTCGGATTATACAGGGTAGTCCTTCCTCCTAGATACAGGGTTACTGGTAACTGGACGTCATAGAAGAGTTAAAATGCAACAAATAAAGCTACCAAATGGTCTAGCGAAATTCAATAGTTTTTGAGTTACTTAGATTTTTAGTATTATTAGGAAAAATCCCAGATTTGATCATTGATTTCTAAATGCTTCAAATTGTATAATGTGGATATGGACATTTTTGGTCTGAAATAAATGCATAATTATTTATTTTTTATTTATTGGAAGCCAATTTAAAAATTATTTACCAGTAACTCTGTATATATTTTTAAAGAAACCAAAAAACACACTTTAACTAAAAAAAATGCAGAATTAGATAGTTTAGGTATGTTTGAAATAAATAATTACTAATTACCAGAAATAATTATGAAGTGCGTAACGTAGGTAAAATTAGACGTTTCAAAATTTTAACTAAAGCCCAAAGCTAAAAAATACATCCATACATTAATTTGATCAAGATTTTTTTTAATAGTCAAGAGTCTCTGAAACTAAAAAAGTGAGGACTTAAAAAGTTATTGTAAAAGTAGTAGGTACTTAATAAACTATGCCATACGTTTTGCATGCGTGAAAAATTGTAATACTTACGCTATCTTATGCAAACATTTTAACGACCTTGCGTACTAAGAAAAAATAACACAAAAAAGACGTTAAAAATACCGTTAAAATACACGCTATTCATACTAAACGCGACCCATATCCGATGCGATTCATTATTTTAAAATTCGCGCCACGAATTCGGACGTGACATTCGATTTTTGAATCCGTGGGCCGAAAGTTGCGCAACGAATGGTTGGCAGGGTTCAACGAACGCAGTTCGGCTATCTTCCGTTAGTCGGCGCACGTGATTAGAGGTGGTTTTACTTTTAAATTTGCAATTTAATACCGCTATCGGGTAATAGGGGGCGCTGACTCATTTTACTGTTTTTTTCTCTTGGTTCTTTAGTTTTATTCAAGATAATGCTACTAGTGTAATAAAAGATTTGCTTTTGATATATTTATTGGCGAAGATTTGCATTTTTTAAATCTGTAATGGACCGATTTCGACTGTGCTGCGGTACCACAAGTCGTATAGTTTTTTGAGTAAGGCTCTGACTAAACTGTTTCATACTGCTGTCACTCACAAACGTCAATTTAAATTAATTATCATTAGTCTAGTTTTTTAAATCAGATGACTGGTACGATCAATGATATTTATTGTAATGTGCCATTAGCGCACGAAAAGTGAAACAAAAAAAATCACCCAAATTGTGTGAACTAGCAAAATGTAACGAGCGTGACGTGTGCCTTTGAAAATCAAGTAAAATGCCTTCATGCGTATTTAGCAAATGCGCAAACTAGGTAATAAAATAATAAGGAAAGGATAGGTATGATACCTTAACTCTTCGGGGCCTTAGAATAGAATAGAATGAATTTTATTTCACACAGAATACAGATTACAAAACAAATTTAATTATAGTAAGTATAGAATACACGTCGTCTGTGTGAAACAGTGCTCCCACTCAGCTTAATGCCGTGTTGAGGAATAATCCACAACACACTTAGAGGAGATACCACTGGAGAGATCATGATGCGCTAACCCCTCTGCCAAATTTTGTTCATATGTTCAGGTCATTCTTTATTTGTGTGCGTATATTTTTGAATGTGGTGCGAGTTTATTATAGTGTGGGTATGCGTGAAATTGTATCTGTGTGTGTTTACTTCGCCTCCCGCACCCCGCAAAAGTGCCACGAAAAATTTGTTCGGGGAATCGACGCGATACTAGCTCTATTCTAATTACTCTGAGACATAGATCTCAGAATCTGCAAGTTGAAGTGGCAATGGGCAGGCCACATCGCTCGAAGAACCGATAACCGTTGGGGAAGAAAGGTTCTCGAGTGGCGACCACGAACCGGAAGACGCAGCGTTGGCGCCTGCCAACGCCCACTAGATGGACCGACGACATTGTTCGCGTCGCAGGTAACCGGTGGATGCAAATAGCAAATTGTCGTTCATTGTGGCGGTCTAAGGGGGAGGCCTTTGTTCAGCAGTGGACGTCTTCCGGCTGGTGATGATTTATTCACATTTGACTCTAAGTAAAAGCATATCAAAGATTTGCTTAACCTCATTCTTACCCGTGGAGTGCCGGGTTAGAATAGGCATGATGACTGTAACACAATACCAATAAATCTGTGGTTTTAAATACTAGAACAGATTGCACTGATTCCAAAAATGCATCTCATTTTCATAATAATAGAGAGATTTTCGTGATATTTAAGCAAATAAATTACTTAAATACAGCTAATCGCCATTTTGTAATAAACGCTGCTCAGAGTGAATGACGTCAATCCTGTGTAAATAAACAACTGTCAAACTGTCATCTCAACTTTGCCTTTCATACAATGATTCACTTTTAACTTGTATACCTAGACAGATGTTTATTTACACCGCCGTAGTGACGTCACAACATGGCGCCATGCACCGGCCATCGTTTTGGAACGAAATTCAAAATCCATTTTAAAAATTGAAAATATTGCTATTAATTGTAAATTTAATACAAAAATATGATTATTTTCGGCAATAGTAGACCCGTAAGTACATTATAGAGTATTTTTTCAAAATTAGTCATCATGCCTATTGCATCCCCTCGCTTAGTCGCCTTTTACGACACCCAACGAGAGGAGATTCGTTGGGTGTCGTAAAAGGCGACTAAGCGAGTTAACGGGAAGACGGGCAGCAGCGTCTTTCTTTTGGATCTATCTTCCACTTATACTACGATCCCCAAGCCGCCTGCCAAGCGTGGGGTTTATAGCAACCCCTCCCTTCTAAGGGGGAGGCCTTTGTTCAGCGGTGGACGTCCTTCGGCTGCTAATGATGATGATTCTTCGCAACCTGCTAAACCTGCTAAAATCAGGGTCAAGTGAAACAGATAGATTTGTATTCTTGACTTCCCGTGGGTGCGACAGAGAACGCACGCTTCACGATGAATTCGCTTCACACTTCACAGAATTTCGCAACTACATTTAATTTGTGAAATGCTAATTAAACATTAGCATGCTAACAATGAATGTGAATGCTAACTAATCCATCACTATGTGATACATATATAATTATGGGGTTCCTTTCTTAGATCTTTAGTGTATCTACGTACCTAGTCTCTTATGTACGTTTTTACACCAGGTAACAAGTTTGGTAATGAAAATTTCGCTCGCTATGGATCACAGAACAATACCACAAGCTATGGCTCTGTCTATTTCTAAGTAGGGAAATGTCTTTGGCATCAACACTTAATAGCTACAGCCTTAAGAACGCTTTGGAATGTAAAACTTCGTTTAGTCTGACCTTCGCATTAAATCTAGTCAGGCCTAAGTGCAGATAGGCAAGCACAGCTGTGTGCACTTACGTATGTATGTGCTAACTGTGTCAGTGTGAAATACGCTATGCGGAGTATACGAAGGCCATCTCAGTCCCCTACCACGGGAACTTTACCATACCTGAGCTTTATGAATTTAAAAGTCCATTGCGTGATCTTAGTCTGAAGTTTTTTGTCAAAATCGTGATGGAAGAGCAATGTATACATGGTATATTGTGTGATTTGCTGGTGGCGATAACTATGGTGGAGTTAAGGACAGACTTATGTTTTCGGTTCTCGTAAACCGATGAAATAATGTTGAATTGTGATATGCATGTGGTTTAGTTGGACTATATACAGCAGCCGAGAAACGTCCACTGCTAAACAAAGGCCTCCCCCTTAGAAGGGAGGGGTTGCCATAATCCCCACGTTTGGCAGACGGCTTGGGGATCGCAGTGTAGGTGGTAGGTAAGAAGAAAGGCGCTGCTGCCCGTCTTCCTGTTCTCGCTTAGTCGCCTCTTACGACACCCAACGAGAGGAGATGGGGGAATGCTATTCTAACCCGGCACCCCGCGGGTAAGAATCCCATATACCTCGTTTATATGGTTGGTCTAATAAACACGACTGATCTCCCGACAACTCAGTGCGCATAGCCTTAATAGCTATAACAGCTCAGCGGGCGAGCGCTTGCCTTGGAAACAAGGTGGGCAGGTTGGAACCCCGGCTCGCACCTCTGATTTCTTTAATAAATCATGTGCGAATCGTCTTTGTGCGATTGTTACTAGCTTTCGCAGAGAAAGCCTATCTAGCTTTCAAATGGCGTTTGAAGTCCGGCAACCCGCACTTGGGCAGCGTGGTGGACTATGGCCTAAGCCCCCTCATCTTGAGGGGAGGCCCGTGCCCAACAGTGGGACATAAACAAGGGCTGGTATAATTATTTGATCCCTCCACAGCATCCCGGGCCCTTTAACTGCTGCAATCAGCATGTCCATCGACATCATCCTATAGTCGTGGCTGCCCACTGCTGGACACAGGCCTCTCCAATTGCATCCAGTTTTAGCCTGCGACTCTTCGTATATATATATATATTTTACTACCTATAAGCTAGTGCTTGACTGCAGTCCCACCTGATGGCAAGCGGCGACGCAATCGAGGATGGTAAAACACACTAGCTTATTAAAAGCCTATTCACTCTAGTCTTGAAGACACCCACATTATAAACGGGCGGGAAAACCGACGCAGGCAAACTGTTCCAGTCCTTAGCTGTCCTTATTATAAATGAAGAAGCAAACCGCTTAGTCCGGACTGAAGGCACTTTCACCACATAAGGGTGTGTACGTGCCGTGCGTCTCGGCGTCCGATGATGGAAAGGAGATGGTGGAATCAAGTCATGCAATTTCTGCGCTCTCCAAAATGCATCCTTCCATATCGTCTTGTCACCTAGCCTGTACTACTACAGGCTAGGTGAGACTACTCTCACGTCCGAAAGAACTCGTCTGCCCCATCGGTTATCCAAATTCAATATCCAAATATTTATTTTTTTGGACTAGACAAGTAAGAAGTTCGCCTGATGTTTGCTCCTGCCTAAAGTAAGCTACACTGCCACTGCACTCGTTACCCGATACATCAGTTATTAATTTTCTTGAGCCAGGTAATTTCACCAGCTACAGTGCCCTTCACACCGGAACACAGCAATGTTTACACACTGCTGCTTGGCGGCAGAATATCTTACACTGCGGTGGTAACTACCTGGACGGTACATTAAGTGTCCTAGTACAAAATATCGAAACATTTATATAGATAGAGCTTAAAATATACATCGCTGTAATACAGGAATCTTCCTTTTGAATGTTGACTTCGCTTTCCTTGTTTTGACTGTCATCCTTCGGAGTTACATAATGAAACGTGCGGACTGTCAGCAAAAAAAGTTTAGAATAAATTGCATAAAGTTATTTTTCGAATTTTTTACTAATTCCAAGCAAGTGCTTAACTGCTATCCCATTTCAAAAATAGTTTATTTCAAATAGGCTTAACGCTAACGCACTTTTGAAAGGTCATGTTTTTTTTTAAAAAGCTACCACCGGATCACAATGCTGCCTCAACTGAGAAGATCCGGCAAGAAACTCAGCGAGCTTGTCATTTTTTCACTTTTTTTTTTAAACAGTGTGTTATATTACAATTAGATCAGAGCGACAGTGTGCCTTGCCGTTCAAAAGATCAAATAAGACAGAAAAAATATACGACGAAAGTACAACAAACTAAAAAGCCAAAGGAATATTAGTCGGACCAGTAACAGCGGAAGCAACACCCGCGCACGAGTTGACTCGAGCAGCAGCCATCACTCCCCTCAACCATATTGGAGGGAAGGGGGAGGAGAAGGAATGAGGAAGTTGTGTTACAGCTACGGAACTAGCTTGTAACAACACAAGAAAAATGTGACGACCCAAAAGGACCCAATTGTCTAGAGTAACCCGTTGCTGAAAGTAAAAGCGGTATACCCTGGTCCCAGCCTCGGCCCTAGTCAACCTTACTCACTAAAGGTTCATGACGTCACTAGAAGGTAGTGTGGTCATCTTTGGTAGCATAATTTTGCAACCATGTAAATTGGTTGCCAGTTTGATTAGTTTTGGAAGCTTATATTACATACGCCTATTAGTAATCATATCGTATACAATTTGTTGATAGACGAATGCTATCACATTTAATTATTTAAAAAATAACCATTACTAAGTCGAGCCACGGGTCCGAATTTAAGTTCCCGTGGCAACCTCAGGGGTATCCTCCAGGGGTGTCTTGGGTCCGGAACGAATCAAAGTATATCATACACTAGAATCTATCAAATTGTTTAGGATGCTCATAGCGGCCAAAGAAACAATTATTACAATTGAAAAACATAACCCCATTGTCATCAATAGACTGTTTAAAATTAAGTAGGTATATAATTATTATTTAATCTAAAGGGTTTTGTAACAACTTACCATAAGGCAGGCTGAATACTTGCTTGCCACCTTGGTAGTATTAAAAATAATAATAATAATAATAAACTTTATTGAAAACCAATAAGTATCACTAATTACATAATAGTCCTATCTCCTGAACTAGGGTCTTAACCTGTATCTCAGGAGATAGTTCCTTCCCGAGTACATGAACCTTATACTATAACTTACAGGTAGGACAATATGAAAGTTTAAAGTAATGATGGAATTTTATACAATAACAAAATTAGGAACTTATTAATATTAACAGAAACGTAAAAATCTCTTGTCTGTTGGATATAATGAAAATGGCATGGCATGGAATATAATAATGTTTGTTTCAATGACTTAATAATGTGTGATGTATATGTGGGTGTATGCTGTGAGGGGGATGTATGATGTGTGTGGGATGTGTGATGTGTGAGGTGTGTGTGGGATGTATGGTGTAAGTCAGTATTGAATAATATGAATTGCGCGCTCAGATTCTATGTTTGTAAATAAATTAAGTATAATATATACGTATACTGTGAAGCTGGTCTAGAGTTATTTTATGCAGGGAGTTTATGTTGAAATTAGATCTTCTGTTCGGTTATAATCATAATTCCCTTAAGCCCGAAAGTTTTAGTGGTTAGTGTTTTAGTGCTTTTTACATCGCACAGGTATACAGCAATGACTTTTACACTGCTGCTTGGTGGCAGAATATCTGACACTGCGGTGGTACCTACCTGGACGGTTCCTTGCCCTTGCACAAGGAACCAGTAAAATAAATAGTTAAATTGTCAGGTCAAGGACGTTTAGTTTCACGAAAAGATTTTTTTTGCTGACACTATATTAGGGCCGGGACCAACATAAATTTGATTATATGCTTTTTCGTCATTCGGAAACGATCGAAGCGCGTAGAGCAAGACAGATAGACGACGGTGGAGTGGGACGGAAGATGCGTGCGAACTGCGCAGGCTTGGGCACGTGTCAGAAAATATAAGGCGCTACACATTGGGACGTAATGTCGAGATAGATGTTAAGATATTAAAGTTTCACTGCAATGATTTGAAAACAATATTTATTCAAATATATTACAAATACCTGTTATTTGTATGTGCTTATTATTCTGGTCGTTGTTTATTTTGTTCTCGAGTGGCGACCACGAACCGGAAGACGCAGCGTTGGCAGGCCTCCCACTAGGTGGACAGACGACATTGTGCGCGTCGCAGGTAACCGGTGGATGCAAATAGCCAGTTGTCGTTCATTGTGGCGTTCTAAGAGGGAGGCCTATGTTCAGCAATTTTGAGATCACCAGTATGACATGGAACCGGTCGATTAAAAAATAACTCAGTATAAGAAAAATACACCTGAGTCACGTTATGATGGGAAGTTTGACGTTAGTCTAGTCTTTTCATTGTTTTCTTGGAAGTTTGCAAATAGTTGTCAGTACCTATTTTTAAAAACAGCGAGGGAATATGTACAGCGACTGGGCTAGACAGGCGTCAAGTGGCTTTCATAATGTGTCACAGACATAGCAGAAACTTACTGCTATTACAATTGCTCAAACTGCGTATTAGGGCTGATTCGATTACATATAAAGCTTAAGAATTCACAAGAAATTTGTCTGCACATTCTTATCATTTGTAAAATTATCGTGTTATGTAAAATTATCGTGCCCATATTTGTATGATAGATACCTGTCAATATGTGTTAAACCAATATGCAAATAAACATATTAACTGTTTAAGGACAGTGTTTAAAAAAGTTAGGCCGAATCAGCTTTTGTGAAATCCGTAGTGAGCGATATCTCGGGACGGATACGCGGAAGTGTGCAGCGGTCGTATCGCGCGCGACGGCGCGGCGTAGCGGTAAGCTTTCGTAGGCCTCGCAGTGGCTACGGCGACCGCCCTACGGTCCGCTCCGCGAAATTAGGCCATCGTGTCATCGCGTCTGTGGGACACAGCCCGAAAACAAAACAAACCCTACTATGTGACGCCCGTGCCTCCTCAACCATCACTGCCATACAACCATCATCACAAAAACGCACAAGGACATACAAAAAACCATATTTCGGTAGGACATTCACCCCGTGACCCAGATCTGATGCATCTGCGCGCTGCACCACCGCAATAGGACAAATCCAAACAAAATAAAGTTTATCCAAAAAGTGTGTTCACTTATATTCGTGATACTTGTGTTCATTAGTATTAATACTCGGTGTTAACGTAGTCTCGTGTGCAATAAATTATTAATTTAACCAATACGACTGACACTATAAGTCTGAGTCTATTTCTTCTAACTCTATTAGTGTTGTTCGTGTATCGATGTCGCCGCAGTGTTCGAGAGTTAAGTCTGCTTAAGTTATTTGGATAAAAACAAAATGGCGGGGAGTCGCGACAGCCTGGAGGGACAGCTGACTCACGTTATCCAGCACCACATATCGCAGGGCACCGAGGCTCAAGTCAGCGTCCACCAAGTGCAGAGTCCGTCTGGGAGCGGCACGAAACGGCACCAGATTATCATCGACATAAAACAAGATATCGATATCGATGAATTGTCGACCAGGTCTTTAGCGGAGAGTGTTATGGAGTCACTAGGAGCGCGTTCCGCTGCGGTATACATCGATAACTCTCAAGTGAGTGGGGAGAATTCTGATTTGGAATCATTAACCACAGTGAACGTGATAGTCGCTAATGATTTAAGTCAAGCGGCTCCTAGTCCGGCTGTGGAGGAATCCGAGGTCCAGGTGGTGTCGGAGCCGGCTGAGAGTTCCGGGATCCTGCCCGGGAACCGGATCGCGGTGGACAGGATTGTGGAGATGACTAATGCGAGTACGAGCAGTGAGACCTCTACTACGACGGCAACTATAACTACCGTTGCTACCACTACAGCATCAGGTAATCATGGTTACATCGGTCTTTTAAAGGTAGCGGGTTCAGATCCTGGGGGAGCAACAATGTATAGTTGTTTATTACTGGTTAGGTTAATACAGACAGTTTAACTGCTTTCGGGATCGCTGGATGTTTGGGCTGTGGGCCCTACGTCCATTGAATACGGCGGTGACTCCCAGGAGACAGGTTCCCGGGGGTATAATGCCCCCCCCCTGCGTCGGGCTGAAAGGCATTAAGAGGCTGCTGGTGCAGATTCCACCGGAGAGTCCAGTTCCCCACTCTCATGTGCCGATGCGATAGTCGCGTGGGTTTTAGTGGGTAATAATCCCATATACCCCGGTTGAACCCCCCAGGTCTCGGGGACATATTGACAGTTCCCCTGCGAAAACAAAAAACAATACGATTCACTGATTGCGTGTCTACCAAACAGGTGAGGTCGCATCTCTACGTGATCACGTAATCTCTACGTGATCACGTACTACGTACACGCACGTGATAGTCTGTTTTTCTTAACACGATTAAAATCGTACTTAGCAACAAATGTTTGAACGCAGGAGTTATGACTGATTGCCGAAAAAGAATCAAAACATTCCGGTAGCGCTACAGAAACGAGGCACTCCTAACAGCATCCTGAAAGCATTCTCTCTGGACGCAAAGAGCACTTTTTTTTATTATTTATGACTATAATATTTACATTTGTTTGCACGAATATACCACACAAACCATCGTGGGTTTAACAGAGCCGTATAATTTATACATATAGTTTTTATATAAGTACCTTATAAACCTAGAAAATGTTCTTTTAACACGTTTTTTATATTTTTAGCATTTAGAGCATTGCATATTTTGATGGGTAAGCTATTCAGGATAGATGGTAACATGTATTTCCACGTCCGTACCCCGTGTCTGTGAAGACATTATTGTATTTGGGTAGCTTATAGGTAGGTAAGACAGGCATCGTAGCGACGGCCTTACTAGTTTATGTAGGCTTTTTACATAGTGGTAATTAATAATAATAATAATAATATCCCGGGACAATTCACACACGGTCATCTGATCCCAAACTAGGCAGAGCCTGTACTATGGAAACCAGACAACTGATACTAATACATATATACCTTTTTTTTTTTTGTAAATACATACTTATATAGATAAAACACCCAGACACTTGGTGGGAATCGAACCCACGACCTGTTGGGTAGCAGACAGGGTCACTAACCACTAGACCAACGGGCCAGTCAAAAAATTATCGCTTAGTACTCAGATACGAACCTTGTTGAACACATTTACAATTTGAAAATATTTGAATAATAAACTATTTAAAAAAAAAAAAAAACCGACTTCAAAGTAAATTATCTAATAAACTATTTAAAAAAAACCGACTTCAAAGTAAATTATCTAAAAAGCATAAAATAACGAAAATATTATTGAAGTTGGTGCAGAATATACACAGCAGGTACGCTAACACCAACTTCAATAATATTTTCGTTATTTTATGCTTTTTAGATAATTTACGTTGAAGTCGGTTTTTATTTTTTTAAAAATAGTTTTTAGATAATTTACTTTGAAGTCGGTTTTTTTTTTTAAATAGTTTATTAGATAATTTACTTTGAAGTCGGTTTTTTTTTATTTTAAATAGTTTATTTAACACTTTTTAGTGACTTATTTTACTCGAACGTCCACGTTACAGTAACATACTGAAAACATAAAAAATTTATATCTCTTAAACTACTAGACCGATTTTAATGAAACTTGTACTCTACCCTAAGTTGAAAAATACTCTAACTACTGCAAAAAGAATTTTTGAAATCGGATTTGTAGTTTCTGAGAAATCCGCGGACAAACCTACATACATACATACATACTTACATACATACATACATACATACACTCATAAAATTTGGTAAATTTGTTTAGAAGCCCACATAGACTAACATATATTAATATTACGCATTTTTATCAATATTACATACACACGCGTCGAATAGAGAACCTTCTTTTTGAAGCCGGTTAAAAATGCTTCATTACCTTTAAATTGTAGTTGTGGCCCTCTGCGTACAGCAAGTCCCATGTAGAGCTTCGTTTTGTATTTACACTCTTGAGAAATACTTTTCGACCAAGGAACTCGTATAGCGCTTAGCAAACCTATTACAAGTTTGTCGCAAATAAAATAAGTTTCGACGAAACCTATTTTAAGAGTCGGAAACCATTTCAAGTTTGTTTGTGGATTACGTGATACTTATGGAAGTTTAAGTAATAATAACCCTATTGGCTGATGTAACCCTACCAATATAACGGCCAATCTTTAAAACAAAGTATACATATAAAATACACATACATACAAAATACACATATTACACATACGTTATACATTTAAAATAAAGTTACAGGAATACTTGCGCAGTAAAATGGCAGATTCTTCTCGAAGATAATTATGTATATAATATATATATTAGTATATTTTATTTTCTAATATATAAGTATTAGTATTATATTATTTACTAGCTGACCCGTGCAGCTCCGCCCGCGCTTTTATTACGTTTTGCTCCCCTTTTACTCCCTCCCCCCTAGATTTATCTCTCTCCATATCTCTCTCTCTTATAAAAAAAATCTAATTATATGCTCTTTCTCTCCTCTCTCTTTCCCCCTCCCGATTCGGTTTCCGTCACACTCCCCCTCTTCCTCTCCCTGTTATCCCCTCTCTGAACCCTCTCCCCCTCTCTCTTCTACGAACTTGCTCCTTCTCACTCACCCCTTACTCCACCTAACTCCCCCGATCCCTTACCCCATCACCCCCTCCTCTCTTGCACCCTCCTCTCGTTCTATATATCCTCGTCAATCATGGTATCAGCGGCATTAAATATACTTTATGACCTATTCTCAGACCTCCCCGATATGCACACAAAATTTCATACATATCGGTTCACCCATCTATTTAATGACCTTTCCTTATATTGCTTAACCTTAACCTAGTGGCATGAAATATACTTTACGGCCTATTCTCAGACCTACCCGATATACACACAAAATTTCATACAAATCGGTTCACCCATCTATTTAATGACCTTACCTAACGTTGCTTAACCTTAACCTACCGGGATAAAAAGTATCCTATGTCCGTTTCCTGGTTTTAAGCTACCTCCCCACCAATTTTCAGCTGAATCGGTTAGGCCGTTCTTGAGTTATAAATAGTGTAACTAACACGACTTTCTTTGATATAATAGATTAAAGTTCTATAGTGATTGTATGTTCAATTTCACCGATAGATGGCGCTGTTCATAATGTAAATCACGCTAGCCTCATAAATTACTGTCTAATGATATTCGATAATGAAAGTTCTAAGCTTTTCGCATCTTTTATTGTTGCGACTTTACAGTCGGATAGGTATTGTATTACTACAATACCTATCTATACACTACCTGGACTTGGGGAGTTTCATTAAAATTTTATGAACAGAAATCTAATGAAAATGTCCTGGGTGTACAGGACCGGCTTACCCCTTACAAAAATTGACCTTTCGCCAATGCTATATCTTATGCAAACTAAATGTCTGCTCAGTCCCTATTGTATATAGCGTAATAATACATATCTTAATGATTAACTGATCAGTCTATAATTACCCTATTCACATACAAAGGAAATTACGTGGCAATATGTGCAAGTAATGTTTCACTGCTTAGCCCCTATGAAACATAGCGTGATGTTTTATATACCAACTTATACCTTGACTTCTACACAACACATCAGTGAAAGTCCTATCAAAATCCATCCACGGGTTTTCAAATGATACCTGGACGAACAGAACGACAGACAGACAGACAGACAGACAGACAGACAGACAGACAGACAGACAGACAGACAGACAGACAGACAGACAGACAGACAGACAATAATTCCAAAAAAAATTGTTTTGGCCTCTATGTCGATAGTATAGTACCCCCCCACATAGAAATTTTGGAAAAATATTCAATGTACAGAAAAAGTGCTCTTTGAGTTTTATTATAGTATAGATTGTAATTTAAATTATAGTTTTAAAAAATTTATCTATTATTATTTCGTTTCACTTGTTTTGTTTGCACCTACCACGATTTGTCTCTGCATCACCCTAAGGTAGACTGGTAGAGAATGCCTCTGGCATTAAGTCCGCCTATGTACTGTTTTGTGCATAAAGAATAAATAAATAAATAAATCTTTCACAAAATGCCTATCTTGTGAAAGATTGCTACCTTTTTCGATTTTACACAAGCGCTATCTACGCGGGAGATGTTGCAGTGCACATGTGCTTGCGTACACACAAGTGCACTCTCTCTTACTTTACCTCACACAATCCGATTGGATGGAAAGACCGACACGACCGGGGAGATCAGGCACAAGACCGATAGTTTACATGCCCATCCGACGCATGGATCATCTTACTTTACGGACAATCAGGTGATCGGCCTGCATTGTCCTAGCCAGTAAGGAACAACTACACAATGTTGTTGCCCGCCGAGGGATTTATACCCGTAAACTGCGGCTTGTTATTGCAACACCACCTCCCCCCCTCCTTGGGGGGGTGGGGCTCGACTGGGGTATGTGGGATTCTAACCCACTAAAACTTCCGCGGCTGTCGCATCGGCACATGAGAGGGGGGATCTGCACTGCACTCAGTGCCTTGCCTTTGAGCCCGCCGCCGGGGGGCGCATTGTAGCCCCCCGGGATCCTGATACGGTGCTCATAGGGACAGGGGTCGCAGCCCCGCCACCGTCTTCCTCGGAGTCGCCGCCGTACTCAATGAACGTCCTAAGGGCCCACACCCCGAATGACCAGTGACTCCGAAGTAGGTGGAGGCCTATCTTAAGCAGTGAACGTATAAACAACTTTAAATATTGCTCTAGTCATCATCATCATCATCATCAGCCGGAAGACGTCCACTGCTGAACATAGGCCTCCCCCTTAGAACGCCACAATGAACGACAATTGGCTATTTGCATCCACCGGTTACCTGCGACGCGCACAATGTCGTCTGTCCACCTAGTGGGAGGCCTGCCAACGCTGCGTCTTCCGGTTCGTGGTCGCCACTCGAGAACCTTTCTTCCCCAACGGATATCGGTTCTTCGAGCGATATGGCCTGCCCATTGCCATCGCAACTTGCAGATTCTGAGAACTATGTCGGTGACCTTAGTTCTTCGGCGAATCTCCACATGTCGGATTCTGTCGCGCAGAGAAACTCCAAGCATAGCTCTCTCCATGGCTCGTTGTGTGACTCTGAACTTCTCTAAAAGGCCAGCCGTTAGGGACCACGTCTCAGTACCATATGTCATCACTGGCAACACACACTGGTTAAAAACATTCGTCTTCAGGCACTGCGGTATTTCGGACGAGAACGTATAAACAACTTTAAATATTGCTCTAGTAAGCAGGTATAATAATTATGTAATGTTCCTATTTGCATCCGTCGCAACCCGGGCACACCGTTACCCGGGTATCGATTCCGGATAACACGTGGCCTATTGCTGGATTGTTATAATTATATCCGGGTATATATTTTTGTAGTTGTAGCCAGCTTGCCCGGGAAATTATTTGAGACATTAGTCCTTATACAACCCGCTAGGTGGATTGTGTGACCGTCAGCTCCTTTAAAGGGGGAGAGAGGATGCTTGCTGACCAGACATTAATCCCTATTTGCCTACTTCCTTACCATCCCTACTTATATGTTTTTAACATTATAAATATTATAAAGTTATAAAGTAACTCTGTCTATCTGTCTGTCTGTCTGTTACGTTTTCACGCCTAAGCCACTGAACCGATTTGAATAAAATTTGGTGCAGAGATAGACTAGACCTTAGGTAAGAACATAGGCTACCTTTTATCCTGAATAAAAGGTTTAAAGGGGTTGAAACGGGGGATGAAAGTTAAAAGAAAAAAATAGGATAAAAACAGTTGAATCAATAATGATAAAAGCGCGAGCGGAGCAGCGCGGGTCTACTAGTCAAATATAAAATATGATAATATTTTGGCACAATTCACAATTTGTAAATAGGTATGTACCTATTTGTAAATAGGTATGTAAATATGTATTTACATATATAGATAATGGTGGGAAATGGGAATTGATTGAATTCACGACCTGTTAAGCAATGGTTATAGTGTCTAAACACTGGACTAATTTAATTTGTTTAGGACATTGTTAATTATAATTTAACAACTACGTGACATGCAATAAAAATCTGTTTTTAACCGACTTCAAAAAGGAGGAGGTTCTCAATTCGTCTGTATATATTTTTTTTTTTTTTTTTTTTTTTATGTATGTTCGCGCATAACTCTGTCAATTATGAACCGATTTGAAAAAATCTTTCTTCCATCCATTCTTCAATCCATTGATTGGGTCCCATAAAAAAATTATTGCGTAGTAATAAGTAGTTCCTGAAAAACAAGAATGGTGACTGCGCACTGTGAGCTGCAGGAAAGCCTATATAGATGACGTTTTAGTCGCTCGGACTCGCTCGGTTGGACAAAAATGGTCATAACTCTGGCAAATATTTACCAATTTCAATGATTCTTTTTTTAATCGAAAGAAGAAACCACTTTATTAAATCTGTATGAATTTTATTACAACCGGATAAGAACTTCCTGGAGGAATATGAACGATGTGGAGGAATTTATCTGGTAAAAACCATAAAACTGATGTTCTCCATTACATTGCTCTGACAATTATGAACCGATTGCGATGATTATTTTTTTATTCGAGAGAGTAAACTACTATGATGATTCCATGCAAATTTCATTACGACCGGATAAATAGGTTCTGAGTTTCTGAAGAAACATGAATTATGTAAAACTATGTAGACGATAATGTGATCATAACCTATCTAGATAATTTTACGGTTTTCGATGGTTCAATCTTTATATATGAAAATATCACTAAAAAGTTTAAAATAAAATCTTTTTAAAAAAAAATTGAACCGACTTCAATATCACTGAAAAGTATAAAATAATTTAAATATTATTGAAGTTGGTGCCAAATACACACAGCAGGTACGCTAACACCAACTTCAATAATATTTAAATTATTTTATACTTTTCAGTGATATTGAAGTCGGTTCAATTTTTTTTTAAAAAGATTTTATAAACCTTTCATTGGATACCCCGCTTGAGATAGTAGTCTCACTTTGTAAGTCGGTAAGGGGCGTCAAGCCCCTATAAAAGAAAAGAAAATATTTACGATAAGGATTACTATAATTATAACAATACCATGGAATAATAATCCATTTTCAATTTTTCAATTTCAATTTATTTATTTATTTCGTGTACATAGGTGGTATACATAAAGGTGTTAACAGGTAGTTTTAGATATGATTTTAACAAATTTTCTAGATATGATTTTAACAAATTTAATACGTTTCCCCTAATGCCGTAACTTTCTAGCTTATTAAGAAGGATTTTATGGTCCACATGGTCAAAAGCTTTCGTCATGTCCGTGAACGGCCATCTAATCCCGAACTAGGAGAAACTAGTATAATAATGTTTATTTTCTCCCACTAGTAAAACTTACATAATGTACTATCGCGGACACGAACGGTGTACCAGTTTTCAATCAAAATCGTTTGAACGACGACGTTACGTGACCTTACCCCGTCCGCACGTATTTTCGGCTGGCTCGTGCACACGTTTATCATCCTAAAGAAGGTGATACACCGCTTGTGATCGCGAGAGTACGTACTATTTTTTTTATTTTACTATCCCGACGATTCGAACGTTTTACAACATTCATGGCCACGGGCATGATATGGTATCATAAAAGAAATGGAAAAAGATACAAGTAGCACCCTCATGCGGCTTGTTTTGCAACTTTTCTCTGTTCGGCTTACTTTAGAAATGAAAATGTATGATAGTCTCAGAGTAATTAGAATGGAGCTAGTATCGCGTCGATTCGCCGAACAAATTTTTCGTGGCCCTATTGCGGGGTGCGGGAGACGAAGTAAACACACATAGATACAATTTCACGCATACCCACACTATAATAAACTCACAACACATTCAAAAAGATACGCACACAAATAAAGAATGACCTGAACATATGAACAAAATTTGGCAGAGGGGTTAGCGCATCATGCTATCTCCAGTGGTATCTCCTCTAAGATGATAGTAGATCAGTATTATGCAAGTCTTGCAACTGTTATCACATGACTTATAGGGGTATTGGGTTATTGGTTGGGTTTAAAATAACACGAGTTGTTGGGTGCGCGGGTTCGAATTCCAGCAGTATGAATTTTTTTTTTAATGTTATGCTTATAACACTCAAAGGGCTTACAATGCCCTCCGCATACAATACAATAACGCATTTGGGATACTGTTGCGACTGCCTCGATTCTGTAGCGCATCAGGGATGTTCGCAGAAGCAGCAGTAGTTTGTTTTTACACCACAATGCGAAAAAGATGTGCGTCCCTGGTGCGCAGTGTGGGCCAGCCCCAACAGTATCCTATCGCTAATTGCAAGTAGACTAGACTGTTCTTATGTGAATCACTGCTGCAAAATTTCTCACGGAATATTGCAGCGGTGATTCACGTGTGCAAATGTGTGTTTAGATATATATTATTGTTAATATTAGTCTTAATCTTAGAAGTTTATATTTTTTTATTTATTTATAATGAGTCTCTGATACTTGAGTAAATAAATATTCTATTCTATTCTATAATACCTATGCATATAGTATTTACGTCCGCGTGCTTTATATCGGATACTACATAGTTTTAGCTATTTTTTTATGAAAAATGCTCGAGGCTATTTAGAGTTTCAAAACCGTCCGCTGCAGGCGCTTGTGTTGGGCACGTTTTGACGTGGGAGTTACCTATCTATTTCTAATTAATATACTCATGTCTATGGCCACGGCGGACTGAGGTGATGCCTACGTCATAGTTAGTAGTAGTATCTTGAGGTCTTGCAGTGGAATACATGTGTTTGCCATGCCGTACTGTCAACACGGCGCAGCATTATTCGATTGATGTTTTTTTTTTAATTGGATTGGATTGAAATTTATTTACGTTTCCCTGAACGCAGTAGATTTTGTATTTAAATCAACACTTAAGTGATGAGATAGAGATAGAGATTTGATACCGGACTCTGAGTGATAGTTAAATATAAAATATATTTATGTCGGCAATTTGGGAGACATTACAAACATTATCATCATTAGCAGCCAAAAGTCGTTCGCTGCTGAACAAAGGCCTCCCCCTTAGAAGGGAGGGGTTGCCATAATCCCCACGCTTGGCAGGCGGCTTGGGGATCGCAGTATAGGTGGTAGGTAATCCAATAGAAAGCCGCCGCTGCCCGTCTTCTTGTTTTCCCTTAGTCGCCTCTTACGGACACACAACGGGGGGAGATGGGAGGGTGTTCATCTTACCCGGACACCCCACGGGTTTGGTTATGACAAACATACACACAAAAAAATATTCTGGACCGGACTCGAACTCACGTCCTGTTAAATTAGTGTGCCTATCTGTTGGCGTAACCAACTTTGCTCCCTTGCTACTACCATTTGGCCCATTACGACAGGTGTACGGTCAAAATATGAGGTTTATTACTTAAAATCATTTCCACTTATAAAATTCTTTTGAATAATTTATTTACCTATAAAATTTAAGTAATGGATAAAACCAGTTTACATTATGGCATATTTCATGTTCCAAGAATGTAATTTATCATAAACTATTAAATTCCTCGTAAACTACCGACATCTATTGCGCAAAAGCGGTACCAGTTTGACACATATAAGAACCAGCTGCAACGGTACTTCAATCTAAACCCTTTTCTCAAGTAATAATCGTTGCTAACAGTAATAGGACACCTTCATCAGTTAATTATTTCAATTAGACTCATTCATTTGATAATTAAGCTCTGGGGTCATTGACGTCTAATGACATCTAGCGGTAATGTTTGTAACTGTATATTTTATTTTTATTCTCGGATATTGATAGATTTTATAAACATAATCGTTGTATAGATGATTTAAGTATATATGTCCAGTAGGTATAAATCAAATATGTACAATAAATTACGTCTAGATCAGAGTGTTTTATCAGTTTGACCTAAATATCGTTATGAGTAATCGAAAACATTGGACTGCATACAAACCTACATATTTCACAATGATAAATGTTTATATAATTACGTACTCACAGAATGTATATTTACTAATGATATCCTTAGTAGAAAAATATATTTTACAATTGAGGTAATACAACGCCATCTGTCATCGAGTAGCGGCAACATTTTTTTTGCTATTTACCGTTGAACGGGTCCGCTAGCTACTGACACAGTTTTGACTCAGCTGATGTCACAGACGTGTGAGTGTAATATACGTGGGCAACTTTTTGTTTGTGTGCGTCGAATCCGGGATGCACCGTTCCGTTAGCTTTGGGTTCTTTATAGAACCCGTCCTTAGTGCTTTTACATGTTAGCTCTGTTGTGTTTACCTTCCTTATGGACAGGTCTTTGAGTGGCTTTTAATTTGTTTCCTTCATATTTATCATTTACAGACCTTAGCTAGCCTTTAGGTTTTAAAAATTATTTGAATTTCGAATCGAACATCAACATTTCAATTTTGCAAAATTACAAATTTAAAAATGGAATTCGTGTTCCTAATTACGTATGCTTAACCAAAACGCGACGCAAATGATATTAAATTTCTATATAGGTATTTAAGGATAACAACGCGAGAAAACTTATACGAATATAAACAGATTGCGAAAGACACGTAAAATACGTCAGTACACACGCGTCATTCAAATGTGTCGAAACCTTTACCGAAATGAGCTACTGTATTCCGCTCCTAAAAGTCAGTGATTCTCAAAGTGGGCGATAACTGCCCCTCTAGAAACGATCAGTAGGACGGTAAAAGGCCCAGAAATATTTGGGGTATTAATATCTACAGAGGGTGAGAAAGCTTATTGGAACAAGTCTTTGTGTCCGATAATATCACCAGCTACAGTGCCCTTCACGCCGGAACACAGCAATGCTTACACACTGCTTGCTTGGCGGTAAAATATCTTGACACTGCGGTGGTACCTCCCTGGACCCTGGTAAAATGGCCTCGCTTTTATATTACGACTAGCTGACCCACGCAGCTCCGCCTGCGCTATTTTTACGTTAACTAAACTTTTAATAACAGACATTCGCATCGAATACATAACCTCCTTTTTTATAGTCGGTTAAAAACTGGGACTCACTTTTTACTTGCTCTCCGAAGCACGGACCCGTTTAGTTCAAATGGCGTTAAACGGCCACCCATCTATTTAATGACCTTATCTAACGTTGCTTAACCCGATCGATTACAAAACCTTGATAACAACTCTCTATGAGTGTTCCCTTACTAATATTTATTATATTATAAAGAAAAATTTATAAAATCTGACCAAGCGTATAACCAAGTACCCATTTTGACTTTAATCCCCTCTCCCAAAAGAACCGTGCTAGATTACGGGATAAAAAGTATCCGATGTCCTACCTCGTAGTAAGATCTCAAATCATGCCAAGTTTCATTTGAATCCATTCAGTAGTTTAGGCGTGATGCTCAGCCGTGATACAGACAGACAGACAGACAGACAGACAGACAGACAAAAATTAAAAAAAATACATTTTCGGTCTCAGTATCGGTTCTAAAATGCCCTCCAAAAATAATTTTCAAAATATCTTCAATGTACAGAATTGGACCTGTTACAGTTTTATTATAAGTATAGATATATAGATATTACGTATGACCACTTGTTTTGATTCAATCTGAAAAACAAAGGTTGAACAATTTCCCGGAAAAATAAATAATGAATGAAGTAGAAAACTATATTTAGATATTATTGTGAAATACAATATTATTTTATGTTTCGAGAGTTTCCGTACAATCAATACCTACTAGGAACGGTGAAAGTTTTGAACAATGATTCAATCAATGCATTAATCATTTCAATGTTTTTAGGGTTCCATACCTAAAAGTTAAAAAGGGAACCCTTATGGTGAGACTTCGTCTGTCTGTCACACCTATATATTTCAGGAACCACTGAAGCTATCGATTTGAAACTTGGAATAGTTCTAGATCTTACAAACTAACATTACAAATGAAAAAAAATTTTTTTTTGTGATTTTTATATCGAGTACGTACACCGTTTGTCTCTTTCTCCTCTTAGCACATCCGATATCCGATAGTGGCACAGAACAAAAATCAGTACAAGTACTATAGAATGCTTAAATGCAAGTAAGAACCGTAGGCACAGGTAAGAACATACAAATACATACATATCAGGTACACGACAATAGGTACAATAACGTCAGCTGTATTTATCGACATTTGGGCTTGTGACAGATCAAGCCTATTACTACTTATCACATACATATCAATATAACTCTTGTAATATAACTTTCAATAGTTCAATTTACCGGCCTCGTAGAGGAAGATCTGTCTACGCTTTGTTTAATGGGACCATAGACAAACGCGTACTCTATAGAGATCTTTCCTCTAAGGATAGTGGGATCTGCTCATCTTGTCTTTGCTTTTCACTTTGCTCTATCTGCTCTTTGATATGTAATTTTCAGAAACAATCCAGTACTTTTGCAATCCAATCAATCCAGCTCAGCACTGGTCTTCCTATTCTTAAGTGAATTACACTCATCATAATTTTTCATCATTAGCAGCCGATAAACGTTCACAGCTGAACAAAGGCCTCCCCCTGAGAGGGAGGGGTTGCCATATTCCCCACGCTTGGCAGGCGGCTTGGGAAAAATAACACAAAAAATATGAAAATCAGCTTCCAACCGGCTGCGGGATCAGAATCGTAGTAAATGTATGACATTATAATTATAAATTAATGTAATTATTCATTGAAATGAAACTAATTTTACGGATTATATCGCGGTTTATTTTTGATTTTAATTACCCGACGTTTCGAATACTTTACAGCATTCATGGTCACGGGCGGACTGAGGTGGTAGCAGTCCAAATGTCATAGTTGTCTTAGGGTACCCTCAGGTCTTCTAATTATTATTGTTAGTCCGATCTACGCAGAAAGAGCTTACAGTATCTTGAGGTCTTGCAGTGGAATGCTTGTCTTTGGATTTGACTATGTTTATCACGGGATCCCAAGCTGGTGGTAGCACCCAGCCATCTTCTCTATTGAAATTTGGATGCTTTTTAATTTCAATAGCCTCACGAATCATCCTTGGTAGGTAGCGCTGTTCTTTTGCGAGGATTTGTGGTTTGTCAAATTCAAATGTCATAGCTGTCTTAGGGTACCCCTAAGACAACTATGACATTTGGACTGCTACCACCTCAGTCCGCCCGTGACCATGAATGCTGTTAAGTATTCGAAACGTCGGGTAATTAAAATCAAAAATAAACCGTGATATAATCCGTAAAATTAGTTTCATTTCAATGTGTAATATTCGCGTAAATATCAGAAATCATTAAAGTAATTATTATTAAAAGTATAATCAAAAGATTTCATTTATTTTTTTATCTTTAAACAGGGTAAGTACACATGTTTTCTAACAAAATTAAATAAATTCATGTTATTTTTTTGTTTGCAGGTAAGGAAAGATAGCGGTGCAGCTGAACGGTAGTAAGAAGTCATGATTTTAGCGAATACCTTTGTAGATACTTCCTGTGATGCGTATTTCTAGGGATGCCAGATAAAAGATTCAGATTTTACGATGTGGTAAGTTCCTTGTGCAAGGAACCGTCTAGGTAGACACCACCGCAGTGTTGGATATTCTGCCGCCAAGCAGCAGTGTGTAAATCTTGCTGGTTTCCGACGTGAAGGGCACTGTAGCTGGTGAAATGCCCGATACAAGAGACCATTAGGTCTCTTTTTTTTAGAATAATAGACGCTGTTGGCCGCAGATGGCCATTACAGCTTCACCGGACACTAGGAGGCGAGCGCTTATAGCACTCTAGTCTTAACGGCATAAGGAGCGACGAGCTCAAGGGCACCTCAGGGAGGCCTCAGCTTGGGCTGTCGCTTAGAGACGGCTGATTCTACCATTGGTTCACAACGCGCCCCCACTGAGAAGAGCCGGCAAGAAACTCAGTGAGATGATACCATAAAGTCTCTACTACTGGTGGTGACGAGCGGCAGTGCAATGCAGCTGTTTGTAGGCAGGCTTGTCGCGAGACCATCACGCGAACGCTTGTCTCGTCACTAAATAAAAAAATACCGGTCAAGTGCGAGTCAGACTCGCCCACCGAGGGTTCCATACCATCTTTGGACGTATTGAAGTTATTTTACTATTCGTCTAACACCTCAGATAGCAAAAAAAAAACCGCAAAACTAAATTTGTTTGTCGAGGTTTTTTTAGGATTACTAAAAAACTGTACTACTTAGAAAGATTATTTTATTTTTCCTGTAAAATATAGATAGACATGTATTACCCATAATTATTTGAGATTTTTCCCTTAAAGATAAGGGGAGGGGAACCGTATTTTTTTTAGACATTTTTGATTATCAGCCAAAAACTGCGTGGCATAAACCAAAATAAAAATCTGTATTGAGATGTGCAAATAAAGCTCTTTCATATTATACCCCACTTGATATAGTCGTCGTAGTCTCACTTTGAAATTTTGATGACACATTTCGACCCCAATTATTAAGAGTAAAAAAATTTTTTTATTAGAGATGGGGTTGGGTAAGTAAGATCTAAATTCAAATTTCAAATTAATTTATTTGTTAAACATAGGTATTATAAGATGATACAATATGTTACATAAAAGTGCACTATGTTTTGTCATTATGACATACAAATATAAATTGTTGACAAACTGACTGAAACTATTCCAAGTTTCAAATCGATAGCATCAGTGGTTCCTGAAATATATGTAGGTGTGACAGACAGACGAAGTCAGACCATAAGGGTTCCTTTTTACCTTTTAGGTATGGAACCCTAAAAAAACATAAAAAAAAAACAAGAAAAATGGTTTGTACTTTACTAAGTAAGAGAGCCAATAGACAGGATTAACTATTTTATTTTATAACATTACAGATATTTCAATTGTTTAAGATTTTTTTTTTATCATTGAAGGTTATCGAATTAGCTTCGAAAGATATTAAGAAATAATTAATTTGCAGATTTGTTTGCAGAAAGAATTATGATGTTAATTGCTTATATTTTAATAGAAAATAATGGGAGCACATGAGACGGATTTTGTAAAAGGGAAGAGAGAGTTAGAGAGTTCAGCCTATTTAAATACAGCCAATGATAAGATACTAGCTCTCGACCATTATGATCTTTGAGGCGAGATACATCAGTTTTGAGATAGATTTTGATAATAAAAAAAAAAACTTTTTCTTCTGTCATTGACGCTGCGTGGAGAATCTCGCCACCGCGTTCTACTAAATATACTACAGAATGTCTATATATACAACGTTCACAGCTTTTGGGTTATCCCTAAGAGATAAACATGTACAATCTTGGAATATTTTGTTGACCTTGTTAAGGTGTACAATACTGTAGTACATTTATATGTTTATTTACGACATCACATTAGAAACCTCTAAAATTATCAGTGTTTCTCTACTATATTATGCATGTATTATACATATAAACCTTCCTCTTGAATCACTCTATCTATTCTCTAGAAAGACAGACAGCGGAAAGAAACTGTAGTGGTGATATTAAGTAATTTATCCCAAATGCGCGCCGCAGAGGGGGGCGCCACTGTCAAGTTTCTATCCCGGTTCAAAAAAATCGTAGATTCGGGTTTGCAGGCACCCTCCTGGTGCGCAGGGTCTATTCGTATCGCGTCGTCACCCGTCTTAGGGTTCAGAAAAGGCCTAAAACACTTGTAAATCAGTGGGCACATACTTACGTCGTCATCCAAAAACACGCATAAAATACTAAAGTCTGTTTTTTTTATCGGACAATGACCGAGATAGCGTGGATGCCGCGTTATCAGCGCGATACCGAATGAAAATTGGGTTAGTGTATCTTTGGAACCTTACAGCAAGTATATGATAGACCGACGTTTGCTATAATGGAGTATATTCGGACAGGTATTTTGCTGGTTGTCGCGCGTCGCGGAAAAACAATCCGATGAATCGCGCGATTGTGTGCGTTACGTTGTTGGGAACACCACAACAGTATTAAAGGCAAGGTTTTATAGGTTTAAAAGTGAAGGCACGAAATTCACCCAATTGGGTGTACTAGCAGTAAGTCGGTAAAATGTAACAAACTTGTCGTGTGCCTTTGAAAATCAAGTCGTCATGCTTATTTAGAAAATACACAAATTAATGCACAAAGTACTGCACAAAAGTAAATACTTACTTAATACTAATAAACATCATCATCAGCAGCCGAAAGACGTTTACCGGACTAAACAAAGGCCTCTCCCTTAAAAGGGAGGGGTTACCATAATCACAAGCTTGGCAGGCGTTTTTTAGGGGTCGCGGTGTAGGTGATGTGGAAGTTTTCCCTTACTCGCCTCTTAAGGATACCCAACGGGAGAATATGGGTGGGTACTTTTCTTACCCAGACACCCGCGGTCTATGACCCAATCCATAAGTATTTCAGACAATGAGACTGTATATCCTTAAACAGTTTAGAAGTAAAAAACCAACTACTAAGATTTGTTGCTCCTCACAGGTATCGAACACGCGACCTACACTTTGTATCAGCAAGAGGTTTTACTTCGTATTTACTAATCCGAAAATCACTGAAATTTATTAAAATTAGATCAAAAGTTACTGTTTTTTTTTTATATTTGGGTAGTTAGTCGCGTGATTACGTGCGTTATTCTGGCGGGAATACATAAGGAAACTTATGACCTATCTGAATGAGGTATAACTGATATGGAAAACCGATTCATACCAAGGATTATCCTTGAAGATATTGGAATAAAAAAAACATCCTAATTTCACTGTTAGCTGAGTGAGAGCTGAGCTTACAGTGAAAGTGTGTAGGTCTAACCAGCAATAATAACTAATACACAATGATAATTGTGACATAAGGACGTTCAACATCTCAGTCCTCCCGTGAACATGGGTGATGCATAGTATTCGAAACGTCGGGAAAGTAAAATCTAAAAGAAACCGTGATAAAATCCGTAAAAGTAGTTTTATTTCAATGTGTAGTATTCGCGTAAATAAAAGACATTATGAGGTATAGGTTACAAGTAGTCTATCTTTATGGTTTTTAGTGTAGTTTATAGTATTTGTTTGCGTAAATGCATAGTTTTTTTTTGTATTAGGCACACAGTATAAACATAGACAAAATCACGTATCGTAACATTTATGTTCGATATTTAAATATACATTTTACATAACGGATTACGATTCCAATTTTAAATTCAAAATAAATTAGACATTTTTATTTATATCTTGTTTACATAAACATTATTCAAACTTTCGCACAAAACGTCTTCCGCGATAAACTTATCAATGACATATACGTAATTGCGAGCTTTAGGCAAGTATAAGTTTGATTATAAAAATAGGTCAATTGTTATAGTTATGGCAATACATGCTATACTCGCACTTGTACGGTTTATTAACAAAATAAATAATGTTCTTTTACTTACGCGAATACGTACATGACTGTGGGCTCTCCTACAGCGGGGAAACCACGATAAAATCCGTAAAAGTAGTTTGATTTCAATGCAAAATAAATAAATTTATCTCATACTAGCAATTTCCTGCGGCTTCACCCGCATTTTTTACAGAGTTTACCAACCCTCACACACCCCCAAAGGTTGTTTTTGAAAATTCGCGAAACACTTATCGATTTATTTTATTTAGAGAATCTTTTCAGTAAATTTCAAGTCAATCGAACCATAAAATAAAAAGTTTAATACAAAAGAATACACCCCATTAAACCCCTTTAGGAGTCGAATTTTCAAAAATCCTTTCATTGTGGATGCTTACGTCATAAGAAGAACCTACTGTCCAAATTTCAGCTTTCTAGGTCTAGCGGTTTGGCCTATGAATCAGTCAGTCAGTCAGTCAGTCAGGACAAGTAATTTTATATGTATAGATTATAAATAAATGAAATAGTCTTGTATTTTGTTGCCTGAATGCCCCAGACGGAGGGTTTTTTTCGAGATTATTTAAGTATGTCTATTTCTTTGGCATGGCCTAATACGGCGGCGGAATTTGACTTATACTTTCGTCTTAGTTGTGGGAGTAACATAAGCAATGTGCGCCGCGGACTGGTTAAATTTTGTGCAATACAATTTAAGACCATTTTGTTTGTCAGACTTTTTCTGCTTTCACAATTGATCGTGTACAAGTATGTTAATAAAATAAATTATTAATCTCATATTATAAAATAAATTAATAGTCCTGCATTTTGTCTCCTTTTTTTTGTAATACCTAAGAACATTCTTAGTGTTGTTTTTACAATTTCTTCAAGCACTAGTTCTAAATTAATTTCTTGACATTTTGCTTGTGCTTATTTCTGATAAGCTATTGCTTTTCCTCATGTAATTAAAATTTTAAATTCTAATTTTGATCTAACGTCTTCTAAAGCATATAACTGTTCTGTTCTAAACTTAATGACAGTAATAACAGTGCAGCGACCCAAACCAGCGCTGGATTTCAATTGGAATAATCTAAACAGGCACTGGAATGCAATGGATCCAGCGAGAGATCTAGACCAGTAATTGGATTGGAGGTCTTTTAATCCAACGCGCCCATTCCAGCACAACTGGAATCGTATAGATGAAAAATACGGGCCATTCCAGTCACGGACAGTGTCGAATAAACCGCAAGCGAAGCGGACACTGGAAGAGTCCAGTGCCCGCTTCGCAACAGGTATCGTTATATTTCGACCAATTTACACAAAATCTTAAAGAATTATATATATTCACCTTCCTCATGAATCACTCTATCTATTGGTGATAACCGCATCAAAATCCATTCCGTAGTTTTTGAGTTTATCGCGAACAGACAGACGTGGAGGAAGACTTTTGTTTTATAGTAGAGATTGATTTCTTCTTGAAATTATTGGCACAGCACTGTTTGCTTATTAACGGCTTCTAAGTGATGATATCTTCCAGTCACTTCACTGGATTATTGGACTGGAATAATGTAAACCATAATATGTCCAAAGATTTTTTCATAACCTACTGTACCCCTAAACTGCTAACTAGCCCTAACCCTCCTGCTCCTGTCCGGTTTTTGCTCAAATGGATTTCACGTGTCCTGTCATTATTCCGAGGGTCCGATGTACCCCAAGTAGATCGAAACCGGACAAAGGGTCTAATCGCACTGAAGGGTTATTGTTAATTCACGAAGTTATGCTCATGTTTTGCGTATATCTTTGAAAGTGTGTTGTAAAATCGCAACCTAGGGGTGGTTCTCGTGATATATATTTTACACACTTGTGATTCCCTAAAGGTTATAGATACGGACCTACATCCTACACGTCATCATAATGATTCAGTAGCCGTCTATAGCTGGACTTAGCACTCTTTAAACGCAATTAGTTTCTATCTTCCGGCCTTCTTGTTTCTTCTTGCTTCGTTTGGAAGTTTACGCATATCATCGCTCAACCCAGTTGAGGAAAAATAAAGAGATTGCTTAATCCAACATGTATCCACTAATGTCTTCTGATAAGTCCTTTAAGAGCGGTCTGCTCTATTCTTTCCGAGTTTCCGCGAGCACCTCGAGAATGAAGTGAGGTGGACCACTGCGTTGCTTAATCTATGACGGGTCGTGGCAACTTTAGGGGTAAATAATTCTCTTTCAAATTAGCAACTTCACCTTTGTGCCAGCGTTCTATGGCGAAAAACGATTGATGAAGGTCCTGCTCATCATATAGATACTTTAGTAGTGTAGTCTTTAAAAAATATGTTAAATGATTTGAAAATGACGTCAACTGGAGCTGTTATTATCTACACCCTGTGACGTCTAGGAAAAGTTCCGTGCGTTCAGGCGATTCTTTTATACCTAATATTGTAATCAAGTTACTGTAAAACTTCATTTGCCTTAGTTTAGTAGCATTCATGTTACCTTGCAGAAGAGCTCCATAATTCTTTTAGTATATTTGTAAAATTCTTCTTCTCTGAGGTTACATCGGCTTAATTAGTTTTGTCTCCAAACCTCCTCTCTTGTGTCCTCTGTTCTTTCTACTTCAAATAATCTTTTCGACTCATCCTGTTTACTTTTATTGTTAAATTTCATGTGACTTTTAAGATATTTAGCGTTTCTCATGCCTTGTCGAGGGTCAAATCTAAGTGTCTTCACTGGTGACCTGACTACTATAGATCCTGGCGTACAGGAGTCACAGCAATGAGTGGTAGATTGTCCTAAAAATTAATAACAAACCTTTAGGTTTGATTGTCCAGGGTATATTTTGCCATTTGTGGAGGCTTTCTTTGGGCACTCCATATTCTGATGATAATAATTTGTTTTCTGTATAAATCTAATAAAATTAAGCTGTATATCTAAAACTTTGTATTAAAAAGACACGTTAAGTAAGTACAAAAGTTACCAATGACATACAGAGAGGAATTATCATAATGAAACGTGGGTGTACAGAGAACACCTCCGTCCACCTTTCTAATATTATGTCACTATAAACCTTTGGAAATTATCTGAGATTAAAATAGCTGATTAATTTGCTTTGGATCAATTCTAAATCCGCTCTAAGTGCACAAATTATATTCTAAGTTTATTACCAAGACACATGGACGGTGGCTAGGTCTTCAAATTAAACGGCTTTAGCCAGCACCTTCACAGTCCTGTCTCGTGGCAAAGCATTCGCTAACGCTTACTAAATTCAGTTGGTGTGGTAGGACGCACGCGCGCGGCCGCACTACGCGCCAAAACTGTCGAAATTCGGACCGCGAGCTTCCAAATACGAATTTCGCGCGCAACCAGAGATATTCCGTGATTTTTTTTTAATTAACAATAACTTTTTTTCTATAATACGTGTGCTAATTGGACTTGGTTTTTTTTGTGATTTTTTAAATTTGGATTGTCATTCAGATGCATTACGTTGGATGTGAGTATTTTGATTACTATATCTATTAAAATTGTTCGTCCGTCGTTATGTTAATAAGTAGACTTTTAACTGACAATGATTATATTTTTTTAATATAGCTGGTCGCATAGTATATATTTATAGTATTAAAAAGTCAATATTCAATATAAAAAACAAAACATTATTTTAAAAATAGAAAATGGTTGTATAATTTTTTTTAGAAGACCGTTTAAATTTTATTTTTTTATCGCTTTGTCATCGAGAAACAAAAAGAATCAACCTTTTTTTAACAGCTAAAGGCCTGTATTATAATCACCCGTATACCAATTATCTATCTATCACGAAACTTGCAATTTATCAAGGTCTCTAGTTGCATGAGATGTTGTATTGCATGCTGTGCGAGTGGGACGGCCAACCCGCGACCTTGTATCAGACAGAGACAAAAAGATGTTAGGAAACTCTTGGGAAATATCATTTTTCTCTTTCGGGGCATGAAGGGCGCTTTTTATGAATATTTGTTTTTGAGATAATTATTGTTATCGAGTTTTATATATTGTTTGCGCTTTATTTGGGTCGATGTTAAAAGGATTGTAAAATTTATTTGATTAAAATGTTTTTGGAGGTAATTTTTTAATTTATATTATCATTGTGAGATAATAGATTAACACAATATCATGACAAAAGAAGTGATATTTTATTATAATTACATTGATTCTTTAACATTAACTAATACTAAACATAACAATATTGGCCTGAATATAAAATAGGTACGTAAAAATAAAATAAAAAAAAAACAAAAAGTTTTTGTACGTGGCACCAGAAAGAGATGTAGAGGGTCTTTGGTGTGTCAGTTTTATTATTAGAAAAAAAACTTTTGCTCTTTTTCCAATATATAGCAATAGATATAAGTACCTATGTACTTACTATCTACTTGTTTTTTTACTACGAAGCGTAGGATATACCTATTCAAATTCTCTCCACGCGGGAATTCGATCTCTCACGTAGAAGAAGTCACGGGACAAACTAATATTGAAGTTGCAACTAAGTATTCATACAGAATGAAAGAAAAAAAAACTGTTTTTATTACCGTCCATTCATATCTTTTCACGGTGAATCTATTCGTTAGTAATAAGTACTACTTATTACTTACATGACGTCAAAACCGTTGTAGAGTTTTTAATTAAGTCCTAAACATTTGGGACTTTTTTACAATTAACTCGCGTGGCTCCGCCCGCGCTCTTTTTACGTGAAAACCCATTGTTTTTCTTTTAAACCACCATAATTACTACTATACAAAACACAATTATTCAAATCGGTCAACTCGTTTCTGAGTTTTAGCAAGACTAACGAACACATGACAGCAAGCAAAATGGGGTCAAAATCAATATTAAGAAATAAAAAATAATCAAATACAGACACAATGATTATGTTTAGAAAACTGATCACAACATTCGTTAAGACCTTACATTTGATAGTAATTTTATTAATTAAAAAAAAACAAATTGGTGATTGACTCACGGGAATCGGAATACGTTTGTAGATATTTGTAGGATCGTACGATACATCCTATATTTTTTTATTATGTAAAATAAAATCCATCTACTCGTTTAGACTACAAAACGTTCCAAATAAATAGACAGACATATTCACATTCGTACCTACAAACTATATATTCATTCATTTTTAAAAATTTGTCTATTGGAAGACCGAAACATCGTTCATTATTTAAAAAAAACGTTATTTTTAACCGACTTCAAAAAAGGAGGAGGTTCTCAATTCGTCTGTATATATATATATATATATTTTTTTTAATCAATATATATTTACTATTTTTTTTTATTTAACCAGCCACTCCTCTGTTAAGCCAGAACAAAAAACTTGAATTTCAAATAGTTGATGAACAATTAAAGGTATCAGATCTGTTTAACCTCGGTGCATGCGATACCACAAAACCTCTACAAAGTATCTTGTATTATTAGAAATAACTGTGGGTAATGAACTAGCAAGGTAAAGAATATATATATTTGTCTTATCATATATGTAAGAATACATAGCTAAAGCCGTTGGCCCCAAACTAGGCCAAGCCTGTGATTTGGGCACTATTTACGATGATAACAGTACTTTTTGAAATCGTATAATTGTGTACACTTTTTTTTAAGATATATTAAGCACTTAATTTAAAAAAGGGAAATAGATATATTAAAAAAAAATATAAAAAAAAAATTAAAAAAAGTTTAATAATAAGCAAAACAAGGTAAAAAAATCTTAACGTTTTTTTATGTATATAGTACATTTTGTCTGGTATACGTAAGAATATATAGTTGAAGCCGTTGGCCCCAAACTAGGCCAAGCTAAGTTGGGCATAATTTAAAATAACAAAAACACATTTTGAGATTGTACACTTGTGTATACTTTTTTTAAGATATATTAATGAACTTAAGGTAAATGGAGATAGGTTATATAATATTTAAAGCATAGGCAAACTTCTAATATAACCCCTATACTTTTTGCTTTTTAATAAAAAAAAATACCTAAAAGAAGTTGTCAAATCTATACTTATAAAATTTCTTGTCCTGACCGACTGATTCATCAAACTGCCAAACCGTTGGTCCTAGAAAGCTGAAATTTGGACAGTAGGTTCTTCTTATGACGTAAGCATCCACTAAGAAAAGTTTTTTGAAAATTCTACTCCTAAAGGGGTTATGTGGGGTGTTTTCATTTGTATATATTTTATTTTATTTTATGGTGGGATTTATTTTTACACTTACTGAAAAGAAAGGGATACCCTCCAGGAGCCCCTCAGCGCCTTGCCTTTAGCCCGCCACCGGGGGGCGCATTATAGCCCCCCCGGGAACCAGTCACAGTGCTCATGGGGACGGGGGTCGTAACCCCGCCGCCGTCCTCCTCGGAGTCGCCGCCGTACTCAATAGTCGGGCTTAGACACTCCTTGTGTTAAAAAAATAGTATCCTTACTGTTTACTATGGTATCATCTCTTAGGCATCAGGCGGGATTGCCGGAAGCAATACCGGAAGCGGAACAGTTTGCCTGCATCGATTTTCCCGCCCGATTATGATGTGGGTGGCTACAAGGCTAGAGGCTAGAGTAAATAGGGTTTTAATAAGCTCTTCGGAGTCGATGGACGTTCGGGGTGTGGGCCCTAGGAAATCCATTGAGTACGGCGGCAACTCCAAAGAGGATATTGGCGGTGTTGCAACCCAGTCTCCGTGAGCACCGTGGCAGGCTCAATGCGCCCCCCGACAGCGGATTTAAAGGCAAGGCACAGAGGAGTTCCTGGTGCAGATCCCACTGGAGATCCCTGGGGGTCCTCTCTCATGTACCGATGCGACAGTCGCGGGGGTTACAGTAGAACTTTTGAAGGTTTCCCCGCGAAAAAAGTGGCTTCTACTTTACTCGAAGTTTGAATGGAGAGCCCAGTCTTTCCATACAGTGGGTAAAGGCCACCGGGGAGGTTTCAGTGGGTAAAGGTCACACATAGCCTGTCCCTACGGAGACTGCGTACCTTTTGGAGGTTTCTTTCCCGTCAGAATAAAAAAGTTGAATAGTCCAGAACAGTGTCGAGCTGTGAAAAGACCATGACTACACGCTTCTGTATCTCTTATGCAACGTACGTGAAAGAATTACTTTCCATCTAAAAATTCAAGGCGTGGTTAGCTATGATGCTAGGTTTTAGGTGTGGTCGCTTTATGACGTATTGTTTTGTAATATTTGTCTCGGGTCTTAGACGCAGATTTGAACGAAGCGAAGTAAGTTATATTATGTAGGTACAAAAAATATACCTATACTTTTTTTGTTTAATGAAACTAATTTTACGGATTATATCGCGGTTTATTTTTGATTTTAATTTCCCGACGTTTCGAATACTTTACAGCATTCATGGTCACGGGCGGACTGAGGTGGTAGCTGTCCATATGTCATAGTTGTCTTAGGGTACCCTCAGGTCTTCTTTCAGGTCAGGTCAGGTCTTTTTTTGTTGTATAATTAGTGGCCAACCTGGTCACAGAGTAGGGATGATGTCTGAGTGAGTTAGATTATCAAAAAATATTGGACACGTATTTTTTTAATTAACAATTCAATGAAAATTGGCAAAGATATAGAGTGTCAAAGTTCGGGAGTAGGGGGTTTTGACGTCACTCCTCAGTAAAAATTGTATACCTACCGGTTTGTCACGCGGCATTTCAAAGCACTATATCTTCATCATTTTTTGTTTAATCGACAAAAGAAAAAATACGTATCCAATATTTTTTGATAATCTAAATGACTGACTAAAAAAAATTTTTTTTAGTCATATAGCCTGTTGTTGAATCTGCCCTTAGGCCTCTGACTTGGCTTAACAACTGCTGTCTAAAATCTAGACATCATTAGAATCTAGACTCTAGCTAGATGATAACAACCGGGACAATTTTACAATGTGTACAATTTTATTTCCGTTATAAAACAAGAATATTAATAGAACCATAGAGCTTTCTTTGGGATTCGTAAAAAACTGTCATTACTTTTTTTTAATAAATTCTTCTGTTAATATATTAAATACTAGCTGACCCGCGCAGCTCCGCCCTCGCTTTTATTACATTTTGCTCCCCTTTTCTCCCTCCTCCCTAGATTAATCTCTATCCATATCTCTCTCTCTTATAAAAAAATCTAATTATATGCTCTTTCTCTCCTCTCTCTTTCCCCCTCCCGCTTCGGTTTCCGTTACACTCCCCCTCTTCCTCTCCCTGTTGTCCCCTCTCTGAACCCTCTCCCCTCTCTCTTCTACGAACTTGCTCCTTCTCACTCCCCCCTTACTCCACCTAACTCCCCCGATCCCTCACCCCATCACCCCCTCCTCGGATCCCCTCTCCCTCTTTCTCCTCTCTTGCGCACTTGATATGCACACAAAATTTCATACAAATCGGGTCACCCATCTGTTTAATGACCTTGCCTTATGTTGCTTAACCTTAACCTAGCGGTATGAAATATACTGTATGACCTATTCTCAGACCTACCCGATATGCACACTTTCATACAAATCGGTTCACCCATCTATTTAATGACCTTACCTAACGTTGCTTAACCTTAACCTACCGGGATAAAAAGTCCTATGTCCTATGTCCGTTTCCTGGTTCTAAGCTACCTCCCCACCAATTTTCAGCCGAATCGGATAGGCCGTTCTTGAGTTATAAAAGTTCTATAGTGATTGTATGTCCAATTCCGCCGATAGATGGCGCTGTTCATAATGTAAATCACGCTAACATCGTAAATTACTGTCTAATGATATTCGATAATGAAAGTTCTTAGTGTTTCGCATCTTTTATTGTTGCGACTGTTATACAATACCTATACACTACCTACCTGGACTTGGGGAGTTTCATTAAAATTTCATGAACTGGCTTTTAAATAAAATGAAATGTTATTTTTCCCTTGCCTATTTCTTTCCTAATCTAGTTTGGACTCGCTCGGGAATTACAGATTTCAAAGATATAATGTCATATTGCTATCAGCAAAGTACTTAGAACAATACAGAAATCTAATGAACATTTCCTGGGTGTACCGGAACGGCTTACCCCTTACAAAAATTGACCCTTCGCGACTGCCATATCTTATGCAAACTAAATGTCTGCTCAGTCCCTATTGTATATAGCGTAATAATACATATCTTAATGATTAACTGATCAGTCTATAATTACCCTATTCACATACAAAGGAAATTACGTGGTAATATGTGCAAGTAATGTTTCACTGCTTAGCCCCTATGAAACATAGCGTGATGTTTTATATACCAATTTATACCCCTACTTCTACACAATACATCAGTGAAAGTCCTATCAAAATCCATCCGCGGGTTTTCGAATGATGCCTGGACAAACAGAACGACAGACAGACAGACAGACAGACAGACAGACAGACAATAATTCCAAAAAAAATTGTTTTGGCCTCTATGTCGATAGTATAGTATCCCCACATAGAAATTTTGGAAAAATATTCAATGTACAGAAAAAGTGCTCCTTGAGTTTTATTATACACACATCAAAAGTGTCTAGGGATCAAGGATTTTTAAGCGGATTTCTTGAGATTGAGATGTGGCTTTGTAATAAATTTATGATTTTATAAATTTATATGGATCCTTTTTGGTGCATTTCATAATTTGAATCAGGAACTGTGAATCAAATTCGAGTAAAAGATGAAAATCAGCTGTCAATATTTTCCCTATAAAAACATACAACGCATTGAAGACATTATTAGTGCTACTGTTTCCCTACTACTGATTAAAACCAACGTTATTATGGAGCGGCGACGTCATTTAAGCAGGGAAGAAATGCTCAGAGCCGTGGGAATGATAGAAGCTGGTTCCCGGCAACGTACTGTGGCTTTAGCTCTGAATACAAGTCAGAGTGTTATCAGTCGACTTTGGACACGTTACCGAAGCACTGGTACCGTGGCTGAGCGCCATGGAGGACGGTATCGCTGCACCACACGGAGACAAGACCGATATATTCAAATCTTAACTCGAAGAGCTCCAACAATAACTGCCATGATGTTAGCCGTGAGGCTTCATCACTCTTCAGGGAACTTAATTAGCGACCAAACAGTCAGAAACCGCTTGCATGAAGTGAACCTTCATTCCCGAAGACCGCTACGGGTACCACCTATAGCAATGCACAATCGTAGGATTCGATATCAATGGGCTCTTGAACACAGAAATTGGGCAGAAGAACAATGGCGTTTCGTGTGCTTTTCTGATGAGTCTCGTTTTGGTATGAGACCGGATACAAGACGTATACGACACTGGAGAACCCCTGGACGCCAACAGCGATTAAAATCCTGCCAGGAAGTCCATCCTTATAGTGGTGGAACCATCATGGTATGGGCGGGTATTTGGATCGGCGGAAGAACTGAGTTGATTTGGATCAGAGGCAACCTCAACGCTCAAATTTATGCTGAGACGATTGTATCAGACGTCATCGTTCCTCTACAAGTGCAAATCGGTCCCTTATTTCAGTTAATGCATGATAATGCACGACCGCACACCGCAAGAGTTGTAAGACAGACTCTCGCCGCAGCTAACATCAATGTCCTGCCCTGGCCTGCTCAGTCGCCAGACTTGAACCCGATTGAGCATGCATGGGATATGCTACAGAGAAGAGCTCTGCCGAATATGGAGGGTATCCAGTCGCAAGAAGACCTTTTTTTGTTGTTGCAACGAACATGGGCGGCCATTCCACAGCGTGATTTGGATGAACTCATTTTGAGTATGCCAAACCGATGTTCTTGTGTTGTTAGTGTTCGCGGTAGAAACACGGATTATTAATTGTTTAAGTTACCCAATAAAATTTTAAAGAAAACTGTTATTTCAGTCTTTTTTTCGAACTTTTGTGTTAGTGGTTCAAATGTCAAAAATCCCTTTATTAGGAAAATGGCAAATTTCTTTATTAATGCAAAGGTGACTTGGTTTATCGTTACTGTGACAAACGAAAACACTTTATTTGATGAATCCTTAAAGAAAATTTTAATTAATATCAATCAGGAGAAAAGTTATTGCAAAAATATATGTTGATCCCTAGACACTTTTGATGTGTGTAGTATAGAAGAAGATAGATATGTTATCACTTACCATAGTAATTAGGTATACTCTTCAAAATATAAATATTGTTTGTTAGTTTAGCATAAAGCATACGCTCTACACCTGTCGCTATTGACTTATTAGTTATTTATTTCATGTAAGTATAAAAAGTTATTGATACATTTTTGCTCGTTTTTATTATTTCGTTTTACTTGTTTTGTTTGCACCTACCATGATTTGTCTCTGCATCACCCTAAAGTAGATAGGTAGAGAATGCCTCTGGCATTAAGTCCGCCAATGTACTTATTTGTGCATCAAGAATAAGTCTATACATATAAAATTACTTGTCCTGACTGACTGACTGACTGATTCATCAACGCACAGGGTTTGACCTGTGCGTTGATGACTCAGTCAACGCACAGGTCAAACCCTGTGCGTTGCTGCGCATCAGCTGGACCTAGAAAGCTCATATTGGGACAGTAGGTTCTTCTTATGATGTAAGCATTCACTAAGAAAGGGTTTTAGAAAATTACACTCCTAAAGGGGTTAAATGGGGTGGAATAAAATAATAGTGGGCGTAGCCGCAGGGAATTGCTAGTAAATAAATAAGACCGGTCTAGCCCTAAGTAGTTAAATGTTTAAAAAATAACAAATAGATAAAAAAGTTGTAAATGTTTTGAAAAAAAAAACCAACCTCTTTAGAAAGTAAAATGAGAAAGGTGCTTCAAATTTCTTTTAGGTAAAAAACACTGAACGAGAATATATTTTAAAAAATACAATAGACCAGTTATTTTGCGTGCCGGATAAAGTGAAAATGATTTGACTGACCTTTATTTGTTGTCGCGGAGAGACCTAAGGTCCCCGAGACCTTGGGGGTCAACCGGGGTATGTGGAACCGCGTTAATAGTGATTCTTCTGGTGTTGCTAGCATCTATAGGCTGCTGCTTACCATGACGTTTTTTTGCTATATACTGTCCAGGTTTCGGGGTGTGGGACTTAGGACGTCTATTGAGTACGGCGGCGACTCCGAGGAGGGTGGCGGCGGGGTTGCGACCCCCGTCCCCGTGAGCACCGTGACTAGTTCCCGAGGGGCTACAATGCGCCCCCCGGCGGCGGGCTCAAAGCCAAGGCACTGAGGGGTGCAGATCCCACTGGAGAGCCCTGGGGTCCCCTCTCATGTGCCGATGCGATAGCCGCGGGGGTTTTAGTGGGTAAGAATCCCACATACTTCGGTCTAGCCCCACAGCTCTCGGGGACCTTTTGAAGGCTACAAAAAAAAGGTTCAGAATATGTACCGCTGTGTCTGTCGCAAAGCCGCAATGTATTCAAACATCGCTGTATTCTCGTCCAAACGGCAACGGCGGTCGTATCTTTGAGAAATAACTGGGACTCAAAAGCTCTAGTGACGAGCGACAGTGCGGTGCAAGATTTTATGGGTGAGCGTGCTGCTCACCATCAGGTTATCTTTCTTTGCACCTCGTCACTGGGTTGCGTTAAAAACACATTTTAAGAACTTACATATAAAAAAAACGAACATACTTTATCTAATCAATATTTGCATGTAATCGTTCATCGCTCTACTTTCTGTATCTTGCAAAATTTTAGTAAGGTATGTTTGTTTATTTCAGAAAAAAATTAGATTATTTTTAATACGTTAGTGTTCTAAATTATATGTGTTTATGGTACCCAATAGGTCGCGCCATTCACATCAAGTGTCTGGGTGCTCACTACTCAAGTATGTATTTACAAAGAAAAAGTGTATGAGGGGTGTTATTAAACCATTTAAGTATGTATTTCCTAAAAAAAAAATAGTATTAGTATCAGTTGTCTGGTTTCCAGGCTCTGCCTAGTTTGGCATCAAACGATCACGCCAGAATATTATTATACTTTGCGAATGGGCGCACATTATCCCGGCCTTTAAAGACTCAAAACTCAATAATATGTATTCACAAATTACAGATAATTTTATGTTTGGGATGAAAGTCTTTCAAATTATGGTGAAAACTACATCGATGTGGATAGTAACTTTGCTAAACGAAAAAATAAGAAAAAATAAGATCCATACACGGTTATGTTTTTTTTTAATCAAGTGGAATATATGTATTTCCGACTCCTCCTATCTACCTTTTTAATTAAAATTGATACAGCCCAACTAGCAAACCCACAACACAATAATTATATTCCTTCACATATAGCGAATGGTAAATCTTTCCAAGGATCAAAAGATAAAATAACTATGATGAACTTAATTAATATAATACTACTCATTAACTTTCATAATAATAATTGCTCGAGTGCAATGTTTTTAATCCATTCAAATCGATTCCCGATACTGGTCTAAAAATGTTTTTATCGATTCTCAGTTATACATCCGGCTTTTGCTTTTAGCATATCTCGTATAATGGGTAATAATAATTATGGCATCGATCAACCGCTCTCGCCTGCTTTCACGTGAGATTTTTGGCAGTTGCGGCTTTCACTTGTAAGTCGTGTGGTCCAAGTCATGAGCGGTGGGCGTGCGAAGGTCCTTTCATTTTTTATGTAAAAAAATGACTTTTAAATGTCTTAATAATATCGGACAAAAGGATGGTCATTATCTGGGCTTCGCTAAATACAACAGGACAGACAAGAAAAAAGAGAAGTTAAAATAGAAAAGTTTTGCAAATAATACATACATACATACATAAAATCACGTATTTTTCCCGTAGGGGTAGGCAGAGTCCAAGGGCCGCTTTTCGCCTCCGTGAGAAACGAGACGTGATGGGTGGCGAACCACATCGCCGCCATTTTGGTTAATTAAATTATTTATATGATTGACCATTGCGTTCTCACGAATAAGGAGGGTAAGGGAAGGATAGGTGTTGTGAAAAGGAAGATTAGCAAGTTAGAGTGGGAAATAGGAAAAGTAGGATATTACCGTCCAGGAGAGCAAGGGATGGGACAGTAATAGCTAGGGAAGCCGGGGTCGCATACCCGTATACTATACCACAACTACCGGACAGGTAAGTTGGGATGAGTATCCCATGACTAAGCAAATAATAAAACCTAAGAAAAAACCATTATGAGGTAAAAATAATTAAAATGTTTTAATCAAGTTCAGACATCCTTAATAAATAAGTAACACTTGATTTTAATTTTACCAAAAAAAAAATACGGTTTAAAATGTTGTACTGCTTAATATATATATTATGTATACATAATTATTATTACAGTCTTACAACAACTTGATAAATTGCATCTAGAATATAATAACAGGCTAAAGACTAGCTGTCAAAATTACAGTGATCTAATCCAAATCTTTGGGTTAAGTTGTCATTTCAAACGTGTCGTGACATGTGTCATTGACATTTCAGATGACAAATGTACAGATTTTAAATTAGGCCAGTTAGAAATGTAGATCGACAATAAAAATAGTTTTCCACTATCGAATGACGTACAAAATAATTTACATAATCATAACAATTACTTTCCAGCAAATCCTGCAATTTCGTTTGTGTAATTTGAGTAATATCATAAATAACTATGACTAGTGAATTCTATAATAAACAAATAGACGAATTCACTTTCGCATTATCACAGTCCGATTAAAAAGGAAGAACATATTCTCTGAAATAACTTCATCAGTTGGAGACACCCCGATCTTACACGTGTCACTGAACTTCAGAGAACGACAAAGTCAATATCTTAATAACGACAACATTTACATTACATTGCATCTTTATGTACACTACGTGCTAAGTCCCTTGTAGAAGAAGTCTTACGTTCAGTTACTCTGGTGACTAGTGTGCGAATATTGATATGCCTCTCCGTGAAGAAATTACTGGGCTCAGGTCAGAGTGGCACTCAGAGTTAGTTAATGAGTAATTATTTAGCCTCTCTTCTATGATGAGATAATGATTCATACATACCTAAAGTGGCAGTCATTTCTCGGAAGACGAGCGGGATTTCATTGCAACCAATCACTTTTACTGGTTTCTTTACTAAGTTAGATATAAGATTGTATATACTTCCAAACAATCACTATAGACTTCTTCTTTTTATAAATCCGTTGACATTGGTGATCCTGTTTATTTGATTGCACCCACAATTTGGCTGTAATAACTACGACAAGTCACTGGAAAAAATGTCACCGTATATACACGTCTTCTAGGAATTAGAAATTAATTTATATACCAATGAATACATTTCCATATGTAACAGGATATTTTAGTTCTACTATTTAATAAATTCAAAACATTTATTTAAAGCACTTGTCTACATATTATGTATTATAAAAACTGGGAATACCTGGAGGACAAAACTGTGTGAACTTAAACTTGCATTAATATGCAAGTTTGTAATTTCAGGACATATTTTTTGACAAAATTATTATAGGAATGACAAGCCTCTTGAGTGTCTTACCAGATCTTCGATTAGGCAGTATTTTCATCAGGTGGTAGTTGTAAAATTGATGACATTAGGACATATTTTTTGACAATTTTTTTTATAGGAATGACAGGCCTCTTGAGCTTTTTGCCAGATTTTCTTCCAAGAGGCATCATTATGATCAGACGGTAGTTAGTAAAATTGATTACACTAGCTTACAGCTATGAGCACAAAAGCAAAATGTCGACTAGTCTCATGAGGTCTACTTCGTCCAAGGAATCCACGGATCTTGATTTATCAATTTAGAAATTCCTATGCATTTAGAAATTATACACATTCTAGTCACGAAGTCATCGTATAAGGATAACGCATCACGTTAAGATCGAGATAGCTTCGTCATAAACTCGTTGCGTAGCGTTTACCTTATCTTTTATCTTAACTTTTAAATGCGTTGAGTATTGACATTAAATAAATACCTATTCAAACATTATAAACCTTTTTCGTGTCTTGATAGAGGCTACTAACCCTCGTACTGCTTGAGCTTTGTAAACGCTCTTTTATAAATCTGGATCTGAACTACGTATTATAATTGCTTTTTAACATCAATATTTACTCCCTTACCATAAATATTTAATTTACGCCCTAACTGATGGTAGGTGGCTTTATTTGGTCTTAAAGAAGGTGACTTTAAGGTTTTATATTCTAGTTCTTCGTTACCTATAGACAGCTGCACTGCTTTGCCGATCGTCGCCCGAAACATTAAGGGAACTGTACCCTACACACTGAAACAGTAATGTTTACACACTGCTGCTTGGCAGTAGAATATCTAAAACTTCAGTGGTATCTACGTGGACGGCCCTTGGTAAAACACCTACTAATCTACTAAGTTATTAACCTGTTCAGAAATTATCTTACTCAAGATATCTTCCCCAGGAAATGTTAATATCAGAACTTCATAGCTATTTTCGTATAAACAATAACACAATAATACATTATTTTATTGTTGTGTATTTCTCAACAATGAATATTTTGTGTTTTAAAATGTATGAATATTAGAAACATCAAAGCACGAATATTCAACTTTCATGACTGCTTATCATTCATAAATAATTTCGCACTAGGAGGTTTCGGCAACTCATGACTCATGGACAAGATACAATCATTTACATACTTTCGCATTTATCCCTGCGTTATCCACCTTTCATCTGACATTCCTTTCATTTCTGAACCAGTGGATCAAGTTTTTTGACAAGATTATTTCATTGAAACTTTGTTAATTGCAAAATATAAATAAATAATAAAAAAATTGGTATTACAAAAATAAAATAATTGTTGCACTTATTAGGTACATAATAATACAAAATTAACAAAAAAATATATTTATTCTATTCCAGCTTCCGAATAAAATAATGGCTGATTACAAAACTAAAAAATAAGCGAACAGGTGGATGCCCGCTGTCGCGTCATCGCCTGACTTGCGCGCAAAACCTCCAAAAGTGGTAACTTTCATCTGTGTGCGTGCGCTTGTGTGTGAGTACGCCCGCGCCGCTCGCGACGTAACATAATCTTGCGTAATGTGACTGTCGCTTGCGCCCGCGCACGCACCGCGCGCTGAATGATAATATTATATTCTTATTTCTTAGTGTTTATTTACGCATAAATACTAAGTTGTTTTTTAAAGTAATCAAATAAAACAATTTATTATTGTTTTATATGTATTCCATTTTAAAATTCATTAAAAATAAGAAAACTGTTTCAAGGTTTCTATTCAAGTTTAGTTGTTTCATTTGAAATTTAAGTAATCAGGTTGTGTTCAGCTCCTAGTGCTTTAAATTTATCTTGTGGTCATACACCAACAATTATTGTGTCATTAAATTGTACCGCATATTTTTACCAAATATCTGAGCACGAGTTCGGCGGTATTTTTCTTCAAAAAACTACCAATAAAGAGAATAAAAATTGTGTCCAAAAAATGAAGCACCAAACTAAAGGACATCACACATTATTCAGCGCAAGGTATCGATGTTCTCTGACTCACAGCAAACAATCCAACAGACACCTCATAAACCATAGATTTCCGTTTGATTTTGTCTAATGTATGTATAATGCGCAAATAGGATAATTTAACCAAGGTAGGATATATGGGGCTACTTGCTAAAGATATTCAAGCACTTGAATTAGGACAGTCCATATTCCTTCAGCCCTAGACGTCCATCGAATACAGCGGCGATTCAGAGAAAAACGGCGACGGGGTTGGAACTCCCGTTGCCGTAAGTACCGTGACAGGTTCCGGGGGGTTATAATAATAATTATATTCTAGCACAATCTATAGACGGTCATCCGATACGAAACTAGGCAGAGCCCGTACAATGGAAACCAGGTTTTTTTTTTTGTAAATACAGACTAATAGACAAAACACCCCAGACGCTTGGTGGGAATCGAACCCACAACCTATTGGGTACGGCCAGAGCGTCTATCCACTAGAACAACAGGCCCGTCGTAGTTATATATATGCACCCCCCGGGCGGTGGGCTCAAAGGCAAGGCACTGAGTGGTACCTGGTACAAATCCCACCAATCCCTCTCAAATGCCGATGCGACGGTCCGGGTGGTTAAGAATGCCAGATACGCTGGTTGACCCCACAGGCTTCCGGGTCCTATTGAAGATTACCCCGCGAGAGAACAAAAAAGCTCTTTTGATCTTAACCATGTGTCTGATCCACCGTTCCACAATTGGTACACTACATACACACTATATTGTGGCTGGTAAATTTCTCAGGACAGATTTTGATTACTATCAGGCATAAACCCTGCAGGGCTCGTTTAACAACTAAAGTGATGATCACTATAGAGAAGTGACCATGAAATAACTGTAAAATTATTCATTCGGTATTGTCTAACTTGAGTGACCAATAAATACCAATGTTAACACACTTTTAGTTGACATCAAAGTTCAGTGGACAACTGAAGCTTGATAGTCACTTGGTGGGCTAAAGATCAGTAATGCTGCTCATCCAGTTGTATAAATGACTATTACCCTTCTGTCTGTCTTTGGATAAGGCACTACTAGAACTTAATATGTGATTTTCACCGTCATTCAAAACGACCTTATTCTAGTTTACAAATTATAATATCATTGTATAAATAAATGACAGAGTCCTTATTTAATTTTGAATTTAAAAATTCTTTAAACATTTACACTCATCATTGTTACACCACTGAATAGAGACACGGTCAACAATGGCAGCGTATATAACTACAGTTACAGCCTAGCAACCCACAGAGAAACATCAAAGTGAATGACATAATAGTCCGAGTATATATACATCAGCCACATAGCATGGAAAGAAAAGTAGTGTTCAACTCGGTATACCTCACTGGCCACGCGGGATCGATTCCGAGCATGCGCAGAAACATCCAGCACTTCCGACCCCTCCCACTCCTGAAACTGAAGCCCCCACGCCAATGCAACTGCACTTCAGTGCATGCGGGAACGCGATCAAAAGAAAATCTCAAAAAAAAAAAATGAACGGGCGCCGCTTTCGAGAAAATAGGCAGCCATTTTGAAATAGTCCGCGCGCTCGTAACAGACTTCATTTCCGAATTCGATTTTTAAAATGTCATCGGCAGTTTTGTGCGACAGCGTGGCACCGGTGGCACCTTAGACCGGTAACAAGTGGGGGACGACCATTACACCACCGTTTCAACGAACTATGAAGAGAAAGAAACGAACGCACGGAACATTCAAAAACCGATTCCGATGTCTGATACTAAACACAAATCATTTTGTATGAACCGTAATACGACAATATAATATTCCGTAAGCATTTAAATCACAAGTTAAATACCAATTTGTACGCAATATATAATCACAAGAAACCAATAGTTTTTAATAGTTAAACACAAATTAGCGACACACCGTGTAATCTCCCGAGCAAATAAACCCAACCTTCGAACGAAAATTTTAGACTGATATATAAATCCATTTACGTAGATAGTTTAAAAAGTTAAAATATATAGTATTTACATTAGTTGACCATTTGAGAAAGTTTATCTGTAGCGAAAGAAAAAAGTATTTTAAAAAAAGTGCAATATTAAAAAAAAAAATACAAATATAAAACCCGGGGATCAGTGACGTAGCCTTAAGCATTTTTGTACGACGGACGAACAATTTTGAGACTTGATAAATTTTTGCAGTGTACAATAATGGATGAATATGTGTTATGTGAGTAAGTTGTGTGTGATGGTTCCCTGTGTCGTGGTGTAGGTCCCGGTGGGACCAATATGTTGAACATGTTCGATATGTGGAACACTGTCACCACGAAGCTGGAGGCGCAGAGCAATGTGCAACAGAGCCAGCAACCTCACACATCAGGTGGGAGCATTAAAGGTAATTTCCAGTTAATAAAACCGATCGGGTCGTGATTTGGGGCAAACTTTGCAAATAAAAAAAAAATACATTGATTCTATGTTCAAAAATTAAAAATACATTGATTCTATGTTGAAAATTTAAAAGTACATTGATTCTATGTTTAAAATTTATATTTCGATTTATAACTTACCTTTAAAGTTCTAATCTGTAATTTGCTTTTAGCTTAGTGTTCTGTAAAATAAACTACGATTTTCTAACGTCATTGTGAGTGTGGATATTGAAGACAGAAAATCGCAGTTTCTTGACGCACCATCATTCCATTAAAAATTCATAATTCCATTAAGTAATAATTCCAACAAATTTAATCCTATTAATCCAATAAAAATAATAGTTTTATCAAAATCAGTCTCGTTTGTCTATTATTTCAAAATGTCATTTTAACTATAATAACAGTATCCAAATTATATTATACGTTACCACAACGGGTAATGTTGTTAAAAAATATTCATTAAGGTATTGTCAGTGAAAAGATGAAGGCAAGTCCCCATTACAGGACCCAATTATATATCTTTATATACTTTATTTTACTGTTTCTTTTTGTGTTTTCCTATAATGGTGGAACAATAAAGTATTATCTATCTATCTATATCTTGAAACTGGAGTAACGATCACCGATAAAGTCCTTCGTATACTGTTTTATGGCGGCACAAACAAAGGACTCTCTTTAAATTTCAACACGTCTTTTTAGTTACTAGGCAATCGAGGCTGTAAAGTTTGCCCCAAATCAAATAAAAGTCTTACTAAAAATGTTACGGAAATTAAAACAAAATTTGTGGGGTTAAGGACTGAGGTCTCATTAGCAGACAAGTATTTTAATTTAGTTATTACTTTGCGAGGAATCGAACTAACAGTTATCTATTATACATATTCACTGTTCTTTTTCTTCCATTATAAGTATATTTTTTCATGTTTTCAGTATTTATTTGTAACTTCGGGTCACTAACATCTACAATAAGTTATGGTTTTGTAAGGATACGAGGATTATTTAAATAATCCTTTGTCCTCTTACATCAGAAGTGGGATGATGTGAGAGGACGAAGGATTATTTAAATCTCAGTGCATAATATAATTAAGAACTTTTATTACAGTGTCAAGATACCTAGCAAAATTTAGGCTTAGCAGAGGCCGAATTTTTAATTAGTGTCCGAATTTTTATATTTATTATTCAGAAATATTAATATTTAAAACACATTTAAATAAAATATACTTTGGTGTTCTTTAGTATTTAAACAAATCGCAATAATGGTAATTCAGTTATTCGCAAGATTAACTTCAGAGAAATAAATAATATTTTTTTAGATTACTTCTATTTAAACTATATTTGCACCAATGTTTCTACGCACTGATAAATAAAATTTCGTTATAGTAATTTAAAAACTCCTTCTAGACCTTTCTAGAACTTAATATTTTCATATTATATATAATTCATTATTATTTATTTTTCATTTTAATTTTCATTGTAAACTGAAACATTGATGTTACTAAACGTCAAAACTTAAACAATGAGTATTAGAACGAAGTCGAGAAACAAAAAAAGCATGCAAAAGAATTGTATATTAAAATATATTGCGTGAACAATATAAAAAAATAGTAGAAAGTGTAGTCCAGAGCTTCTTTTCCGGTATATTAATACGTACATAATTGTTTCACATTTCGTCTGCGCTTGCGTAATGGCGACGAGAACAAGAAAGTGGCCAATTAAAATTCGGCGAGTGTCGTGATCTTTCGTAATTTTATTACAACTTTTTATATATAATATATTAAATAAACCCTCATACATTTTATGATGATTTAAAGTTTGATAACTTCGATCGATATTAATTAGTAAACTTTAAAAAAAACAGCGACTTAAATCCACATCGGCTTTAAGTCGCTGTTTTTCTTGCACTCTATTTTTTTTTCTAGCGATGCTTTATATTAACAAGTAAAAATATTTATAAAGATTTTGTATATATAAAGACAATAAAATCTTTATATATCTTTAAATATAATGGTCCACACAAATGGGAATTGTGAAAGTGTTCTTTGTTTACAAGAGTGATTGACCAATTGCTGGATTCGAAAACTTTAAAATTTCATTTGACATTTCGGCGGTACTTTCACGACGTCTGGGCGCGCTCGTATTATTGCACAGAAAATTATAATAAAGGACATATCGAGCATTTCACATGCCGTTATTAAGAAAGCCTTTTAGGGTTGCCAGGTTAAATAATGTGTGAACATTTTTATATGGAAAGATTATTTGGCAACACCAATATTTATCCTTGCTTGATACAAAAAAGGAACTCATCATTATTGGTTATGTTTTCAAATTACTGTTTGTAATTTTGGGCGGCAATTTTATATACAAGGAAAATTGCAACGTTTCGTTGGGGTTTTTGTTATTTTATCTGTTTTACGCAGTACTTTATAAGGAACAAAGAAATTAGAAAGTTATATCTATCATAATATATTTTACGTTTCATTTCACTAACGCTTTGCAACAAGATGAGCGGCTGATTCATATTAGCCAGCCCTAAGCGCAGCATTTAAGTCTGGTTTCTTTTTTTAACACAAGTTGTTGCGTAATTCAATATAACGGGTATGCGAACCAGTTTGGTACACAGTATTACAAGTCATATTATTTGTATGTGTGTGAATGGAACGCGCCCAAATTTGAAGCTTCAAATTCTTTTCTTTTTATTCATCTTAGTGACGGGACATGCAACGCTCGCCCATAGACAAATGCATTGTACTGCCGTTCGTTACCCGAGACATTAGTTATTAAATCTTCAGTAATTTCACCAGCTTCAGTTAAAAATATTATTTATTCAGCAGCCGTAGGAGTTTCACTGCTGATCAAAGACCTCCCCCTTAGAAGAGAGGGGTTGCCATAAACCTCACGCTTGGCAGGCGTGTTGGGGATCGCAGTATAGGGCGTAGGTAATCCAAAAGAAAGACGCTGCTGCCCGTCTTCCTATTTTCCCGTGGCCTCTTACGGACACTGAACGGAAGAAGATGGAAGGACGCTATTCTTACCCGGACACCGAACAAGACATATTATTTATTAAAAACATTTTATTTCATTATTTTTCTGTTTGGTATTCTGATCATACCAATATAATTCACGTGTAATTTTGAATTTGATTTGAATTTGAATAAAATATTTATTATTTTTAACCGACTTCAAAAAAGGAGGAGGTTCTCAATTCGTCTGTATATATATATATATATTTTTTCTATGTATGTTCGCGCATAACTCAGGCAATTATGAACCGATTTGAAAAAATCTTTCTTCCATCCATTCTTTAATCCGTTAATTGGGTCCCATAAAAAAATTATTGCTTAGTAATAAGTAGTTCCTGAAAAAACAAGAATGTTGACTGCGCAGGAAAGTTGCAAGAAATGTATAATTATAGATGACTTTATGGTGCTTTTTAAGGACAAAAATGGTCATAACTCTGGCAAATATTTACCAATTTCAATGATTCTTTTTTTATTCGAAAGAAGTAACCACTGTAATGAACCTGTACGTATTTTATCACAACCAGATAAGAACTTCCTGGAGGACCATGAATGATATGGAGGAATTTATCTGGTAAAAACCATAAAACTGATGTTCTCCTTTACATTTCTCTGACAAATATGAACCGATTTCGATGATTCTTTGTTTATTCGAGAGAGTAAACTACTATGATGATTCCATGCAAATTTCATTACGATCGGATAAAATGTTTCTGAGTTTCTGAAGAAACATGAATTATGTAAAAGTATGTAAACGATAATGTGAAATCATAATGATGTCATAACCTACCTAGATCATTTTACCGTCTTCGATGGTTCAATCTTTATGTATGAAAATATCACTAAACAGTATAAAATAAAATATTTAAAAAAAAAATTGGATCGACTTCAATAACACTAAAAAGTATAAAATAATTTAAATATTATTGAAGTTGGTGCCAAATATACACAGCAGGTACGCTAACACCAACTTCTTTAATATTTAAATTATTTTATACTTTTTAGTGTTATTGAAGTCGGTTCAATTTTTTTTTTAAATATTTTATTCTATGTCCAGTTTATGAATATTTTTTATTGTCACATGCTTACGACAGAAAACGAAAAGAAAGTTAAATATGTAAAAGGCTGTAAACTTACCTAACTAGCACTTGAATACCTTAACTAGCGTTTGAATTATAATGTTATCAAAATGGCGATAGGCTCAGTTCTATTAAGTTAAAACTGAACAATCTTAACGGAACCTAATTGTCTCTTCTTTACCAAAGCTTATTAAATTGCATGTTTCAACTTTTACAAACTTAATAAACTAATCGTATAGTTTACCATAAATTGGAATCTATAAAAAAAATTAAATGCCAGCGTGCATTTAATTTTTTTTATAGATTCCAATTTCAAAATTCAAAATTCATGTATTTGCAGACCGACCCTTGACTAAAATAACGCGCATTCGAAAATTTTTTAAACGCAAAATAGTTTTTACATCCCCATGTGTAAATTATAAAATAAATGCTTAGCAATAATTGGTGTTCACCCCAATACTATGGCAGGTTCTTGCTCAGTTTGCAATCCGCTCAAAAACAAGCTCCATAACTAATATTGCCGACACATCAAGGTGTCGAATTTCGATCGAACAGAATTATTGATATCAAACTATTAAATCATATGTGTAAGCAAAATATAGTTACTACGTCCGTTTTTAATGACGCCCGATCGATATTATTGGGTTAATTACTCGAAGTGGTGATTTAGCGGATTTCAAATATGCTAAAGAAAAGAAAATAATGTCATGTCGTATAATATTCTGATTAAACGTCTCTTGATTATTGCTTATTGTCATAACAATCATGTCTGCCTTTATGATCTTCGAGAGGGTCAAAGATTATTTGGATTTGGAATACACAGAAGTTGTTTCTTTTGTTGGCATAAATTATCCTTTTTTTGTTTTTAAATAAAGTGATATGAGCTTTAAAATAAAAATCCTAACATTTCCCCCGTTAACAACTCGTAAACTGTAGATAAATGAAATAATATTAATCCAAACCAGAGCAAATCAGTGATTTAGTCTAGAATAGAAGTCTATTCTTTATTTTTTTAAACTAGAATATATCAGTACTAATCAAATATGTACTTTATTAAAATGATAAACATGGGAAAAAACATGTAGAGTCCCGATAGAGTGACAGCTTAAACTGAGAGTGCATGGGCTTTGTACAGTCCAACGGTACATTCAATAAACTACTCGTAAATTAATTTTCGTCTTGCTACTCCTTTTTCTTTTACGGTTACAGAAAATATCTAAATTCGGAACTACCTAGTATCTCAACGAATCCTTTTAGAGCACAGGCAATCGCGAGAACACAATATGCCATTAGAGGATATAGTTCGTTGCCATGTTTTGTAAGATTGATGTTCTTTCCAACCGATAGACCAACTCGGATCTAGCTAAAGTCTTTTAAATATTTTTTGCGTTTTCTGGGGATATTTATTCGTATTTAATGCGTATGCAATTTAGAACTTATAATAGACCTGCAATTCGCTTTATTACCTTGCAAAGTACACATACGAAAGGTACTAGACTACCAGGATAGCATAACATGTGACAGGTCGCCGTTTAATGCTAAAGTACGTAAGAAAAAGTTGACTGGCCAAGACCCATATAGCGCGCTCGATGCTACGCCCAACTAGTCTTGGTACTAGCAATTTGCCTTTGGAGGCTTAGCTTCGTCCAAACCCTGGGATTTTTGAACGTCATTAATGACACGAGAACTTTTCCGGTAAATTTGAAGCCCTTATATACCATAGTTTAATTGTTATTGCTATATTACACGATCAAGTTCTAAGGTGTTCAAGTTATTAGCTTGTGCTTAGTTTTATGTGTTTGATAGAAGAATATACAGTAAATTTAAATATGAGTGTAATTAGGAATAGTTTTTGTATGCTACCAAGGTGGTAAATAAGCGTGGGGCCCGCCTGATGGTAAGCAGTCACCGCAGTCTAGAGACGCCAGCAAAACCAGAAGAATCACTAGCGCGTTGACGACTCTTAAGACATTTGATATTAAGTATTTGTGTCCGGTAATTTAACCAGCTACAGTACCCTTCACGCCGGAACACAGCAATGTTTGCACACTGCTGCTTGGCGGCAGAATATCTGACACTGCGGTGTTACCTACCTGGACGGTCCTTGCACAAGGAACCTACCACCTAGTCAATTAAATTGAGATAAGAAGGGTTCGTAGGCTATTCCAATTTGGTGTGGCGATTAGAAACCTTGACTGCTACCGTAAGGGACAAAAAAAATATAGTATACTTATGTATAATACGTTTATAATAGGCAAATGTGAGGTCAACACTAAAAGGTACTAAAATATGTTAATATTGTAATACAATTTTCGTGTGCGAGTATCAAGTACCACTTGCCGCGGTATATACATTTATGTACGCGCATGCGTGGAACATGCACTCAGGTACTAACGCCAGCTGGTAGCTACTGATATGATAATATTAGCGTACATTGTGTGTGCATTATGTATGTGTGCGTTATGTATGTGTGCGTTGCACTGTGCTGCGTTCACATTGCCATTTGCTCCAGTAGGAAAAAAGGTATGAGGTGTAGGGGCTCGTGGGTCGCGGACGCATAGGGTGGGGACTTTGTGCATCCCTACTAAATGCGATCCCAAGGCGGGCGGAACATGAATTTTTGAGCAAAAAAGGCAAGAAATATTTTGGTCTCTCTGCCCTCGGCCTGCAAGCCCGTGAAGCCTCTGCACTGCATTACCGCATAACGACAGAATATCTAGTACCACTGGATGGTAATTACACAAGGAACTAGTCTGTATTAGAACAATGTACTTAGGTGAAAAAAAATCAGACACTGTTGTGTTACTGCCGGTAACTTTACGTAAGTATTTTTCTTTAACACCAGCACAATAAAAAAATAAGCTACCAGTCCTATCGATGATTTAATTTTGAAAATTTTTGGCAGAATTTAGATGTTTAAAAAGAAAATAGCTGGAAGTAGTCCGGTTAACCTAGCTCATAGTTTTTCCTTAATTCTGTTCTATACCGTATTTGTTTGAAGTAGAAGATAAACTTTTATATCTACATTTTTAAAGTAATTTGAGCCAATAAAAACACTGAACATCAAAAATTTCAATAATTTATTAAGTAATTAAATGTGTTGCCCACTGTGAACGCTGTCAATAAGATACAAAATTTTAAATCATTTAATTACCTTTATTTATGGCCATAAAGTTAAAAAAAAATAATAACACAATTTCAAGACCAATATTACTCAACGACTTACAAAAAGACACAAAAAGACTTACGACACCTCTATTATTTAATTATAGGTTTAAATTATCAAATCTATTTTGATTTTAGAACAGTGAAAAAACGTTAAATGAATGTTTAAAGAGCCAGTGTCAATCTTACTTTGTTACTTAACGGTATAACAAGCTGAAACGAATACAATCTGAAAAATTACTAATAGCAATCTGAGCAAGTAGGTTAATATCGACAATAGATTACGACTTTTTAAAATTAAATAACGGTTTGAACGTCTTCAAGGAGAGAATAACAGTTTTTTTAAAATTTAGAAGAGAAATAATTCTTTATTTAAATTTTGAACGCTTAGTACACAGGTTACATACGTCAGTACGTAAAAACTAAATGAAACTCTTTAATTTGCCAAAATCCAGCAGCTATTGATACCAGAAGTGGGTAGCTTAGCACCGGAAAGTCCTTTTTTTAAGCATCGTCTTCATCAGAAGCCAAAAGACGTTCACTGCTGAACAAAGGGCCCTTAGAAGGGCGGGACTGCCATAATCTCCACACTTAACAAGCGGCTTGGGGTCACGGTATAGGTGGTAGCAGGCCCTATGCAAACCCCGGGTGGCGGCGCGATTCAGGGTGCGCCAAAATCATAATATACAACAACAACAACAACAAAAAATTTATTTATTTACCTGAATACAAAATATATAATCAGTTGAGGCTCTGTAGCCTGCGCTAGTTAATAAACTGTATTACAGACTACAGCGTCTTCCCCGTTCAACGTATAAATTATTCTTGTAAATACATGTGTAAGAATTAAGTAAATTATAAGTATATAACTAACTAATTACAAAATTATCTTAATTGTGTGCGTGTGTGTGTGTGCTTGTGTGTGCGTGTGCGTGTGTGTGTGGGATAATTGTGGACGGCTGTAATGGCAAATTATACTATTTGTGCATAATGAAGTCAGCAATATCTAGTTAATGATGAATTAAGTCTTCAATTTGTTGGTAATCTAAATCTTGTAAATAAAATATTAATTTGTTTTTCAGTGAGTAGTAACTAAGATCTTTAATTTTTATTTTATTGTTAATATAATATGATTTAAAATAAATAACTCACTCCACAAAGCGCCTAGCATACGGAAGCCTGGTTGGCTCACCTTCGACTTGTAAGAAAAAGGCACCACACAGGCCCACACCACAAGTGAACTTGTGATGCCGATTTGCGATTTGAGTTCTTTTATGTAATTTCTGAAACGCTGAAGGGAGGGCGCCACTATCAAGTTTATGCCCCGGTTCGATAAAATCGTAGATCCGGACTGGGTGGTAGGTAATCTTCAATCATCTTCTTATTTTCCGTTAACCACCTCTTATGTCCACCCATTGGGAGGAGATGAGTGGGTGCTGCTCTTACCCGGACACCCCACGTGTACATTATTTCTTAATCAGAGAATAATCAGAAAAACGTCTTACGAGTCCCGGTATATTATCAAAAATGATCTATTTGTTTGAAGCTTGAATCTATAGATAGATAGATATACTCTTTATTGTACACAAACTCACCTACACATAAAATAAAACACATAAAAACACTTAAAAACTGAAATATGTACAAAGGGCGGCCTTATCGCTATTCGCAATTTCTTCTAGGCAACCTTGGGATGGAAAAAAGAGAGAATTAAACATAAAAGTGGGGTAGTTAGCTAGTGCAACAATTATGATACTTAGAAAACAACAAAAAAAAAAAAAAGAAAGAAAGTAAAGAGAAACTATACACACGTCTATAGTACACGTCTTTCATATTAATCCAATTCAATTGGAGTCAACAGCGCCAATTCAAATCAAGTGGTGTTGTCGTTCTATTCAAATGTAATATCCTGGGACAATTCACACACTATCATCTGATCCCAAACTAGGCACAGCCTGTACTATGAAAACCAGACAACTGATACTAATACTTATATACTTTTTTTTTTGTAAATACATACTTACATAGATAAAGCACCCAGACACTTGGTGGGAATCGAACCCACGACCTGTTGGGTAGCAGACAGCGTCACTAACCACTAGACCAACGGGCCCGTCGCTCAAAAGTTTAAGAAAGCGATTTTAAAATTATATTAGAATTCATTCCCAGAGTAGGTAAGACTACCCATCTCTAAAATACGTATTCCAAACTAATCACTATAAACAATTGCATAGCCGTACTAACCGCTAAACTCCACACTGGAGCCAGTAACTATCCTCTACTAAACGCGGCACAAATAAATATTCAAACGCACACGGGCGCGCACGCATGACCAGCGGTACATGCGTTTATAGCCGTGACGTCACCGGACCTAGCTCACATGAAGAGGGAGTGACATAAAATTATAATTAAGCATTTTCAGTCATAGAAATGATTTGTCTTATTACCATATGGATAAGGCAACCGGTAGATGCAAATGGCTAATTGTCGTTCATTGTAGCGTAGTAAGGGGGAGCAGTGGTCATCTTCCAGTTCATGTTATGGATGATGATGCTATTTAGCTGCTGTCTTCTATGAGGCAACTATTTCTCCATATGAGCTTCTCCAATTTCCGATGTAGAGATATTGTGCAAGAGGCCCAGAGATACAGGTTCACGTGTGAACGTATAACGAAACGTCGTCGCAGTAGCGGGCAACACTTTCCCCGCCACACTATCGGAATGATTGCTGCAAACACACGATACCAACGTGCACTCTTTATATTACAAATATCTATATACAATCACCCTTATTTTAATTCTATAGTGAGCTATTACCTAACAGGAAACATCGGAGACAGACGTCTTTGAGTTTGACGGGCCTGTTGGTCTAGTGGTTAGACACCCTGGTCGCTGACCGATCGTGGATTTGATACCCACCAAGTGTCTGGGTGTTATATCTATAATCTATAATAATTATAATAAAACTGTAACAGGTCCAATTCTGTACATTGAAGATATTTTGAAAATTATTTTTGGAGGGCATTCTATAACCGATACTGAGGCCGAAAATGTATTTTTTAAAATTTTTGTCTGTCTCTCTGTCTGTCTGTCTGTATCACGGCTGAGCATCACGCCGAAACTACTGAATGGATTCAAATGAAACTTGGCATGATTTGAGATCTTACTACGAGGTAGGACATAGGATACTTTTTATCCCGTAATCTAGCACGGTTCTTTCGGGAGAGGGGATTAAAGTCAAAATGGGTACTTGGTTATACGCTTGGTCAGATTTCATCAATTTTTCTTTATAATATAATAAATATTAGTAAGGGAACACTCATAGAGAGTTGTTATCAAGGTTTTGTAATCGATCGGGTTAAGCAACGTTAGGTAAGGTCATTGAATAGATGGGTGACCGTTTAACGCCTTTTGAACTAAACGGGTCCGTGCTTCGGAGAGCAAGTAAAAAGTAGGTTCCAGTTTTTAACCGACTATAAAAAAGGAGGTTATGTATTCGATGCTAATGTCTGTTATTAAAAGTTTAGTTAACGTAAAAATAGCGCAGGCGGAGCTGCGTGGGTCAGCTAGTCTATATATATACTCGTAAGTATTAGTATCAGTTGTCTGGTTTCCATAGTACAGGCTCAGCCTAGTTTGGGATCAGATGACCGTGTGTGGATTGTCCCAGAATATAAAAAAAAAATTGTTGTCCACCCCGGCCGCTGCCCAAGGCAAGGTGGCCTTAAACGCAAGGTACTGAGGGTTCCAGATGCAGATCACACCGGAGAGCCCTCCACAATGGTTTTACTGGGTGGGTCCGCTGGCGGGAACCGAATCAGTACAACGTACGTTCCCGGGGCCCGCCACAATAAGCGGGATGAGGACACCGTGGGGGTTTAGTCGGTAAGAGTTCGGCATAACTACCCGTGGTGGCGCGGGTATCCATGAGGATTTCCCCAAGTAAAAAAGGGGGTTTTAGTGGGTAAGAATCCCACGTACCCCAGCTAACCCCCGACCCCCCAACAGAGTCCCAAGGACCAAGTAAAGGAATCCTTTACATGGTCCTGGTTCCTCCGCGAAAACAAAAAAAAAAGCACCTTAGAGATAAAATCTGTCCTCTTATAATAATAATAAGTACGAGTTATTTACGAGTTATTTCATCCGTTTGCGACATTTTAGCCGACGAGTTAAAACGCCGCAGTGAATGGGTTAAACGTCAATTGAAGGCTTAAAATGTAGGTAATGGTCTTGTGATGAATATTAAGCATCTGATTGCATAGTCCGTTTAGTCTCAAGTGCCTCAGTACACATTGTCAGGAATTCTGTTAACATAGGGTACCTACCTACTTATAATGGAGTTTTCTCTTCATCTTCTTAATACGGGGTCCTATTAAATTTTAGATTGAACATTTATATATTTCATTAGCTAAGGCAGGGGTTCCCACCCCTTTTTTACAAATAGTAGTCCTCGTACCCAGCTTCGTACCCGACTTACGATTTCTTGCGTTAATAATGTTAGTCAAAAAAAAATTATAACTACGGATTTTCCTTTTGAAATCGTCAATCGCCTTGCGCCCTACCCCAACGATCACTGTACGACCCACAGCAGGGCGTGAGTAGCCACTGAGGATGTATTAGTGGGTAAAATCCACGTAACCCGTCCCTATGGAGACTGGGTACCCTTTAAAAGTTACTTCCCGACACAAAAAAGGAGTCTATAATCCATTAAATACTGCCTCGTAATAGTAGTTTCGCATAATTCGCGACGAATAAACTTTTTCTAAAGTCAAGGACAGCGATATTGACCCCGATTCGGGTATCACAAATGCGAAAAAAAAACTAAATCGAACAATTGACATGACCCTGAAGGATTATTGCGAAAAACGTAAAAGCGGGTCCGATAGTGCGGTGACGAAACCTTTGTTGTAAGGTTAAATTTCACTTCGTTCGGTACTAATTATGTTATTATTGTCAACGGTTAAATAGCTTTTCGTAGAGCCTATGTTGCTAGCGTAAAAAAATAATGAAAATCGTAATATGGTAGTTTTTTTTAAGAATACATAATTGCTACTTATTGGAAGCATCTCACTTAGATAGATTTAATAGGTTTCTTACACAAAAGACCTAAGATCCGGCTTCGGCGGCCAATCTGTTATAAGATCAGCCAACAAAGCAGGGGATATTATAGTTCACAAGTGCTTGCGCAAGCACGCGTGCACTCTCTCCCTTTACTCTCACAATCCGAAGGGAAGGAAGACCAACATGACCGAGGAGAGATCCGGCGCCAGACCGACTTTTTACATGCTCACTAGACGCATGGATCGTAAGAAGAAGATCTTTCCATACAATCAAGTGACCAGACTGCGTTGTCCTAGCCATTAAGGAACTACACAAAGCTGTTACTCCTTGAAGGATTTGAATCCGGAACCTCCGCTTTGCGAAGCGAGCAGTTTCACTCTGTGCCATGAAGCTACAAAAATCTAGTTGATACCACCGCAATGTCACATATTCTACCGCCACGCAGCAGTGTGTATTGCTCTTTTCCTATGTGAAGACATTGTACTCGTAGCTAAAGAGAAATTGCTTGGCACAAAACATTTAGTAGATACCTAATGTCTCGGGTGACGAGTGGCAGTGAAATGCAGCTGTCTATAGGCAGGCGCGTTGCTTACCATCAGGCGAACTTCTCGCTTGTCTTGTCACTAGGTCGAATATAACGAAAAAAATTTGGTATTTTTGTCCGGGTTAGAATGGCACCCACCCATCTCCTCCCGTTGCGTGTCCGTAAGAGGCGCCTAAAGGAAAACAAGAAGACGGGCAGCAGCGTCTTTCTGTTAGATTACCTACCACCTAACTGCGATTTCCAAAATGCCTGCCAATCGTGGGGAGTATGGCAACCCTTCCCTTCTGAGGGGAAGGCCTTTGTTCAGTAGTAGACCTTAGACTAATAAGTAGTAGACGTCTTTCGATGATGATGATGATTAGAAATGAAACTTACTGTCTAATAAACAGGCAACAACAACGCCTTATTTATAGTAACTTTCTCTCTTATTATATCACATCCAAATTCCCCCATATTTACAAAACAGATCAGATAACTCACCAGAAATGTAATATCTAGTAGTTCGAATAATAACAATGATTCTATCGTGAAACATAACAATGCAGGGCAAATTATCAATTGTATCTAACCAAAGTCCATGTTTCAATACTAAATTATCCCTTATCGCGACTGGTGTTAGACAAAATAGTACCTAACAACAGCATGCTTAGTATTCCTGACACAGAATACGTATTGTCGGTTGGCCATTTTGGTTTAACTTAGCTGAAATTCGAAATTCAAACTGTTCGATTTTTAATTCCAAAAACAAAAATAAAACTTTCTAATTTTAAATCCATCGCTACTCGTGTTGGGAATATATGAGATAACGTCACTATACCGACTACTCTGAGTGACCAAAGACAAAGTAAAATTACGGTAAGAATTTGGAAGGAGAAGCAAGAAATATTTCTAATTGTATAAATAAACTGACAATGATTTTAATTTTATACACGGTACATAGGGTGCACATCCGTGGTTTTGCGCGCGCATTCATAGATAGATCGGCCTTGCTGTGTTATTCACTCGGTGACATACTTTTCAGTTGGCTCCAAGCCGCATGGCCCTACGAACCAAAACTAACTTTATTAATATACAGTTAAAGTTAATTTTTCATTGTTCGTGTTGTACTTAAAGTTTTAATTGAGACAACGCACGGCGTCCTATCGCGAATTTCGAAATTTGAATTTCTAATTTGGCGATTTAATTTTTTTTGCCAAATAGTGGTCGAGGATATGAGTAGATTAAAATAATTACAGTTAGTAACATACCATAATGAAAGTGCTTAATTTTATTCCTCATTTAGTTTATGTCATGGTATATTATGTATAACGAATGCCGTTGTATTAGTACAAGCTTATTTTAATAAATTAATAAAATAGTCAACAAAATGGAAAAATATTCAATTATTTAGAATTACCATTTTAAATAATAACGATATTATTACCATTATTATTAAAAGATGCCGTAACAAAGAATTATTTCATATGTTATATAAGATCATTGAAAAAGAATATGCTTACTATTAAAAACGTTTAGAATTTTATTTACATAATTTTATTTATATTTACATAGTAACTATAAACTTACACCTCTACGGACTTTTTGTGATAACCTTGTCAACCTTATTAGCATACTTTTTCTTTTTTATACTTACTTTATAATTGGAATAACGTCATAACTTACAATTTAATTTGATCTAGCATGACCAAAAAATACTGGCAGGAAGCAAATTATACTAAAATTCGCTTCTCAGTTCAAACTTGGAACTGCCGCGCCGCCATTGTGTGACGTAACCACGCAGATAGTGGTATCGTACCAAGTGTAAAGGCAAACAAAAAGCGAACGTGTGTTGCGCTTGCGCAACGTAGGGCTCGAGAACGCACTCTCGACTAACTACTTACCGTTTATTACGTAGTGTATCTCTTACGCCTATTATCTACGAAGCCGAGCAGAGGTGTATGTACTACTATGAATACGATAGTTTATTTTTATTTTTTTTAACTTATTTTTTTAGTTTTCAAGCTACCCTTAGGCCTCTGACTATAACAATAGCCGGGACCGACTTTTTACATGCCCTCCGAAGCACGGAGACGCTCAGTTCAAATACTACTAAACGGACACCCATCTAAGGACTGACCTTGCCTGATATTGCATACCCAACTGATCATTTACCGAACAGTGGTTCCAACTGGCTATGAGCGTCTCATACTAGGTGGACCCCGTAGTGGGTCGTAGTCTAGCGAGCATCCGGCGTTGGAGACCCTGCCAAGGTCTAAACGGTCTTAAAGAATTTCCACAGCGTCGACGAAAACCACCTAGGAGGTTTGAGTGGGCCAAAATCCAACATAACCTGTCCTCCGCCCTTACGGAGAACTGGTTCCGTTTCCTCCCAGTCGAAGGTAACCTCCCCGACAGCAACAATAAAGCTAGCTGCCTTATACGAGGGACCATCTAGTCAAATACCAACGCAATGTCAGTTATTATGCCGTTAAGTAGCAAAGTTCTTACATAGATATTAATACAGTCTTCATCTAAAAGATTGACGAAAAGAGATTTAACGTCGATAACTTTTGACATTAAACCTTGTAACTTCAACATTCAAGGCAACTTGAAGACATAAAAATTAAAGTATATTTTCGACGGTGTTTTCCGCGTTGGTATCATTATTAAGGTTTCCAGAATTCGATTTTCAAATATAAGTAACATTTTTTTTTTGCAAAATGGCTGCTTTGCATTCGGCATTACAGCGTGTATGCCAAGATGGCGGCGACTAAAGCTGTATATACAATCTAGAGCTTCCATACATCGATCTATTCACAAGTTCTCCGGTTAGTCCTTTAAAAATAACCGGTATTATTCAGTTCTTTCTTACAAACTTGTAATTAATCTATGTGAATTCATTCAGTCTTTTCCTCCAGCGAAGATGGCCAGTTCATCAGATAGTATAGTAGCAAGTGCAACCATGCCTCAATCGGAAGATTTACATAATTCTAATAGCTTTAATCAGTATGTAATTACTAAAATAATGAAATTAATAGTTAATAAATAATCGACGACACGACCACAGCGGCCAACGTTCACAAGATCAGCCAGGTCTATATAATAGTGCACAAATGCATCTTCTCTTCCATTACTGTCTTACTTTCCTGTCAAACAGGCCTGTATTGTCTTTACCAGTAAGGAAAAACTACACAAAGTTTTTTCTCCCGGCGGGATTAGAACCCACGAACTCTAGGTTGCAAAAAGCAAGCAACTTTCCGCTGCCCCAGTAAGGCTTAGAAAATAAGATCTAATGTGTTCCACCTGCACTATAGTGTTTATTTTGTCCATATATAGTAAACAAAAAAATACGCCCTTATGTTGTCTACGTTAGGGTCTACATTAGTCCAGATTATTTTTTATTTAACCTGAGCGTAACGACACGCCTGTCTACACCGAACCTGCTGATAGCTGCATCGAACTGATGCTTGTCACCCGAGATAATGTATATTAAGTCTCTTGAACCCGATACTCCCCCAGGTACAGCGCCCTTCACATCGAAACAGTAATCTTTAGACACTGAAGAAGAAGAAGAAAAATTGTTTATTCCTAGCATGGATAAATATTAGTAGTATTAAGAAAAAATATGAACAAAGTAACCAGTAGCCTCACAGCCATATTTGGCTACGGACAGTACACACATACATACTTAAATAAAACTAAAATAAGATAAATTAAAGTCGTAGCAATACGAAATGGTCCCAACTCAGCATAAAGTGGTTTGCTTCCTAGCCACGTTGGTCTTCCGTTGGGAGTCCCAACGGAGGTCCCAACTTGGGGCCACAGCAACACAAAAAAAAATACGGTAAAAGTTAAAAAAAAACATAAAATATACTAAAATGGCATCACTCTTACTACACCGCTAAGTGGCGGCAGAATATCTGACACTGCGGTGGTACCTACCTGGACGGTTCCTTGCACAAGGAACCTACCACCTAGTAGCAATTATGTTGCACATTGGCAACCCTGCAAAAGAGTAAATAGTACAAAGTATGCAGGCAAACAAAAAGTGTTACGCAACATAAAAGGGCCAGATTTGTGTTCCGTGCGTTGCGTAGCGTCAGCATACATAGCTGTTGCAACTATTAAATTAGTTTATATATATAATCGCGCTGTGAATGCAGACAACAGATTTGCCAACCATGAAATACGTTAGTGTTTATGAATATTGTAGATCATTAATAATAAGTGTCACACACTAAAAAAGTGGTAACAGCTCAGTGGGCGAGCTCTTGCCTTGGAAACAAGGTGCGCAAGTTCGAACCCCGGCTCGCACCTCTGATTTATTTAATGAATCATGTGCGAATGTTACTAGCTTTCGATGAAGGAAAACATCGCGAGGAAACCTGCATGTCTGAGAAAGCCTAACCAGCTTTCGAATGACGTGTGAAGTCCGCCAACCCGCACTTGGCCAGCGTGGTGGACTATAGCCTAAGCCCCCTCATCTTGAGGGGAGGCCCGTGCCCTACAGTGGGACATAAACAAGGGCTGGTATTATAATTTGGTATTATAAGTGTCACACACACAATCCGTGGTGCCTTGAAGATGGGTTAAATCGTTAGTCTGTCTGTAAGAGTCTTCCTTTCTGCGGTTAAACCGGCTTATAAAATTGTTTGTCTCCCGCTTTGCCAACGAGGAAAGTGGAATTTGTCTTTCCTACTCCTCCTGTCTCACTTTTCTGATTAAATTCGATGCGGGTTCCAAGATAATTTAGCGTTTCCCCGGTACTCGCTGAGGGTCAAACCTCGGTGTCTTGACTGGTGCCCACTGTAGATCCTAGCTTACAGAAGAAAGAAGAAGAACAAAAATCATTTATTGGAATACACCATGGAAATACAAAAAAGAACAAGCAATAGGTAAAATATACTTAAAATGTAACATAATACTTCCACGGGACATGCCAAATGGCCAACAGCTCAGCTTATGTTAGGTGCTATTACACCTAACGCTGATTTTCAGCTGCAGCCCGGGAGTACAGGAGTCACAGTGGTGGGATTATAATGATAAGTGTCAGAAATTCTGCCGTCAAGCAGCAGTGTCTAAACATTGCTGTGTTCCAGCGTGAAGGGCACTGTAGCTGGTGAAATTACCGGACACAAAATACTTAATATCTATAGTCTTTAGGGTCGGCAACGCGCTAGTGATTCTTCTGGTGTTGCTATTGCTAGCGTCCTTAGGCTGCGGTGACTATTTCAACATTTATCTATCGAGCGACGCGTATATTCACCGAACCGTTCGAGCCAAAGACGTCCGTTCAACAAATTAGACAGTGGCCACATTTAACAAGTCTCGCAATTCTTAGGACACGTACACACCCTCAAGTCAAGGCTGGCGGCTTTGAGTAGGTGCAAAGTAAATTACATTTATTTGATTCCACCGAACCGGCTCGATGTGAGCCTTTGAGTGGTAAGTTTTTCGGTCCACGCGTTGATCGTTTTACATGTTTTAGAATAAAACTATTGAGTGATACCGAATGTGAGTACGGAGCCGAAAAGAGTTCATCAAGACTTTAGTTGCCCAGTGACACAATATCGAATCAGCCAAAGCTTAATAAAGTGTTAAAATCCTGGTAGTCCAATCCCCGTAGAACCTAGACATATGCCAGGTCAGTATTGGCCAAACTGATTTTGACACCCTTGGAAATAATTTAAGCCCGATTTTCGGGTCTCCTCATCCAGTATCTATCCGCAGAGCGGTTGGCAGACACTGGATGAGGAGAGCCGAAGATCGGGCTCAGTGGCGTGCCTCGGGGAGGCCTATGTCCAGCAGTGGGCTGATGTGGGCTGATGATGATGCCAGTATTGGCCAAACTGTTTTTGACACCCATGGAAATAATTTAACTTTTTGTTACATATATAATTTTTAAGTCATCTCAATAATACCTACTTACTTTATGTAAAGTTTCACCTGCTCCAAACACACTGGATGCTTCTTATTTTTGTTTTTTTTTGCAATATATTCATAGCACGTTTATGAAATGTTCCGGGTTATTAGACAGTAGCAGGCGCCTTCACTCATATAAATGTAACACCCGGTGTTTACATTATCGCAAAATTTGAGAAACGTTGTCAACGTTTATTAAAATAAAATGCTATAACATTTTTTTACTGCTGACGGTACAAACATTTTCCTTATTGCAACACAAGCTGTACATTCGAGGGAAAGCTGATGACCAGATGGATGCGTAAACAATATGATTTTATGATGCGGTGACTTAATAGATATACTCGGCTATACTCGTATAGCTATTGTAGAGTTATGTGATATATGAAGTGATGACATCATAATCTATGTAAGAGATGAAAGCTATATAGAAGGTTTCCAACAACTTGTTCTTCTGATGGTGCAAGTCTTGACAGATCTCCCTTTGTCAATGTCAATTCCATCTTTTTGACAAGTACCAGCCAGTGTTGCCAATCTAATTTTCGTGTAAACTGCTAACAGTATCGGCGTCACCTACAGTAAAAGAAAACAAATATATAGGTACAAAACCTTCTGGACAAAATAACAAAACAAGTACATCAATTGATTAATACAATCATAACCTTTGCAAGATCGAAAAACAGTTGTGTAGGTATTTCAAATTTCGAACGCAGGATGTGACGTCGAAGAGGTGCACATTTGCGCACGGAGCTTTTGCGCGGGATCTTACTTAAGCCGCATGCGCGGTACAGAGCTCTCTACTACAGTGCTAGAACGATAAGTTGAATGCGTCTGATTGCATAATAATTATCATGTCCCCGGGGGGCACTGAGGGGTCCCCGCGAGGTGCAGATCCCACCGGAGAGCCCGAGTGTCCCCTCTCATGTGCCGATGCGACAGCCGCGGCGGTTTTAGTGGGCAAGAATCCTACCCACCCTGGTTCAGGCCCACAGCTCGAGGGGACCTTTTGAAGGTTTTACCCGCGAGAAAAAAAAGTATGCATAGTGCTCAACAACTTCGAGTGTATCGTTCCCAACAACTACCGGTACGGGTGTAACATGGACATTAGACATGATCTTCGTCTTGTCCATGTTCATTTTAAGACCCACCTGTTGGGAAACGCTACTGAGGGCGTTGAACATCGTATTGAGGTCCTCCAACGACTCAGCCATACTCACTGTATATTCGGCAAAGCAAAGGTGAGTGATGAATTCGCCATTAATGCTGATGCACAATGCGATAAAATATTTAGATATAATAATAATGTTGGCTGGAGGGCTGCGGTGACCGCTAGTGATGCAAAGCGACGCAAGTATGCAGCTCTAGGTTTGAGCTATATATTTGCGCCCTTTGCGGTGGAGTCCATGGGGCCTTGGTCTCATGAGACGCACGCTTTAGTGGAAGTTTCATCCAAACTTATCGAAGTCTCAGGAGACCGTCGGGCTGGTAGCTTTTTCTGCCAACGTATAAGCTTGGCCATACAAAGGGATAATGCCTCCAGTCCTAGGTACCCTTCCCTCCCAGTGCGGCGACAACTTGGAGGAAATGTTTACCTAGTTTATGTATACATATTTGTAATTAAACTGTAAATATTTAGTTTCAATAAAAGACTTATAATAATCAGATTAAGAGAGTGCAGCAGTTCGAAATGAATGTATCATCTCAGGGCATCACATTTCATATCATGATAGTGCGTGAAATACAGTCTCGCCGTCACGTTATCCCATAGGTAGTCAGGCTGTAATTATTCATATATTCGGCGCCGAGGCCAGATGCGCACGCGATCTGCACCGTGACTTTCTGATTGCTTTGCCTTCTGGCGCAGTGGGAAGCCGTTCGTTTTGCAGCCCATAGGTTCATATCCTGCTGGGAGTAACGACTCTATTTCCATATATGGGTTTTTAACCCCCGAAGAAACGACCGGTGTTATAAATTTGACGTCTATGTTTGTCTGTGTGTCTGTGGCATCGTAGCTCTCTAAGTAGTAGACGGATTTGAATGAGGTTTTATTTGAAAGCTGGTTAAATCGAGATGGTTCTTAGCTATGTTTCATAAAAATCGGTCCAGCCGTTTGAAGGTCATCAGCGCTTTTCCAAATCTATGTAAGGATATTAAGTATATAATAGACATTTTCTATTACGGCTGAAATTCATGAAATTTAGTACATGTGTATATCCAGTGATAATGAAGAATATGTACCTTTGCCAGAGTTGATGATGGAGCAGGAAGGTGGTAACAGGATCTCTGAACCACTGAACGTAGACCTACAGAATTTGGACTCGTAGGATAGGTCTCCTCAGGTCAGTCCACCGATAAACTAGTCGAATCGTAAACGACATAACTGGATGTAACTAGTCGACGACATCAACGTTCAACGTCGACAACTGAAAACTTTTCATCGACTATATAAACTAAGCGACACTTTAGACTGGTTTACCGTCGACGATAAATGGTCACGGTACGTCAACGGTAAAAGCGTCGACGACCTATCGCTAGTGCCCACATCTTTCTATGTTCCCACTTAGTCTCACCTACGTACAATTATCAACAAGACTGTTATCTAATCAGAGGGCCTAGACAAGATGCAATCGCTTCATAGCGAATCTACTTCATCATTCGCTACCGGTGTCAATTCCCTACAATTTGTCACGTGGTTTTTCGATGACATATGTCATTCTCATACATTTTTATACTTTCTATTAGCGATAGCGATTGTAGAATGTTACTTTGTCTAGGGGGGCAGTGAAAGTGACTCCTTCGGAACTGTCGAATTTTGTGAGTGTGGTGGCGATTTCCCCAGAACGTATTTGATTGCAAATAACTTTTTTTTTATACAACCAAGGTTGAAAGCCAGCATGTGGCCCGCCCGCTTGATGGTAAGCAGTCACCGCAGCCTATAGACGCTAGCAACACCAGAAGAATCACCAGCGCGTTGCCGACCCTTAAGACATTAGATATTAAGTCTTTGGTAATTTCACCGGCTACAGTGCCTACAGCGCCCTTCACACCAGAACACGCTAATGCTTTGTGAAATAATCTGACACCGCGCTGCGATGGTACCTACCTGGACGGGGGGCTAAACAAGGGGTAAAATAAACATTTAAATACTTTAGCATAGACAGGCCAATGCAAATAAAACTATCACACGAAAACTTGTTACCCAGTGGTAAAAAGTCATAAGTTTTTTTTTCTGATCATCGCAAAAATTTATACTGCGAAAAATAGTTAAAAAAAATATTTTGGAACGTAATTGCGTTATTTCAAATAGGTGTTTCCTTCCCCTCATTACTAGATGGCGGTTCTAGAAATTCAGTTAACTCTTTTTGTATGAAATTTTTTCCAAAGCCCTTTTTTCTTTTGTTTACGCGGGGAAACCTTCAAAGTGGTATTCTTACTCATTAAAACACCCGCGGACGTTGCATCGGCACATGAGACATCATGGTTCTTCGGTGGGATCTGCACCAGGAGAACAGCTCAGTGCCTTGCTTTTCAGCCCGCCGGGGGGGTGTATTGTAGCCGGGTTGAGGGTCGTAACCCCGCCGCCGTCCTCCTTGGAGTCGCCGTCGTACTCAATGGACGTCCTACGGCCCACGCCCCGTACGTCCAGCGACTCCGAAGTCCCGAAGCCCCTAATACAATACATATTTAATCGATTGCAGTCAAATTTGTATGGACATATCGTAACACAAACGCGTTGCAATGACAAGGATCAACACAAGGCTTCCAGGCTTGTAGCATTGGGTTTTCCCAAATGGCGTGATTTTGCCGTCACGTCATGGGAATGGCGCTTTAATTAGTAAATTAAAAATGTAAACGAAATCGTTTAAGAATTTGCGTTCGGAATTTGAAGTAAGCCAAAATTAGCACTTTCGAATTGTCATATTTTATCGTTAAAACTACCAAAAAGAGCTACCACTGGATCACAATGCGGCCTCAACTGAGAAGATCCGGCATAAAACTCAGTGGGCTTGTCATTTTATACTCTATTTTTATGTATTTTTTTTCTTATTGTTCAATTTATATGCACTTTTGGTGTACAATAAAGTGTATTTATTATTATTTTTTTTCTTTTCGTAGTCGGTAGGTATAGGCGGTAGCTAAACTAATAGAAAGAAGCTGCTGCCCATTTAAATTAGTATTTAAATACAGAAGCGAGCAGACCCTTGCCCAGCAATAGGACATAATAAAAGTATCCGATTGTCAGGCAGCCATTTTGTTTTAGCGCCATTTTTGTTGCTAATAATAACATCTTTTTTTAAATTTATCTTCTGTATTTAAAATTGCAATTAAAACTGAATTAAAAATGCGAGACCAGAAAAACGGTTATAACAATACCGTTATTCTCATAAAAGCTTCATGGGAACGCTCGTGCCAGCCAAAAATAGCGAACACACACGTCACCACACTTTCGAATAGGTGAAAGTTGTTTCTATGTGAGCGGCGGGAAAAAATCAAATTTCGAACGCGGAAGTTACGTTCGGATATCCACACGTGAGCTTTCTGTTATGCGATATTACGATACGATTGTTAATTCGATTTAATAAATTTTATGTCGGTTTATCGATACAGTATCGTTACGTAAGGTAGCGAGTTTTTTTTAATCGGTGCAATTTTAATGGTATTTATAATTTCTTTTTTTTCTGAGTATGGTACAAACTTGCACTTGTCGAGCAGCAGGTTTTTTAATTACTCATATTCACTTTCTTTTTGGATGTTTTAGCTTTATGTTCTTCAAATAAGGAAATGAGGAATTCCGGTTTGGTTTCTTAAAACGAATTCGGAAATAAACTGTATAGTAAAAGCGTTTTAATTATCTAGGAAATTATTCTTTCCCGCTTTGGATTATTGTGACGAGATTATGCAATAGAGATATTTTTTTGTTCTACTAAAATTAGGAATATTTCTTAGGGGTAACCCTCGTCCTCTGCCAATCTAACGAACTAAGACTAAGACATTTGAAAAACTAATTAGTCATTTTATCTATGTTAGTTAGCTAAAGTCTTCAAACACTAGGAGCGAGGAAGTAAATCATTATTATCTCTACTATGACAAAACAGTCTGATAACAACGAGAAAACAAGCGTCAAGTAAACATTTTGTTAATTTTTTTACGTAACTCGCGACGCCGCCGTAATGTCCAATTTCTATTGACCCGCAAACACCTTAGCGTTAGTACAGTAATCCGCGAAAAGGGACGGTCGAGATAGGTCAAGTTAAATTAGTCGCGTGCAGTAAATAAGTAAAGATGGCGGTCGCACGGACATATGTTCGGGCGACGGAAATACCCGAAGTTCGCCGAACGCGTTCGTAAGTGGGTCACACGGATGCACACGCACACATATAGGTTAGAGCCACGCGAGCGTCGCACTACTCATCGTCTCGTGATTACACTGTGGGCAAAAAAAATACTGTTTTGTGTTGACACACTATGCGAATTTTCACATTGTAAAACAGTTTTGAAATCTTTTATTTATTGTTATTATTTGGTAGATTTAAAAATAATGCAATATTAACGTATTGCACCCACGCATATCATATCACGTCGCTTTATACCTATTTATTGGATTCATTCGCCTGTTTTAATTTTTCCCTATAATTATGTTCACCTGTGGAATTCTTTGCCCGTTTCAATAAGGCGTGCTTCGCCACTGCCAATTTTCAAGGATCAGGTAAAGATGTTTTATTTGGTGGAATAAGTTAATCGGTATTTGTGTTCGGTCCTCTACATCCAAACTCTCCATCCATAGGTTGCCTGGAAGAAATCGCTTTTAGCGATAAGGCCGCCTAATGTTGCATGTCTTATTAATTTCTACCTTTTATTTTAGTATCTGTTTTTTTTTGTTCGCTATAAAGAATTGTATATCCTTCTATATTTGTGCATTTCATAACTGTTGTTTTCAATACAATAATTCATTAATAGATTTTAATTTAAAAGACATAATTTTAAACTATTCAACAATTCTATTGCATTACAAGTTACACTAAAGAATAAAATTTATATTTAATAAATCGATGGACATGACGTATAATAATAATTTATAAACCTGTTAGGTACTAAAATATGACGGCATTGACCAATTTTAGAAATAAGCCTTCATAAGGACTTAAATTATGCAGACAGGCTGCCTAAGTGCCTAGCTGAGCCAATGTCTCGAATGGAAACCCGAATGGAATAGGTAATCATCTAAACAAACACTAGTTTGGTGGGTTGCACGTAACTCATGGACATCAAGGTTCGCGGTTACATGAGTGCGAGTTTATGTGGTTGCCGAGCCAAAAGAGTAGACATTTTTGCTTCTAGAATCTTCGATGTTAGATAGAATATTGTCTTACTGTAATAATATACGTTTAATTTGTTTCTGACCAAACTTGTTTCGGTTAGTTAATGTTGTTTATTATATTAACGACTAGCTGACCCACGCAGCTCCGCCCGCGCTGTGTTTACGTTTACTAAACTTTCAATAATATACATTCGCATAGAATACAAAACCTCCTTTTTTAAAGTCGGTTAAAAACTTGGACCCACTTTGTGCTTGCCCTCCGAAGCACGGAAACGTTTAGTTCAAATGGCGTTAAACGGTCACCCATCTATTTATTGACCTTATCTAACGTTGCTTAACCTGATCGATTTCCAAACATTGTTAACAACTGTCTATGAGTGTTCCCTTACAAATATTTATTATAATTATAAAGAAAAAATGATAAAATCGAACCAAGCGTATAACCAAGTACCCATTTTGACTTTAATCCCCTCTCCCAAAAGAACCGTGCTAGATTACGGGATAAAAAGTATCCTATGTCCTACCTCGTAGTACGATCTCAAATCATGCCAAGTTTCGTTTCAATCCATCCAGTAGTTTCGGCGTGATGCTCAGCCGAGATACAGACAGACAGACAGACAGACAGAAAGACAGACAGACAGACAGACAGACAAAAATTAAAAAAATTACATTTTCGGCCTCAGTATCGGTTATAGAATGCCCTCCAAATATAATTTTCAAAATATCTTCAATGTACAGAATTGGACCTGTTACAGTTTTATTATAAGTATAGATGAACTTTAATTATAATATTCACACAATATTTTGGACAAATTCCAATGAAGCAATAGGGATGGTGACTGGGTACAAAAGTAATAATTATATTTATTCCATCAGTTAGATTAGAAAAAAAAATATTGGATATGTATAAATACAATATAAATTCATAAAGATAAAGAGCGTCATAGTTCGGTAGTGGGGGCTCGTGAGGTCATGCCTGAGTAAAAATTATATTAATTTGAATTTCAACGCACTATACCTTAATATTGTTTGATAATCTAAAAGGCGGAATAAATAGAATTTTTCAGTCATTTAGCCTATTGCGAACAGATATGATCTACGAATTTCTAATAAATAAAATCAAATATCTATGAAAACATTTTATTGATTGATTAAACTATACTGTATCTATAATAAATATATTACTTACAGAATAACATCAGTTAACCTAACAATGAACTTTACCTATAGTTATAACTAATTTTGAACGAATTTCAATATCAACCCAAACAAGTAGAACATATAGGTAAAATAGATAGAAAAATATATAAAGTAACAGGTGTCAAAGTAGCAAGATAACGATGCGTTGGTAATCGACCGTAACCTCCGGTTTTCCCAACCACGCCTGGCGTGCTGTTGTTCAGTGTTAACGCATGGGTGTGTCATTTGAGGCTAATCTATTTTACAGTGTTTTATTGGCTTTCATTTTCTAACCAAACCATCATTCTTTTCCGTTTATCATCATCACTGTTCCTATCTTTTCCCGCTGGGTGTCCGTTAGAGACGAAATAGGGAAACCTAGAAGAAGGCCATCAGCGTCTTTTATCTATTTTACAGTGTCATCCTCAAATCTTAAAACCAATGTCATCCCGCACTTTGCGGCTGCTTACCATCAGGCGGGCCGCATGCTTGTTTGGCACCATGGTGGAATAAAAAAAAAATGGCTTTCCTTTTTTTAACCGAAACCATCTATCATTATTTTCCATTCGTCATCATCTTCATTCCTATCTCTTCCCGTTGAGAGTCCGTAAGAGGCGACCTATAGGGAAACCAAGAAGACGGGCAGCAGCGTCTTTTTATTGGATTATTGGCCACATATACTGCGATCCCCGAGACGCCTGCCAAGCGTGGGGATTATGGCAACCCCTCGCTTCTAAGAGGGAGACCAATGTTTAGTGTGTGGTCTTTCGGCTGCTGCTACTGACGATGATGATAATGATATATTTTTTTAAATTGTCAACTAGATATTTGCTATGGTAGTCAATGGTGGTCAATATTTATTGGCATAATATTCATTTAACTTCATGATTAAGGTAGCGTTAATTCTAACAACACAACCAGGGCATGTGCTAGTATTAGGTCAGATGGCAGCCAGTTAATTTTACTCACTCTGGGCAATTCAACGACTGTAACTACTTAAATCAGTATTATTTCATGGAATTATTTTAAAATTTACTTTTGTATTGTATTGCCACTGACTGACATCCGTGGAACACTGGGCCCAGATGAAAACCAGCGTCAAGCATTAGCTTGACATTAAGCTGATCTGGGACCCATTTGGACCTATCTCTTTGGGGCACAAATGTAATATTTTACCGTTAATTTTATTTCTGTTATTTACTTGTAATTGTGTTTCATTGTGGTGTCCAAATAATTTTTTTTTATTCTTATTCTTATAATTCTGTGATAATTCTAATAAATGCTACTTTGACTGACAATTGTTTACTACTTTATCCTCGAAGATATTATCATTAATTACGTTTGGGAGTGATACGTTGAAGTATTGCTTAACAAGTAGTAATTAAAGATAAAATTTCAATAACTACTCGCCATAAAAAAATTACATAACCTGTATGATAAACAAACCTTTAGTTGTATGAATTATTGGTGTTTCTTTTGACATCTAATAGCTGAGTTTATTGTGTACAATAACCTTTAATTCCTATATACAATGGAAATTAAGACCTGTAGGGCTATTGTGTATCTTTTTTTTTCAAGTGACTATCAAGTTTCAGTTGTCCGACGTACTTTGATGTCAACTGAAAGTGTGTTAGCATTGGTATTTATTGGTCACTCAAGTTAGGCAATACCGAATGAATCATTTGACAGTTATTTGATGGACACTTTGCTATAATGATCATCTCTATAATTGTCAAACGAGATACTTAATAGGGGTATTCATCCTTTTCGATTATAGATCGTCTTCCATACAATTCTTAAATTATTTCCACTATAGCAAAATTGACATTTAGAAACACATAAATTGACGGGCCTATTGGTGTAGATAGACACTCTGACTCCTAAAAAAATGTGGGTTTTATTCCGAGGATAAATAGTTATCTATTTATCCTCGGAATAAAACCCACGTTTTTCAGAACATACGTTCTTGAAAATATTTGTTTGTCCTGTTCCCGGGTGTTTTTTATCTGTAGAAGTTAGTATATCAGCTGTCTGGTTACCATAGTAAATGTTTGAGATCATATTAAATTAAGTGACAATCATTCTAATCACCCTACTCCTGAAAACTAGTATCAATAAATAGTAAACTACTGTAGGGCCAATTTAATAGATCACATTTGACATCTGTAAGTTTCTTTGTTCTGTCTGTTTCTTTTTTCATTATTACAATATGTAATAGTAATTGGAAAAAGTTAAGCAATTGTGTAGTTCTAACTTCGAAAAAAATTATTTAATGCCTGCCGTTACAAGGTTACGTTGTTAAATTTTGATGAAGTGTCAAATGTGATTAATTAAATTGGCCCTATTTTAATAAAAAATATTGGAGTTAATATAACATCTATTTACTTGGATGGTCTCCACACATTTAAAATAAAACTAGTCCTTTGTCACCAGCTTTGGTGCGGGAAGAAATTTTACGGTTAATATGATTAACTTCTAAATCAGGCATTCCAATGCAAGACTCGAGATACTGTAAGCTCTTTCTTCATAGATCAAACTTATCCCAAGACAACTGTAACATATACTCCCGTGACCTTGTAAAGTGTTCGATACGTTAGAAAAGTACGAGTAGAACCAAAAATTACTGTGATATTATCCCTACAATTAGTTTCATTAATGCTTAAAATGTTACAAAATACACGAAATAAGCTATAAGTACTTTAAGGTTTTCATATTATCAATGCTGTCTAATTATTTTTTGCATATAAATAAAGATCTTTGTCTATAATTGGACATTAAACGCAGACGTGTCATGGCCATACTAAGCATTGTTTATACATGCCCATAAAAAAGGATTATGTTTCCTCTATCATATTGCACATTATGGTCACGAAAACGTAGAATTATGTTAAAATTGTTGCCACCAATTAAACTAGTGATACACTGACTCATGCACGCTAGACTCATTGTAAATATACATATCTCGATGTTAGGTGCAACACAGACGAATAGACTTAGAAAAATAATTACTATTTTTTATTTTAAAAATAAATGAAACAATATCGTCTCATTTCTTTCTTCCAACTATCCACTCGCAGATCTAATAGAATTATTTTATTGTAATAAACACTGTTTTTTACTATTGTTTCTTAGATTTCTTTTTTTTTCCATGTTATTGTGTGTACAAACACCCCCTTCCCCCAATATTGTTGAGAGGAGTGATGGCCGCTGCTCGAGTCAACTCGTGCTCGGGTGCTGCTTGTGGGGACTGGTCCGACTACTATCCCTTTGCCCGTTTAGTTTGTTGTATTTTCGTCGTAATTTTTGTTCATTTTTCTTTCTCTTGTTTTATCTTTCGTACGGCAGGACACACTGTCGCTGATGCCGATCAAATTGTAACAAGACAAAAACTGTTTTAAAAAAAAGTTAAAAAATGACAAGCCCGCTGAGTTTCTTGCCGGATCTTCTCAGTTGAGGCCGCGTGGTGATCCGGTGGTAGCTATTAAACAATTTGACCAAGAAAACATGTAAGTTCAATGTACTATTGGTTTGCGTGGAAAGTAAAAGACTTACTTGAAGGGAAATAATACAGGTTCTCCTGGCATACTATTGGATATGACTAATCTAAAATTATTCATGTCGACACGAAGAGAAGAAGAAGAAGAAAATTCTAGTGTAATGTATATAATAATAATAAGCCTTTTATTTCCTTGACAAATTGTTAATTGATTATGTATAATATACATTTTTTTATAAGTATAAATATCTATATAAGTAATGGCCCCGTTTCGGGTAAAGGCCTCCTTCAACTGTCTCCATTTATTTTTATCTCTTGCTATATCCATCCTGTTTTTTTCTACTTCGTCTGTACTACGTTCTTTAGGTCTACCTCGTGCTGTCTTCCCTGCTGGACCCTTCTATTCCATTACTCGCTTTAACCATCTCCTATCTAAAATGCGGACTATATGTCCTGCCCATTTCCATTAGCGCAATATATAGTCTCTGAATAATTATTTACTATAGGAGAATATATGTGTCACTGATACAATTTTATCGCAGAGAGATGGTATGATTACTAATCCTTCCTTTTATTCAAGCTAGTGACGAGAAAAGCAAGACGTTCGACTAATAGGAATCAATATGCCTGCCTATAGACTACTATCGCTGGTCACCTGAGACATTAGTTATTAAGCTTTAGACTAGTAATTTCATCAGCTACAGGTACCTTTGCACCGAAACACAGTACCTCTTCTTGATGACAATAGTAGGTATTCATTTTCTTTTAAAAACCGTGTCTTGCTAACACTCCATAATATTGCTATTTCTTAGAATTAACACTAAATTGGTACTGTAGGTCTAATTTATAATTTAATATTAAGTTACCTTCGTTTTTTTGTATTATGACCGTTTGTTACCATGAATAAATGAAAAAAAAAGACAAAATATCTGACACTACGGTGATATCAACCTGATGGTCCCGTGCATATGGGGACGTATCACCAAGTATCGCGGATTAATTTTCTCATAACAAGAATCAATGTATGATCCGTTTGCGAAAATCCTAACATCCATATTATTTTCACTCATAATTCCCACGTAATTGCCATACACACGTTTCTATGGAGTTAGTTGTCCATCTATTGTTGTAGGTCAGGTTTTCGCAACGGGTTTCAGCGCTTTTTTATTACGCTTAGAGTTAGTGGTCTCAGTGGTTCCGTTGTTATGTAAATTATTTTGTTACCTACTTTAAAAGTTTCGCGATTTACCGCATGAGAATGTGCAATAAAAGTACTTTAAATTGATTTCAATACATTCGTCCTGTTAAATACAGTATCTATGAATGTGGCTGTGTCGTTTGGCGGACTTCTAACGTATAACAAGGTGGTGTAATCTAGTAACCAGTTTTGTATCAGGCAAATAAATTTTATCACATATGTAAGTACGCACACTACTGTCAATATGTTTCCCTTCACTATGTGCCGGTAATAATGAAATTCAGCGTTCCCAACAAATGTTATTTCAAGTTTCATACAGAACTTGATTGTTGCTAATACTATCCTTCGGTATCTTATGGTTTAAGACATTTATTCTCGATAAGACAATTACAGTCACTTACTTGAGAATACAGCTAATCGTATGATAATAATTTTATTCGTCATTTCACTCGCTAAAAATTAGTACTCACTTAAAGCATTACTTTTCCAGCATCTGAAGTAAGATATTGAGATAGTTGAATTTTGAATGCCTTAAGTGAGTTTACATTTCTTATGCATGAAGGTAATTTGTTGTAAAGTTGCGCTCCTTCAAATGTAATAGATTTTTAACCGACTTCAAAAAAGGAGGAGGTTCTCAATTCGTCTGTATATATATATTTTTTTTTTTTTTTTTTAACATAACGCATAACTCTGGCAATTATTAACCGATTTGAAAAAATCTTTCTTCCATCCATTCTTCAATCCATTGATTGGGTCCCATAAAAAAATTATTGCTTAGTAATAAGTAGTTCCTAAAAAAACAAGAATGGTGACTGCGCACTGAGAGTTGCAAGAAAGCCTATATAGATGACGTTTTAGTCGCTCGGACTCGCTCGGTCGGACAAAAATGGTCATAACTCTGGCAAATATTTACCAATTTCAATGATTATTTTTTTATTCGAAAGAAGAAACCACTGTATTGAATCTGTATGAATTTTATTACAACCGGATAAGAACTTCCTGGAGGACCATGAACGATGTGGAGGAATTTATCTGGTAAAAACCATAAAACTGATGTTCTCCATTACATTGCTCTGACAATTATGAACCGATTTCGATGATTCTTTTTTTATTCGAGAGAGTAAACTACTATGATGTTTCCATGCAAATTTCATTACGACCGGATATTATTTTCTGAAGAAACATGAATTATGTAAAACTATGTAGACGATAATGTGATCATAACCTACCTAGATAATTTTACGGTTTTCGATGGTTCAATCTTTATATATGAAAATATCACTAAAAAGTTTAAAATAAAATCTTTTAAAAAAAAAATTGAACCGACTTCAATATCACTGAAAAGTATAAAATAATTTAAATATTATTGAAGTTGGTGCCAAATATACACAGCAGGTACGCTAACACCAACTTCAATAATATTTAAATTATTTTATACTTTTCAGTGATATTGAAGTCGGTTCAATTTTTTTTTTAAAAGATTTTATTTACCGTAATTTGTTCTAATTTTTGGTAAGACCAACAAACTAGCTCGACGACTGCTTCGTTTACTAATCTGTTTGTTTTTAATAAATGTTATATGTGTATGAATGTTTTTGTTAAGGGTTTTACGAATAAAGATACATACGTTGTAGATATACAGTTGTCTTATATTCATAACTTTACTATCTTTATAAATCTTGTTGGTAGATGTGAGAAACGGGTAATTAAAAATCATTTTAACTATTATTTTATGTAATTTGCAGCTCTGCTAGCTTCGTTTTTGCGGCACTACCTCAGATTTCAATTAAGTATTGCAGATGTGATTTTACCAAGGCATTATAAATATTGTATCGTAGTCCATCTTAACATCGATTATCTCTCCCTATTCCTTCGCAATATAATGCTACTCTAATACATTATATGTATACATATATATATACCAGCATGACTAAACGTTCACTGTTTCAAGGTCGGTCAGTGAATCTAAGTCTATTTGTTGCGTTACACTTTCCGGTTATTCTGCTCCTGTTTCTTTCTATTTAAAAAGGTTAGTGAATCTATTTTAAGAGTAACAATATATAGGTACATATATATTGTTTTTTACAATGACTCGACTTACACCAAACATAAATTCACTTCAACTTTTTTCCTTATTTTTCGTGTTATTTATGTTTAGAATATTCGTGAAACTTTCTTAAAGTATTTAAAACTACTGTTCCGTTAGACAAAAATGTTTACTTCCTCGCAATGATTCAGTCAGGCAGGTTACGTAAGCATATACTGTCTTCGTTGGCTTGCAAGCCAAGCGGTGCTATAACGATGATAAACGTGTTCCACGGAGACCTTTGACTCAACTACCGGCATATAAATTTAAGAGGAAATAATATTTCCCTTAACACACCGTTGTTGTACTAGTCTAAATGTCAAAAGTCATTGTGAACTGTTGACTTCAGTCAAATAAGAGACATTTTAAACATACTTTAATAAAAAAATTCAATGTGCTGTGATATTGACACGTAAAGATAATAAAATAATACCAATATAAGCTTACTACATAAATACTCCATTAGCACAAGATTATAAATTAAAAAATAAACTACCAAATAAAAGTAGCTGAATTGAGCTGAATAAATATACCTACTGCAGGCGTCCAATTCATTTGCTTTTAGAAAAAGTAAAAACAGAAAGGGTGCCGTGCAGCGCCCGTCAAAGAATTTCCCTTTTCAGCGCTTTTAAAAAGTACTCATTAGACGTATGAAACCCGCATTCCACAAAAGATTAGGCCGCACGCACACAAGTGCAGCTCGTGAAGAGTCCACGTGTTACCACACATTCATGTAAGTTGTCTGTGAGAGTGACGCACACACACTCGCACGCTGAACAGTGATGTAATGCTCGCGTTGACGCCTCGCAGACATTTTTTATGGACTCTGACGCAACTTTTTTTTTATAATAGTTGCGGCCTAAGGCGGTTTCCATTTGTTTTTCATTTTAAAATGGTTCCGTATTCGCCTATTAATAAGTTATTATTAGAGTTTGTGAAATTCTTATTATGACGAATATTTTTAAGATTGAGTGAAAAACTTTACTCAGTGATTTTTTTTTTACTTAATGCAGGTAACTGTTTGAATGCTATCCGGCTTGATGGAAAGCGGTGCATTAGCTTACTAAGAGCCTATTCATTGTAGTCTCTAAGAAAGAAGCCCGTTTTAAAATTGGACGGGAAGACAGACGCTGTCAAACATTTATGTACGCATTATGAAGTCTAAAAATCATATCTAAAACTTAGATATTAACAAAGAAGTAGACTGATTAATATAATGTTAATTTACTCCTAGTCGGTCATGGAGACCAATTTTTTAACAATATTATCAACTAGGCAGGAAATATGATAGCGCAGGCAAAGATGCACTCTCTCTACCTTTAATGGGGCAGAAGACTGACATGACAGGGAAGAGATCAGGAACAGGATCGACTTTATACATTTACTTACCCATCTAACACGGAAATGATCTTACTTACAGTGAATCTCGTGATCGTCTTGTATTATTCTAAGCAGTAAGGAAGGACAAGTAAGTTCCCGCTCCCCGCAGGATTTGAACCTGCGACCTCCGGTTTGCAAAGGAAGCGGTTTTCCTGCTGCACCACGGAGGCTATATCTGACTAATTAATATGAACATAGAAAGATTTTTAATATAATACATTGAAGATATTTTGAAAATTATATTTGGAGGGCATTCTATAATCGATACTGAGACCGAAAATGTATTTCTTTTAATTTTTGTCTGTCTGTCTGTCTGTCTGTATCACGGCTGCGCATCGCGCCGAAACTACTGAATGGATTCAAATGAAACTTGGCATGATTTGAGATCTTACTACGAGGTAGGATATAGGATACTTTTTATCCCGTAATCTAGCACGGTTCTTTTGGGAGAGGGGATTAAAGTCAAAATGGGTACTTGGTTATACGCTTGGTCCGATTTTATAAATTTTTCTTTATAATCATAATAAATATTAGTAAGGTAACACTCATAGAGAGTTGTTATCAAGGTTTTGTAATCGATCGGGTTAAGCAACGTTAGGTAAGGTCATTAAATAGATGGGTGACCGTTTAACGCCAATTGAACTAAACGGGTCCGTGCTTCGGAGAGCAAGTAAAAAGTGGGTCCCAGTTTTTAACCGATTGTAAAAAAGGAGGTTATGTATTCGATGCGAATGTCTGTTATTAAAATTTTAGTTAACGTAAAAATAGCGCAGGCGGAGCTGCGTGGGTCAGCTAGTATTATATATAATTATATTAATAACTGTATATTATCTACATAACAGTTTTACGCTGAATTTATTGCAAATTATTATTTAATAATTAATTCGAAATCATCGTGTTTTGTTGGTACTATAACTTTATTTAACATGAAGTTTCTGTTTTCAGGTAAGTAACTCCATACAGAAAACATCCTTCGAATCTGGCTGGCAGTTGGTTTGTATAAACAGTTTACATATAAAATCTAAATCATCAATAAAATTGCGACGTAAAATATAACGCAGTGTGTAACGATCCTTACGATGCACGTACAATACATAGAAACAACGTATAACTGTAAAGCAAGGCTGCACACATACACAACAAGGACAGGTCAATGCACTCCCTTGCCTTGCACGAGCATAGCCGCTATATACACAACCGTGTTTGCATGAGCGAGAGGGCTTTACGTCACTCGCTTCCGTTCTTCAAACGAGGAACACACTACGTGCGACAAAGATGGCGTTATACCGCCGGTAAGAGACAGCTATATAAATATTATGACTGTTATTTCACTTCCTCCGCTGTGATGCAATAGCAATTTTACAGTAAAACATCTATTTTAAGACAAAGCTTCATTTATTTTTAGTTTTCTTTAATTATTAATTAATTACATAAACTAGCAGTCCTAAAGATAAAAAAAAAATTTAATATTTAAAAAAAAACGTAAATCTCAATAAACAAATAGGTAGGTATCCGAAATATCCCTAAACTTTTTGCCAAGTTTTAATAAGTATATATACTTACTTCCTCTACTTTTAAGGTCATGAATTTTCAAAAAATTTAATACATTTTTATTTTTTGCGAATATCTATTGAGCGCGCTTTACTTGTATTTCACTGTTAAAGTTATTATTGAGTTGCATTTATAATTATTTTATTAAAAAAGAAATAATGAAAAAATCCACGCCATCTACCGTCTAATAGCGGTATGAAATTAATGTTGATTAATTACCTATCACGCGTGTCCCCATTTTCGGTCAATTCTCGCTAAAACGATTCGTAACTGCTGGCAAAGGATTCCGTATAAATAATAAAATTCTACAATTTATCCTCCTATTTCGAGGAAAATCCATTTAAAAAGTCTGCAACATCCACTATGCTTGCCCTAGTTTTAGTTCTGCGAAAATATCACATCTTTTGTGGTGTTTCAGCCTAGGCTAGGCTGTTGAAAAAAAATCAGTACCTAGGCCCATGGAACGTGCCAAACCGCGTGTCATTGAACCCTTTCAAAAAGCTGCCGTAAGTATGTTATCTTCTTGAAAAGTCAACCTTAAATCCTCCTTACGACTGTTTAAATTGACACTCCACGTATATAAAGCAAGAGCCCATTTTGAAAAATCCATCCCGGCTCTTAAGCTCTTTCGTTCGAAATTCAAAAATGTAAAGACGCGCACACATGTATATCCGTATATAATATGAAACGCACTAGTGTCTGTGCTGTGTAAAGAAAGTACGTGTGAGCTTTCTCTGTGTTGGGTTACACAACCTGATCTTACTATCTCCTTCTATCGCGTACAATCGTCATTGCTGTCCCTCTCCAGTTAACTGTTATGTAATAACGGTTGTTGTGATTTAGCCGCGTAATATTTTTCTCTGCGACCGCTAGTTTTTTGACTTATAAAACTTCTCATTTTAAAAACATACTTATTAAAGCTTAACGAGAAATATTTCTTACTTTAGGTACTTACATTTACATATAAGAATCCAACTAGAATTCACCGTAACTATTACAATTTTTTGTTTATTAGATTTTTTCAACATGCCTGATGCATACGCCTATAAATAAACCTCACATGTGCCTGTCAAAACGCATGCACTCACACACAAGTGCGTAAAGAGGTTATATGTGGTAGGCGCGCCGTCGTATGCCGCTCGCTTGTTTCATTTCCTAGTTGTTCCCTCGATGGCCCGCTTGCAACATCTCGGTGTGAGCGGGTCCTTACAAATTCGGCGCGCATATTCGATATTTGAAAAACACAACGCTAATAAATTCCTATAAAATTTGTAAGTGGCGTGTGTTTGTGATAGGCCGTTTGTGTGTATCTGTGCCTACATAGTGTACGTAATGCAGTGATTTAAAAAAGGAGTTGTTGGAATGTTCAGAGGTTTGAATGTTATTTTTTTTACTATAGTTTGACACAACTCGGTTTTGGCGGCAATTCGTATCTGAAAGTTGGCATGACGTAATCAACTTTCGTGAGAGTTCATACGTTTATAATCAGTTTAAAAATTAAGGTTTAATTGCGCAATATGTACGCGCGAAGTAACTTTTGCATGTGAATCGACGCTAGTTAACAATCATTAACGGTTCAACTAACTGTTTTGTTAACTGTTCATAAGTTTAAATTGGTCACGGTAACTTTAGTAATAGAATAATTAGATGTTCTGTAACACATTGAAGTTTTATTTGAAATTAGACATTTTGTATTTTTACGAGATTGATGATTTTTAGTTTGGGGAAATAAATGCGTATCGAAAAAAATATAATAATAATAAATATTTAATGCGTATCGAAAGCTTTCTTCTGCAAACTGATTCAGATCAAAACAATTTCATATCAGTAATCCTGGAGTTGTTGCTTTAGATAGATAGATAGATAAATTCTTAACTAATTTAATATGGATATTAGTGGGATAAAAACCATTAATTAGGTGACGGAGTTTGCTCACCACTAAAAAATTACAGGATATAAGTCTTGAATCAAACGGAGAAGAGAACTTAGTATTATGTATTGAGTGAAAAATCTATCTATCTATCTAAAAAAAACATAAAATAAGACTGTATTATAGCTACGTAATGGTTTGTGAACCCAGATTCTTATATTTTTACTACTGGCCCGACAATTCCTTTGACCTGTTTGCTGTGAAACACTAGCTTAAAAAAAAACTTTAAATTAAGAATCATCTATTTTACTAGCTGAACTGGACCATGATAGCTTTCGGAGTCTTTGTATGACTAAGTACACGTTGATGGTCGGTGGTAGATAACATAATACTATGGACAGTGAGATACAAGTTGCAAGCTCGAATCTTAGACTAGACTCATGACCATTTCAGATAGTAGTATGATCTTTTTATAATGAGAAACATAGAGAGAATGAGATCCAATTTTTTTTAAATAATAAAATAGGTAAATATTAAAAAAAATGTATACACTGATTTTCTTCACGACCATGACTTCTTCAGCAATCTAAATAGTTATGCATTTTAATAGGTACTAATAAATGTATATACATATTAAATATTACCGTGAAAGATAAAACACAAAACTATCTTGTAATGAATTAGGTGTATTCAAATGAAAATATCTCAATAGCCTAACGGAATTATTAATATTCAATGATCTAGGTTCCGAATTTTTAAAGATGGTCATTGTTTAGATTACTTCAATCTTTAAAAAAATTGAATCAATGTCTGTTTTACTGGCTGTCCTTTTATAAGATTTTAGGGTTCCATTCCAAAAAGGTAAAGAAGCAAACTTTATGTACCACATCTATCTGTATGTCACACTAACATAATAAGCAACAATGAATAGTACCGATTTAAAATTTGGAGTTAATTTTAAAACCTACATGAGCGTCATCGCAAATTAAAAATATTTTCAAACGCACAACAACAGAGCACTAGTTCATAAAATCATTAAATTAAATATTGTAGTATAAGCACAGTTATTATTAGTTACAACCATAAAAAAAATCAAAGAAGCATAGGCCTTTTGCAATAAAATAGTGACGATATTTATCGTATTGCACGATACGTAACTATTAGCAAAAAAAAGCAATATATGAACAAACGATAAGATACAACACTGTAGGTTCTGCAACTTGGTCGTTATACTGCAGATAAGGTAGCCTGCTGTTCGCATGAACACACTTCCGTGAACAGCAAGCTGTTCAAACATTATTTATACATTCACGCTTCTATTACACGATGGGGTGTACTGGGTTCCTTACTTTGTGGTCAACTCTGGTATAGATCTTGGTTGTTTTTAAATTTCACCACTCAAGTGGCGCTACTATGCCTGACATCGAGGACGGTAGCATCACAGGCTTGGTAGATGGAATTAAGAATTGAACTGAATTATTAAAATCTGCATTGTTTTGCACTACAAGGATCTGGAGTATTGCAAAGTTTCTAACACGACACGTCGAATAGAGCAAAGTGGAAAGCGAAAACTTGAAGATCACACACCATCACCTGATGAGGATAATATTTTTTTAATTGAGGAAACCTGCATTTCTGAGAAACCCTAACTAGCTTTCGAATGGCGTGTGAAGTCCGCCAACCCGCACTTGGCCAGCGTGGTGGACTATGGCCTAAGCCCGTGCCCAACAGTGGGACATAAACAAGGGCTGGTATTGTTATTAATATAAGCTAGTTCTTGACTGCAGTCCCACCTGATGGAAAGCGGCGACGCAATCAAAAATGGTAAACCACACTAGCTTATTAAAAGCCTATTCACTCTAGCTTTGAAAATACCCACATTATAAATCCTGAGAAGTGAAAGACAGTGACGCTTGCGTGGTTATATAAGTCCATGAAATCAACAGGTATTCCTTATTCTGAAACTGTTATATAAAACACCTTTGAAAATTCTTCTGTAAATTATTTGAAACTTACTTTCGCTAAGTTGTCATAACTAAACCCCTCATGTCCCAATGTGTTTACTGTTATTCGCTCCTCATAATAATTTGATTGGGGAAATTTATATTCAATGCTTATCTCTACACAGAAAATATTCTGGCTAGCTATATTTTCTACTTTGACATAGCAACAAAACCCTGACATATGTCATGACACATCCTAACAATTTAACCCTAACGTCAAGCGTCAACTTATAGAAAACGCTATCAAGTTTCGAGGGGGGACACTAAACAATACACCCGTCCCTTTCATACGTTTCGTAAAACAATAGACAGAGCGAGACAGCGACATGTACACTGTCGAAAGATAATGGCTGACCTATTTCGGCCACGTGGCTTGTTTGAAAAGCGTCTTGCAATTTCCTTGGGGATTTTTGTATAGAAGTTGATAAACAGGGGAGATTTAGGGGGCCTTGTTGTAGATAGCATATTTTTTGTATACATGCGTAGACCTTCAAGGTCTTATTCATTTATAATGAGATAAATTTTAAATGAATTAATTTCAAATATGTTATGGAAATTTATAGATAACGACCTAAATTACCCATAATTGTAAATAATAAAACTAACAAATATGGCTTACGAACTAGTTATAGCCATCCATGACATTTTTTGGAGAAATTATCACATAATACTTCAGTAACTTAGACTATATATGATCTAAGTTCAGTAAGTATACACAAAACGGGCTTACAGAAATTTAACAGTGATCAGCAATCACGTCTTGCAAATTACATGAATACAGCACAAACCTCAATTTTGGAATCCAATTTTCGCTATGTGTTCTTTAGTCATTCTCACTGTGTACCAGTGTTAATCAGAGTTCTATTTTTGAAATATCACCAAAATTTAAATTGTATGACAATAATAATATAACTAATATCTCAAGTTTTTTATTGCCCTAAATAGTCTCCAACACCTCTAGTCCAATTCACATTCAATGGTCAGAGGGGTCATACAAAACAACACGCCAAAATATGTCTGACCCCAATAGTATTGACCTCAAACTTGAAACAATCTAGGGCGGTGCAGGTCATACGCTGATCCGTTTTAGGCTAGCTCTGGACCGGCCCTAATTTGACCTCAGTGACCTTGAGCTTAGCCTTACTAATACCGAAGGTCGGAGTTTGTATCTCCCTAATTTTGCATAACCACGGAAACGGTATCAAAGGGACATATGGAACTGATAAGCTATGAGTGTTGAATGTTATGTTGTTGTTCTTTTTTTTGTAATGTTTTAACTGTTAACCTCGCATATTTTATTTGTTTTAACTTATTTTTTTTTTATTGCTATGTATATCTTTACTTACTTACTTCTTTTATTTTAGACTTCAAATTATAACGCAGATTGCCTAAACTTAAAAAAGAGAACACAAGTTTTAGCTTCTAAATATTAATCTACAACGCTTTCAGATTATTTTGATAAATCGCGCGCAAAAACCCTTATGTGGTAAACCTGCCTTCAGTCCGAATTAAGCGATTTGCTTCGTCATTCATAATAAGGACAGCTAAGGACTGGAACAGTTTGCCTGCGTCAGTTTCTCCTCCCAATTTTAATGTGGGTGTCTTCAAGGTTAGAGTGAATAGGCTTTTAATAAGCTACTGTGCTTTACCATCCCAGATTGCGTCGCCGCTTTCCCATCAGGTAAAAAAATACAACTACTAATAATAAATACATTTATTCGTTTATTTTTATTTAGAGATAAGTACTTGTTTTTTTTTTAATTTCCGTCTTTATTTTTTTAAAGCAGGAGCTAAGCAGGTTTTTATTTAACAATTTACTATATGCGCACAAAACACAATACGCAAATAAATATCTTAAAACTATTCTACATTCAACTCATAAAGAATTTTTACCGAACCCAGGCTGGCTCGAATTCAATTGCTGCGGACACGGTGTGCATACGAATTATTTACATACGGTAAACTAGACATTTCTAGATCTGTCCGGTTGCGTAATACTTACTGTTACGACGATACCAACTTTCACATATTGAATAATTATTACTTTATATCTTATGAATTGTTAAAAAAATTGTGTTTAATCAAAAAGATTCTACGAATAGTAAAAAGTAAGTAAAGATATACTACAAATAGTATTTATGTATTGATAATAAAAATATTGATTATTTCATAGTCCACAGTCTAGTATTAGTAATAATACAATAGGTTATAAAATAATTTAAAATAAAGATTAGAACGCCTTTTTAGTTTTTTAAATCAGAAAATTGAGATTTAAATTCGGCTATACGAAATACCTACGTCGGTATTACGTAATTTTCTCACCCTTGAAATAAAAATAATATATATATTTTTTTTATATTATATTTAACTTATCTTTACCAGGTGATAGATCCCTTGTGCAAAGCGTGCACTACAATATCAGACATTCGACCACCAATCAGCACTGTAATATTGCTGTGTACCTGTGAAATACCTGTGAAATACCTGTGAAATGCCTGTACCTGTAGGTGGTGAAATTACCGGACACAAGAGACTTAACGACGACTGTCTCAGGTGACGAGCGCCGCCGGTGAAATGCAACTGTCTATGAGCAGGCTGGTTGCTTAACATCAAGTGAACTTCCTGCTCGTCTGATTCCAAGTCTCATGAGAAAAAAAACCTTTTTTCAGCTTTGCAAGTCTGACCTTGTAGTGAATTCATAAGTGGGGAGCCGTTACGGCTACTTAAGTAAAGCGAACGGTATTACTTAACGTGGAAAACGATTTCATAATACGTAATAGTAGACACATAACGCCAACCAGTCCGTTTTTATTGCGTGTTTATCACTTATAATTGTAATTGAATTTAATTTGTTATTTTAAGACTATCATTAGTACACCGAAATTGTGCCGTCTACCGCCATCTATTGTCGAGTGGCGGAACAAAATTTTAAAATTTATGTTTTTAATAAAATTACCTACCACCTTTAATGCGATTCCCAAGCCTCCTGCCAAGCGTGGAGATTATAGCAACCCCTCCCTTGTAAGGGGGAGGCCTTTGTTCAACAGTGGAAGTTTATCGGCCGTTGATATTTTAATATTTGTGAAGGTTCTATGATATAATACAAAATCGTTTATATAAATAAAATTTATTTCACCATAAATTAAGAGATTCATTCTCAAACTGTACTAAATGTAGCTTTTAATTACCTATATGTACTTAATACGCTGATTAGTAGGTATTTTATTTATCATGCATTTAAATATATCATTTTTTGATCTGGCCTCCCGATAAGAGATGGCGCTGTTCCAGGTCACCGACCGGCTATTCACATTGTGATATAATATTTTTTTTATCACAAGTAGTAATGCATGGCGATACTAATCGTTCCCTGACCTGTTATTGCATTTTATTGCTTCATACATTGCTATTACTACATATAGCCTTCGTGACGTAGCGGGAAGCAACTCGCTTTACAAACCGAATGTTTCGGGTTCGAATCCCACAAAGAGAAACAACTTTGTCTATTTATCACTGGTTAGGACAATGCAACCCGATCATCCGATCTGTCTATATCAAATATTCAAATTTAAACATTGAATTATTCATATACCTGGAAATAATATTAAGTTAACATACGAAAAACATGCAGCTGAATTATGAAAAGTTTTAAAGTTGGTTAAAAAGGTTTTTTTTTTAATAAGTGCCGTGACTCGCGATACGGTCACCTCGCCTGGTCATATATAGCTGCCTAGAACTGCCGATCATCACCTGAGAATTCTGAGATGGCACGTACAATAACGGTCACGAACGGTGTACCACCTTTAGGATGACAATAGCCCAACGATTTTGATTGAAAACTGGTACACCGGTCGTGTCCGCGATAGTACTTGAACGATATCATGCATTAGGGACCTTTGTGCTCGCGGGACCTGTGGAGTCAACCGGGGTGTGTGGGACTCTTACCCACTAAAACCCCCGCGACTGTTGCATCGGCAGTTGAGAGATTTAGGCTGTCCGGGGGCATCTGCATAAGAAACCCCTCAGTGCCTGGCCATTGAGCCCGCTACCAAGTCGCATTATAGTCCCCCGGGAACCAGTCACGGTGCTCCCCCGCCCCGGCCCCGGAGTTGCAGCCCCGTCGCCGTCCCCGGAGTCGCTGCCGGTACTCGTTGGAAGTCTAGGGCCCACTCCCCAAACGTCCAGCGACTTCGAAGTTCATAATGGACCTTAGTACCTATGTTAAACAAAGGCTAGGTGATTAAAAAAATCTATTAACCCCGTCATTGGACACGTATTTTTTTCTTTTGTCAATTAAACAAGAAATGACGAAGATATAGTGCGTTGAAATTCCGCGTTACGTCACGGCTGTATACAATTTTATAACCAACTTCAATAAAGAGAAGTTCTCAATTCGACTGTATTTATATTTAGCCCCCACTTCCGAACTTGGACGCTTTATATCTTTGGCATTCTCTATTGATTGATTGGTTAAATAAAAGAATACGTGTCCAATATTATTTGATAATTTAACTGACTGACTAATTATTATTTTTTTTTTACCCAGACATCATCCCCATTAATAACTATCACAAGACTGCAAACTCAACCGTTTATTTGCGAATTAAATGCTTACATTATGATATTACAGTAAATTAATTACGATAAATTGCATACCGATATGGTATTTCCATCGATATAATATATAAACTAGATAAACATTCACGAACAAAATGACATATAAAATGTGGTCGCGGAGGTTGCAAACCTATCTGTGCTGGTGGCGGAAACGTGAACTAACGATTTTATAATGATAATGACTTGTAGTTTGACAGTTTCATATAGCGACACTCCTATCGACAAAAATAAATTTGTCAGGATGTGGCTTGTAAAGAAATAGCGACACAAGGGCGCTATTTCTCGCTACCACTTTTTGAACCGTGACACCAAATCTAGTTTATATATTATATCGATGGGTATTTCCGAGTAATTACTTACTATATATCAGAGAAAATAATATAAAGCGCAGAAAAAAAAAGATAACTATATCGTTGGCTTTTATCTTACCAAAACACAATATATTCATTGTCTTTGCTTGTGGCGGCTTCGTGTTACGGGTCACCCCCTTCCATCCATTATGGTTGAGGGGAGTGATAGCTGCTGTTCGAGCCATACTCGTGTGCCTGATGATATGTATTTTATATACATAAAAATACACAGTTATATACATATATTAGTATGTCCACCTAGTGGGAGGCCTGCCTACGCTGCGTCTTCCGGTTCGTGGTCGCCACTCGAGAACCATTCTTCCCCATCGGTTATCGGTTTTTCGAGCGAACCAGCCCACTGCCACTTTAACTTGCATATTCTACGAGCCGAGTGACCTTGGTTCTTCGGCGAATCTCCTCATTCCGGATTCTGTCGCGCAAGAAACTTCGAGCATAGCTTTCTCCATAGCTCGTTGTCATAACTAGCCTTTTAGAGAAGCTCAGAGAAAAAAAAATTTTTTTTTTTTAATTTCGACTCACCCTTAAACAAATGCTGGGTACTCCCTTGGTGCCATTTTTGCCGTATGGTTATTGGCCAACTTGGTATCAGAGTTCTTCAAGAGGCCTTTAGGCCTCTTGGCTTAACGACTGTGTGTCGATGACAAAAACTGGGACAGACTTTTACGTGCTATCCGAAGCACGGAGACGCTCAGTTCAAATGCCACTAAACGGTCACCCATCTATGCACTGACCTTGCCTGACGTTGCTTAACCAATTGATCATTTACCGAACAGTGTACACCTGGCTTTAAGCGCCTCATATAGGTGTGATATCACTGGACTGGTGTCACCCTTGGTCCTTAGAATATGTATAAGTACTATAGAATGCTTATTTTTAAGTAAGAACCGTAGGCACGAGTAGAACATCAAAACGCAAAATATAGACGACAATAGGTACTCCATCCATAATGCCCTGGTGAACATTATTAATGGAAAAATATACAACCGAGTATCGATTACAGTACAAATACATTTTCCTCGTAAACAAATTATAAGTACGTTATAAAAAAAACAACGATGCGTCATTCTAGCTTCATAATACAAGATAAGCTCAGGGTCGTTCACCTCAGTTTGGCAGTCGCTTGAACTTTGGTATGGGCTACCTGTTAATAGATGGCGCTGTGCTAAATTTTGTCCTATATAAAAATAATTTGTTCTACTTTGATTTTATTATATTAGTTTATTTGTTTGCCGGTTGGTTCGTAGCTAACCTGGGTGTCACAGTAGTTCTAGCTATCCGTGGCTCTGGCTTGGCTCAACAACTGATGTCTAGAAGACTGCGTCGAGCCTTTTTCGTGCCCTCCGAGGTCCAGTGACGCTCAGTTCCAATGCCAATAAACGGTTACCCATCTATGAATTGATCTTACCTGACGGTATTTTACTGCTCGTTTACAGGGCAGTGATTATAATAGGGTACAAGCGCATAAGCCTGATGGTAAGTGGAGGTGGAGCTGCAAATGCAAGCGCAATTGCTTATTAAAAATACCCTATGTCAGAAATATTGCTGCGGCGGTATCGTCATCCTTAACCGGAAGACGTAAACTGTTGAAAAAAGGGTGACTCACTCTTAGAAGGAAGTAGTTGCCATAATCCACACGCTTGGCAGACGTCGCGTCGCAGTATAGGTGGTAGGTAGTCTAATAGAAATACGCTGCTGCCCATTCTTGTTTCCCCTTAGTCTCGCTTACGACGTCGCTTCCCAACGGGAGGTGATGGGTGGGTGCTACGTATGTGCGGGTGTAACATGAATGTACTACTCTCGTATTATATTTTATCTTTACGTAGGTGATTTTGTTGATACATATTAGGTTGAGTTTGAAATAAATTTGGCTTTAATTAGGTCCGATCTTCTACTACCTTCGTCGTATTTTTTTTCTGTCTTATTTGATCTTTTGAACGGCAAGACACATTGTCGCTCTGATCTAATTGTAACATGATATACTGTTTAAAAAAAAGTGAAAAAATGACAAGCCCGCTGAGTTTCTTGCCGGATCTTCTCAGTTGAGGCCACGTTGTGACCCGGTGGTAGCTTTTTTTGTTTAAAAAAAACATGACCTTTCAAAAGTGCTAGTTAAGCCTACTTGAAATAAACTATTTTTGACTTGACTTGACTTGATCTGCATTCCCGAATCCGTATACAATTTGAGGACTTGACGAGGTGGTGGAAAGCACGCCCTGGCAAGGCTCACACTTGGACTTCTTCTTCTCCCACTTTTTAGATATAATAATAATAATAATAGCAGCCCTTGTTTATGTCCCACTGCTGGGCACGGGCCTCCCCTCAAGATGAGGGGGCTTAGGCCGTAGTCCACCACGCTGGCCAAGTGCGGGTTGGCGGACTTCACACGTCATTCGAGAGCTAGTTAGGCTTTCTCAGACATGTAGGTTTCATCACGATGTTTTCCTTCACCGAAAGCTAGTAACAATCGCACAAAGACGATTCGCACATGATTCATTGAAGAAATCAGAGATGCGAGCCGGGGTTCGAACCTGCGCACCTTGTTTCCAAGGCAAGCGCTCGCCCACTGAGCTATTACCGCACTTTTTAGATACTAATACCTTATTTTTCTGTTGGGGAATAAAACATCTAAAGGTACCGAGTCTCCGCAATGTCGGGTTATGTGGGAGTTTTACCCACTTAAACCTCCCCTGTGGCCTTTTCAACACCATGAAGACTCTAGGCAGTCCGTTCGACCCTCGGATCCCTACTACTCCTACCCTGGGAAGTACCTGCTAGTGCCTACCTAAAGACTAGTGGCGAGTCATTAATATCTATTAAAAAAAATACGTGGGATATGTAAGTCCACGCGTGCGGATAGTGGCATTAAAATACGTTTGAGATTACCAAAAATAGCATTGCAATCATCTTTTTGATAGGGCAACAATTCCTGCCCGGGTCGTTCACCTAACTGCTTGACCTTTAGTACTACTATTGGACAACAGATGGCGGCGCTGAGAGGAAGGTGTTTCCCAAACTCCGTCTGGCCTTAAGTGCGTTGCTCCGAACAAGGTCATTGGTCCCGAACGAAAAATTGATATTTTTTTTGCAAGTGAAACTAGCGACAATGTTGCTATCAGTTTTATGCGCAATGGTTAGATAGCATCCTCATTGAACGGAATGGTTGTAGGTTCATAATATCAGTATTAAACGTAAAAAAATATGTATGCTTAAGAGTTAATCAGTTAGTAAGTGGTCCCTTTCGTAGGAAAGCCATCCTCACCGCTCGTCGTAAGAAACATAGTTATCAAGTCTCTTGTGTCCGGTAATTTCACCAGCTACAGTGCCCTTCACACCGGAACACAGCATTGTTTACACACTGCTGCTTGGTGGCAGAAAATCTGACACTGCGGTGATACCTACTTGGACGGTTCCTTACACAAGGATCTTACCACCTGGTAAATCTAGTCTGGTTACTATAGTACAAGCTCTCCCTAGTTTGGCATCAGATGACCGTATGTGTACTGTCCCAGATTATTATGTGTCGTATTAATTACAGGATATTTCCTGTAAGACAATGAAAATTTGCACCGCCAAACCATTCTCGGTAATTCAAGGGAATCAATTAATTTAACGACAATATTGTTTTGGGTCACCGACCGGCACACATTTGTATGAGTAATTGCACTGAGATTTACGTAAATATATCACGGTTTTCCGGGAGTATTTGTAGTAATAGAGACATCAACTTACAGATCAACATGTAACTGATGATTGTATCCTCTAAGCACCGGGAAAACTGTCATTTCGTCCGTTAAACTCAGAGGGATCCCTGGACCATGTGAGGGGTCCACCGGGGTATGTGGGATTTTTACTCACTAAAATCCTCGCTGGAGAGAGCTATGCTCGGAATTCCTTTGCGCGACAGAATCCGTATTCAAGAGATTCGCCGAAGAACCAAGGTCACCGACATAGCTCTCAGAATCTGCAAGTTGAAGTGGCAATGGGCAGGCCACATCACTCGTAGAACCAACAAAGGAAGAAAACGGAAGAAAAGTTCTCGAGTAGCGACCATAAACTTCCACTTCCACTAGGTGGACAGACAACATTGTGTACACCGCAGGGTCTTGGGTATTTCAGTGGGATCTGCACCAGCTAGATGACCCCCAGTGCTTTGCCGTCGATTCCAAAGGGGGTACATTATAGCTCCCGGTAACCTGTCACCGTGCTCACGGACGGGGTTCGCAACCCTGTCGCTTTGGCGAGTCGTGTGTGGATTGTCCCAGGATATCATTATTATAAGTTACCAAAAACCAGTTGTAGCCTCTGAACCCTTTGCTAACAGGTCATTCGACATTGCTCCACCACGCGTAATGTACGTTTCATGTTATTACGAAATTATTTGTCACAATACGGGTCGTTAACCTTTCGACAAGTACTTAGGTTTATTAACAATACCTATTATTATTATTATGCCAGCTATGTAGCAAAATATGAACCACCCCAGATCCTACGTCACGAACCCACGTGGCGGGTTCCGGGAAGCAGGACTGATGTAAGGTCTGAGCAAATATCCCGGGTTCAAGGGAGGTCACCAGTAGGGTTAGGCAGCTCGTTCCCGGGACTTCTGAGTACAGTACAATTACCAGGATCCTACGAGTGAATATCCCGGGGTCAAGAGTGGCCATCGGTAACCCAAGAAGGGGACATCGGTAACCCACGAACGTGTCTTTTAAGGCTTTTGAGCATAAAAATCTTCGTACTATCAAATTGTTCGTCTAAACTGTAGATCCTTTTACGATATGGTAGGTTTCTTGGGCAAGATTATGGTGAAGTCCGAACGCTCTTCATAGCGTCTTGGAAAGCTACCGGGCAGGTTTTATTAGGTCACGACCCCACAGACCCCGGGCTCCACTCCTACGGAGACCTTGAACCCTGACAGCAAGGAAAAATCCTTGTCGAAAAGACCCAAGGTTTGTCGGATATAATGGCACCAATTAGCAACGTAACCTTTGTGGAAGAAAGGTTCTCGAGTGACGACCACGAACCAGAAGACGCAGCGTAGGCAGGCCTCCCACTAGGTGGACAGACGACATTGTGCGCGTCGCAGGTAACCGGTGGATGCAAATAGCCAATTGTCGTTCATTGTGGCGTTCTAAGGGGGAGGCCTATGTCCAGCAGTGGACGTCTTCCGGCTGATGATGTGTGTGATGTGAATTATCAACGAGTAAATTAGTGAGTTTGGGTGTGAATGGCACTGTAGTGTATGACTAATGTCTCGGGTGATGAGCAGCAATACAGTGTCTTTGGGCAGGCATGTCGCTTACCTTATTTTTTTTATGTGTCAATTTTGGTTTAGGAGAACCCATTACGTCCCTTTTGGTGCTAGCATTCCTCTAATTAATCTAAGATATTTTGATTTACCATCCATGAAGGTAGCACAACTTACCATCAGACTGGAATGCGGTCAAATATCAATTATTAAAAGAAATCTTAATGACGAAAATTCTTTCGTACATACTTAAAATTCCTTACTCCTTATGCCATTTGACGTCATGCGGGATTGATTGATCATCACAATCTGCTACGTCACGTTTGTCTCTTTCTATCGTTCGACGAGACTGTCGCCGTCTCGCTCTATCAGCCGCTCGGTCGGCCATCGCCCGGCCAATGAACTGCCAAAATTTTTGTTGGTTCAACGAACGACCGAGTGAGTTGAACGGACCGTATTTTCAAGTAGAGATTTATATTTTTTTGCGCGTTTTTTTTTGGCAACGGCACCTACGTTTTTGGGGGTGGGTCCTTTTGGTTAGATAACGGATGGCTAAAGGGCTATTGTCACCGCCTACTAATGATACGAAGCCTATATTATTTGCATATTTCTCTCCCCGTTTCCTGGGTTAAATAAAATATAAATCATGTTAGAATGTTTGGATCTGCCCCATCTACTTCCTAAATCGTGTATACACAAGATGGCTTTTCATAAAGTATTATTGATAATAATTATGTCTCATTTATGTCTATGATAAATTAATTTTTAAAAATCTAAAAAAAAACATATTTTATTTTGATTTTAAGTAAAAAAATTGCGTGCATAAATCATAAAACGTAGACCACTAATAAAAAACTACAAAATTCATTTCATATTATTTAAATAAACATTTTAATGATATAAATTATAATTATTTTTTTATTTATTATCATTAATCATAGTATAAATTTTCAATATTTTATTGATTATCATTAGTATCGCCGCAGGCACTATAGATGAATAATAAATATAACTATATATAAATCACGGGATTTGAAAAAATGCGATGATATCCGTAAAAAGTTGTAATTTAAATTAATGTATTTTATCTATAGATTTTTTTATAGATTCATATATTTTGTTTATCAATAATCATAAATTACTCTTATCCCAGTCGCAACCGAGTCTATTGTTAATGTATTTTTATTTAATTATAATTAGAAAACCAACCTAAATGGATAAAGAATTCAAATTTATAATTTTATGGTGTTTACCTGAATAAATTTGCAGTTAAGATAAACTAGGAATGTAGCAGTTATAAAAGAAAAACTATCCATTTTTATACTACTTTTACTACTAAAAAGACTATAAATTGTCATAGGTTAAATTTTATTTGATACATATCGGAATACACGTCGATAAGTAGCTAGTACGAAAATTGTAAAGGCAGGGTCAACGAACTGGTGAGAATACGATTGCGCGGGTCCTTGACTCACTATGGTGACATGGCATAATTTTTCTAGATAGTCGGTTTGATTCCCAACGCCTTAAGTGTTACCATAAAGTGAGAAGGGTGGCATCTTTTATGAAAGTTTGAATTTAGAATTATTGTTATCTTTTTTAATTTCGGTTTTGTATTTTCTATTTGAAAAAAAAAAATTGATTTGGAAAATTCGAAATTTAATTGTTCGTTTTGCAAAATAAATCATTGTGTTATTGTTTTGTTAAATAAATATAATATGATAGTGAAGTGCTAAATAATTATTAAGATTTCAAATACTTTTTTTATTTTTGCATTGATTTAAGTCCTGTAGTAATGTCATGTTAAGTGTTCAAACCCTGGGAAACTAAAAGAAAATGCGTAAAAAATATTAATATGTTTACCATGTACAAACTACGTAATATTACTTCTTTATCTTATGTCTAATTGGCAAGCAGGAGTGTCTTATAGTCTTGTGCCATACATAGATTATGGAAAATTGGAAATTGTTTTCGCTTCAATACCGAACAGAATACTAATAATTCTTTGCTTTTGTTTACTTAAAAAAAATCTTTGATTCTCAAGGTCTAATACTTCAATAAGAAACACAACGTCTACCGTTTTTACTTACGTAACCCCACAATGCACAGAACCATATTAAGCCAAAATGTCTGAAATCCATACGGCGCCGGAATTCATACTCCACTAGATGCTTAATGTTTTTGTCCTATACTATCCTATATTTTGAAAACTGAGAATTGGATCCTCAGTTTTCAAAATATCCGATGTAATCCTGCGTATCTTTGATCAGTTTTCAAAATATTTCTTGTCCGTCTATTTGTGATCATTTTTCTATATGCCCAGTGTCAGTACCCATTGGTGACCATGGTGTGCACGTCAAGAAATACCACCCTAGTTAATCAGCCCTAAAATATCTCGCTCATAATTTATAAACAAAATCCAGACCCGATATTTCGCTAAGTCGAAACATTTTTGAGATGACTACTGTTTTGTTTCCTCGTGTTATCTCTTTCTTTCCTTTCAATATTTCCATAACGACATAATTGACACTGTATTACTCATGTCGACACGATCTGTGTCTGTATATCCGTTTAAAAGAATCCTTGTCAGCGCGGCTCAATGATCAGTTTTCAATACATCATCTAGTGATCATTTTTCAGAATGTCATCGCTTCGATGTTGGAAGGGTTGAATGTCCCTCGTTTTTAGGTACTTATATAGAACGTATCACGTATCGAATAGATTAGGGTTCGCCCTGATAGTAGATCGGCTTTCCTGGTTTTTTTTTTTAGTTATGAGAATGTTTAAGAGAGGTGGGAATCTATTCCCAGACGTCTACGTCCGTACGTACGTGATGTCTACGTCCATCATACAAATAAAAAACCTTTGAGTGGAATTGTGTTCTCTTGGTAAGATTCATCATCATCATCATCACCAGCCGTCCACAGAAGACGTCCACAGGTGAACATAAGCCTCCTCCTTCAAGCGCTACAATGAATGACGATTGGCTATTTGCATCCACCGGTTACCACAACGTTGTCTGTCCACAGTGGGAGGTCTACTTACGCTGCATCTTCCGGTTCGTGGTCGCCACTCGAGAACCTTTCTTCCCCAACGGTTATCTTCAAGTGTTGTGGCCTGCTCATTGCCTTTTCAACTTGGAGATTTTGAGAGCTATGTCGGTGACCTTGGTTCTTCGGCGAATTTCCTCATTCCGGATTCTGTCGCGCAAAGAAACTCCGAGCATAGCTCTCTCCATAGCTCGTTGTGTGACTCTGAGCTTATAATAATAATAATAATTATCTCAGTTAGATTACAAGTACTAAATGAAGAGATTAGTCACTTTTGCTACCGGATTTTTTTTAAATGAAAGTCGCTGTTGGCAGCGGATTGCCGTAACAGCGCCACCGGAGAAGAGGGCAAGCTCTTAGGGGCACACTAGCCGTAAGGGCAAGAAAGCGATGAGCTCAAGGGCACCTCAGGGAGGCACGACTTTGGCTTGTCGCTTATGAGAGGTCTGGGTCTACCACCGGATCACAATATTGAGAAGATCCGGCAACTCAGAGGGGCGATGCTCGTTGTTGAGGTCTCATGAGTACGACCCTTCGGCCTCTTACTTCTTACACATCATTTCTGTTATGTTATCAATAAGGCTAGATAGAAAAAAGAAACATTTGCTCTGCAAAAAATCTCTATACTGTGCCACCCATCCAAAACCCGACCTGTGAGAACCACCGCTTAACCCGCAAGACTGGCCACACGATTGAGGAGATTCGCAATTCGCATACAAAGTAAGCGTATATAACCTATACCAACACACCGAGTGTAACGGGGTGTGGGTTCGTTCCGAGAGCGGTATTTCGGCACATTCAACTCTACGGGGGCGATGACCTCTCGTTTAGGCAGTGTTGTGATAACAGATGTTTTGTACGAGAATTTATTGTTCACGTTTTGCTATACATCACTGGTTATGTACAGGTGTATAATGTATAATTGTACACCCACGTAATTTAGGATATTTTGGTCATAAATAATGAAAATGTATACTTCACCTGCTCGGAAATAAGTTTGATACTACACCTGTTCAGAAAGTATCTTATTCCTTTTTTAAAAAGGAGACAGAATTCACGACGCTGTCATACAAATATGCGGGAGAAAAAAGTTTTAATCCTTTGATAACGTGCTGAAGGCGTCGAGAAAATGATTTTGAAAATCGAATACGTCAATACTGCCAACCTAATAATGACAAAAGACGGGAAAGTTTTCTATGTTCAAGTTCGAAAAATAATACTGGCCAGTGGCTATTTGCCTTTTCACTGCACTATTAAAAAAAAACCCTCACAGAAGTATTATTAGATTTACTCTAAAATCTTAAATCTATGGTTATACTATATTAGTTACGCAGATAATACGACATTATTCTCATACAAATATGCGAGCGGGAAAATTGTATCCAAAATACATTATTAGCGTGCAGAGCGGCAGTGAGCGGGAAGAAAATGTATATGAAAATTGAGCACTCCGTAGCGCAGCGGGAAATCGCTTGCTTTCCTAACCAGCGCCCATGGGTTCAAATTCCACAGGGAGCAAAAACTTTTTGTAACATGTAAAAAGTCGTATTCTGCGCAAGCACTTGTGTACTATAATATCTCCCGCGTAATATCGTAGTATAATATCTCTCTATAGTCGTATCGGTTAAGAGGACATTATTATAATAGTGTAGTCGTCGAAAGACGAAGCCGCAAGAAGTCCACTGTTTAATAAAAACCACTCTCTTAGAAGACAGGCGTCTTGGGGATCCAATAGAAAGACGCTGCTGCCCGTCTTCTTGTTTTCCCTTTATCTCGTCTTACCACATCCAACGGGAGGAGTTAGGAGGGTTCTATTCTAACCTGAAAATCCCACGGAAAGCGTAGTCCATACTCAAACTGAAAACTCAAAAATAGTTTATTTCAAATAGGCTTAACGTTAGCACTTTTGAAAGGTCATGTTTGTTTTTTTTTAATGCTACCACCGGATCACAACGTGGCCTCAACTGAGAAGATCCGGCAAGAAACTCAGCGGGCTTGTCATTTTTTCACTTTTTTTTAAATAGTGTGTCATATTACAATTAGATCAGAGCGACAGTGTGTTTTGCCGTTCAAAAGATCAAATAAGACAGAAAAAATACGACGAAAGTACAACAAATTAAAAAGCCAAAGGGATAGTAGTCGGACCAGTCCCCCCAAGCAGCACCCGCGCACGAGTTGACTCGAGCAGCAGCCATCACTCAATCCTACCAATCCTTTTATAAAACACTAAACAGGGCTGTCACAAGGCCAAATATCGAAAACTCAGAGAAGGCCGTACATTGACTCGCTGTCCGTTAACCCCTTGAAATACAAGGCTGAATGGTTGATTCATATATAGGAGTAATGGCCGGTTTCACAATATATATTTTGGTAGGTGGTAGGTCAAGAAACCGTCTCACTGAAGCGGGTGACGACGTGGTGTAGGCCCTGCGTCGTCGTGAGCACCGTGGGGGTGCCGGGTGGAGCCTGCATTTCTGCTCCCCCCGGGATGAAAAACTGTAATATTTAGAAAGATCATTTTATTTTTCCTGTAAAATATAGATAGACATGTATTATCCATAATTATTTCAGATTTTTCCCTCCACAAACTTCGGCAACGGTATGTTTTTGACATTTACGATTATCAGCCAAAAACTACTTGACGTAACTCAAAATAAAAATCTGTTTTGAGATGTACAAATAAATCCCATTCATATGATATCCAACTCGATATAGTAGTCTCACTTTGAAATTTTGATGACCCATTTCGACTCCCATAAAAAAAAAACTAAAAGGAAAAATATATTTTTTTCATTTATGATAAGGTTGGGCAAGTAAGATCTAAAACTATTCCAAGTTTCAAACCGACAGCGTCAGTGGTTTCTGAAATATATAGGGTTACAGGAAAAGTCGTGCTAGATCCGTTAAGGGCGTGGAGTACCCATCATTTCTGACTTATTTCACTATGAAACACCCCACCCTAAACTTAACCCTTTTCGAGATTTTCGACTTTAAATTTTTTATTGAAAATTGCCGATTTTTAGGCTATTAAATTTTATTTTGTTTAAGTTAAGTATAAGTTTTTTTTTTTATACTTTTTTTTTATTTTGGTTAAGTTTAGGGTGGGGTGTTACATAGTGAAATAAGTCAGAAACGATGGGTACTCCACGCCCTCAACGGATCTAGCACGACTTTTCCTGTAACCCTGTATACAGGTGTAACAGACAGACGAAGTCTCACCATAAGTCTTCCTTTTTTACCTTTTACTTACTTTTTACCTATACTTAATATTAAACATAAAAATAAAGAGTAAAAGATGACAGACTCGTATACTATAGTATGTATACATATACTATTATACATCGTCGGTCACTTGTCTAGTAGGTCGCTAAACTCATTTCGGTCGTCGGCCTCCGATCCGGGCCGAATTTGGCCGAAAACGTGCCAATTTTAACTTGGCAATTTACCGCATATGGTTTACATTGTGGGGTAGATAGATTAGCACCAAATGGTTTCTAAATCGGGAAAAATAATTCCAGCACAGTACAGGTACATACCACTGCAGTGTCAGATACTCTGCCGACTAGCAGCAGTATAAACATTACTGTTCCGGTGTGAAGGGAACTGTAGATGGTGAAATTACCGGACACAAAAGACTTAATATCTAATGTCTTAAGGTCCGGCAACGCGGCCATTACAGCTTCACCGGACAATAGGAGGCGAGCGCTTGAAGCGCTCTAGCCTTTACGGCAGAAGTAGCGACGAGCTCAAGCTGAATCTTTTATCTGGCATCTCTAGAAATACGCATCATTGGAAGTTCATAGGTATTCGCTTTAAACATAACTAGATGGCATCTAGTAAACATGTCTTATTACCATCTGGTAACTTTTTGGTCAGTATTTTTCTAATGAAGATCTATTTAACCTTTTATAACTGTGATGGGTCTGTCGGTCTGGTGGTTAGACACCCTAGTCACTACCGAATAAATCGAACCCACGGTCTATTGACCATAGGTTCGATTTCCACCAAATGTCTCGATGTTATTTATCTATTTCAAAAGTCCCCGCATCGGGCAGTAGTGGGATAGCGGCCGGGAGTGGGTGCTCAGTGACAGCCTGACCAATACAACCAGACCCGTTCCTTTTTTATGAAGTAACACACACAAGCCCAAGAGGCTTAAGTGTTGCTATTTTATTTATGTTTTTGTATGTTGTTTCTTATTATGATAATAAATAAAAAAAAATGAAAAAATATTTAAGTATGTTTCCAAAAAAAGTTTAAAATTAGTATCAGTTGTCTCTAACCTATTTTTTATATAATCTATAGGTTTGCGCTTGACCACAATCTCACATGATGGTAAGTGAAGATGTGGTCTGTGATGTGTATCTGTATTCCCAGCAGATTCTTCGCAATTCCTGTCATTTTCGTAAAATAATCACACATTTTAGGTGAATCACACACTATTCATTTATTAGCACAAATTAACAGACTCATATTTAGTGTTAATGTTGCTGTACAAAAAAACCTTAACTTACTCATATAGCCTTTTTAGATCCGCAGTTGTCTGGTTTCCATAGTACAGGCGTACTCAGCGTAGTAAATTGACCCACTACTATTTTATTTTTGTACGAAGCGGAAGTGTTTTAAATTTCTAATTTATACCTGTTTACTATAGAAATTCTTAAGTGTGCAGGGTGACTGTACTAGGTGGGGGTTGAAATGTGAGGTCAATAAATGCTCCAGTACTAGAGGTCATTAGTCGGACGGCACACCCCCGAGGGCGTTACCTTAGGGTGGTAGACCTCTGACAATAACACGACAATTTAAAGATAGAAAGATGATTATTTATGATTGTTAGGCGCCTCTCAAGATGGGGGCTTAGGCCGTAGTCCACCACGCTGACCAAGTGCGGGTTGGCGAACTGCACACGTCATTCGAAAGCTAGTTAGGCTTTCTCAGACATGCAGGTCTCCTCATGATGTTTCCCTTCACCGAAAGTTAGTAACAGCTCATGCCGTACTTTTCCCGTAGCGGTAGGCAGAGCCCAAGGGCCGCTTTTCGCCTCCGTGAGAAACGAGACGTGATGGGTGGCGAACCATATCCCATTTTGGTTAATTAAATTATTTATATGATTAACCATTGCGTTCTCATGAATAAGGAGGGAAAGGGAAGGATAGGTGTTGTGAAAAGGAAGATTGGCAAGTTAGAGTGGGAAATAGGAAAAGTAGGATATTACCGCCCAGGAGGGCAAGGGATGGGACAGTAATAGCTAGGGAAGCCGGGGTCGCATACCCGTATACTATACCACAACTACCGGACAGGTAAGTTGGGATGAGTATCCCATGACTATAATATATAATTGATAATTTCTTATATATAATAATAATAATAATAATAATATATATACCACCGTCTGCTAGGACCCTGTTCCCGCAGCCGGTTGGAAGGTGTTTTTTATATTTTTAAATGTATTGTGTTTTATATTTATATTTAAAAATGTAAAGAATAGTTTAAAAAAAATGGAATAATAATAATATATTATTGATCTCTCAATATATTATTGATTTATCTGATGGGATACAATTGTTTTTCGTTTCTCTTAGGCATCGCGATTAATCAACGCAGAATCGATAAGAGAACCTAATCGATCATAGCTTTATTCGTCCTAATGATCTCATGTGAGATGAGTCAGTTTTTTTGTCTATTTCGCCAACACTAATAGATAATCGGATAATTATGTATGGATTGGAATCTTGTGTATCCGAACAATTGATTTCCAATTTGACACGAGACCACGTGATGTCATTTTAAAAGCTATTCTTGTTTTTTTTAACTACTTCAGTAAGTAGTTAAAAAAAACGCTTAAGTAAGTAGTTAAAAAAGCCCTAAACTAAGTAGTTTAGGTCTGTTTAGTCAATGTTACATTTAATATATATTTTCTTGGAGGTTTATGTTTTTCGAGTGTGTAATAATATCTTGGGACAATCCACACACGGTCATCCGATCCCAAACTAGGCAGAGGCTGTACTGTGGAAACCAGACAACTGATACTAATACTTATATATATAGTTTGTTTTTCGCAGTCAGGCTTTTCGTGCTTTTATATAATTTATACTTATTTATTATGTATTGCAAGTCTTTTTATTAACTCTTTATTGTATACCGTAACAAAGAAATATATTCGTTACAAATTGTGAACGTTACTGTATTAGGTTAAGGCCTGTAAAAGTAATGTTTTTAAGGTTAATAAATAATAATAATAATATATTATTTAATAAAATATATATTTTTGTTTTTGATTCCCAACCGCGACATTTGTGTATATGAACATGTGTGTTTGTCTTGTCTATATTATCATGTATTTAAAAAAATATATAATACACATTTGTATCAGTTATTTGGTTACCAGCTATTACCGGCTTTGTCCAGTTTCAGCTCATATGACTATGCGTGTATTATCCTAATCTTAGGATATTATTATTATAAAGTGTCCTGTCTTTACCCTACATCCATTGAGCAGCCAGTAGGCACTCACCCGTATTCTTAAACAATACTCACTCTTCCGCTTTTTTTTTTAAAAAAAGAACGCTTCTTCAAACATCACATCATTTTAATTTTTCAACGAACACCGCCAAAATAAATCACGAATGTACAACAAGCCATTTTAAAAATGGTACGTGATATACAATTAGTCACCTGCGCTGTTGGCGGCCCAGTCGCATCACTAGATGCGCATGTGTGCGTGCACTGCGCACAGCTTTTTGCCAGTGTGCATATTACGACTAAGTAAACATCATCATTGTGTGCGTGTACTTGTTTGTGTGCGTGCGATGTGCGCGGTTCACCGACCCTGGTTGCGCAGTGGGGCAGCCGTTGACCCACCACGTGGGCTGAAGAAGGAACCGGCCGTCTTATCGCCTCTGCCGGCTTCCCGGTTACATTTTTCGTTTTTTTTTTGTTGCAATCCGAACTCTGTTGCCAGCCGCAACATTGCGATGGCGCCGGCCGGTATCGATAATCGTTTTTGCGATCCGCATTTTATGATGTGCTGTTCGAAATTCGAATTGTTTGAATTTGTCGTCGCGTATAGAATACTTTTGAATTTCGAATAACATAAATGGCGTTACACACTCGTTGGCACAATATTCTTTAAAATTAAATAATGTAATATCTTTGCACACAATGTAGGCACGAATATTTTTCTGACTAAAGTTTTTTAAATGTTCATTTTTTTTCCGTTGATAGCTATGACAGCACCGGACAACATCCCGCCCTCACTGAAATATATCAATTTGTCATAATTATTTTTATTGAACTGATGTTCAGCCACATACTCACCACACTTAAAACTATTTAACTCTATATAACGTTGTGTATATAGAAAACTAATTCAAGACGGAAACATGACTAATGGCCGACCAACATGTTGGTTGCTCTATAAACCACTGTGAACCCAATAGCAAACTAAAAATAAGTAATAATTTATGCTGTGTTGTTTATATCGCATTAAACCTAAAAAGGATAGGACGCATTATTTTATACCTTAACCCTTTGCTGCGAACTCATCCACATATTTTAAAACGTTGGGAGAGAAAACTCGTACCTAACTCGTACTCTGGACAGTTTTAATACACATGGGGACCACCTTTTTTGCTCTTGCAGAGAAACCTTCAAAAGGTCCCCGGGATCTATTGGCGGTCCATTAAAACGGCTGTCGCATCGGCACATGACCTGGGTTGTCTCTGGTGGGGTGCACCAGGTACCATCAGTGGGCCCGCTGCCAAGGGACGCATAATATTCCCCCGGGAACCAACACAGTGCTCTCGGGGACGGGGATAGCAGCCACGCTGCCGCCCTGTAGTACCACTTTATGCAGCTGTTCCATACTGATAAGGACAATGCAGGCCGATCACCTGATTGTTTGCAAAGTCAGATGATCCATACGTCAGATGGGCATGTAAAAAGTCGGTCGTGCGCCTGAACTTTCCCCGGTCGTATCGGTCTTCCATCCCATCGGAATGAGAGTGCATCTGTGTCTTCGCAAACACTTCAACAGGCCTGTGGGTCTAGTAGTTGGGCTACTACCCAATGGGACGTGGGTTCGATTCCTTATGTTTAGGCGTTATTTAGTTATCTCCGATGTTTGTGAAGGCAAAGTTCAAAAATGGTATCGAACCTTCGGTGCGCGAGACCGACTCACACTTGACCAGTGTTTTTTAAAAGAAAAATACCTTTGGACACGCGATCAAGTAGGATCAGAAAGGGTAGCAAAGGTATTATTCTGCCTACGGCTATTTCTTGAAGGCATAGCATTTAGTCACGTGATCACCCAGACGCGAAACTAAACCAGGTCGGCTGTGTTTGGCTTACAACGATCAACAAAGAAATTTATAAAGATTTTGATGGAACATTAAGTATAAAGAGAAAGTAGGTTATAATATCAATATAAAAGGATTTCATTTTTTATTTTAACTTTCCTTATTAAATACTTAATAGGCTATATTTAAGTTGGTTCTTATTTAATTTTTTTTGTGTAATCGAAGCCTTTTTTTATAGATTGAAATTGTTCTCTGTAATTTATAGTTCCATACTAATGGGTTAGAAAATGACAGAGTTACTGCTAATCTGGGACCCGACCGTCCTGGTAGGTACCGCTGCAGTGTCAGATATTCTGCCGCCAGGCAGCAGTGTGTAAACATTGGCACTGTAGCTGGTTATTATCTAATGTCTCGTGTGTCATTTGTTTGATTAAACTATATCTTATATGATGTTAGTGTATTAGTGTAGTCACTTATTTTCTTTACTGACATTGTTAAGTTGGCTACTTTGTACTAGAAATTAACTTAAAATACTCTTCTAACGTATGTTTTGTGCGATTTGTGCGTGTCTAACGGAAAACAGTATGTATCGTTAAAAGAAATAGATATTTAAAATGCGTTCTAAATTTAAATCACAGTGGAACGGTTAGATTCGGATAAACAAGATTCGAAATTCAAACCGTAAAGTTCGTGGTACACCGGCTGAATGTTATATTACGTCGGTAGGTATATATGACACAATAATTAGTGATGGACATTCAGTACAATAGTACTTTAATAATAATTGGTATTGCATGTAACTGCAGATTGCTTTAGTAAATTCTTTAATGAGTAATAAACGGTTATATTTTTTTTAATTATTTAACCGAATTGTAAAAGAGTTCCAGTTATTGAATTCAACTAGCTTTATATTTAATTGTATTTATATTCATGCTCGCCAGTTTGAAATTTTCTTGAGTACCTAGTAAGTATCTAAAAAAAACACACGATCCAATTTCAATTTAACAGTGAAAAGTCAGCCACTAATGACATCATTAGCATTAAAAAAATATTGTATAACCGCCCTAATAAGTTTCGTATGAGTGGTCATAGACATGGGTTAACGAGTTCACTGTCACCTAGGTACACACACAAAACGTTTGCTTATCTCGTTACTAGATTGAATATAGAGCTGTTTATATTCAACTTCATTGGTTCAGTCAGTAATTGATTAAACCGTTTGTCGATCGCTGAGCAGCGAATCGATAATCGTATCGATTGATGTGGCATCACAATTGATTAAGAATATCTACTGTCGGGCCACAGTTTAGTTAGAGCCCTACTGTCGCCTACTTAATGTGCGCTAATGATGTCACTGTCACCTATGTGCTCGCGGACCTTGAGGCGTAACGTTTATCGATAACATCGATCAATATCGCGATCTACGCCAATCTAGTTGGATCCCTACTGTCGCCTATTAAAAGTATATTGATGCTGTCACTGTTACCTGAAACACGCCTATCTCAAACCCTTATCGAATAAAAATACCGATGGTCGACTGCGATCGACCTTAATCTAGTGTGAGCCCTACTGTCACCTATTAAAAGTGTGTTAATGATGTCACTGTCACCTAAAACACGCTCATTGTGCCTCAAACCTTATTGATTAAAAATATCGACGGTCGGCGAAGATTCGCTTTTTAGTTTGAGCCCTCTATCACCTACTAAAATTTGCGTTAATGATGTCACTGTTACCTGAAACACGGTCATAATGCCACAAACCATTATCGATTAATAATATCGGCGGTCGACGGCGATTGACCTCAGTCTAGTTTTAGCCCTACTGTCACCTACTTTAAGTGTGTTAATGATGTCACTGTCACTTATAACACGCTCTTTGTGTCTTCAACCCTATAATTCGCGAATGCACTGTCGGCCTAGACACGCGGCCATTGAACCGGCGATTTGGGCGGTGCGACGACCGCGGCGGAATCGCGCGATAACGCTGTATCGATCGAATCCGCGGCGGACTGAGGAAGATTGATGTGTTCCCGCCACGAAAAGGGATGGGGGTGATTTTGTCAGCTTTTTTTATGAAATTTTTTAACTAACCTATTGTTAGGAAACGGTCTATTTTCTTAGTAGTACTCATGTTAGAAGTAATGTTTTTAGTAGGAAATCTTTAACTGAGTATGATCAGTTAAAAATTTACCGATAGAGAACTGGCTACATTACTCTTGAGTGACGTAGCTAAGAATGCATAAAGAATGTAATCAAATATTTTATTTGGTACCCGTAAAAGCTAAAGCATTGCGACTGGTGAAACTTTCGAATTTACACCCTAGGAATAACATTTTAGGGTGTAATTTCGGAAAATTAACTACCAATCAAATTTGTACGAAAACACACTATGATGAATGAACTAAACAAGACACAGAAACGGGTCAAGCAAAGTTCACGCACATAGTTCACAGTTCGACGTACGCCCGCGAAGTGGCGCTGGATTTGAAATTCGAATATTCGAACCGGAATCTTTATTTGAATTTTGAATTTCTTCCTGTTATTTGATTTTTTTGGACCTGGCCGGGGCCTTATCATACTATTCTTTGATTTTTTTTGTTCTCGCGAGAGAGGAAGGTCCCTGGGACCCTGTGGGGTATCAACCGGGGTATGTGGGATTCTTACCCACTAAATTCTTACCCGCATCGACACACGAGAGGGGGGGCCTGGGCTCTTCGGTGGGATCTGCATTAGGATCCCCTCAATATCTTGCTATTGTAGTTCCCCGGGTACCATCACGGTGCTCAATTAGGGTAGCAGCCCCGTAGCCATCCTCCACGGAGTCACCACCGTATACGATGGACATCTAGGCCTCACACCCTAAACGTCTAGCAACTCAATAGGTTGACCGTTCTTTAGAGCCCTGGGCTCAGGGCTGAATAGTCTCTGACTTGGCTTTACGTCTGCTGTCTATATCACCACAACCGGAGCCGATTTTTAACTTGCCCTCCGAAGCATGGAGACGGTCAGTTCAAATGCATTTAAGTGCCATAATTCCTACGCTTGGCAGGCTTGGTGATCGCAGTATGTTGGTAATCCAAAAGATAGTCTTCTTGTTTTCCCTTATAGCCTCTTACGCACACCCAACGGTAAGAGATGGGATAGCGCTTTTCTTACTCGTATACCCTCCGGGTAATAGTTAGTAAGGTTATTATAAACTAAACAAAAGAATCTCTGGTCCAAAACTATATTCGATACATTGAAATGAAACTAATTTTACGGATTATATCGCGGTTTATTTTTGATTTTATTTCGAATACTTTACAGCATTCATGGTCACGGACGGACTGAGGTGGTAGCTGTCCATATGTCATAGTTGTCTTAGGGTGCCCTCAGGTCTTCTAATTATTATTGTTAGTCCGATCTACGCAGAAAGAGCTTACAGTATCTTGAGGTCTTGCAGTGGTATTGAGTTTCATTTCAATGTGTAGTATATATACAGTTTTAGTTTCATTTCGGGCTTTGATGATCGAGGCCAGACATTGATGGGTGGCTGTTATGTTATATTACACTTCGGAGTTGAGACAGCGCTCACTCATAGTAAGGTTAAGCAACGTTAATAATAAAATAATAATAATACCAGCCCTTGTTAATGTCCCACTGCTGGGCACGGGCCTCCCTTCAAGATGAAGGGGCTTAGGCCATAGTCCACCACGCTGGCCAAGTGCGGGTTGGCGGACTTCACACATCATTCGAAAGCTAGTTAGGCTTTCTCAAACATGCAGGTTTCCTCACGATGTTTTCCTTCACCGTAAGCAACGTTGTAAGGTCAAAAATATGATGCGCGAAAATTTTAATAACTCGTGTTCGTCTCGATAGAAGGGCTGAGCACAGCTCTACTTACTCCTAACTAATTAATAACCGTGAAATAGATTTAACTTAGAATATTTTTAAACAGACTACTATTATGTACGCGATATAAAGTTCGTTGACCCGCCGACTGCGCTAGCAATCAACACAAATAATTGTTTAAAAGTATTTACCTAGTCACTACCGATACTTAAAGTCAATACCTATTACCTATTTAATTACAAATTCTATATACTATAGTATATGCTTACTGAACTTTTGCCAGATCGTTACTTTCGTGTGCATAACATCGTCCAGGGAGGTACTACCTTAGGCAGCGTCAGATATACTTTTTTATACTACCAAGGTGGCAAGCCTGTGGCCTGATGGTAAGCAGTCACCACAGCCTATAGACGCTAGCAACACCAGAATAATCGTCGACCCTTAAGACATTAGAGTCTTTTGTGTCCAATCATTTCATCAGCTACAGTGCCCTTCACACCGGAACACAGCAATGTTTACACACTGCTGCTTGGCGGCAGAATATCTGACACTGCGGTGGTACTTACCTGGATGGTTTCTTGTACAAGGAACCTACTCAAAACTCAAACTCAAAAATAGTCTATTGAGTTACACACACACATCATGTTAACTAAGACTAGCACGAGCTGACACCGACTTCAATATATTTTTGTTATTTTATGCTTTTTAGATAATTTACTTTGAAGTCGGTTTTTATTTTTTTTTAAATAATTTATTTAACACTTTTTAGTGACTTTTATTTTAGCAAAATAGGTATCAGCACTATCACGCAACTCGAACGTCTACGTTACAGTAACTTACTGAACACATAAAAGTTTATATCTCTTAAACTACTAGATCGATTTTGATGAAACTTGTACTCTACCCTAAGTTGAAAAATACTCTAACTATAGCAAAAATAATTTTTGAAATTGGACTTGTAGTTTCTGAGAAATCCGCGGACAAACCTACATACATACATACATATATACATACATACATACACTCGTAAAATTTGGTAAATTGGTTTAAAAGCCCACATAGACTAACATATATTAATATTACGCATTTTTATTAATATTACATACATACGCGTCGAATAGAGAACCTTCTTTTTGAAGCCGGTTAAAAATAGTCTATTTCAAATAGGCTTAACGCTAGCACTTTTGAAAGGTCATATTTTTTAAAAAAAAAAAAGCTACCGCCGTATCACAACGCGGCCTCAACTGAGAAGATCCGGCAAGAAACTCAGCGGGTTTGTCAATTTTTTTAAACAGTGTGTCATGTTACAATTAGATCAGAGCGACAGTGTCTTGCCGTTCAAAAGATCAAATAAGACAGAAAAAAATATACGACGAAAGTACAACAAACTAAAAAGCCAAAGGGATAGTAGTCGGACCAGTCCCCCCAAGCAGCACCCGCGCACGAGTTGACTCGAGCAGCAGCCATCACTCCCTCTCCTCCTAAGTATTATACCAAATCGCAGACGCATCGGCAGATGGGCCGCATGCTTGCTTGTCACCTCGGCCTTGTCAGCTTACAATAGACTAGCTACGGCTAGCCCTGAGCCCGGGGCTATAAACAACGGGCAACCTTCGGAGTCGCTGGACGTTCGGGGTGTGGGCCCTTTGAGCGTCCATTGAGTACGGCGGCGACTCCGAGGAGGACGCCGGAGGGGTTGCGACCCCCGTCCCCGTGAGCACCGTGACTGGTTCCCGGGGGGCTACAATGCGCCCCCCGGCGGTGGGCTCAAAGGCAAGGCACTGAGGGGCCGCTAGTGCAGATCCCACCGGAGAGCCTTGGGGTCCCCCCGCGGGGGTTTTAGTGGGTAAGAATCCCACATACCCCGATCGAGCCCCACAGCTCCCAGGGATATTTGGAAGATGTCCCCCGTGTCAAAAAAAAAGTCTAGTACCCCGGTGACTCCAAGGAAGACGGCGACGGTGATCCCCGTCCCTGTGACCGCCGCCGCCGTGACCGGTTCCCCAGGGGCTATAAAGCGTTTTTTTTTTGCTTTAGCGGAATGTACCTCAACCGGATTATGTAGTTTTCATACCCAGTAAAACAATCCTCGAACGATGAACGACGGCTGTCGCATCGACACATGAGAAGAAAGCTAGGTTCTCTGGTTAAAACCTGCACCAGGTGTCCCTCAGTGCCTTGCCTTCGAGACCCTCCCCCTTAACCCTCTGAAACCTGATACGGTGTTCACGGGTCAGGGGTCAGAACCCCGCCACCATCCTCCTTGGAGTCGCCGCCATTCTCGATAGACGGCTAAGGTTTATAGCACAAACGTCCAACGACAGGTACTCAAAGATACCTGGTGCAAATTCCACCGGAAAACCCAGGTACCGATTTGATTTGAAGTTATGTGCCGATGGGGGTATGACTCCCACATACCCCGGCTGACCCTCAACAGGGTCATGGGGAACTTTGCAAAAATGGTCTTCTTACGGGTACTGAACACCCCGTCTTTTCTTATTCTTTTGCTCTGAGTTTTTGCTCGAATACACTATTTCTCTAATCTATATAGTTGGCTATATTGGCCCAATGTTGGTCACCATGCTGCCAACACGTGCTCCCAAATCGATAGGTCGTTAGCCCACGCGATAGAGCGAGAGGGCTGTGACGTCACGTAGCTCCATCCCTTTCCCACGCAAGGTCGGCGCCTTTCAGGTTATTTGCTTTTCATTATTTTCTACTAATATTTGGAGATTTTTTCCTACTAATCTAGATACGTATGTACAGTGCAGTGATTTTATAGTCAGAGCAGTTCCGATGGACACTGTAGCTGGTGAAATTCCAGGGATCATTTTTTGTCGTTTGGTTAGTGGCCAGGCTATCCTGGTATCAGAGTTGGTAAAGCCCTTAAGATTCTGATCTGCCTTCAAACCCTTAAGACTGTTGTCTATATGACAACAAGCAGGGCCGACTATTTTCGTGTACGAAGCAGGGAAACGACCAGTTCAAATAACTAAGGGATCACCTTTTTTTTTTTGACGCGGGCGAAATCTTCGATAGATCCCCGGGAGCTGTGGGGCTCAACCGGGGTATGTGGGATTCTTACCCACTAAAACCCCCGCCGCTGTTGCATCGGCATGTGAGGGGATCGGGGCAGGGGCGTATTTACCCTAGGGCCAAGGGGGCCATGGCCCGGGGCGGCAGGCTTCGAGGGGCGGCGCGAGCCGCACCTCGCTTAGGTATGTGCGTCTTTTTTTTTGGTTTTATATATGATTGAAGGATTAAAAAACCTACATGATTAACTTAAACTAAAACTCATTTGGTTGAACCAGTCGGGAATCCGGGATGTTTCACTTTCAACGTTGTTGCGCGTGTATTTTTTGTATAATCCGGCGAGAGACGGTGGGGCGGCGCAGGCCACGGCGTTGGTGACTATTTGTTGACCATGTGGTGACCGTCCGACCTTTATAATTTGTACTTGTTTACTTGATATAAGAGATAATACTTGTTTGATCGCAATCCCACTTGACGGCAAGCGACAATTTTATCTAGGATAGTAAAGCTCTCTAGCTTATAAAAACCCTATTTAATCCAGCCTTGAAAACACACACATAATTATAATTGACTGGGCAACTGGCAGGAAAAACACGCTATTCCTGTCCTTATTTATGCATATTGTAAATGACGAAGCAAATTGCTTTGTCCGTTCAGATGGGAAGTTCACAACGTAAGAGTGCGTAGCTAAGCCGTGCATCTCATTGTTCGGTAATAGACAGGAGAAGGTATAAATGTAAAAATCCTGCGCATACTCTCCGAAATGTATCCTGTAGAATACCAAGATATTTTTTTTTGCTTGAGGTAATCCTAATGAATACGCATACCGGTGTAGCAGTGAGGGTGATGTTATGGCATGTCATGAGATGACAATCACTTTTACTGACTAAAATTCCATTTCATCCATTGGTGCCCTCATCTTCATATGGTGACGGGCCCCGTGTGTATTCGTCCAAGTCCTGCCAGCGGCTATTCGTACGTCTGTGGGTGTTAAGCCCACGGACGTGGGCGGATCTATAAGGGCCGCAGACTCTCATCTGGTGGCTTGCCGAGACACTTTAGCATTCCTTCCTCCGCGAGGGCATTTGTAACTGTGCAGTGCACAGGTAACAGTTCACCCGTTCTTGCTGCCTGCTCTGCCTGGCAACGGGGACATAAGGTCAGCATTAGCCCGCCTTTTGCCCGGCCCTCAGCGGCATCGAGGACCAGCGCAGCTTTCTTCTGCGACATAACGCTCTCACAGAAGGAAACTACCGCCAACCACGCCCCCTCACTCCCTAACATGGCTTTCACGGCTGACAGCAATGGGTCGGCCTCAATTGCAGCGCGGTGACTACGCTTCGCTGTTGATGCCTTGCACACCTCGAGTGCATGATGCACCGTATCTTCAGCGCAACCACACTCATGTCAGCTCGGGTTCTCTTACCTTACCTTACCTTTCGGGTATACTTACCTTAGATTGTCTTATGAAGGTACCTGCCGAAGCAAACGTGCTCCGACAGAACCAGAACGAGCCGGAGGGTGAGCGTGCCGTATTTTCGCTGATATGGTTAATTATGGCTGGCATGGCTTGACTCCACCACTCATTCAAGGGACCGCACAAGGGCTTCGTCCTGTGCCTCCCTTCGCCACCGCTGAACTTCACGAGGAGGTGCTCCGCCCTGGCTTTGCGCTTCTTTGTTTCGCTGGTAAACTGTGGTCACCAACCAGCACCTTCGCCTCCAAGTCCCCCGGACGAGGACCCCCACGCCTCACACAAAATTATGCGGTATCTGCGTAGGTATTGCCCGAACCACCATGACCTTCTGTGGTCATTGCAACGGGGTCTTGGTTTGGATAGTCAGGGTGTCCTCCCACACTGGTGCCCCACAGAGGGACATCGGCCATACTGCCCCGGTATAGAGGTGACAGCAACTATCACTCGGGCCATACGGATTCGGCAGGAGCCACGACGGATCTGGTGGTATCTTAGAGCCTCCGTTATTCATCTGAATCGTGTGTTGAAAGCATTGGCGATGTCAAGAGACACCAGCACACCGCCCCTGAGACACTGCCTCATCCGAGAGAGCCTTGACGCAAAGGATCACGTTTGGCTAACTCTCTCGGAATCCGTATTGGGCATCGGAGACTCGGGCGTTACTTTCTAATAAGAAAATAGCCAATAGACTAATGTCATGTAAAGCACCGGTTCAAAAGATATTGGACATTAAACATGATAACTTCCTACTGGTTTTTTATACATTTTATCGTTTACAGACGGCATACAGAAAACTATACTAAAAGGTCGGGTTATACGAACAGTTTGAAGCTTAGAGGCTATTTAATTTCCTTGGAAAGGACAGACTTAAAGATAATATAGGCATCTAGATATTACTCTGTAAGTATTGTATTGTCATGTTAACAGCTGGCCTATTAGAGAAGCTTAGAGTCACACAACGAGCTATGGAGGGAGCTATGCTCGGAGTTTCTTTGCGCGACAAAATCGACAATTCGCCGAAGAACCAAGGTCACCGACATAGCTCTCTGAATCTGCAAGTTGAAGTGGCAATGGGCAGGCCACATCGCTCGAAGAACCGATAACCGTTGGGGAAGAAAGGTTCTCGAGTGGCGACCACGAATCGGAAGACGCAGTGTTGGTAGGCCTCCCACTAGGTGGACAAACGACATTGTGCGCGTCGCAGGTAACCGGTGGATGCCAGAATAGCCAGTTGTCGTACATTGTGGCGTTCGAAGGGGGAGGCCTATGATCAGCAGTGGACGTCTTCCGGCTGGTGATGATGATGATGTTATCAACTTGCAAAATCATAATATGATGCGGTCAATGGTCACTTTGAGAATAACTAGAAAAGAAAGAATTATAATTTTATTTGACTGATATAGACTACTACGTATTTCAAATAGATTAGTGGATAGTATTAAAATGTACTTGTTTTTTTTTCTTTGCTATATCTACGGGGGCCCCCAAGGCGCGGGGCCCGTAGCATTTGCTGACTCCCTGCTATATGGCTAATCTGGCACTGCCCGAAGCAGAGAGTGAATGCCATAAAACTCAAAGTATACCCGATTGATCTGGAGTGTTTGGTCTACCTATCGAAAAAAAAAATGTAAATCTGTACTTAATATTTTAAATTCTAGTTTCTTTTCCCATACTAATGCAGGGGGCGGCAAATCCTAATGGCCCGGGGCGCCAAATTCTTAAATACGCCTCTGGATCGGGGGACTCCCGGGCTCTCCTGTGGGATCTGCATCACTTGTCTCACTTATATAGATATATAATGCTCAGATACAAGGTGGGAATCGTACCCACGACCTAGCGTCTAACCACTAAACCAACGGGCCCGTTATCGCTATGTTTATCCATATAAAATGTTGTATCTCAGGAATTAATGCGCCGGTTTCGATGTGATTTTGATTGTAGTATCGCCTACACGCGAGCATACTTAACCCATGATTAATGTGTGTAATGAAAGTGAAAATTTTAACCTTATTCTAGTTTTATGGTGGTTCAAAATATTATGGGAAAATTATCACTTTTACAAACTTGCTATTAGTTATAATATATATATGACGCTCACAGCGGTAACAACTCAGTGGGAGAGCACTTGCCTTGGAAACAAGGTGCGCAGGTTCGAACCCCGGCTCGCACCTCTGATTTATTTATTGAATCATGTGCGATTGTTACTAGCTTTCGAATGACATGTGAAGTCCGCCAACCCGCACTTGGCCAGTGTGGTGGACTATGGCCTAAGCCCCTTCACCTTGAGGGGAGGCCCGTGCCCAACAGTGGGACATAAACAAGGGCTGATATTGTTATTAATATAAGCAAGTTCTTGACTGCAGTCCCACCTGATGGAAAGCGGCGACGCAATCGTGGATGATAAAGCACACTAGCTTATTAAAAGCCTATTCACTCTAGCCTTGAAGCACATTATAATCAAGCGGGAAACCCGACGCAGGCAAACTGTTCCAGTCCTTAACTGTACGTAAGCAAATGGCTTAGTCCGTACTGAAGGTACGTTCACCATTAAAGGGGGATGGTGGAATCAAGTCATTATCATTAGCTGCAGATAATAGTCCACTGCTATACAAAGGCCTCCCCCTTAGAAGAGAGGGGTTGCCGTAATCAACACGCTTGGCAGGCGGCTTGGGGATCGCAGTAAAGGTGGAAGATAAAGGAAATATGCTGCTGCCCGTCTTCCCGTTCTCGCTTAGTCGCCTCTTACGACACCCTACGAGAGGAGATGGGGGATGCAATTCTAACCTGGCACTTCACGGGAATCAAGCCATGTAATTCTAATTCTAATGCATCCTGTAGAATACCGAGAGGCTGACTACTCTGCGCCTGTGCTTTAGGCTTTGCAAGTTGACCTCTAATAACCCAGCAAAGCGCAAAAAAAAACGTGAACCAGGAAAATAATAAAAAGCTGTAAATTTCTTACGCATAATTAAAAGGAAAATGATATTAATGTAAACAATAAAGCGTTTGTTACGAATGAACAGATACGCCACCATTTGTGGTTGACAACACATTTTTCCTGGGTCAACGACATTTAACACCGGCCTCTCTATATAATATATAACTATTGCAATTGAACGATAATAACTGAGGAAAGAAAATAATGACTTGTGCACCTGTTATCTTTAATAAAAAAAAATATTTTTTAATTATAGAATACGTTTAATAAATTATTAATTTCGATTACTTCTTTATTCCATTGAGATTAAAAAGAAATGATGATAAAGTGGTAATAAATAAAAAAGCAAATCTTTAATAAATTTCAAATCCATAGACATAACATTATTCAGTTTTTATATTCACGTTTTAAAAAATTGAATTCTTGTTAGGTTGAAAAATATTGGCATTATATTTGAATAGCAAAGTAAAAAAAATATCTGGCCATCTATAGACAGCATATACATTAAAAGAGAAAAATATTTGCGAAAAAATTCGCCAGCCAGGAAAGGCGGCGACGTAATATCGTTCAGCGATTCCACATTCAAAACTAGAGTTCAACAGCATTTCACCGAAATCTACTTTGTTTGGGTCCCGGGGTCAATGAACCGCTGTGACGCCCTCGCGTCTGTGTGCGCGCGCCGCTATATCTGAACGCGACACCGACGTACGCACACACGCAAACGACGCCTTGTGATCCGCGCGCACTTTGATGGGCAATTTTGTCTCTTAATTACACTATAATTACACGCGTTTCCGTACATTTTGTAGGCGATTCGGTACCTACTACGGCACTAATTGCCATCCGAAAAGGAATTTCCTCTTAGAGATTAATATTCAAGAAGAAAAAATCCAATCGTAGCTAGTCGACACCGCGCCGGGGCGACTGAACTATCGCTATGAGCTAAGTTGATTATTCGGTCGGAATGAAAAAATATATAATTTTTTCGTGAGCCTGGCCGAAGATTCGTCAATGCGTCAGTCACGTTCGGGCCGTTCTGGCGTCAACATCTTCGGACTTGCCAGTTGGCGTCGCAAAGCCGAGTTGTGAACAACCTATAGTACAAAGAATATAACGTACAAATTTTTTCCAGCCAGTGAGGTGAACACGTATTGTTTTTTTTTTATAAATAAAGTGACAGTGCCTTGAAGTGCAACAGTGACGAGATTTTAAATTTCGATTTTGGAAAATGGAACGTGGTGGCGCCTAACGACTAATAAATCTAAAATTTAAATCTGTGTTTGACGTAAATTTAGATTAAAGGATTTTAGATAATTGAGCCACGTAGTTCGGTTAACTAAAATCTTTCTTATATAATAATATTATTCACATTTAAATTGGCATTTTCTAAATAATTAACTTTATTTGAAATAATTTTAAAAATTCAAATAAATTCTTCTTTCTGCTTTGATTTTCTCTTTACAGATTTTATTTGTGTGTATTGCCAATTTTGATAAAGAGATAAAAGCAGTAGAATAAGGGAACAAGTGAATAACAACAATAATAACAAATAGAAATAGTGCCTTACGTAGAAAAATTATTTAAGACGAAAGGAAGACAACAAAACAGAATCACGGAGACAAAATGTCAAAAAACTTGTTGCTCTTCAAAAAGATAATACCTGAAATAAACTTTTCAAAAAGAAATCTCACCTCACCGCTCGGTCGGAATATATTTATCAGTTAAAAACAAAACTGGTGCTTAAATCAACAAAGTTGAAAACAGTTATCAATATTGGGAAGTGCCATAGTTTTTCGAAGAAAAAAAAACACATGGTGATACAAACATCAGCAAAACAGTTGCCTTACCCCGACATAGTCGGATAAATAGAAAAACAATATACAATCATCAAAACACCAAAACGACAGTGATACTAGTGTAAACCGCAATGCGAATTCGATTCGCGCGCACACAAATTCATTGGCCGAAAATAACTTGAAAACAAAACTAAATTTTAAAAACAAAACTTTCAAAAAGTTGTAACCGTTCAAAAATTGATTTTGGAATGATGAACAACAACCAGTTTCCTGATTTGTTCGGGTCGCAGTGGCCTTCTGACCAGCACGGAGGCCACTCGTCGGCCTCCACCATGCTGCACCAGTCACAGTCGCTGTCCCAAAGAATGCAAGTGAAATGCGAGCCCCATACTGACGTCCAGCAAATGGGGATGCACAACCAGATGGGGATGGATATATCAGGCTCCGTCGCCGATAGCACTTCCCCCCCGCCTGGAAGCAGCGATGGAATGTTCGGGTCATCACTATCTGGAATGTTTATGGATAAAAAATCGGTCAACTCCATACGAGGTAATTTTGTTTCTATTGTTTATCATAACCACGCCTTAATGGCCTAAGGGTTGGCAAAGACATAACACGTATGGCCAGTTACATAATAGGTGTAATAGGGGGCGAGCTTTTTGCCGCCAGGCACAGTTTTAAACGTGCTGCTGAGACTTTTTAGACAGGAAATCCTGAGAGTATTTCTTTCATCACGCTTTCACCAGCAACTACAGTTGCGATTATTGTGACACTAAGCCCAATTTTTTTGTCAATCCTAAAAAAAAACTTAGCTACTCTAATAGCTTTAGCTACTCTATAAAGCCTAGCGACTCTAAAACCTCTAGCTACTTTGAATGTTTTTAGGTTTATATAAAAATTTCAAATGTCATAATCATAATTGGTGGTCTATGGTCACTACATTCCCCCCTTTTTTTTAGTAAATTTTAATTTTAGGCATGATTCTATTTTATCGGTTTATTAATCTCGATCGACTGACCCGCAGTCTAGCCGTTACCGTGTCAACTGTCAAAGTATTGTTACAGCTGATACGCTTAGGTTTTCTACAAGCTATATTTGGTATATTTCTTATAGCCTGTAATTATTGAGATGGTTGGACCACACATGAGTAAATAATGCACTTTGCTATCGTTTATTGATATGATCACTATGTTCTATGTTATAATGTGTTGTAAGTTCAAGACTTTTCAAATTTTTTGATGGCTGGTCAATTTTTAGACACATGGGATTCTTCAGTCAACTTAGATTTAGGAGTAACGATAGCGATAATTTTAAGGTTTTAAATATAAATTAAATATAGTAGGTAGATACCTAGTCATAAAATAATATTTAGTTTCTTGGCAGATCTTCACAGTAGCGGTTTGAGTTTTATTTTTAAACCATAGATTTTAAGTAAAAGCCTTCATGGGGCCTATCATAAATAATAAGGATATTTAGCCTTTGACTAAGATGTATATATTATTATACACATAATACTTCCGGGAAATAAATTCACTGAATAGGTTAGCACCGGATATTAGTTCAGAAGTCGTCAAAGGAGATATGAATCCTAAATCTATGGGATAGACTTTGTTTTGTACTTTTTAGAGAAAAAGAGAAGAGCTTGTAAATGTCCTTATCATTGCAAAATAGACTAAAAAAAGTACAGTGAAAATGAAAAAAGAAATTGCGATCTTGATCAGATGTGTTCGAAAAAAAACAAATTGCATTCTTTGATTTCAAATTTAGAACTCACGTGTTGAAATCACACCAAATTACTTGTTCTTTATTTGACCTATAACCACGTCGATAAGGTCATTTATGGCCAGTTTCCGTAGTAACTGAAGGTTAAGTGTGAAGCCATACAATTAGATTGATGTCTATAGTTTTTTCAATGTTCGTTGAAATACTCGTATCTCTAATGCTACCTTTTTCGTGGCATATTCTGTGTAAATGTGATTATGTCATTCAATTTATAGCCAGCGAACGCGACGAATGGCGTTTACTATATATGTGTGAATAGTTGTGGACTAGATATGTATACGTTTTCGTTATTTGTCATACTAGCCCGTCGTTGTAGAAAGTCCTATTAGTACCACCCTCAACCACCCTCAGCTCTTATGATAAGGTTGCCTAGAAGAGATCGCTTTTAGCGGTAAGGCGGCCTATTGTTGCATGTCTTATTAATTTGCGAGGTAACCTTCAAAAGGTTCCCAGTCTTTTTAGGGATGAAGGCCGGGTTATGTGGGAGATTTTGGCCGACTAAAACCTCATCGGTGGCCTTCATTGAAGCTGTATTGTATTTGCGTTTTTGGGGGTCAATCTTTATTGTTTGTAGTTTACTGGTTATCGCCAATGGCCTGTCTTTCCCTCTTCTAATGAAATCACTTGCTTGGTTATGTGGTAATAACATGGCCATAGCATCGCATACTAGGTTCTCTCATCTTATCAGCAATGCACGCAACCTTAAAGGTCAATGACTCTAGATTCCGCCATCGACTTTTAATGATCAGAAGAGACACGGCAAGTACTCAGTCCAGACTAAACGATTTGCTTCTTCTGGACCAGGTCGCGTGCGTTAGTTTTCCCCTCGATTATATTGTGAGTGTCTTCAAGGCTAGAATGAATAGGCTTTTAATAAGGTAGTGTGCTTTACCATCGCTGATTGTGTCGATGCTTTCCATCAGGATGGATTGAAATCAAGCACTGCGGCTTACATTGCGTAAATAATCAGGTACCTTACTGTCGGCTGATTTCGTATTTTTTTCAGCTTAAAATATTTTACTACTGGCGAATGCATCACTCGCCATCGAGTGGAATTTCCGTCTAGTTTAGGGAAATCTCTTATCAGTTTAGTTTATAGTGAGTTGCGTACCTTAATACCGTAGCGTTTGTCATTAAAGTAACAAACTGACTAGACGATACGTTATGCAAATATTGAATAGTAAATCAATTATATTTGAACATTCTATCGCGTTTATATCTGAGTGGCGAGGATGACCAAGTTATTGGTACAAAGTACATATTTACTTTAATTGTGTATTAATTAATTCGAAAAATAAATAACAGACTTTCCTTGTACAGCAAATTAAATAATATTTTAAAAAAAACTATTTGAGATTAGAACACTATTTTATTTAAATGGTTTGTATTTGGAATTGAATAGAATAGTCAACTGTTTAAATCCGAAGATAACTAAGAGCAAATGCAATTCCTGTACATTTTACGTTCTAAATATAAAATTATTATTTTATTTTAAAAATCGAATTATAAATTTTATGGTATCTATTTTTTTATGTATGTACATATTAAAATAATCTTTTTTTGTACGTGATTATTACAGATATGATGATATTATCATTAAAAAAGTTTTATTATCGGCCAGTACCCAAATTTTAAATATTTCTTCGAAATTTTAAAATGACTGATTTAAAGTATCGATGCGTTCTACAACAAAACAATTTATTTGTCAAATTGTCGCATTATCTTTGCTCCAAATTGCATTTAAATGTTTGTGCCCTCAATTTTAATTTTCCACAATTAACCTAGTGGGTTTTTTTCTTTGTTCCCTATTTGTGTTAATTGTACAAAAATTTGGGTTAAGTCAATAATAGGCAAGTGACGTGCGAAAACCGTTATCTTGTCCTGCATGTACGTGGAACTAATGGAACTAGGACCTTGGCAGGTCCTCTATCTTCAGACCACTGGCTAAAAATGCACATAAAATATCTTGCACAAGTTTTTCCAAGCATGAAATAGACAACACTACACTATAATTGTTAAAATCCCGCTTACTTAAGTACTTAAAGTACTTGCAATAGACATTCTGTCCTATGATCACATTTTACATCAAATAATTAGAAACAAAACCAGCTGGAAAAGCTGCTTAAAGTACATAAGTAAAAATTTAAAATTAATAAATGTTCAACAAAAAACAACAGTATTTTAAATTCAATTCTAAAAACGTCCAGTAATCAATTACAGAATACATAATGATTACAACAGCAACCTGCATGCAATTAAAAAGAAAAACAAACAGCGACCAAGGCACAAGTCAAAGTGCAAAGCAGAAGGTCGTTCACCTCAGCCGAAAACCGACACGTGTCAGCCAAGTACATCACGTAAGGGCTTAATAAATTAATAAACGTGTACGCATCATACATACTTAAGTATTTCAACAGTCCTAAACGCTTTTTGCCTCTGTTAAGAGAATATTTGAAATTCGAAACCTTTTTCTAAGAAATGTAGAGCAGACCTATCGATCTACATTATATATTAATCATGAACGCACATAGTATCGATTGTAAATACTTATAAATATAAAATTTTAACTCATTTAAAAATAGAACTAAATAGGTCTGTCAGAAGCATAAGGTGCGTGCAGATAATCTGAAATTAAAATTGGAAATAAGAATGCGTATTCTGTGCACTATTTTTTCTGTCCGTTTTTCGAGCATTCGCGCAATCTGACACAAATAACAGATGGCACAGAATATGGGTATATCGTTTAAAAGTCCGACTGGGGAAGCATCTGCCTATTTCATACAGGAGACTCTGCAGCCGAATACTTTCGAATGGCGTTGACGGATTTCTGTGATGAATACCGTAGCCAAAACCCTAGTTAATAACAAAAGTATTTAATAAATTGAACTAATATGCGGAATTGGTGGAAATGAACCACCTATTACATTAATTAAGGAGTGGTTTGTTCTGTTTTATAAAAAAAGAGACCATAATAAAAAATATTACGTTATGAGATCATATCCCACTGCTGGGTAAGATGTTCTCTGACATTCGAGTTAATAAGAGGTTAAAAGGATAATCCAATTATGAGGGTCTAATATTATTCAGATTTCTTTGGCCCAGACAAATTAATCAAATTAATTTTATGACCAACGGCTCGTCACTCGATTTTCATTATTCTTTCTTGGACTACTAAAAACACTTGATTTAGATGGACGCTTTAAAAAAATATTTGCTCTGGCGTCCTAATTTTCACTACTTTAGATATTAGATTTTAAAAAGAGGTAATTGTATTTTCCGGAAGCGACATCCAAGAATACCATATTGATAACACAATAATTTTATGTCCTGTTCAATGAGAGATAAAGATTATAATATTAAAATTAGTAATTTATATTTGGTACCTTATGGCAAGAATCTAGACTTTATTTACTGGTGATAGGGTATAAATTTTAACACGAAAGATGTTGAAACATTACGCGTTGAAATGTGGTAATTGAACGAATTTCGGGATTGTCGCCCGGCGAATTGGCCCCGGAGCGTGGGTTCAAGGCCGGGTGCCGCTAATTTCATGTTACGTTCACCTCTACATGACTCGTATTCTAGACGTTTTTAATTCAGCCAGTCGTAAAACCGTGTGAAATTACTTGTTTTTAAATGGAATAAAAAAAATGATGACAACGGTTGACACAATATGAATATTCGAAATTCGCTAATAGTTAATTTAAGAAAACCTCAAATAGAACACTCTTTTTTAGATTCTAACACATACACATTTTTTTGACAGTTTAATAACACTGTTTAATTCTTTAGCGATGATAGACATGGAAATTGGTGATAGCCAAAGAGCAACCTATCATTAAAAATTCTGCACAAGAAATTTTCGAACAATACTAAATAAGGCTCCCCTTAACTGGTTTTTGGCACTGGCCAAAAAATCTATAAACTATGTTTTTGCAATGGCCAAAAAGGTATGTTATCTATGGTCATTAAAAAAAAACATTCGCTCTTGATGTCATCGACCCGTGTCATCACGATGACGATGACGTCACAAACGCTTGTCACTTTTATTTTATGGCGCGCACCGAACTGTAGAAGCTCGCGTGTTCTGTTATTTATTATACCTAAATGGTAGTATTTTTAAATTTGGAACCTGTTGTTCTACACTTTTGTGGGCGGGGACATTAATTTATATATTAATGTGTTTTTCCTCCTTTTTTTCTGCCTTCGAGTCGACACAAAGTTTAACTACATCGGCCAGACGACTTACTTGAGTTTAACTAGACCGGCCTTAGTGAGCAAAATTATAATCGAAAGCTTGTTACGCGTGTAATAAGTCAGTAGTAACGTACTAGATATACAATATTTTTGAAGAATATATGCCTAATTTCTGTCTCTCTCTCTAATCTGTTTATTAAAGTTTATTGCAGAATACATAATATATATCATTATATGCATTTGAGTTTGCATACATGAAGATAAAATTGAAAAAAAAATCCATAACAAAATGAAAGGAAACATGTTAAAAATGAATCATTATATTTCTAATTATTACCTTAGTCATCGGTTCATTTGAACTTTGCAAGTGTCAATGACTTTTGACGCGAAACAAGTAGCAAGTCATGAGTTGATGACCAGCTGTGACAGTAGTCATTGTATACAAACATAGACCATTAGCAGCTACACACAATACATACATAATAATATGTACACATTGTGCTAATAGTGGAAATAGAAATAAAAACTATTAATATAATTAGGAAAAAAAAGTTTGACAGTTTTGCGAAGACAGTAGCGACACTGCGCTGCAAAAAAAAGTAAAATAACAAAACTTTTAACAGTATGTCATGTCATTGGCTCAGAGAAAGTACCAAAGGAGTTAGTATCGCGTCGATTCCCCGAACAAATTTTTCGTGGCACTTTTGCGGGGTGCGGGAGGCGAAGTAAACACACACAGATACACCTTCACGCATACCCACACTATAGTAAACTCGCAACACATTCAAAAATACACGCACACAAATAAAGAAAGACCTGACCATATGACCAAAAATTTGGCAGAGGGGGTTAGCGCATCATGCTCTTTCCAGTCATTGGACTCGCTTCAGAACCTTTGACCCTGAATATTTTAAAAAAATTGTTTTGCCGCCTATTTCTAACCCGGTCACGTACAGTACGGGACATCTTCAAAGTTCAAAGCGTAGCCTTCAGAGCCTAACAAGACCAATTATAAAACGATCCGTCACCGTGCAGCATCTCCAAACGTGAGGCAGACCAAAATATATTTGTCATTACGAGATTCAACCATTACATAATGACCTATCACAAAAAATCATTCCAAAGACACGAGAGGTCAATGTAAAATTGATGCATTCTAAATATAAAATGAAGAACACACTGTGAATCGAGGTCAATGGCCCGTGATGTCACTTGTCGACGTCACAAAACGTAAGGTATTACGGTTACGGTTGCGTTACGTGTGCGATTTCGCGATACGATCGCTAACGCGGTTACTGCTTGACCGATATTCGATCATTGTCGCTTGTGAATTAATAAAAAGTGACTGTAGATTTGGAGATGAACTACTTACCATTTATTATCTGTTAAAAAAATGTGTTCTATTTTTAAATTCTATTTAAGTATGTATTTACAAAAAAAAAAAAGTATTTAAGTATTAGTATCAGTTGTCTGGTTTCCATAGTACAGGCTCTGCCTAGTTTGGGATTGGATGACCGTGTGTGGATTGTCCCAAGATATTATTATTATTATTATAAAAAAATTTGCTTTTTTACTTTTACTTTAAATTGGTATTTTTTTAATGTTATATGAAACAATTGTGCCTTTTGGTTTACTAGGCCATCTAGAAATCGTTTCTTTTTAAATTAGATTTTATATTTTTACACTATATCTATATAAATATTGTACTTTTTGTTACTCAACGTTAAACAAACAAGGCTTGTCAATAGATAGGTACTATCGTGGTGAACCGCACTTTTATGTTATCGGAAAAAAAATCCTCAAGTTGCAGGAAAATCACAAGGAAAAATCAAATAAAGCCAGAAAGCAAAGTTATTTAATTAGGATATTTTTTTTTATTAAATTGATGAAAATCTAGTCTTAACGAAACAACAAAATATAAACTAATGGCATGAAGTTGTTTTTTTTTAATTATCCAAACGATGCTATCTATCCCTGGCCCAAATAGTTACAATCTGACCAAAAGTGACTTAATTCTTAAAGTATATGACAATTAGTGGTTAATAATAATTATGTTTTTTACACTAAGATTATCGTCCATATCTTATAAACAAGTACTATTAGTGATTATTAGTTTATTAAGAATTAAAGGTGCTTACAAACTAGAAACAAAATTAGTCCACGAATGTAACACGCAATAGAAATATGAATAAAAAAACTTGTCACACAGATTTTTAAATGTGTAGGTATATTTTAATATTATACGAAGTTATACAATTCGACACAAATGTAACAATTTATTTTTCTACAAAATATAACACGATTACAAAAAAGGGTACTTACTTACATAGGTCTTAAAATCATGATCTACGAGTTAGGTAAATTACTAAAAAAATATATATGTACAGTCGAATTGGGAACCTGTTCCTTTTTTGAAGTCGGTTAAAAATACAATGATTGAACAACATATTTTTTTAAGATTTTTTAATATTTTGTTTTAATGTTGTCGTTTCTGTGTCGTTTAAAACATACTGTATAACACCCCATACTCTTTAAATTGAAACTTATTTTTGACGAGTTGACATTTTGATCGTTCTTTACCCCGAGACCGCGATCAAAAGACTTGTGCAATAGAATTTCATTACAATACAATACATTAAAAATACAATAGGCTGGTCATCGACCGCCGCCCGCTCAGCTGATCCCAAGCCAAAATCTATATTAATTTGTACATTTATTATGCTGATACATCTATCCATTTATCTGTCTGGGAACTTCGTATCGACATTCAACGCTACCAAGGTCTAGAAATGCGTAAAAGAACATAATTACGCCATTTCTCCCTCAAATAACAAGTAAAACCATAGATTTATGATTGTTTTCACTACGTACCTAGTAAAACCAAAGGTAAAACGAAAAAAAAATATGTCAAATTAATCTAATTTTAAACTTCGAATTTTTTCTTCTACTGAAACAAGTAGGTGTTGAAAAGCTATTGTAAGTGGCCAGTGATTTAAAAAGGCCTTTGTAAAAGAACTGAAAATCCCGGTAAAAATAGTTGAATATCGAACGAACGCCGACGACGTAAACATAGGCGCGGCTATTTTAAATCTTCATGCTCAGCTTATATTTGGATTAGCCGCTATAATATAAAATCAAATTATCCGTACTTTAGGGCTGAGTTGAACAAAGTCGACGAAGCATTAGCCATTGAATAAATCATACGTTCACTAGAATGATTTATTCGACCGACGACGATGGCTTGTCGTATAAAATACTAGATTCTCAGAGAATTATTTATCGCCAAATATTCGAAACTTGAACACTTCCAACTTTGCATAGATAACTTTGCGAATAGCTATGCTGAATGGTACTTTATCCCTATCGGAATAGAGTATTAGATGAATATAATATTTAGTATTATTTATGTTTTTTGTACTGCCACTTCGGGCGAACGCGGTCGTTCACCCGTGACGTAATCCGTTAGATTAAAATTCAAAATTGGAATAGAGCCTTGTTACGAGAGCCTGTGGTGGGGGCGTTGAACCGTGACGTTTTGTGGGTGTGATCCTTGTCACGCGTATTTAAACTTTAGGAAGTTGTCTATGGCACGCAAATTACCGGCTGAATTATAATCATTCGATTTTTTAAAAGTGAGTAGGTACCTAATTTTAATCTAGCATTCAGTTTTAGAATTAAGAATAATGCAATTATGTAGGTATGAGCAATCACACATTTTCAAATATAAGTATAGATTTTAAAAGTGAAACATAATTTTCACTTTTTTATTACTTAAGTAGTTCGATTTTTAAACACATAACATTTTTAACCAGGACCAAATGCGAGTGTACGCAATTACTTTTTATATGCAACACAAGTGCATTAGCAATTTAACTCGTTAAAAAATACTGGCCTCTAATAACAAAAAACATCTGACCTTTACTGCGCGCATTTAAAAATTCATATTCATTTATTTCAAATAGGCATAACGTTAGCACTTTGGAACGTTCAATTTTTTTTAAAAAAGCTACTACCGTATCACAACGCGGCCTCAAAGTCGCGGCCTTTAAAACCCTAAATCTCAACTGCATAACTGTACCGAGGCCTTCGGGACCTAAAAGCTAAATTGCTGTCCGGCCGTTGATGACGTCACGCGCGCCCGTGATACAATTTCAACTTTGTACAAAGCATTTGGGGTCGACGACCCGTGACGTAGCGATCAGCTGACTGGAGTGCACCGGCCCGAGTCGGTGGCCTGCATACCGCTGTCTCTCTCTAACCGTTAGTGTGTATGTGTGAGACTTTGTACGAAACCGCTGAGCAGGTTCCGATGTGCAGTTTATTTTCGGATGTTTATAAAAGCTGTTTCTTATTTCGTTCAAGGAAATATTGCATTACTACGCGTTTTTTGGTTTTGTGTAAGAGGCGACTAAGGGAAAACAAGAAGACGGGCAGCAGCGTCTTTCTATTGGATTACCTATCATCTGTGCTGCCATCCCCAAGGCGCCTGCCAAACGTGGAGATTATAGCAACCCCTCCCTTCTAAGGGGGAGGCCTTTGTTCAGCTGTGGACTACTTTAAGCTGCTGCTGATGATGATGATGAGATACGAAAGATAGCTCTCTGGGCAATTTTCCAATAATTTATTTAATAAATTAACTTAGCGACGATAAAAGCAAGATGTTTGCCTGATGATAAGATACGCGCCTGCCTAAAAGCTGCACTGAACTGCCGCTCGTCACCCGAGACATTAGTTATTAAGTCCTGGAAATCAGCTACAGTGCCCTCTAATATGGTTGAGGGGAGTGATGGCTGCTGCTCGAGTCAACTCGTGCGCGGGTGCTGCGCGCGGGGGACTGGTCCGACTACTATCCCTTTGGCCGCCTAGTTTGTTGTAATTTTTGTCGTAATTTATTGTTTTCTTCTTTTCTCCCTTGCTTTATGTTTCGAACGGCAGGACACACTATCGCTAATGTCGATTCAATTGTAACAAAACAATGTTTAAAAAAAAGTGAAAAAATGACAAGCCCGCTGAGTTTCTTGCCGGATCTTCCCAGTTGAGGCCGCGTTGTGATCCGGTGGTAGCTTTTAAAAAAATGACCATTCAAAAGTGCGGCGGCTAAGCCTATTTGAAATAAAGATTTTCGAGTTTGAGTTTGAGTGCCCTTCACGCCGGAACACAGCAATGTTTACACACTGCTGCTTGGCGGCAGAATATCTGACACTGCGGTGGTACCTACCTGGACGGTTCCTTGCACAAGGAACCTACCACCTATTGAATTTATTTTAAATACAATAATTTTTTGAAGTATCGTAGCTAACTTTGAAAACAATTGTTCAGTACATTCCGGTTTTCGCAACCGATTGTCTATTGATGACATTTTACGAAATTGTTGGTTGTCCGCAGTCGCCATTTGGCAATATCCTTCCCGGTATTATTGTTACTGTACTTTTTCACGCTAATTTTCAATTTCATTGTTTCTTGCTGTAATTGTTTTAAATATTTGGTTATGGTTATTTTTTTGTCACACCCAAAGTGAAAAATCTTAAATCTATGGTCACACCCATATATTTCAGCAACCACTAATATGCTATCGATTTTAAATTTGGAATACTTTTTAATACTGCGTATCGCAAATGACTACACTATCTTTTTTTCTTTTACTTTCGTTTTTATGTGAATCGAAATTTAAAAATGAGACTTATACGAACCGAAATTTAAAAAAGAGACTTATCAAGTGGTGGTGTATCATATGAAAGAGCTTTATTTGCACATTACCGAACCAATTTTAATTTATGTTACGTAGTTTTTGGTTTATAAATAAAAATATATATACAGTCTCGATTCGACAATATTTTGGCAATATGGCATCACCATTATTATTATAGTCTAAGACGACACATTTTTTTTTTCATTCGAGATTGTTCACGCACGGCCCTCGCCTCTCTTACTGTTATCTGTGTTGTAATAGGAAAAATTTAAAACCGATCCTTACACGTGGCGGAATCACTAAATGTTTTATTATTAATGCAATTAAAATGCAATTAATTTACAATTTCGTTACAAAGTCATTATGCGGTATTCATTTGGGCTTAGTGGTTCAAGTGTATGTCTCTAGCAACATTACCTCAGGCTGAGACCAAATGAACAAGACCTTAATCTGAGACCTCAGACGATCATGTATTGCGGATGATGAGGGTTTTCCCAAGAAAAAAAAGTTGGCAACTGTCGAAAGACAATCGTGCGAGCACTTACCATGAAGCAAAAGCCCTGCTCACTGATGGGGGGTTGACCCCCCCCCCCCCCCCCTTGCCTCCAATATGGTTGAGGGCAGATGACTGATTACTCGAACATCAGCTATTAAGCTAACAATAATACCAACCATTGTTTTTGTCCCATTGTTGGGCACGGGCCTCCCCTCAAAATGAACATAGGCCATAGTCCACCACGCTGGCCAAGTGCGGGTTGGCGGACTTCACACGTTATTCGAAAGCTAGTTAGGCTTTCTCAGACATGCAGGTTTCCTCACGATGTTTTCCTTCACCGAAAGCTAGTAACAATCGCATAAAGACGATTCGCACATGATTCATTAAATAAATCAGAGGTGCGAGCAGGGGTTCGAACCTGCGCACCTTGTTTCCAAGGCGAGCTGTTACAGCTACATTAAGCTGATTATTGAGAAGAAAAGAAGAAAAATATTTATTTTGACATACACAAAACAAGGTACCCAATGAACATTAAACACACAGAAGATAAAAAAGGAGACATACAATGGTGCAAAAGAGAAATATCTATATCTATACTTATAATAAAACTGTAACAGGACCAATTCTGTACATTGAAGATATTTTGAAAATTATATTTGGAGGGCATTCTATAATCGATACTGAGGCCGAAAATGTATTTTTTTTAATTTTTGTCTGTCTGTCTGTCTGTCTGTATCACGGCTGAGCATCCGACGCCGAAACTACTGAATGGATTCAAATGAAACTTGGCATGATTTGAGATCTTACTACGAGGTAGGACATAGGATACTTTTTATCCCGTAATCTAGCACGGTTCTTTTGGGAGAGGGGATTAAAGTCAAAATGGGTACTTGGTTATACGCTTGGTCCGATTTTATAAATTTTTCTTTATAATATAATAAATATTAGTAAGGAAACACTCATAGAGAGTTGTTATCAAGGTTTTGTAATCGATCGGGTTAAGCAACGTTGGGTAAGGTCATTAAATAGATGGGTGACCGTTTAACGCCATTTGAACTAAACGGGTCCGTACTTCGGAGAGCAAGTAAAAAGTGGGTCCCAGTTTTTAACTAACTATAAAAAAGGAGGTTATGTATTCGATACGAATGTCTGTTATTAAAAGTTTAGTTAACGTAAAAATAGCGCAGGCGGAGCTGCGTGGGTCAGCTAGTTTACAATAAGACTTAAAAGTCGGACATAACAGAGACTGACCTTAAGGTGACCTTAAGCCAGTACAGATCGTATTGAGCAGTATTATTTTAGCCATATGTTTTGTTGTACTTCCCTGCTATTTTTCCCTATTTTTTCACCAACGAAGCCACCGAGATTTGTCTCTTGGCGAGTCTCTAAACACTACACTTAAAAAAAAACCACTGCACTGTCGTGAGAGCAACGAATTTAATTAATAACTAAGACGGAACTTAGGAAGATACTAATTCCATTAGAAAAGAAGTTTTGTTATACTATTTAATTTAGAGATGTCACATTCCCTCTTCAATGCGAATAGTTTATTTCTTCGATATCCTTACTGAATATATTCACACCACTACAAAAGGGCTCGGGTAGTGTATTGAACAGGGCTGGTTCCCGCACGCACACCCACACACACAAACGTACAAATACAAGTCATCGTCCGCGCTCCGACCTTGCCGCGGGGTCGACGAACTCACCCGCGACCAAAAATGGCGTTCTTATCAAATTCCGTTTTTGAAATGGAATTATTTCTATTATTCGGCCAGTAATTGTGTAGTTGTTCCAATTTTAAAAATTATTGTTTTTTTTTTATATTGAATATAATTTAATTACTAACTGGAAGTCTAGTAATTTATTTTACAAATGTTTATGTAAATTTAAGTGGTCAGTGCATTTTAAATTCTATTTAGGGCAACATTTCTCAGTCAAGTTCAATTTTAACCCGTTGAATATGCGCTGTCTTCTGTCTATCACGATATTACTCTGATTGTAGGTGACATTTCTTTTTCATAGGTTAATAGTTTACCCGACTGATATTTTAAGTCTAATTATTAAAAATAAGAACTAAAAGTTAAAATTTTTGATATTTGTTTTAAGTTTTTACTGCCTACAGGTTTTATAATTGTTTCTTTTTTCTGTTGTTGCAGCTCAAATTGAGATTATACCATGCAAGGTGTGCGGAGACAAGTCGTCGGGGGTGCACTATGGGGTCATCACCTGCGAGGGGTGCAAAGGATTCTTCAGACGATCACAAAGCACAGGTCGGCTTCAAATATTCACCTTCATTTGTTTTTAATGTTATTTTTTTATTTTACTTTCCCCATTATCCCCATTTAAATACCAAGAAATAATTTTAGCAAGTAATTTATTTTCTTTTTACTTTTACTAATTAACTAGCTGACCCGCGCAGCTTCACCCGTATTTACAAACCTTTCTCTTGAATCACTCTATCTATTGATGAAAATTGCATTAAAAACCGTTGCGTAGTTTAAAAGATCTAAGCCTACAAACAGCGGGAGCGACTTTGTTGTATACTATGTAACCATAACTATGTAATGTAAAGATGACTTTGTTTGCAGATTAAATTGAAATTAATTCATTTTAAATTCAATTGTAACTAATTTATTAGAAGTTTAAATAGTAGCATATAACCCCGTTTTCAATATCTCACTAAACTCGTACTAAATATAAAATATTAAAAAGTCTATTATTTCTTGGTACTACTTAATGTTATTAACTTAGTATTTCATGCAAGCATATCATTTCGTACACATCATTTTGTAACATAATTCTTCCATATCTGTCATTTAAAAAATATAATGAATTCGAAATTCAAACGGGAAATTTCGATATTCCCGTAGGAAGTTAATGTTCATTGGGACTAATAAAAAGGCAAGAGGCTCATCGATGGTTATTGGTTACAACACGCGTTCTCTTTTCAAGACGAGGGAAATGACGTTATTCTTCTTTCTCATTTCCCGTAAGACCATTTGGTAAGCGCTCATACACCACTTACTCTCAACTTTGTAATCTGGGTAAAAATAGTAAGAAATTCCGGTCATTTAAAGTCCCACAGTAGATTTTCGTGCCGTTGTCAATACATTGGACCCCCGTCCAAGATAGAGTTAGCAATTACCATCAGTTGGGATCACGGTTCAGCAATAGCATATTAATTAAAAAAATGATATCTTCAAAATTAAAAAAAAATGATGATAGCTTGATATCTTCACATAAAATACAATATGTCCTCTTTTGGTCTCTCGTCATATATCATGCAACTCAAATTCTTCCTAACTAATGGCTCCTACATGCATGCTCGAAATAATATCAAAAGTCCAAAATTCTTCCTAATTAGTTAATATTTTTTTTCATTTCGCATATTTATTTCATAATTCATGAAATGCTCGCTAGAAAATAAAATTAGCTTGACTGAACCTAAATAAAAGTAAAGTATTAGGGGTGGAAGTATTAGGCATCTTGCAGAAGACTTGAGGTAGCCAGAGCTGCCGGAATTATGAGGAGTTTCAGTACTGATACTTTTGGTTCCATTGCAGTCATTTCTTGTGTTGTCAAATAGATAAAGCGCCCGCTTTATCATCTTGTGTGCATCGCCGATTGTCTTAAGTTCTAGCTTATATAATTAAAAAAACACACACGTTTTTGGGTTCCAAACCTAAAAGCTTGAAAAGGAACCCGTATACTGTCGTTTGTCTGGCTGTCTGTCTGTCACAACACCTATATTCACCTATTTCAGGAACTACTGATGCTATCGTTTTGAAATTTACAGCAGTTTTAGTTCTGACTTACCCAACCGCTTCGCAAATGAAAACTAAATATTTTAATTTTTTTTTTTTTTTTATGGGGCGTCAAAAATTCATAGTGAGAGGCTACTTCCAATGGGGTATCATATGAAAGGGCTTTATTTGCACATTTCAAAACTTATTTTTATTTTCGTTACGTGGTTTTTGGCTTATAATCAAAAAATACAAAAAATATACTATCCCCATATCTACGAAGTTTGTGGAGGGAAAATCTGAAATAATTATAGGTAATAAAGTAAATTTTACTAGTATCCTAAAAACAAAACTATTTTTTTTGCTATCTGAGGTGTTAGACGAATAATAAAATAACTTTAATATGTCCTTGATTTTATTTGGTTATTAAACTTATCACTCCCGCTAACTATATAGTAGCCATACTAGCAGTTATTGTAGATGTACCAGTACTCTAGATAAAACAAAATTATAATCTTCAAAATTACTTACCAAAAACGGTCTCACTTTCACTGACCCGAATTTATAGACTTCAAACTGTATTACTCCATATGCGTATGTTTTTCGACCCAAGGTAGACATATTAGGCTAGTTATCCATGTAAATTTAATTATATATGTATACGAGTTTAATTTACATAGACACGAGTTTATTTTTTCAAACATTCTATTGAGTATGTAAAGAATTACGTAATTACTACGGTAAACTTTAACTGTCAGTATTGTTTGGTGGTTCAATAGTCGTCTTGGTATTTAACCTATTATATTTAAAATTTATTTTTTTGCCTTAAGGTCTCGAAACCAAGCCATAACATAAAAAAATATTTAATTACTTCTGCTTCGTTTTACATTTTACATAATTTCATTTTAAATAGATTTATTACATTTTAAAATTAGAATGTGATTCAATATTTAATAATAAGAATAGTGTATTTAATTTGAATAATGAGAAGCATTTGTCCATTTTAAAATTGGAACTAAATCTTAATTTTAAACTTTGTTTTAAAAAATGGTTTGAAATACGACTACCGTACCTACTCCCGACTGCCGTACACTCCACTTTTATGACGTCACACCGCCATTTTAACAACACACAGGCACGAACTCGGATCTATTTTCAAATTGCCCCAACCTTTCGAACAGCCCCTAATTTGGCGGTATACTAACGCATGGCGACCGTTTCCAGTGGTGAACTACCAGTGCCCCAGAAACAAGGCGTGCGTGGTGGACCGGGTTAACCGCAACCGCTGCCAGTACTGTCGGCTGCAGAAGTGCCTCAAGCTCGGCATGAGCCGTGACGGTAAGTACAAACAAATTACACTTTACCTTTCCTTTCTTGTGCATGAAACTGTCCACCACAGTGCAAAATATTCCACTGCAAAGCAAGGTGAAGAGCATTGTAGCTGTTCTTGATAACAATCTCGGACGACGAGCGGCAGTGCAGTACTGTCAATAGACCTATCACTTACGATCAAGGAGTGTAGTGTAGTACGGGTTTTAATAGTTAGCGAAACCGATCAAACTGTCTTTTTCTCGAACGTGATTTTAATCGGAAATTAACGCGATATACCTTATATTTTGGCTTGACGTTTCGGCTGGTACAACCCGGCCGAAACGTCAAGCCAAAATATATAATGACGTCAATCCAAAATATATAACGATAATGGAACGCGAAAGTCTGAAAGTAACGATAATGGAACGCGAAAGTCTGTCTTTTTCTCCCGTACTTTTTACTGGTTTTAGATAACAACCACATGATGGAGGTAACTGAAAGTTTGATCGATTTAGATAACCAACAAAACGCGTACTTGACAGCGAAAGTCTCACTCATCTGCGACTCCAGACAGGCGGACTGCCTTTCAACTGCACACCGACGGAAAATTTGAATTTTGAATGCAGTTAGTATGACTGCAATACAACTGCAAACCCACCGTGCAGCCCTATTGCAGTCGGTGTGCAGTGGCTTAATAGTCGTATAAAAAAAATTTTCGCCATTTCTTTGTTGGTTCTTAGTTAGTATGGGCGTTTCTTATGGTCGTGATGGTTTCCGAGTCTGTGTTATTATTGTATTTGTCTTAAAATACTCCAGCAGCCAAGATTCTGGAACTATGCTAAGCAAGTGGCTTGTCAATGAATTAATTAACTGAAGGCAGAACAAAACAACGGTTAAAAAATATATATAACTGCTCAATAACGTGCCAACCCTGCACACGGCACACATGCAAAAGTCTACTCTTTATCGCAATAAATAAAGTTAAATCTTCAATAACAAGTAATAAAACGGTATAACGTAATAGCAAGTTAAAAATAATATTGAATCACACGTGCAGCTATGAGGAAGCGAACGGACGGGGTCAACGGCCTCTTATCAACACTGATAAGGCCCGTGAGAGCTTGGTAGGAGAAATAAAGGATGTTATATAAACGTAAGAATAAAAATGGATTGTAAGAATTGCGATCGTGAAGTGTGGGAATCGAGTACCGGGTTAGGAAATTTATGTATTTTTATTTTACATAATGTTGTTTTCATGTTAAAAGTCCTAATTAAGTCAATAATGGTATTAATGATAGGTCAGTGTTTTATCAGATCAGTTATAACGAAATACGTCACTGTATTTTTGATAGCAAAGTTTCTGCTACTCGACGCTAGAGGCGCTAGTAGTGCTATTTACTATTTACCCAATTGCAATAAAAGGAGTCTTATTATTTTTTTTAATTAAAATAACATGAAGTAACATTTAATATTTTATATCTAAGTAATAAACTGTGTGTTTGTATATTAGATAGACATTTATTATAAGACAGCGCAAACGCCATTCAATATAGATTGAATGGTGAGTAACGTAAACCTCCATCTCAGTGTTGCCAACACCTATAAATTAGAGTCGTTAGGCTCAACATCAAAAGCCACTGAATCTTATTCTACTCCCGATTTCGTTCTGGAAGGGACACAAGTCCGTCAGTGGGGGCTGAAAGGGGGTGTGTAATTTTGTGAACAATATTTTTTTGTCCCTTAGACTTAAGGCAAACGCCTTAATTTCTAGCGACAAAGACGCTAAATTGGCAACACTGCCACACCTTAAGATCACATCACACTATCTTATGCAGGGGACTGTGCACGCACCATCGCGTTACCAGATATTCTGCCACCAAGCAGCAATGTGTAAACATCGCTGTGTCCCGGCGTGAAGGGCACTGTAGCTGGTGAAATTACCGGACACAAGAGACTTAATAGCTAATGTCTCTTGTGACGAGCGGCAGTGCAATGCAGCTGTCTATAGGCAGGCGCGTCGCTTACGAGCTGGTTACATCACGTCACTGCATAAAAAAAGGTTTTTTTTAACCCGTGCGCATGCAACATGTCATATTTGGCCTCGGGGCGTGCATAAGAAGCGCATGCATAGCGAGACGCCACTCGAGCGTGCGGTGACGACGCCATTGCGCAACACTAACAATTAGTGATGTGCCTTTCGAAATATCGATTGTTCGCTTGTCGTATGGTTAGTGGCCAATGTGCTGGCTTAGCACGATGTGCAAATCTTAAAAAAAAGCAATATTACCTAATGGGAAAAAACTGCTGAAAACCGACCTGCCCCTTCGAACACCACAACGAACGACAATTGGCTATTTTTCATCTGTTCACCGAGTGGGCGGCCTACCTACGCTGCGTTTTCTGGTCCGTGGTCGCCACTCGAGAACCTTTTTTCGCCAACGGTTATCGGTTCTTCGTCATCACTAGCTACACACACTAGTTCATCCGAGTAGGATTGTTCGGAATACCTCTTTGTAGTTGGATCGACCTAACTGGATAGTTTGTAATTACTTCCCATATTTTTTGTAAATGTTGTCTTGTAGGATAATTCAAATCTTATCGATACTATACAATAGTGTCGATATCAAACTGTTCATCACTACGAGTTGTGCAATATTGCAATTATGCACCGTAACATAAACACATCCAAGTTTTTACACTGCACTCACACATGCGACGTGGCGTACACGCGAGCACACGCTCACAGACACAAGAGACGCGTTTATGTAACACGCACTAATTCAAGATATGCTAATGCCCCATATTTTATCGTGCTTGGAAGTAAACCTACTTGTTAACAATATAAGTATATTGTTTAAACAACTTCGCACAGTTGCATTTATTCATCATCATCAGCCGATAGACGTCCACTGCTGGACAAAGGCCTTCCCCTTGGACCCTTCCAAGGGATTGCAATAAACCCCATGCTTGGCAGGCGTCTTGGGGATTGTATTATAGGTGGTAGATAATCCAATAGAAAGACGCTGCAGCCCGTCTTTTTGTGTACCCTTAGTCGCTGGAAGAGATGGGTTGGTGCTATTCTTCCCCGGACACCCCAGGGATCATTCATTACTTTACAATTATTATTTTGGGCCGAGACTTAAATAACTAATGTCTTGGCAGTGTCTATAGGCAGCAACTGTCTAAAGGCAGGCCTTACCATGAGGTGCATGACTTAATTCTTCCGCCAACAAGTTTAATAAAAAAAATACTGACTGGTTTGACTGGCCTGTTGGTCAAGTAGTTAGAAACCCTGGCCGCTACGCAATATATCGTTAGTTCAATTCCCACCTTGTGTCTGAGTATTATATATCTACATATATAAGTATTTGTATCCACATCATTGTACCATAGCCCCGGCTCTTGTTGGCCATTGTCCCGGGATATTATTATTATCACTATGACTTCAAGTCCAGACTTGGTATAAGGTTCTGTATGTTGGTATATACAGCGTTTCATACCCAAATGTGCCTCGCATAATATTGATTTAAAACCAATACAAATATTTCTCTGACACGTATACAGTTCAAAGACTCCTTTGTTTCCTACTAACAGACGTTACTATTGTAACAAAACTTTGAAAAACGTTATTGTATGAAAAATAATCTAGGACGACATATCCATAACACAAGACCCCTCAAACCATACAAACACAACCAAATGACAGCTCAAGTTATAATAGCTAACGTTCATTGAACCAACAAAGAAAATTCATAGGGCGAAATATCAACATAAAAAGCGTAATGAAAAAAAAATTAAACCTATAAAATTAAATAGGCTGTTTGGATTCTTATTACACTGAGCGCGGTGTTCGTAATTTAAATCTGTCGTATTACCAGCCAACGGGACCGAACCGCGTTACGTAGAGAACTATACGTCACATGTACTTACGTACTATACATACACGCGACGTCAGAGTTCGAGAGTTCGTTGTTCCACTAGGCAGTGTGCCAACGGCCGAAGTGTCCCGATCGCACACATGCAAGCAGGCTACGCGTAACCGAGCGCACACAGCCAATCAAGGCCCGTTTGTCCACGCACACACACGCACGGAACGCGTTTCGCACACATCCACAAATCGTGCGAGGTATTGAGTAACGAACCGATGCTAGGTGTCATTGAGAACATAATTACATTGTATTGTTATGTGCTTAATGATTATAGCTGTAGGTTTTTTCGTCGTGTGATTATCGAACAGTCATGGGAACGTTGCGAATATCGGAATCTCTGTTATATCATTATTTTTTGTGAGGCGCCGCGGGCGCTTGTAGCGGCGAATAGTGGTACTAATCACATTTTAATTTTGCAGCGGTGAAGTTTGGGCGGATGTCGAAAAAACAACGTGAGAAAGTCGAGGACGAGGTTCGGATTTATCGCGCAATGAGGGCGTCAGAAACCACACCAGACTCTGTATACGACGCACAGCAACAGCCGAGTTCAACTGACCAATTCCATAGTCATTATAATGGGTAAGTACCGCCATCTATTGTTCAATATCAGACTTAAAATATTTTATTGAAAATGTAAAGGTATAACGACGGAGCTTTCTTGTTAGTCGTTCCGTAGCATAACCGTTGTAATTCATTACTGTACTAACATCAATTGGTGTCAGCGGTGCATCAGACGCTGTCATTATTCTGAGAGGCCAACGGTAAATTGTCGGTGACAGCATGCTGAATGCCACTAACGGTAAATTGTAAATACTGCCACCTAGTATCCGCTAGCGGTACTAAATATTTCTCAGTATAGAAACATTTTTTGCAATGCGATTTACTGTTTGTTATTCCCAGTTCTTTTATATGTTTGTAATTAATCTGAAAGTTAAGCTCATGATTTAAGATTGAAAGAATGGGTACTTATAGAACTTGATAATAAAATCAAGTTTCGGCTTAGTTATTGCGCGTTTTTAGAGGGGTTCCACAAACCCCATACTTCGCAGGCGTCTTGGTGAACGCAAAGATAGACGTTGTTGTCTGCTTGTTTTCCCTTAGTCGCCTCTTACGACGCCTTATTATAATAAAATATATGTGTCTAAAATTATACCAGGTAACCGGTGGATTCAAATAGCCAAATGTCGTACATTGTGGCGTACTAAGTAGGAATCCTATGTTCAGCTGTAAACGTCTTCCGGCTGGTGAAAAAAATTGACATATATAATGCACCATTTTTTTCATCATTACTAACTGCAGTTCATTACTTAGTATATATGTTAGCGCCATCTACCGACGGGTAGCTATACTAAACAACCCAATATGGCCATTTATTCCCAGGTATCCGGCATACGGCTCTCCTCTCTCGCCTTACGGCTACAGCAACGCTGGGCCGGCGGCGTTATCGTCCAACATGAGTGGGATGCAGCCACAACCACCGCAACAACAGCCGTACGACGTGTCCACGACGGACTTCGCGGACTCCACGACGTATGAGCCTAAACAGACTACAGGATTCTTGGACCCGGATTTCATCAGTCACAGTAAGTATTTTTTTAAAGTCAAGTAGTCGGATAGCAAGAAAAGGTGAACATTATTTGTATAGATAGTGGCGCTACCTACCGACCGATAGCACTGAAGATAGTAACATTATTTTATTATTCGAATTTCGAAGTGTATACGGACATGAACTATCGCGGTCATGAATGCTGTACCAGTTTTTAATCGAAATCGTTTGATGGACGATACGTGCGCTTACTCCGCCAGTACGTTCTTTGTGCCGGCTCGTGCAAGCGATTATCGTTCTAAAGGTGATACACCGTTCGTGACCGTGAGAGTACATATAAAGAAATAGATAAATTTGCAATTCTATGGTCAGAGTTGGTAGTTATTTAAAAAAATATTTATATTTTATATCTTGTTATATAATTAAAACAACGCCGTTAGCACACTATACCGCACTCAGAGTCTATAATCATAATCTTTTTATTATTAATAACGTGTAATGTATGTTATTCTGCATGAAATCACTGAGTGACAAGATAATGGTTCATTAATGGACTTAAGACCGCTAGCCAACCAATTATCGCTGTAGCTACTATAGTTAAAATATTTTAATCATGTATCCCGTCTCAAAATATTTAAATTTTTACGACCACCACCGGACGCGCGGATCCACCAAGCCTAAATTTAACCCTAACTTATAGACGAACAACAAAAAACAACAACGATCCGACCGACCGGCTCGACGTCCACCACAACGACAACAACGCCAACCACGTCCATGCGGCAAACGACCATAAGCGAGGCGCCTCGACGGATAGACTTCGACCGTTACGAGGACCGCATCCAATCGCCCGCGTCAATATCTAGCGGCGTTATAAACATAAAACAAGAAATAAAGCCAGAAACAACCATCGGCGTTGACAATTTGGTCGCCAGTTATGTGGACTCAACGACATTCTTGCACAGTCCTTCCAATATCCAACACAGCCCGATGGACATCCAAAATTCGGTTCTGGTCAGCGGTCAGAATACGGTGTCGTTAACTAGCGATGATTTGAGTCCGGATGACATGACGTCCAGCAGTGGGCATGGAAGATTGATGGATCCGTTGAATTTGAACATGTCCGGGATGGGTATGGTGAATCCCAACGCCGTATCGAATAGAAGACAAGGGTCGAGTCACTCGTCGAATGACGACCTGCCTTGTAAGTTGAACCCGGTCGTTGTTTCATTACTGCTATCATTTATGTAGTCAGCACTTTCTGTTTTTTTATAGCTAGTTTTTATAATTTTAATATTTTTTGTATCAAAAGAACACGATCTATTTAATCAATCGCCCGATAAGTAAAAGTATGTATTTAGTGAAATTGCGTACATGCAATAAGTGTTAATTGTTAAATTTAATGCCTTAATAGCAAATGCGGCCAAAAAGGATGAGCTGTCAATTAGTCATTTTTGGTCACATATTTGCTGTTAATAATAATAATAATAATACCAGCCCTTGTTTATGTCCCACAGCTGGGCAAGGGCCTCCCCTCAAGATTAGGGGGCTTAGGCCATAGTCCACCACGCTGGCCAAGTATGGGAAGGCGGATTTCACACGTCATTCGAGAGCTAGTTAGGCTTTCTCAGACATGCAGGTTTCCTCACGATGTTTTCCTTCACCGAAAGCTAGTAACAATCGCACAAAGACGATTCGAACATGATTCATTGAAGAAATCAGAGGTGCGAGCCGGGGTTCAACCCGCGCACCTTGTTTCCAAGGCAAGCACTCGCCCACTGAGCTGTTACCGCATATTGGCTGTTAAAAAACTTAATATAAGCCAAACTTATTACAATATTTCTTATAGAGGCTTTTAATTTTTGTACTAAAAAGGTATTTGTAGACGCAAGACAGATATTTACCCGCAAAGCAACTGTAATCATTGGGCGGAGATGACCGTGCGATACTTATTAACTAATATCTTATTTGAGGAGCGTAGGAAGGTATGCCGCTTACAGTCATGCAAACGTCTTGCTTGTCTTGCCACTGATCAGTGGGCCTAGATAAGATACAATCGCTTCATATAGCGATTCTATTCTTTAATTCGCTAACGTTGTCAATTCCCTATAATTTGTCACGTGATTTTTCTATGCCTTATGTCATTCTTTTTATTTTATACTTTCTATTCTCGTTAACGCTTTTAGAAATGTTACATAGTCTAGAGGGCCAGAAGCAATTCTAATAGCTTCAAATCTTCTATATTTATTTATATATATTTTAGAAGGTAACTGCGCATTGCTCATAGTTGACTATGAGCGATGCGATTACCTTACAAAGTTCGAGAGCTCATGTTGATTTCAACAATATTTTACGAGCGTATTGGACTTACTAGATGAGTTAAGAAAAAAAGTGTCAATAGTGTAAAGTTTATTGTCAATAAATTTACCATCTTTTCTCTATTCTCTTCAAATATATGCCACTCTGTGTCCATTGTACGCTGTAGTGTTGACCGTGGTTCGTCTGAAATGGCCCAAATCATTTTATCCTATGCGTCTTTGAATATTTTCTCTTAGATTAATGAATTTTATGTCCTCCAATGGGCTCATTCCCATAACCATTTCCTTTTCTATACGACATGACTCATGACCTACCTATTTATTTAGCTCATGTAAATTCGCCTTAGGTTCCTTTTCCCTTTTTTGGTCGTATGGTAAGTGGCCAACCTAGTATCAGAGTTCTTCACGCTTCCTTTAGCCCTCTGACTTGGCTTATCAACTGCTGTCTCGATGACAACAAGCACGTCTTATCTATTACGTGCACGGAGACGCTGAGTTCAAATGCCACAAAATGATCACCCAGCTAAGGAGGTCCTTGCCTGACGTTTGCTTAAACGACTGATCTTTTACCGAACAGTGATTGCAACTGGAAATGAGTGCCTGCCTTTTCCCTTAATATTGAATATACAGTAATAATAATAATAATATAGTAATTTTACCGCGAACCCAGCCACATTGCTACACGGGTTCTGTTTGCAGTTGTCATCTTTAACTACGATGAGTGGAATCGGGACGATGGGCAGGGTTAGACAACATGGTATCAGACAGGCTGAAATTGAAAAAAATAATATTTTTATTTCAATCTAATGGAGTCAATTAGTTTATTAATGATACAAGGGATCAACATCAATCGGAAGACGTTCTCTGCTGAACATAAACCTCCTTCTTGGATTTGGCTATTTGCATCCACCGGTTGCCTGCGACTCGTACAATTTCGTCGGCCTACCTAGTGGGAGGCTTGCCTAGGCTGCGTCTTCCGGTTCATGGTCGACACTCAAGAACCTTTCTTCCGCATCTCTTATCAGTTCTTCAAGGGATATGGCCTGCCCAATGCCATTCCAACTTTCAGATTTTGAGAGCTATGTCGGTGACTTTGGCCCTTCGGCGAATTTTCTCATTCCGGATTCAGTCACGCAAAGAACCTCCGAGCGTAGCTCTTCTGACACAAGGAATATGGACTGTGTATTATAGGTGTAACTGTGCGATAGCAATAGGGACAGACGATGGTACATCTTAACCGCCAGTAAGGTGCCGTCTCATAAGGCAAACATACTCCAATAAGTATACATTTTGATGGATTCCAAAATTGGATTGTATAGAATTTATATTGATTGGGCAGCGAGCCCTTGATCATCAGATCACAGATGTAAAAACTGTTATGGGTTATTTTACTTACGCCAACATGCAATGAGGCAGGTTCCTATTAAGAACGCCGATAAAGGGTCGACAACCATCACTGATCGGTTCTTTATAAATATAGCATGATCTTTATTTAATAAAACAGTTCAATTTAGCTCCTTGCTAGTTGTTAATTAATCTAGTTTTTTGATAAAATAATAAAATAATATGAGAAGATTCATCTTTGTGGTTATTAATGACATATAATTGAAATGACAGTAATGCCATCAGATAGATTTAAGAGAGAAAAGAGAGATTAAAGAGAATTTATTACTACGATTATTGTTAGGACTTACTACTTAGAAAATTAAAATTGTAGTGAACTTGGACTTTTTTTATACGGTTAAATAGGTTGTTTACATTGAGGTACCTACATTTTTTTTGGAAAATCTCTTGTTTTGTTCTAAGATTTATTTATTATTGGATCAATGTTGTATTGTTTTAATTTTATAAGTTTTATATGTTGCTCACGGCTATTTTGTGTTATTTTCTTTTTTTTTAAGATTTAAGTAAAAAAGTAATTGGTTTTAATTTGAAAACGATGTATTCTGTAGAATGTGTATGTAGCGCCTTCTATTTTACGTTATAATTTGCTATTAAATTTGGAAAGTATGAAATTTTGTTATAAAAATCTCATTTTTATTATTTTTAAAACAGTGCCATCTGTTGACCAATAGCTAAAGTTTGTTTTATCTCTTTGCAGCGGAAGGTGACATCAGCAAGGCCCTAGTGAAAAGTCTGGCAGAAGCACACGCAAATACCAATCCGAAGCTAGAATACATACACGAGATGTTCAGAAAACCTCAAGATGTGCCCAAGTAAGTAATAATACTATATAAATACTATATAATATTCTTTTGGTATTTAAAAAATGGTAAACAGCGCCATCTATCAACTTTTTTTAATAACTAAAACAGGCTGAAGTTTTATTTTTAAATTATTTTCGTGAAGTTGACCCGTATTGCTGAGCAAACAAAAAAACTACAAAAAGAGAGCCATTTACATTATTTTCTTTCTCTTTCCTCCATATACTGGGAACAGTCAATCAAATACATGGTAACGGACACGCCCGCCTAAGACAGCTGCATAGCATGCATGCGAAGACGAAAAACGGGGTAACACAAAAAGTCGCCAGATTTAGTGCGGTCTTTGCAGTACTGGCAACATTGTTAAGCCCGCCATTTTGTTACGTAACAAAATGGCGGTCTTAACGTTTCGTCTTCCCCCCACTTACCCTATATATTTATCACGAATTTATATTTCCTTTTTATATACAGTTGACATGAGAACCTCCTTCTTTTTTTAAGTCTGTTAAAAAACTAATTAGTTTTTTTTTTAATAGGTAGGAGTCTTCTAAATTATACCCATACGAAGCTTGAGCGGGTTGCTAGTTAAATTATAACGCGGGTTCGAATCCCGCAAGTAGCAAAAACTTTATGCAGTTATTTCTTACTGGCTAGCACAATGCAGGCCGATCACCTGATTGTCTGTAAAGTAAGACGATCCATGCGTCAAATGGGAATCTAAAAAGTCAGTCCTGCACCCGACCTCTCCCCGGTCGTGTCGGTCCTCCGTCCCATCGGATTATGAGAGGTAAAGGAAGGGAGAGTGCACTTGTGTCTACGGAAGCACTTGTACACTACAATATCACAATAGATGGCTGATCTTGTGAAAGATTGGCCGCCGTGGTAGTATTATATTATAAATTAACTGTATTCTCTTCTTCCACAGAATTTTATATTACAGTTCTATGAGTTACGAAGAGATGTGGCTGGATTGCGCAGATAAGCTCACCTTGATGATACAAAATATAATAGAGTTCGCGAAACTGATACCAGGGTTCATGAAGTTGACACAAGACGACCAGATCCTGCTACTAAAGTCTGGTGAGTATCTTTGAAAAGACTATTTAATATTAGTTTTTACTGTACTCGTTTTAGGGTTGTATTTTCAACCCCTTTTTTTACAACCTTCGATAGATCCCCGGGATCAATGGGGGTCAATCATATACCCCATATTGGATTCTTACCTACTAAAAATTGTGTGAAAAAATGTTCTGGTTTGGGTGTGGTATACCCCTAGTATATTTTTTTCTCCATAATTAGGTAAGTATATGCTATTTATTCTTCGCAGGTTCGTTTGAGTTGGCGATTGTCCGACTCTCGCGGTTAATCGACGTGAACAGGGACCTGGTGTTGTACGGAGAGGTGGTGCTGCCCATCAGGGAGTGCGTCCACGCACGGTTAGTAATTAATTAATTTAATACTTTATTGTACTAATGAAAACAGTAGTATGGAGAATGTACTCTCGTGGTCACAAGCGGTGTATCACCTTTAAGACGACAATCGCTTGCACGAGCCGGCCCAAAATACGTGCGGACGGGGTAAGCGCACCTAACGTTATTCAAACTATTTTGACTATCAGACACCGGTCTCGCCGGCGAGGCCGAAGGGTCGTACGTATGCGACCTCAACGACGTGCATCACCCCACTGAGTTTCTTGCCGGTTCTTCTCAGTGGGGGCGCGTTGTGAACCGGTGGTAAACTCAGCCCTCTCTTAAGCGACAGCCCAAGCCGAGGCCGTGCCTCCCTGAGGTGCCCTTGAGCTCGTCGCTACTTCTGCCGTAAAGGCTAGAGCGCTTCAAGCGCTCGCCTCCTATTGTCCGGTGAAGCTGTAATGGCCATCTGCGGCCAACATCATTCCCAAAAAAAAAAAAAGGAAAAAAAAAACTATTTTGATTGAAAACTGGTACACCGTTCGTGTCCGCGATAGTACAAAGGCGAGCTTAACTCAGTGATACATACTTTTGCACAACACATATGTACATTTACATAGAACTCAGTACATACATTTTAATATTTATTGCTGGTTTCAACAAGCTTAGATTCTCTAGGATCTAGCCGCATCAACCTTATATTGTTATTATACTCTTGATCTAAGTCTCTTACTGCCGCACCTACAAACGTCAATTATAGTTAATTGTGATTAAGTAAAATTTTGTAAATGGTTTATTTGGACTTTAGACGCCAAATAATACTTCATAGGCGGATAGTACATAAGTAAATATATATGTAATAATCTCTTAATTAATACTAAAAGATAATCTTATGGGACTCTGACAGTCGAAATAAATAGATTACAAAAAATGACTTAATTGCGATTAAACTTAATTGATGTCTGTGAGTGCAGCAGTTAATCCCAGTACTTTTACCAATTACAGCGCCCTCTACACATGGCTGCTTGGCGGCAGAATATCCGATATACCCACATATCAGTGTATAAAAAGTTTTGAAATTATGTTAAATTATAAAAAAAAATATGTATCAGGCTAACAACATGTTGATGTAACATTTAAATGTAAATAAATGATTTGTCATTTATTATGGTTTGGAGTGTAACTTGGATTCGTGTAACTTCTAATCGCTTACAAATTGAATGCAGAAATAATTTATAATATTTACATTTTAAATTAAAATACATTTAAATTAAATTATTATATAAATAAATAAAATAATGCTTTTATGTACCCATGTATAAAACAAATCTTGTCAAGAAAAGTATTCTACGATTGATTGTAGTGTTTTATGAGATTATTTTTTTATGTTTACAGTGACCCTCGCGACGTCGCGCTGGTGGTTGGAATATTCGACGCGGCGAAGACGATCGCGCGGCTTAAACTAACTGAGACTGAATTGGCGCTGTACCAGAGCCTTGTGCTATTGTGGCCAGGTTTGTATTTAGGTATTTAATTAGACGTTGATAATGAATTTCTAATGCTTTTAATGCAATTTACTGCCGGTCCCAACATCCTATCGATCCCTTACTACAAGTTAAAATAGTTACCATCGATAGCTATAATGACATATTTCCGTTTCAATAATAACATATTAACAGCTTACTGTTGTTTGTTCAAATGACAGTCTGTCAGGGTTTTAGTTATCGCGGGATATCGATGACTTGATCGATGATTTTAACTTACAGTTATGGATAGATAGGATATTGGGACCGGCAGTTAGTGATCAATACCCATCAATAGTTATACATATTACTCATCATAATAATATTCTGGAACAACATCTGATCACGAACTAGGCGAACACGACTAGCCTGTACTATGGAAATCAGACAACTGATACTAATAGTTATATACTTTTTTTTTGTAAATACATACTTTGATAGATAAAACACCCAGATACTGTGTAAGTGTTAGATTCACGACCTATTGTGACCAGCGTGTCTAACCACTAGACCAACAGGCCTAGACTGATAAACATCCAGTTACTACTGGACTGCTTTGCTGTGCAATGTGTAACACTGCTATGGTACCTCCCTAGGTTATGATCATTTCCATCTAGAAATCTAATGCGCCTCTTATTTCTAGATATAGTTATGCGTAGGTATTTTCTCTTTAATTGAATATTTTACAAATATTTTTTTTTAATTATACCAGCAATGCAAATATTCTCCTTACGGATCGAACAGGCAGGGCAGTGGCGTAGCTTGCCTTAAACCGTCCCTGTATAAAAAAAGAAATTGGGATGAAGGATAAACGGGGCCCCTGTAGGCCGGGGGGCCCCGTATAATTGATACGGCTGATACGGCCTTAGCTACGCCCCTGGCACAGGGTTTTTTTTATAAGATTTCGCTATAAATTTCGCAAATTTCTATATAACCCTCTAGAGCAAATGTTTATTTCCTTTTCTGGGTCGCCGGCCCCCTTTAGGACAATTACAACGCCCCCAATTATCTTTTACTTACTACACCCCTAATAGGAGATCCCAACGCTCACAGCGGGATATATGGGATCGTCCTTGTTGATAATTTAAGTTCTAGACACTTTATTACTACTTGGAAAATACTCCAGATACTTGGAAAATACTCCAGGTTATGGCAGCAAAGTTTACTGCAAACTGGTACGGTTAATGAAAGGAAACTAGAAATCTAAAGACCACAGGGACCCCACTTGCTTCATGCCATAAGCATTGTTTGTTTACCATAACTAAGCTATTATAAAAATAACAGAACGGCACGGCGTGAAAGGCGGTAACCCGGAGATCCAGTGCCTATTCAACATGTCGATGGCGGCGATGCGTCACGAGATCGAGACGAACCACGCGCCGCTGAAGGGTGACGTCACAGTGCTCGACACATTGCTGGCTAAAATACCCACCTTCAGGTAAGTTTCTTAATATATAATCATCAGCTGGATGACATGCACTGATGAAAAAATACCTCTTGCTTAGGTAGAAGGGTTACCATAATCACTGCGATAATAACCCTGCTGGGCAGGCGTCGTATGGATCGCAGTATATTTGATAGGCGACATAAAGACGCTGCTGCCCGTCTTCTTATTTTCTTCGTAGTCGACACTTAAGACAACTAACGGGAGGAGATGGGTGGTTGCTATTATTACCTGGACAACTCATGCGATATTATTTATTACCAGTTATCGTCGTCATCGGCAGCCAAAAAAACGTTTACTGCTTGCCATAATCTCCACGCTTGGCAGGCGTATTGGGGATCGCAGTATAGGCGGTAGGTAATCCAATAAAAAGACGCTGCTGCCTTCTAATTTTCTACCAGTCGCCTCTTACGGACACCCAACAGGGAAAGATGGGTGGGTGCTATTATTACCTGGACACCTCATACGATATAATATATTACCAGATAACACAATAGGAGATGTAGCGGTCGATAGCCACAGCGGTCAATCTTTAATAAGATCAGCCATCTTTTCACCTGATGGTAAGCGACACGCTTGCAGCTGCATTGCACTGCTCCTCTGTACCCGACACATTAAGTAGTAATTTTTACGAGCCCGGTAAGTTCATCAGGTGGCCGACCATTACATTTTTCGTTATTGTTAAAAAATGTGACAAATAGCGTACCTTAATTTCATTTAAAGTCGGCATTATACCATGTCTTATACACTGTAATCGATGTATAAAGAAAATAAATAACAATATATTTATAAATTCCCCAGAGAACTGTCAGTGTTGCACTTGGAGGCGCTCTGTCGCTTCAAGGCGACCCATCACAACCACGTGTTCCCAGCACTCTACAAAGAGCTATTCTCTCTTGACAGTGTCTTAGACTATACACACGGCTAAAGCCTCCTAGACTATTCCAAGGCTTTCCCTCTCAAAACTTGAGTTCGATCTCATAGTTGCTATTAAAATGTTGAAAGCATTCTGAGGCGGACTATTTCATTTGAAGACTATTGACAGCTATTTTATATAATAATAAATGTAAAATTAAATGTAATTCATATAATTTGTTAATATATTTATAAAATTGTATGTATGTACTGAGAGACTGTTATGATATTTACTTATAAGTACGTACGTACAATAATTTAATTGATAAAATGAAAATAATTAAAATAAATTTTTATTTAATTCGATTTCTAGTTACACATGGATGCGTTTAATTTTACATTTATTATAAAAATGATTTTATTTGTTTCATTTGTTATGAAAACCATTTTATTTTTTCATAGCAAGAAAATATATTATGTAGTGTATGGAGTACATATGTAAACATTTTGTGACATATATAAATACATAATAATTCATTATATACATGTTTTGTTGTGTATTGTATATAGAGGAATATCGTAATATAATTATCGTAAAGTGTATCTAACTTTGAATGAAGAAATAATAATTATTATTATATAAAGATATAATAATAGACATAGAGTTTTATTAAGAGATAAATAAATAAAAAAGTTATAAAGATGTAGCGCAGTTAGCTACCGTGAGTTGTTTAAAAAACCGCTATGTGAAAATTCTTGATATTATTTTTCATATTATTATAAAGTTTAAACGACATTTTTAATAATTGTCTGTTTATACATTAACGCATTGGAGATAGATTTTGTCACATAGCGGCCTTTTAAACAGCTACCGGTAGTGAATATCACACAAGTTTCAATTTAACGAAACGGTTTTTAATATACGACACTTTTTTTATAATTTTTAACAGTTTTTGTTATTTATTTCAAATGATTATTAATTATTGATGTTTTATTTTCTCTTCAGTAGATATGATATAAGTTGTAATATAGGAAATAAATGATACTGCCCATTTTTTTTAATATTTACGTTGATTTTTTTTTATGAAGTACATAGTATGTCTGATGTTAAGCTGGTGGATAATTCAAAATATAAATATTAAGACTATCTACATCAGTACGTTGAACAAAATTACAAATAAACGATCGAATGTATATCAAAACGGACAAACAACATTTTATTTGTAATTTTTATTTTTAGCAGGCAATTTTTCTTCGTAGTATAAATTTGATCTCATTTGTTTTGCATGATCTATTTTTTTTTCGCTTAGGTGCCATCACCGGGAATCACATAACTGCATAATAAAAGAGTTGTGGACTAAATATTGAACCGAGTTATTTGAATTAGTTTTAAATATTGTTTCTAAACTCAATTGTTGTAAGAATTATTTTAAATACAAGGTCTGAAACAGTACATTTTAGTAGCTGTACAACTTTACAAATACAAATAAGCTACAATATTGCATAATAAACTATCACTGTTGTATTAAAAATACGTAAATTATTTTTTTATTTTAAATGACTTTTTTTTCGCGAGGCATTTTCTCCATTTTATACGTATACCTTTTTATTTTTTATTAATCAAAATTGCCTGCTATTATTTAATTAGAATTATTAATAACCATTTCTCTAACATTACGATAAGTTTGTCGAATAGCCTTTACTATAGACTGGTTTATATTAATGTTAATAAAATTATAAAATCTTGACTTGTATTTTGTAAATAGTTAATAATCATATGTATTTTATATTAAATCTTAAGGTTCGATGGGTTATCTTTAATTTTACATTCTATTAAAATGAAAAAGTAAATAGAAAAAACAAGTTTTTCAGTATGGCCTCCGGGATCCATCTTGACAGATCATGTGAAAGATATTGTTTTTTTTTTAATCCTTTCTATATATTATATATTTTTTGTTAAATAAAGCAATCTGTTATTGTCTCATTTTGTTTTATTTTTTTTAAATATCCTTTTTTACTTAGTGGGTAGTTAACACTATCATTTTTCCATAATCTATTGATAAAATAGGATTATAATAGTGAGATAATAGTAATAAAATACACGGGTGGTTCAAATATTTATTAATTTATACTTTTTATTTTCATATTATATTTAGTATTTACCCATAATTTATGTCTGATTGGTTTAATAGTATATATTTTTTTCTTAAAGTATTAAATATCTATTGTTATTTTGCAAAAAAAGTATAACCTAGGCGCACATTGAAATTTAGTAATTACTTATTAATTTAGTCTCAAATGGTTAATGTCCAATTTAAGTAATTTTTAATTGTAATAATTGGACATTTACCAGAGTAATTGACAAAATAATGTTTAGTGGAAAAAATAAAACATTGGGGAAAACGTTTTAGAGCACTAAGACTGAAAAATTGGCTGAAATACATTTATCTTCACTTGAAAACAAAGAAAACACCGGATTACTTAAATAAAGCATATTCTTCGGATTTCTAATCTATACCAGATCTAGAAATTTGGATTTTTACTCAGACCGGCCATTCATGACAAATTTATTTTGATAAACAAAATGAAAAATCTATAAATTGTAAAAAAAACTGCAACACATTGGCGACTTTAAAAAAAAATCTATTGTTGTGTTAAATTAAGGAATAATGAAGTATTAAAATAATTTAATTGATTTTATGTTTACTGTTTATTTTGAGAGTTTTATCGGAGCCATCCCTTCTGTGGCAAATATGATCAGCCCACAGCCACTTCAGCTGGCTAATCCGTAGGTATAAACATTATATTCATGATTTGGCAAATATGACCAGCCCACTGCCACTTCAACTGGCTAATCCGTAGGTATAAACATTATATTTTATTCATGTCCTTTGAGCTATGTCTGTCACTTTGCTTCTCTGGCGAATCACTTCATTCCGTATTCGGTCCCTTAGAGAAACACCCAGCATAGCTCTCTCCATAGCTCGCTGAGCGACCTTGAATCGGTAGACTAGTCGTGCCGTGAGTACCCACGTGTCGGCTTCATATGTCATCTATCACGGGTAGGACGCACTGATTAAGACTTTAGTCAAACATTGTGGTATCGGCAATGAGAAGCCTCGACGAAGTTTTCCGAAAGCTGCCAAAAGAATACAGCTAGGCGTATTTCTTTTTTTGACTTCCTTCTCAAAGTGAAATGAAACTAATTTTATGGATTATATCGCGGTTTATTTTTGATTTTAATTGCTCGACGTTTCGAATACTTTACAGCATTCATGGTCACGGGCGGACTGAGGTGGTAGCTGTCCATACGTCATAGTTGTCTTAGGGTACCCTCAGGTCGTCTAAGTGTTAGTTCGGTCTAGGCAGAAAGAGCTTACAGTATTATGACGTCTTGCAGTGGAAGTGTCTTTGGATTTAATTATATTTCTCCCATCCCAAGCTCCTTCCTTCTTTCTCAAAGAAATCTTTTTCAATTTCAATAAATTTAATACATCAATAATAAATTGTAATACAGAGTTGCTCATATAATTTTGAAGATTATTTTACGTGTAATGTACAAGCTTCTACTTATGTAGATGAATTTATCATTTCAATGTTTATCATTGCGTGAGAATGTGTAATTTGATTTTGTTACTATATATAATACTTTTTGAATAAGATTTTATATTTGTGGCCGGTATTCATTAATAAAATTATTAAATAATTTTTTCTTCATATCATAATGTACCGCTGACCTTGAAAGCACCATTTACAATATATTATTGAATAATTTATTATTTACAATATATTATATTATTATTGGTTTTAACAACATAATATTTTGATTTGCGTCTGTAACGTGCGAGTGAATATTAACAAACCTGTTTTACTCCTAAAAATATTTGGTAAAGGAATTTTGTAAGTAGTTTTACCAAATAGGATTATTTGGGTCATTCTATAGTTTTACTTTGGACGTGTTTTTAACCGACTTCTAAAAGAAGGAGCTTCTCATTTAGACTATGTCACTGCCTGTCTTCAATGTTGTTTACAGATTTGAGTAGGTACTTATTTTATCATGACGTCATCAAAAATATAGGCCGCAAGAGAAAACCAGCGATGGCTGTATAAACAGCTTACAGCCTTTTGCTGTGTTGGATACTTTTTGTGAAACGTTTTAAAAATTGACTCTTTCATTATTTGTGTTTCATAATGATAACAAATGATTTTTTGTTTATTTTTACTAAATATGTAAAATGTCGCTAATGTGTAGCACAAATGTGCCACAAATTTATATTTTCCGAAGATATTGTCGCTACTGTCTTAACAACTGTGAGTTTTTTCATACTAGAAATAATGATTTCTGATTTCGTCACCGGAAAATATAAATTTGTAGTTGCTTTGAGACCTTATTTCGTGCTTAACGTTGATTGGTGAACAATTCGAAGAGTGTAGCAAGATATCCAGTCTCTCTCTCTCTCTCTCGCGCACAAGAGACGGTGTCAGTGCGATAGTGATAGATGTATAGGGTAAACAGTTTACTTGCTGGGTAGTTTTAGTAGATATTTCTAAAACTTTTGTACTATGTTTTGCTAAATTTTCACTAAAAAACTAATAATATAGATTTGGACACGTAATGGATAGACTAAAAATGTATTTTGGAAAAAAGCAAGCATGATATTGGCGGGAATAATCGGTAAAAAGATTTGTTTGTGTGTTTTTTACATAAAAAAATAAAATAAATATACGTTTCGTTAGTGTTTTTCCTTTTTAATAAAATATATGTTGTAAAACGCTACGGGTATCCAAAATCATAAATAAATAGAAAAAGAAAAGAATTAAAAAATACACAATTTTTTGTGACCTGTTTTTTTATAAGATGATTTATATTATCAAAAACTATTGATTTGTTAATGAAATAATTAAGTATTTTTACACATTACCTGAACATATGAAGAGTTACAAAATATAACAATATATCTATGTAAAAAAAAAACAGAATATATTAAAACATATTTACATATACAGGATGATTGGGAAACGATTGAATATTAAAATGTGCTTAAATATTAATTCAACAGTTTATACTATTGTTGTGTTTGACGGGCCCGTTGGTCTAGTGGTTAGAGACCCTGTCCGCTAACCGATGGGTCGTGGGTTCGATTCCCACCAAGTGTCTGGGTGTTATTTATCTATTTAAGTATGTATTTACAAAATCCTGGTCTGGTTTCCATATTATTATTATTAATTAAAAAAATATATAAATTCAGTTTTTAGTTTTAAAAACTGTGGCGCTGCTGTCGTGTCCCCATCACTCCGTATATAAGCTTTGTTGGTTTATAAACTCAATACAAAACGTTGTACCTATGTACCTAAAGTAGATAATGGTGGATTTTAAGAACCAATAGTAAATAAATGTTATTGTTTTTTATTATTATTCTCGAATCACTTGCAAAATGCTAATGTGTTTTATTTTAAACTATAAGCATCCTTTCCGCAATTTTTTTTTTATACTACCAAGGTAAAATAATAAATAAATAAATAAAAATCTTTATTGGGAACAAAATTTACATGAACATTTAAATTGTGTACGATAATGTCTGCATTAGTTAAAAAACTGTGTCGCAGCCATTAACGCCCACCTCCTTATTTGAGGCAATATAGTTCCTATAAACTTAAGCAAGCGTGTGGCCCGCCTGATGGTAAGCAGTCACCGTAGCCACTAGCAACACCAGAAGAATCACCAGTGCGTTGCCGACTCTTAAGACATTAGATATATCCGGTAATTTCACCAGCTACAGTGCCCTTCACACCGGAACACAGCAATGCTTACACACAGCTGCTTGGCGGCAGAATATCTGACACTGCGGTGGTACCTACCTGGACGGTTCCTTGCACAAGGAACCTACCCAAAGTAAAAATAAAATAACTAATAATATTTAATAATATCTTGGGACAATCCACACACGGTCATCCGATTCCAAACTAGGAACTATGGAGGCCTGTACTATGGAAACCAGACAACTGATACTAATACTTATATACATTTTTGTAAATACGTACTTAAATAGATAAATAACATCCAGACACTTGGTAGGAATCGAACCCACGATCCATCGGGTAGCAGCCAGGGTGTCTAACCACTAGACCAACGGGCTCGCCGCCAAAGCTGCCAAAACTAAAAAGGTGGTAATACTTGTTTCTTGCTGGTACATGATTAATATAGTATTTGAACCAGCTGGCTTACGCTTTTTTATATCACTTAGCGGTATGTAATATACTTTACCATCTATTTTCATGCCTACAAAATATAGGTGCTTACATAAAAAAAATCATAAACATCGGTCGAGCCGTTTCGGAGGAGTGCGACCAATATGGTTGAGGGGAGTGATGGCTGCTGCTCGAGTCAAATCGTGCGCGGGTGCTGCTTATTGGGACTGGGCATTTGTCTGTGGACTGGGCCGACTACTATCCCTTTGGCATTTTAGTTTGTTGTATTTTCGTCGTATTTTTTATTTTATTTGATCTTTTGAACGGTAGGACACACTGTCGCTGGTGCTGATCTAATTGTAAAAAGACAACCTTTGTTTAAAAAAAAAAGAGAAAAAATGACAAGCCCGCTGAGTTTCTTGCCGGATCTCCTCAGTTGCGGCCGCGATGTGATCAGGTAGTAGCTTTTAAAAAATTGACCGTTCTAAAGTGCTAGTTAAGCCTATTTGAAATAAAAATTATGTTTTTTTTTTACAATCCCCGTGACACGAGATTTTTATACGGGGTGTAAGGGACGTCGCGGTCGTACCGAAAACCGATACCAGGGATCCGTCCAGTACATGATTCTGAACACTCTAGTGTTGAAATTTTTCATCGGCTTTTTCATGAATTTCCAAACAGAAATATTTTTTTTTAAATAAAATTAGTACAACATCATAATTTTAATTTAAATACAATAAATTACTTATTTGTGGAAAATTTATTTAATTATTTATTTATTTATTCTTTATGCACTAAAACAGTACATAGTACACAACAATTAATTAATAGGCAATTAATTATTGTTATTTAAAAAAAATTGCAATGTAATTTGAGAAATAAATATTATTTCGCATATATTCAATACATGCTCGAAAATTAATAAGTTAGTCATTTGTCATTTTCCATTTACTTAAATGTTTTCTGTAATGTTGTAACGGACATTATTTGACATCTTATAAAAAAAAAATCGGTACGTGGTCCCGTACACCCTTTATACAGAGTGTTAAAAAGATGTGTCCGATCCGTGAGGATCTTATTCAGTGTATCAATACAAATACACGTATGTAAATAACTTGTTGAATATCTGGAAAGATTGGGTTCGTTTTACTAGAACAATTTAGGAAAAAAAACGAGATATTCAACAAATGAGTTACGTACATGTATTTGTATTGATAAACTGAATAAGACCCTCATGCATCAATATAATATATGAACTAGATAAACATTCACGAACAAAATGACATCTAAAATGTGGTCGCGGTGGTTGCAAACTTATCTGTGCTGGTGGCGGAAACGTGAACTAACGGGTTTATTATGACAACGACGTGTAGTTTGACAGTTTCATATACACAGTAGCGACACTCCTATCGGCAAAAATAATTTTGTCAGGCTGTGGCTTGTAAAGAAATAGCGACACAAGGGCGCTATTTCTCGCTACCACTTTCTGGACCGTGACACCAAATTTAGTTTAAATATTATATCGATGCCCTCATGGATTGGACACGTGTTTTTAAACATCCTGTATATAGAAGATAAGGTCAAGGTCGCTCAGTGAGATATCGAGAGAGCTATGCTGGGTGTTTCTCTAAGAGACCGACTACGGGATGACACGATTCGTCAGAGAACCAAACTGGTCGACATAGGTCCAAGGATAAGCCAGCTGAAGTGGCAGTGGGTTGGTCATATTTGCCGAAGATCCGAAGACCGTTAGGGCAAACTGGTTCTGGAGTGGAGACCGCGAATCTGTGGACTGATTTGGGCTGATGATGGTGATGAATCAAACCAACAACATTAACTTTATATCTTTATTAAATTGGCTAAAGCTTATAAAATATTTCACCTCATCTAATCTTCTTTTTAGATGTTTTCATCTCCCCCCATATAAGGGCTGTAATCTTCCATTGCCCAAAATAGAAAAACATAAGCACTAGTAGTCCGAAAGCTTGCATTATTGGGAAGTAAATGGTTCCGTATGTCATGTGATATATCGGGTATGGGAACACACCTTTTAACGCGTGCGCGTAGAGAACCCTAAAATAAATATGATACGTTACTTTTTTATTTGGGACTAACCCACCACTCATTCCCACCACTGTGCCTCCTGTCAGCCAGGATCTACAGTGGTCACCAGTGAAGACACCGAGGTTTGATCCTCGGCGAGTCCCGGGGAAACGCTAAATTGTCTTCAAACCCGCAACGAATTTAATTAGAAAAGTATAGGAGGAGTTAGAAAAATATAAATTCCACTTCACTCTTTTGCAAAGCGGGAGACAAGTAAAAATCCCACGTCAATATAACCTCAAAATTCTTGTGCACTAACGATATTATAATGCACAAGTGCTTGCGTAGACATAGGTGCATGCTTTCTTCCTTTACTCTCAGAATCCGATGGGACGGAAGACCGACACGACCCGGAGAGGTCAGACAGGACAGACTCTGACATGCCCATCTGACGCCTGGATCGTGAAAACTTGCAAATTGGAAATGAAAAAATAAACATATAAATAAAAAAAACGACTTCAAATTAAATTATCTAAGAAGCATAAAATAACGAAAATATATTGAAGTCGGTGCTAGCACATCATGTTAACTAAGACTAGCACGAGCTGACACCGACTTCAATACTATTCCAACAACTATTGCAAAAAGAATTTTCGAAATCGGACCTGTAGTTTCTGAGAAATCCGCGGACAAACCTACATACATACATTACATATATACATACATACACTAATAAAATTTGGTAAATTTGTTTAGAAACCCACATAGACTAACGTATATTAATATTATGCATTTTTATTAATATTACATACATACGCGTCGAATAGAGAACCTTCTTTTTGAAGCCGGTTAAAATAGGGACAAGAGCGAGTCAAACTCGGTGGGTTCCATGCCATATAATAGGTTTGCGCTTGACCACGTTCTCTCATGATGGTAAGTGAAGATGTGGTCTAGGATGGACCGCGCTTAAGATAAGATGCCTGTTCACTCTAGACTAGAATACAACCAAGTTATATTTATCAGGGAAAACGTTGCCCGGGAGGGTCCACAGCTTGGCCGTGCGCATGAGGAAAGAAAAAGCGAAACGCTTAGTGCGGCAAGTTGGAGTGTCAACGACAAAGCGGTGGAGACCCTGCCGGCGCCTGGTAGTCCGGTAAAAGAAAGGGGATGGTGGTACAAGGTCAAAAAGTGCTTGAGCGCATTCACCGTAAAATACCATCTTTGGACGTATTAAAGTAATTTTACTATTCGTCTAACACCTCAGATAGCAAAAAAACAAACCGCAGAACTAAGTTTGTTTGATGAGGTTTTTTTTAAGATTACTAAAATACTACACCACCTAAAACATCATTTTATTTTTCCTGTAAAATATATTTAGTTAAAGATTTATTATCCGTAATTATTTCAGATGTTTTCCTCCACAAACTAGATAAGGGTGAGACGGAGATAGAGAGGACGACGGTATTTAATATTTTTGATTATAAGCCAAAAACTACGGAATATAAACCAAAATAAAAATCTGTTTTGAGATAGATAGACAATAGTCTCACTTTAAAATTTTGACGACACATTTCGAACCCCATTGAAAAAAAAATAAAAGATAGAAAATATTTTTTTCATTTGTGATGAGGTTGGGTAAGCAAGATCTAAAACTATTCCAAGTTTCAAATCGATAGCATCAGTGGTTCCTGAAATATATAGATGTGACTGCAGACATGCGAAGTCAGACTATAGGGGTTCCTTTTTATCCATCGATATACTATACCAACAAGATTAGCTGTCACGAACAAAATGACATCGAAAATGTGGTCGCGGTTACATATACCTACACAACTATACACGTACACGCAAAACAATAATATGTTCATATAAAAAGATGACTTACGTACTATAAAATAAGGTTCAATAATAATTGCAGACAATTGAGCGACAGCCGTCTCCGTAGCTCTTATTTTCTTATTTTCGTGACCACTTTTCGGGTCGTGACAGCAAATCTAGTTGGTATAGTATATCGATGTTTTTATCAAAAAGCGTTCGTATGAAAAAGCATTACTTACGTGGTGGTATATACTGTGTAGTATATAAGTAGAGTTGCGATATATGATGTATGTGACTTCGGGATCGGCCGTGGTAGAAATACCAACTCCCACAGTGCCATCAGCAGTATACCGAAATGCATCACTAAGTTGGATTTGAAGGAGAATATCTTGTCTATAAACGCAGGGAAAATGAGACTTCTGTCATATATAAATACGGGCCAAAATAACGTGAAGACTGTCTGAAAGCAACAATTTTAATATAGAAAGTTAAAAATTCTGTGATATCTGTAAATAGCATATTCTTATAGGGACAATGCACATTTTTTTTGTGTGTTGAGAGAGAAGAGATTGGACATAGAGTACATATATTTAGAACTAGCAATTCCCTGCGGCTGCGCCCGCTATAATTTTTTTTCCACCCCATTTAAAAAAAAAAACCATCTGTGAAAGATATGCTGATCAGCATGGGCTGAAGTACAATGCTAAGAAGAGCGAACTGTTGGTTTTCAGAGGTAGAAATAAAAGTCCTTTGCATGTCCCTTCTGTAAAACTTAACGGTTCACTATTACAGAGAGTGTCTCAGTTTAAGTATCTGGGTCACATTGTGACCGAAGACTTAAAAGATGACACTGATATGGAAAGGGAACGCAGGGCATTGGCTGTGAGGGGTAATATGGTGGCTCGTAGGGTTGCTGAGTGCACAGTTCCAGTGAAAATTACACTGTTCAAGGCATACTGCCAAACATTTTATACCAGCGGCCTCTGGGCCAATCATACCCAGACTTCTGACAATGCCTTGCGTATTCAATATAACAATACCTTCAGGATGCTGTTGAGGCTACCACCTTACTGTAGTGCGTCAGGCATGTTTGCGGATGCGCATACTGACGACTACTTTCGCAATTATGCGTAAAAAAGTCGCATCAATAATACGCAGGGTGGGGGAGAGCACCAACGGTATCCTCAGGGTGTTTGCGGAGAGGCTGGATGGGCCTACAATGGGCAGGTTTATTAAGCTGCACGTCTTACGTGGAGCTTAATAAACCTTCCAACATAGTGTGTGTGTGTGTGTTTGTGTGCGTTATTTATGTGTTTACATGTATCTACTAACATAGTCATATAAGAAATTGTACTACTAACAAAATATGGGCCTAGCGCCTGAAAATAAATCATTTTTTATTTTTTTTTATTTAACCCCTTTAGGAATGGAATTTTCAAAAACCCTTTTTAGTGGATTCTTACATCATAAGAAGAACCTCCTGTCCAAATTTCAGCTTTCTAGGTAGAGCGGTTTGGCCTGTGCGTTGATGAATCAGTCAGTCAGCCAATCAGGACAAATAATTTTATATATATAGATAGATAGAGTACGCGTTTGTCTATGGTCCCCTTAAACAAATCGTAGGTATAAAGTATAGGCAGGTTTCTTTAGTACTTACTCAAAGAGGCAGGTGATGAGGTGAACTATTTAAAGTTAAATTGGTATAATTATGTAAGTGACAAGCGCAAATGTCGATAAATATAGAGGAGTACGGTAGAGTACATATGTTCGTGTATAAGATAGATAGATAGATAGACAATTCTTTATTGCGCACAAACAAACAGATACAAAAAGAATAAGACACAAATTAATAAAAAATGCAACAATGGGCGGCCTTATCGCTAAAAGCGATCTCTTCCAGGCAACCTTTGGATGGAGAGGAAAATAAAGAAGTTACAAAGAGCAGAGGGTGCGCGCACCCCCGACATGGATAGGTAACATTAACACAAAGACACATAAAAACACAACAACAAAACACATAAAAACATATGTTGTAAACTATAATAATATATACTCATATGAGTATAATATATAAACATACATCAAATAATACTATTATAAACATACATAAATCAGTACGTACTAATATAACAAGAAAATTACACAAATACCGATTAACTTATTAAAGATACTATGTTTTTCGATGTCCTTACTCGTGCCTATGGTTTTTACTTGAAAATAAGCATTCTATAGTACTTGCACATATACATATTCTACGATTGGGCTTGTTTAAATATATCAAAAACAAAAAGTTGTTTGCGAAACAAACTTATCTTCTTCTTCATTCCAATCCAGAAACTGCCTGGCATTGCTTAGCTAGCTATAAAGCTAAAGTTTGGTAACATTAACTTGCACTTAGCGGTCTATTGTTTTGGCTATCTCTAGGATATACTTACTCCAGTTGGAGCGAAGAGAAACACAGAGAACAGAATATGCCTAAATTTTGTGATTTTTTTGGGGAGCAGGTGAGTTCTGTTCGTTAAGGTTGCAGCATCATACGTCAGAGCAACAGTGAAGTATAACATCTGGAAGAACTAAAACAGAAGATAACTTTACATTGCTTAAACTTTTATTCAATAAAAAAAAAAGATTTTATTGTCTTACAAGTTGAACATAATAAAAATTCATATCATTCATCATAAACAATAATAATACCAGCCCTTGTTTATGTCCCACTATTGGGCACCCCCCTTCAAGATGAAGGGGCCAAGGCCATAGTCGACCACGCAGGCCAAGTGCGGGTTGGCGGACTTTACACTTCGTCTTTCGAAAACTAGTTAGGCTTTCTCAGAAATGTCGGTTTCCTCACGATGTCTTCCTTCACAGAAAGCTAGTAACAATCGCACAATGACGATTCGCACATGAAATCCGTGGTGCGGGCGAGGGTTCGTACCTGCGCACCTTGTTTCCGAGGCAAGCGCTCGCCCACTGAACAGTTACTGCTTATCATAAACAAGGTAACTTAAAAATAAACGGTCGTGGCAAAGGGCAGTGACTCAGCAGACTTTAAAGGGACCAGGTCCGGTCCCAGCCTAGGAAAAGGGGGGGGGGGGTCATATATGACGGTCCCGTTGGTCTTGTACTTAGACACCCTAGCCGCTACCCAATTTTGCCATGTACGAATATGGATGGGGGGGGTCATGGCTGTTGGTCCGTCGGCTGAGGGTAAACGGAAAGCGCCTGTTCATGCGGTGTGGACGGCAGACCACCGTTTGTTTAAAGTGTTTATGACCCAGGGGTAAGAATAGCTCCCTCCGATATCCTCCCGTTAGGTGTCCGTAAGAGGCGACTATGGGAAAACAAGAAGACGGGCAGCAGCGTCTATTGCTAAGCTACCACCTATACTGGGTGTCCCGGAAAGGGTATATCAAGCCAAAAGATATGTATAGTATTGATAGTAAAGATCCCGAAAAAAATATCAAAACGGCATAAAATGTTTTTTTTTATTACGGATAAAAAAAAAAAAAAACATCTTAAAACTGTTTCTAAGCAACCCTGTGTCATCATGCCTACTCCTATGGAGCCACTGTTTTGTATTGATTGCGTACCTGCCTTAGTTATGTAACTGTTTCATGTATTGTTCAACAAAATGTGTGCAATAAAGTATTAATCTATCTATCTGCCTTGACTAACAAGAAATTCATCCAGTTTCGGTTAAATAACGTACAAAATATTGAGTTCACTGCTCTAAGACTGTTGACTTTTTTCATAATTTTATTTCACAAATTGATTGCTTGTGGGCATTGATATACTATACCAACTAGATTAGCTGTCACGACCCGAAAAGTGGTCACGAAAATAGAGCTACGGAGACGGCTGTCGCTCTATTTCAAATTAGTACGAGCCGACAACAGCTAGCATAAGGACGTATCGAAATTCCTTATTGCGCGTTTATAAACTGTCCAAATACAAATACTTATCGTAATACTAAAATTGCAGATGGAGAATTTTTTTTTCGTTTCGTGTTCTTATTACTACTAGTATAAATAATAAATATAAATAAGATATCATTATAATATGAAATAAAAATTATTTATTTGATATTTTCTCCGCTAGTAGTTCGCAACTGCCATGCCGAAACTGACAAAATTAATGTTGCCGATAGGCGTGTTGCCACTGTCTATACGAAACTGTCAAACTACACGTCGTTACCATAATAAAAAAAGTTAGTTCTCATTTTTGCCACCAGCACGGATAAGTTTGTAAGTCAGTACACACACAATGGAAACACACCTGTTTTGAACCTTATTTTATAGTAGTTAAGATTTTCTTTTAAATGAGTACATTTTTGTTTAAGTCAAAACAACTACTTTTTTTCGTATAGCGTTGGCAACTTTATTGATTTTTTCTTTGTCTCCGATGTAAAGGTTTTATGTGCCAACATTACTGCATACAGAATTAGACTTTATTACTACATGTGAAGGCTTCTATTAGTCCGACGTTCCGAATTATTTAAAACTATTTTCTACAATTTCTAGCTACGCGTATAGTTGTGTAAGTATATGTAACCGCGACCACATTTTCGATGTCATTTTGTTCGTGACAGCTAATCTAGTTGGTATAGTATATCGATGCTTGTGGGTTACACATTGCGTCATTACCGGCTTGATACCCCCTTTCTGGGACACCCTGTATTGCGATCCAAAATATGCCTGCCGAGCATGCGGAATAATCCGCACACATAAAGCAATCCCTCCTATGTAATGGGGAGGTCGTTGTTCAGCAAAAAATGTCTTACAACTGCTGATGATAAAATTGCGATAAAAATGTTCCTGATGAGTGTTTACCTTATCCCCCTACCTAAGTAAGTCACCTAAGTATACCTAGATGTATAACATAATTAGTTTATAACCCAATGTATTGTAGCAAAGAGAGGAGTATTAAATAACTAACACATCCATCGATATAATATTTAAATTAGATTTGGTGTCACGGTCCAGAAAGTGGTAGCGAGAAATAGCCCCCTTGTGTCGCTATTTCTTTACAAGCCACAGCCTGACAAAACAATTTTTGCCGATAGGAGTGTCGCTACTGTCTATATGAAACTGTCAAACTACACGTCGTTGTCATAATAAACCCGTTAGTTCACGTTTCCGCCACCAGCACAGATAAGTTTGCAACCACCGCGACCACATTTTAGATGTCATTTTGTTCGTGAATGTTTATCTAGTTTATATATTATATCGATGAACACATCGAACAGTTTTTCTTTAAATCTCCCATTGCATGGCGACCCTGCCAGTGCTGCCCCTTGGCAGTGCAATAATTAATAATGTTCCAATGTTCCAATGATAACTCACTATGTTCCACACAGTTAAGTAAAGACCTTGCATGTCTGTCATCAGCTTGATCTCTGGATCCTTCATCAGCTCCTGGTCCAGCATGGAGGATATCATCACGGCGCTGTTCACCCCATGAATGGTGAGCGCGACTACTTGCCCGAAGACTCTGTAGTATATCGCTGATGACATAGTCCTACAAATACCAGAATATGACTATTCAGATACTTCATATACTTGATCTTTTAGTTTGTTGTAATTTCGTCGTTTTTTTTTTGTTTTTTTTTTTATCTTTTGAACGGCAGGACTCAGTATCGCTGATGCTGATCTAATTTTGACGGGTTGAGTGGTTAGAGACCCTAACCGATGGGTCGTGGGTTCGATTCCCACCAAGTGTCTGGGTGTTATTTATCTACTTAAGTATGTATTTACAAAAAAATTAAAAAATATATAAGTATTATTATCAGTTGTCTGGTTTCCATAGTACAGGCTCTGCCTAGTTGGGATTGGATGACCGTGTGTGGAATTGTCGCAAGATATTATTATTATTATAGACCAGTTACATTAATCATCATCACCAGCCGGAAGACGTCCACTGCTGAACATAGGCCTCCCCCTTCGAACGCCACAATGAACGACAATTGGCTATTCGCATCCACCGGTTGCCTGCGACGCGCACAATGTCGTCTGTCCACCTAGTGGGAGGCCTGCCTACGCTGCGTCTTCCGGTTCGTGGTCGCCACTCGAGAACCTTTCTTCCCCATCGGTTATCGGTTCTTCGAGCGATGTGGCCTGCCTATTGCCACTTCCACATGTATATTCTAAGAGCTATGTCGGTGACCTTGGGTCTTCGGCGAATCCCCTCATTACGGATTCTGTCGCGCAAAGTAACTCCGAGGCGAGAGAGTTTAGCTCTCTCCATAGCTCGTTCTGTGATTCGTGGTCCTTAAAGTTAGTGTTTAAAACCAAAAGTATTTTATCAGTGTGTGCTGCTAGTGATGACCTATGGACTTGGCCACTGACTATTGGCCTCATACAAAAAGTTCAAAGTAGCTGAACGTGCTATGGAAGGGGGTGTCTCTTCTCTACGTGATAAAATCCGAGGAAATCCGTACAAGAACAAAAGTGACACATAGCTCTAGCAGTTAGTAAGTTGAACGGGCAGGTCATTATAGTCTAGAGAACTGATAAGCAAGGGGTCGAAAGGTAACTACCGATGGGGCGAACCAGGGACTGAAAAACGCAGTGTGGGATAGCCTCCCACTAGATGGACAGACGACCTCGTCAAGGTGGGAGGGAGCCGTTGGATACAGACAAAATCGATCGCAATGGAGGTGTATGGGGAAGGCCCAATATTCAGCAGTCTTATAATATCTTGGGACAATCCACACACGGTCATCTGATCCCAAACTAGACAGAGCCTGTACTATGGAAACCAGACAACTGAATACTTATATACTTTTTTTTTTGTAAATACATACTTAAATAGATAATTATCACCCAGACACTTGGTAGGAATCTAACCCACGACCTATCGGGTAGCAGCCACGGTGTCTAACCACTAGACCAACAGGCCCGTCGAATAATCGTTAGGGCTGACATGTTGACGATAAGCAGCTTCAGTGAAACCAGCTTCCTTTGAGACTATTGACCTCTATCAGGTACTACTGTATTCTTTGTACTAGGTATTATATTTTACTAGCTGAGCCGCGCAGCTCCGCCCACGATTGTGAATATTACGCATTTTTAATAGTACGTGTACGCGTCGAATAGATAACCTCCTTTTTCGAAGTCCGTTAAAAACCAGGACCCACTTTTAGCTTGCCCTCCGACGCATGGAGGCGCTTAGTTCAAATGGCCATTACACGGTCGCCCATCTATGTAATGACCTTGCTTAACGTTGCTTAAATTAACGGTATGAAATATACTTTCACAACCAATTCTCATAACTACCAAATATACATAAAAAGTTTCATAAAAATCGGTTAAGCCGTTTCGGAGGAGTGCGACCATAAAACTGTGACACAATTTTTTTATATATTAGAAAGAATACCGACCAACACAATTCCACAATAATGAAAACACTGGGATTGGAATGTTGTTTCTGGATAAAATTTCTTCCAACTGCTACGACCACTACAAATCACTCTACAAGTATTGTTTTAACGCATTGTTTAATTAATTATTTAAATAAAATCGTACCTTTATTTCTATCGAGCAACGAGTCACGGTCGACGTCTACCGGTAACTGTCCAATCCAATTATTCATTCATAATATAGTGCTTAATCTACACGCTTGTGATTTGCCGCGAACCAAGGCCTTCTACTAAAGATAACGGTTACCTACGTTACAACCATACCACAAAAAAATCTGTGTACCTACAGAAGTCAAGCTTCATGGTGGCGTGATGGCTGCTACTCGAGTCAACTCGTGCGCGGGGGACTGTTCTGACTACCATCCCTTTGGCCGCCTAGTTTGTCGTATTTTTCCTCTCTCTCTCTCTCTTGTTTTATCTTTTGTACGGCAGGACACACTGTTGCTGATGCTGATCAAATTGTAACAAGACAAAAACTGTTTAAAAAAAAGTTTGATAAAATGACAAGCCCGCTGAGTTTCTTGCTGGATCTTCTCAGTTGAGGCCACGTGGTGATCCGGTGGTAGCTTTAAAAAATAACCGTTCAAAAGTACTAGCGTTAATCTTATTTGAAATAAATATTTGTGAATTTGAACATACAACTCATGCTAGAGTAACGCACATCACACAACGCTCATGGACACGATATCTCGGAACAGTTGTAGACACGCGTCTTGTGATGTTTTATGTGCAAAGATTGAATTACTTTGGTTAATATTGGTTTTTATTTCCGTTCTTCCAGTTTCATTCTCAACAATCAAACAACTACAGTACGCGACAGGTCAACATGGCAATCGGGGAGGTTCGCGAAGACGACGCGGACGATGTGCGGGTATGCGGGGTGTCCCCTCCCCCGCGTCTCACCTCTGACCCCGATTGCTATGTCGACCTTTCGCGTACTGTAGATACGAGTGTTACTACCACGATATTTTTTCGCATAAGCCACAGTTGATAACCCTAGCGCGACCACCGAGCGTAGGTATGAACAGTGAGGTACTCTCGCGGTCACGAACAGTGTACCACCTTGAGGACGATAATCGCTTGCATGAGCCGGCTCAAAATACATGCGGGCGGGGTATACGCACGTACCATCTTTCAAACTATTTTGGTTGAATACTGGTACAGCGTGCGAGAGCGCGATACAGCTTGACTTCTGTATATTGCTTATTATGTGACCATACGATTAGCCGAGGCCCGATGCTTACGCAAGCTAAGCCGTTCACACTAGACGCGTGCCTTTGTGGACGCTGGTAGATGTTCGGCAAGCGTTTGGATGCGTCATAAAACCCGTTTCTGAGTTCCGGCAGCAAGTTACGTCGAGCCTTGACGATGTAGGTACCCTCGCGGTCACAAGCGGTGTCAACTTTAGGACGATAATCGCTTGCACGAGCCGGCTCAAAATACGAGCGGACGGGGTAACCGCAAGTAACGTCGTTCAAACGATTTTGATTGAAAACTGGAACACCGTTAAGTGCTGGCTACACGGTTATAAACCACAGGCACTAACTTGATAAAGTGGCTATGATTCCAGGAAAAATATCGATATGTCGATATTTTATGTTTAGTAGTCTTGTGTACTACAAGAACGGTGAACGGTTAGGAACCGTTGCGCAGTGCTCACCGAATAGATTCGATTCCCTAATCATAATCTTACATCGGACACTTGTTCTTTTAGTTCAGCTTGAACGATGAACAAGCAACCGTACGAAGTACTACGTACGAAAGAGTCCGGTCCTCATCTTGCGGATGTTGTGTGTTGCCAGGGTCAAAGTTCGGTAGGGGTGGTAGCGGGGCATCTGCCGGAGATTCTTAGCACCCCCTGCTCGACCGTTACCCCGCCTGCTATCAAGGCGAAGAATAGAGAAGCCGCCGGGGACTGGGGCCCATTTGCAAGTCGTGTCTGTCATTGTGTGTTTAGGGGGGAGTTGCCATAATCCCCACGCAGGGGCAGGCGTCTTGGGGATCGCAGTATATATGAAGAGATGAATCTCAAACAAAAGACGCTGCTGCCCGTCTTCTTGATTTCCCTTAGTCGCCTCTTACGATACACCCAACGGGAAGAGATGGGGGGATGCAATTCTAACCCGGCACCCCACGGGTATTTTAAACTACATATGCAAAATTCCTGTGACCAGCCCCAAACCATGTGATGATAATGATGATCGTTGTGTGATGATGATCTTCATCACCAAGATATGAACGAAGTTAATGATGTGTGATGATGATTTATCTTTTCATGTGTACTTATACGTATACATGAAAAATACACGATGTATTTATTTCAATTTGTAAATAAAATTCGTTTATTAATCGGTTGGTAAAAGTAAACAAAAAGACTAAACTAGTTATGAAGTTGAAAAAACGACGGATGCATCGTCAACGATTGACAACGACGTCGACAGCTAAAAACATTCTGTTTACGATATAAACTAGTCGAAACTTTAGACTGTTTTATAAACTAGTTTATCGTGGACGATATTACTAGTTTATCGTCGACGATAGACTTGTGTAGTACATGAGAGAACTATTCCTTTTCATTTTTAGTACAACACTCTTTTAGTACTTCGTCTTTCAGTATGTATTCGACTATTCGTAGTCTCTAGCTCTGTAATAACTGGTCAGCTATTCCTATTCGTTTTTAGTACATCATTCATTTGGATTCATTTAGTACTTCGTCTTCCGCTCGAGATTTATTCGTAGTCTCTGGTTCTGCACGAACTGGTCCGATCAGTTACTCGTTGACACACTCAGAACGGGACTGAATGAGCGGGAATGATATGTACTAAAAGTACTAAAATAATAAATTATTACATTTTAAAGATTATACTAGTACGTAGCGCTCCGTTCAATGTCCGAGCAAAAACAAGCCTAGAAGATATGCATACCTATATGAATGTTAAAGAACATGAGGATTAGGTTATTATTGAATATTAATTATGTAACGTTTGTGATTTTAATAGTTTTTGAAATATTATTGTTGTATGACGCAGTATGTAAACAAATAAAGCTAACAAAAAAAACAAGATAATTAAATGGCTGAAATGCGTGGGGTGGTGGCGTCTTCAATTCGAACAATGATGATGGTATAGATGATGATGGTGATGATTATGATGATAGTTGTGTGATGAACGTGATGAAAATGTGAATGATGATGTTGAATGGTGATGAAGATATGAATGGTGATGATGGTGTGAAAGATGTGAATGATGATGAATGGTGATTATATGTTATAATGGTGATGAGGATGTGAATGATGATGATGATGAATAGTGAAAATTTGTGTTGATGGTGATAAACATATGAATAGTGTTGATGATGATGAATGACGATGATGGTGTTTGATGATGATGATGAACGGTGATGAATATGTGAATAATGATGATGATGATGTGTGATAATGCTGATGAAGATGTGAAAAATGATGATTATGATGAATGGTGATGATGGTGTGCAGAAGTACACATGAAAAATTACACGAAAATATACTGATTACAATTTGTAATTAAAGTCATTGATCTATCGATTGGTAAACGTAAACGAGAAGCCTACACTAGTTTCGTCGTTGACCAAACGACAACGATAGACAACGACGTCGACGATCAACGTCTACAGCTAAAAACATTCTGCTTACGATATAAACTGCTCGAAACTTTAGACTGTATTATAAACTAGTTTATCGTGGACGATAAACGGCCTCGTTTCGTCAACCGAAAATGCGTCGACGACCAATCCCTAGATGCGTGTTTACCGGACGCCGGAGTTCTAAACACACTGAAAGTTCAAATTAGTTTTTGTGTGTAGTACAAGAACCGTGAACAGTTAGGAACCATTCCGCAATGCTGATTAACCACCAACCGTTAATCGTACATCGGACACTCGCTCTATTAATTCAGCTTGAACGATGTGCAAGAAACCGCTCGATGTACTAAGTATGAAGAAGTATGGGTACACGACTATCAGATGCAAGTGGAAAACAGAACGATGAGAGGGGGAACCCCAGGGCTCTCCGGTGGGATCTGCACCAGGGGTCCCTCAATGCCTTGCCTTTGAGCCCGACGCCGGGGGGCGCATTGTAGCCTGCCGCCGGGGGGCGCATTGTAGCCACCCGGGAACCAGTCACGGTGCTCACGGGGACGGGGGTCGCAACCCCGTCGCCTTCCTCAATGGATGTTCAAAGAGCCCACACCTCGAACGTCCAGCGACGTCCAGCGTCATATTCAGCTTTCATATTTTGCCTTACTGGACACAGACCCAATGGAAATACATGATGTGATTAATTCGTTGAAATCTAGCAGTGCTCCAGGCTGGGACAATATACCTTCTAGTTTTTTAAAACTTGCCATAAACGAAGTTACTCCAATTATATGTCATCTGGTCAATCTATGCTTCAAACTGGGCGTATTTCCTGCAATGCTTAAGCAAGCTCTTATTACTCCGGTATACAAGAATGGTGACAAAAACGATGTTAACAACTATCGTCCTATTTCAGTACTATCTTCTATATCTAAGATAGTAGAAAAAGTAATGAACAAAAGATTAATCAATTATTTGAGTAAATATAACATTTTATCTGATTCGCAATTCGGTTTTAGGCAAAACAAGTCGACAGAGGATGCCGTCATAGCTTTAAGCTCACTAATAGCTTTAAGCTAACACATTTAGATAAAGGATACAAGAGTCTTGCTGTATTTCTAGATTTAAAAAAGGCATTTGACACCTTTTCTGTCCCCATTCTGGTGCAAAAGCTTGAGAACATAGGCATCAGGGGTACCCCCCTACTGCTTTTCAAAGACTATTTGAGTGGTCGGAAACAGAAAGTAAAAGTTGGACAATATGTCAGTGATGACACACATATTTCTTACGGAGTGCCACAAGGCAGTGTGTTGGTCCCGACGCTGTTTTTGATTTATATCAACGGGCTGTGTAATTTACAAATTAAAGGTGCTAATATATTTTGCTATGCCGATGACACAGTCTTGGTTGTTAATGGTTCTTCATGGAATACTGAACGATCATAACGATACTGAACTGGCACTTATGCAGGTGGCTCATTGGTTAAGGATGAACCTTCTTTCGCTCAATAGTGAGAAGATTAACTATATATGTTTTTCGAAAAATATTCGTACCCAGCCTGCTACTAACTTTAGTATTCAATTACATACTTGTCATTATTCACCTGAAATAAATTGCAATTGCTCTACAATTAATAAAGTAGCTTCGACTAAATACCTAGGTGTAATGATTATCATGGCACAGTCATATAGATTTAGTTTCTACCAGAATAAGAAAGTTAATTTGGATTTTTAAAACATTAAGATATGTAGCCTCTGAATCACTTTTGAATAGAATATATTTAGCATTAGCTCAGTCTGTGTTAGGTTACTGTGTCTCTGTCTGGGGTGGGGCATCCAAAATAAAATTTTTGGAAGTGGAACGAGCTCAAAGGGCGCTCTTAAAAGTGATGTATTTTAAGCCGTACATGTATCCCACAAATGAGCTTTACATGGAAAGTAATTTATTGACCGTCAGAAAATTGTATATTTTATTTGTAGTACTGAAAAGGCATAAATCTGTAGTCTTTGATCCCAGTATTTTAACTAAAAGGAGGAAAGATATCGTTTTCACTATAGACAATGTCAAAACTGTTTTTGCTCAACGACAGTATATTAAACAATCGGCCCTCTTATATAATAAAGTTAATAAAATCTTAAACATCTATCCTATGGATACTAGTACTTGTAAATTAAGGATAACTAATTGGTTAAAATCTTTAACATATGAAGATACAGAAACATTATTACAATCATCTTCGTAATTTATATTGTAGTAAGTACCTAAATTAAAAATTAAAAATCATGAATTTGAATCATTCGTATGAGACGTTTTTGGATTATATTTATACTTATACATAGTTAAATATCAACACTCTCTCTCTCACACAACTACACACACAGTCACACACGCACACACACACCTACACACAAACACACACACCCATAGGCAAACATACATTCAGATACAGAATACAAAAAAAAAACTTACCTTTTCTTTATTTTTTGTCTGTTAATGTTAATATTTACAATAACACACAATTTACTGCTAGGTTTATTGAAATGTATAAATACATATGGCTATGGGAGAGCGGAATCGTCTGGCACAGGTGTTACACTTAAAAGGCGATTCCAACCTTGTTTTGAAGTTTGTAATCTTTCTGGTTAATGAATAAAGATTTATTTATTATTTATTTATTATTTATTATTTTGCTCGGACATTGAACGGAGCGCTACGTACAAGTATAATCTTTCAAATGTAAAAATTTATTATTTTAGTACTTTTAGTACATATAATTCCCGCTCATTCAGTCCCGTTCTATGTGTCAACGAGTAACTGATCGGACCAGTTCGTGCAGAACCAGAGACGAATAAATCTCGAGCGGAAGACGAAGTACTAAATTAATCCAAATGAATGATGTACTAAAAACGAATAGGAATTGCTTACCAGTTATTATCTGTAATAACTGGTCAGCTATTCCTATTCGTTCATAGAGCCAGAGACTACGAATACATACCGAAAGACGAAGTACTAAAAGAGTGTTGTACTAAAAATGAAAAGGAATAGTTCTCTCATGTACTACACAAGTCTATCGTCGACGATAAACTAGTAATATCGTCCTCGATAATCTAGTTTATAAAACAGTCTAAAGTTTCGACTAGTTTATATCGTAAACAGAATGTTTTTAGCTGTCGACGTCGTTGTCAATCGTTGACGATGCATCCGTCGTTTTTTCAACCTCAAAACTAGTTTAGTCTTTTTGTTTACTTTTACCAACCGATTAATAAACGAATTTTATTTACAAATTGAAACAGCTGCAGCTGTTTTACATAAAAGTATTTATTGCATGGCGCCTAAGATTATTATTAATTAAACCTATTTAAAAAGCATTTAAAAAAATATTTAGTAGATAAATGTTACTATAAAGTGTCCGATTTTTTAGCAGATCAGTGAATTATATGCAATTTTTGTGATTCCCTTAACTATGTTGTAGTGTTTGCATGCTTTCTTTCTTGGCAAAATATGGAGAGACTTATTAATGTATATTATCTGTATAACACCCATATTTGTGAACAATAAATGATTGATTGATTGATTGAAATAAATACATCGTGTATTTTTCATGTATACATAAGTACACATGAAAAGATAAATCATCATCACACATCATCAACTTCGTTCATATCTTGGTGATGAAGATCATCATCACACAACGATCATCATTATCATCACATGGTTTGGGGCTGGTCACAGGAATTTTGCATATATAGTTTAAAATACCCGTGGGGTGCCGGGTTAGAATTGCATCCCCCCATCTCTTCCCGTTGGGTGTATCGTAAGAGGCGACTAAGGGAAATCAAGAAGACGGGCAGCAGCGTCTTTTGTTTGAGATTCATCTCTTCATATATACTGCGATCCCCAAGACACCTGATTATGGCAACTCCCCCCTAAACACACAATGACAGACACGACTTGCAAATGGGCCCCAGTCCCCGGCGGCTCCTCTATTCTTCGCCTTGATAGCAGGCGGGGTAACGGTCGAGCAGGGGGTGCTAAGAATCTCCGGCAGATGCCCCGCTACCACCCCTACCGAACTTTGGCCCTGGCAACACACAACATCCGCAAGATGAGGACCGGACTCTTTCGTACGTAGTACTTCGTACGGTTGCTTGTTCATCGTTCAAGCTGAACTAAAAGAACAAGTGTCCGATGTACGATTATGATTAGGGAATCGAATCTATACGGTGAGCACTGCGCAAGGGTTCCTAACCGTTCACCGTTCTTGTAGTACACAAGACTACTAAACATAAAATATCGAAATATCGATATTTTTCCTGGAATCATAGCCACTTTATCAAGTTAGTGCCTGTGGTTTATAACCGTGTAGCCAGCGTGGTGTTTCGCGATAGTACAGTCACGTACAAAATAAATACTGACACGAATGTTTTTTTTTATTAAACAAATGCTACTGCTTGATTGCCGACCTGCCTGATGGAAAGCGGCGACGCAATCAAAAATGGTAAAACACACTGGCTTATTAAAAGCCTATTCACTCTAGCCTTGAAGACACCTACATTATAATCGGGCGGGAAAACCGATGCTGGCAAACTGTTCCAGTCCTTAGCTGTCCTCATTATGAACGAAGAAGCAAATTGTTTAGTCCTGCGTTCGTGGTCGCCACACGAGAATCTTTCTTCCCCATCTGTTATCGGTTCTTCGAGCGATGTGGCCTGCATAGGCCTGTCTATTGCCTTGCTATGTCGGTACTTCGGCGAATTTCCTCATTCGGGGTTCTGTCGCGCAAAGAACTTATTATTATCCACGAGACGGAAGATCCCCTGAGCAAAGGACCTTCCAGGTAGGTACCACCGCAGTGTCAGATATTCTGCCGCCAAGCAGCAGTGTGTAAACATTGCTGTGTTCCGGCGTGAAGGGCACTGTAGCTGCTGAAATTACAGGACACAAGAGACTTAATAACTAATGTCTCATGTGACGAGCGGCAGTGCAATGCAGCTGTCTATAGGCAGGCGCGTCGCCTACCATCAGGCCAACGTCTTGCTTGTCCCGACATTATTGGTGTCCGTCAGGATGACCGGACCACAGCACGGATTCACGTGAAACTTTGCCAAGATTTAGTACCTATTTTGTACCTATGTTTAAATATTTTGTACCTCAGTAATAACAAAGTTATTTAATAAATAAAGTGGGAAGCCATTCTGACGTCAGGATGGCTTCCTACTTTTACTTTGGGTACTTACGGTCCTCAGATTGCTGAAATCTTTGCATAATAATTTAGTACCTTTTTTGTACCTACGATAAATATATGAATACTTAATGTATTCCATTTAAAAATTACTTTTTTTTCATTATAAACAATTATATATGGAGCATCATTCATCTGACATATTATATTTCACAAATCATGTAGTCCCCTTTCCTGCATCCAGGCAGAGGAGTACAACCCATACATTTGTTAGTTCTAACATTGACGATAAAAACTTCTGCCACCTGTTTCTCTGGGAACTTAAACTTTGGTTACAGTTTGGGACGGATGCGTGAACGGCCACAGGGCGCGTGAGCGACCGGTTGTGTATGTGTCGCTATTCTCAGATTGAACGCGAGGCGCTGGCTATAGTGTTTTGTTTAGAAAAGTTGCACCAGTATTTATATGGGAGGCGTTTTAAATTGCGTACCGACCACAAACCGTTGGTGACTATTTTTGAGCCTAAGCAGGGGGTTCCCTCGATGGCTGCGAGTCGGTTACTGCGGTGGGCTATTAAATTATCAGCACATACATACGACATAGAATATGTAAAGTGAAAAGAAAATAGAGCAGATGGGTTATCACGATTGTCAGCTTTGACTAAAACTACACAAAGCGTTTGCGTTCAGGAACAATCTTATTTACATTTTGCGCAAAGTGCCATGTTACTAAATTATAATGATATAAAACAGCAAACAAGCCGTGATCAGTTAATAGGCAGAGTATTTAGATACATACGGGACGAATGGTCCACTGAGAATGAAATAATGTCTCTTCGGCCTTACTTAAATCGCTGGAAAGAACTGTATTAAGAATTAGGTTGTGGAATGTGGGGTCATAGGGTGGTTGTGCCAGAAGCTTGTAGATATAAAGAAATCTTTTGCTAGGAGCTACGTGTGGTGGCAAAGTATTGACGAAGTTATCGAAAAAATCTGTCGTGATTGTCGGATCTGCATTGCAGAGAGTGAAGCGCCGCCCATGCCCTGTCTGGCCATGGCCAGCCAGAGAAACCCTGGGCTTGCCTCGATAGGGCCCAAAAAATCCATGTATACACATGGGCCCTATTGAGGGATGAACATTTTTGGTCATTATCGATGCATATCGATGAACTCGATATAAAAGGCACCCTTTGAAATTTTGACGACCTCCATTGAAAATAATTTGATGTTTTTTTTTTGTTTTGAGGTTGGGTAAGTACGATCAAAATTACAAATCGATAGCACCAGTAGTTCCTGAAATATATAGGTGTGGCAGACAGATAGACGAAGTCATACCATGCACAACCATAAGGTTTCCCTTTTAAATGACTTCAAAATGAGTAGTTCTGTATTCGTCGCGTATGTATGTAATATTAATAAAAATAAGTAATATTTACATAATATGTTAATGTATGTGGGCATAAACAAAATTTACTTTATTTATTTATTTATTTTATGTAGGTTTATCCCCGTATTTCTCAGAAACTACAAATCCTGTTGCGATCGACCGATATCAAAATCGGTTCAGTAGTTTAAGAGATATAGACTGTTTAAGTAAATTACTCTGGCATAGCCAGCCATAGTTATTGTAAGTCATTATAAGTGTACTAGTTTATGTTGTTATTAAATGTTTTGTTGATTTTTTCCCAGTAATATCTTTTTTAAATAATTTCCTGAAGTTTACAATCATATGAGAATGTGCCCTTTACAGATCGTATAAGATTAAATACTATATTGCTGGAATTCTATATATATTCTGTATAAATGTCTATAGTGAATAATTATAATAATTATTATAAGTATAATAATTTATACATTATATTTTTTTTTATTTATGTACTTTTATTTATATAAAACTAGCTGTCCCGTGCAGCTCCGCCCACCTAATTAATTAATTTACTGCGCAACTTTTTTAATTTTTTTTTCGTAAGAACCTTCGCCTGATAATAATGTAATGTGGGTGTCTTCAAGGGAGTAAATATCCTTTTAATAAGTTTTCGATCAGGTGGGATTGCAGCCAAGCTAGTGCTTATGACTACAAAAAAGACTTGTCGCCCTATTTGATGGACGTCTAGGACCCACACTCGAAATTTCCTAGCAACTCGGAAGTCCAAAACTTACCCCAATTTAATAGATCACATTTAATATCTGTCAGTTATTTTTGTCAATATTACAATAAATATGTATGACAGGCGTGTTGGTCTAGCGGTCAGACACCCTGCCCGCTACCCGATAGGTCGTGGGTTTGATTCCCACCAAGGGTGTTATTTATCTATTTAAGTAAGTATTTACAAAAAAAAAGTATATAAGCATTAAGTAATACTAATATTACTTGTCTGATTTCCATAGTACAGACTCCGCCTATGACCGTGTGTGGATTGTCCCAGAATATTATATTATTATATGTAATCGTAATTGAAAAAAGTTAAGAAATTGTGTTTATTATTTGCCCGCCGTTACCGGGTTACGTTGTTAAATGTTGATGAAGTTAAATTTCATCAGAAAGGGTCGAATGTAACACATGATTGTATGCCGTGATGGAGAATTATGAAACGCTAAGCGGGGTCGGAATATCCTAAAGAAAATTCTGAATACTTGCTCTGTCTCGCAGGATAGGGGACTACATGTGACATTGTTATATGTCAGACAAATGTCAGATGAATGATGCTCCATATATAATTATTTCTTTTGAAATAAAAGTAATTTTTAAATGGAATACATTAAGTATTCATATATTTATCGTAGGTACAAAAAAGGTACTAAATTATTATGCAAAGATTTCAGCAATATATGGACCGTAAGTACCCAAAGTAAAAAGTGGGAAGCCATCCTGACGTCAGAATGGCTTCCCACTTTATTTATTAAATAACTTTGTTATTACTGAGGTACAAGATATTTAAACAGAGGTACAAAATAGGTACTAAATCTTGGCAAAGTTTCACGTGAATCCGTGCTGTGGTCCGGTCATCCTGACGGACACACATTATTTATTGTAGGGTCAATTTAATAAATCACGTTTGACACTTCATCAAAATTTAACAACGTGACTTTGTAAAGGCGGACATAGAAGATATTTTTTTCGAAGTTAGAACTGCACAATTGATTATCAGGTGGGGTGTCCAGGGGGTCTAGTACCAGTTCCGATTGTTTACGAGCTCGATCATACTGACAGTTTTCTCCATACATTTCACACTAGCGCCCCTAGCGGTAACTATCAAAAACTAGTAAAATGTACAGGACAAAACTGTCAGTTTGATCGAGATCGTAAACTATCGGAACTCATACTAGACCCCCAGGTAAGAATAGCACCCTCTCATCACCTCCCGTTGTGTGTCCGTAAGAGGCGACTAAGGGAAAACAAGAAGACGGGCAGCAACGTCTTTCTATTGGATTACCTACCACCTATACTGCGATCCCCAAGCCGCCAAGCGTGGGGTTTATGGCAACCCCTCCCTTCTGAGGGGGAGGCCTTTTGACCAGCAGTGGACGTCTTTTTATATGATGATGAATTGCTTAACCCATTTTTCAATTAAAATTACATATTTATTGTAATAATGACAAAAGAAACAGACAGAACGTAGAAACTGACCGATATCAAATATAATCAATGAAATTGGCACTACATTAGGTTGATAGAAAAATCTATACTTATAATAAAACTGTAACAGGTCCAATTCTGTACATTGAAGATATTTTGAAAATTATATTTGGAGGGCATTCTATAACCGATACTGAGGCCGAAAATGTAATTTTTTTAATTTTTGTCTGTCTGTCTGTCTGTCTGTCTGTCTGTCTGTCTGTCTGTCTGTCTGTCTGTCTGTCTGTCTGTCTGTCTGTCTGTCTGTCTGTATCACGGCTGAGCATCACGCCGAAACTACTGAATGGATTCAAATGAAACTTGGCATGATTTGAGATCTTACTACTAGGTAGGACATAGGATACTTTTTATCCCGTAATCTAGCACGGTTCTTTTGGGAGACGGGATTAAAGTCAAAACGGGTACTTGGTTATACGCTTGGTCCGATTTTATCAATTTTTCTTTATAATATAATAAATATTAGTAAGGGAACACTCATAGAGAGTTGTTATCAAGGTTTTGTAATCGATCGGGTTAAGCAACGTTAGGTAAGGTCATTAAATAGATGGGTGACCGTTTAACGCCATTTGAACTAAACGGGTCCGTGCTTCGGAGGGCAAGTAAAAAGTGAGTCCCAATTTTTAACCGACTATAAAAAATGAGGTTATGTATTCGATGCGAATGTCTGTTATTCAAAGTTTAGTTAGCGTAAAAATTGCGCAGGCGGAGCTGCGTGGGTCAGCTAGTATATAATAAAAAAGAAAATATATTTGTCCTGTAGCAACCATTGTTACCTCATTATGATACCGTATCATATTGATAAATTAATTTAGATAGGTAATAAAAGGATATTATTATCACTACTGATTAGGTATCGTTGACAGCCCCGGATCTACTGTTTTTTCGAACCGGGGCAGATAGTTGATAGTTTCTGCCTTCAGCGTTTGAGAAATTACAAAAAAAAACGTCAAATCTTAAATCAGCATCACAAGTTCACTTGTGGAGTGGGCCTGTGTGGCGCCTCTTTCTTACAAGTCGAAGGTGAGCCAACCAGGCTTCCGTAGGTATGCTAGGCGTTTTTTTAAAAAAATTGAACCGACTTCAATATCACTGAAAAGTACTTTTTAGTGATATTTTTTCATTCATAAAGAATGAACCATCGAAGACGGTAAAATGATCTAGGTAGGTTATGATCACATTATTGTCTACATAGTTTTACATAATTTATGTTTCTTCAGAAACAATTTAACCTAACGTAATGAAATTTGCATGGAATCATCATAGTAGTTTACTCTCTCGAATAAAAAAAGAATTATCGAAATCGGTTCATATTCGTCAGAGTAATCTAATGGAGAACGCCAGTTTTATGGTTTTTACCAGATAAATTCATCCACATCGTTCATGGTCCTCCGGGAAGTTCTTACCCGGTTGTGATACAATTCATACAGATCCATTACAGTCATCGATATTAGTATAGTGTGGTTTCTTCTTTCGAATAAAAAAAGAATCATCTAAATCGGTATATATTTGCCAGAGGTATGACCATTTTTAACCGGCTTCATTAACCGGCTTCAAAAAGAAGGTTCTGTATTCGACGCGTATGTATGTAATATTAATAAAAATGCGTAATATTAATATATGTTAGTCTATGTGGGCTTCTAAACAAATTTACCAAATTTTATGAGTGTATGTATGTATGTATGTATGTATGTATGTAGGTTTGTCCACGGATTTCTCAGAAACTACAGGTCCTATTTCGAAAATTCTTTTTGCAATAGTTAGAGTATTTTTCAACTTAGGGTAGAGTACAAGTTTCATCAAAATCGGTTCAGTAGTTTAAGAGATATAAACTTTTTATGTTTTCAGTAAGTTACTGTAACGTAGACGTTCGAGTTGCGTGATAGTGTTGATACCTATTTTGCTCAAACAAAAGTCACTAAAAAGTGTTAAATAAACTATTTTTCAAAAAAATAAAAACCAACTTCAAAGTAAATAAAAAAATATCTAAAAAGCATAAAATAACGAAAATATATTGAAGTCGGTGTCAGCTTGTGCTAGTCTTAGTTAACATGATGTGCTAGCACCGACTTCAATATATTTTCGTTATTTTATGCTTTTTAGATAATTTTTTATTTACTTTGAAGACAGTTTTAGTTAGTTAGTTTTAGGAAAATAGTTTATTGTCCTTAAAAAGCGACATAAAGTCATCTTTTAAGCTTTCCTGCAGGTTTCCTGCGCAGTCGCCATTTTTGTTTTTTTATGGGACCCAATCAACGGATTTTTACAAATCGGTTCATAATTGCAAGAGTTATGCGCGAACATACATGTACATATTTATAATTATAAAAAACTATTTTTTTTATTTTATTTATTTATCAATATCTATTAAATTAAAATAGCGAAATGGCATCGGAATGTCACGGTGCAGCAATAATGCTGAGTGGCTGACCTCATTTGCCGAAAATGCGGCGTACAATTGCTTCGTTAATTATTTCTTTTAGTGGTAACTTTTTTTTATTTTTAATGTTATTCGTTGATTTTTTGTGTATTGTACTGGTTTATTATTTATTGTTAACTTCTTTTTTTTTGTATACTAGTTCTTTTTGTATGTACGTCGCTATGTTTCGGTAAATAAAATATTATTTTCTTTCTTTTTTTCATACATAAATATATACATACACATAAAATAAAACACACATAAATATATACAGAAGAATTGAGAACCTCCTCCTTTTTGAAGTCGGTTAAAAAGTGGTATTTTTTTTTGGAAATTCGTGTAAAAGCCGATGAAAAATTTCAACATTAAGATGTGCAGAATCATGTAGGTACTGGATCCCTGGTATCGATTTGCGGTACGATGTCCCTTACACCCGTTATATATCTCACTTACCCAATTTCATAACAAATGAAAAAAAAAGAATTTTGAAGTGAGACTACTATATGGAATGGGGTATCATATAATATAAAAGGGCTTCATTTGCACATTTTAAAACATAATTTAATTTTGGCGTATGTCACGTTGCTTTTTTGCTAATAATCAAAAATGCCAAAAAATACCAATCCCTTATCTCCGAAGTTTGTGGAGGGAAAATCTGAAATAATGATAGGTACGGTCATTCTGGGTAACTTTGACCCACGTATTGACGTTATTTCAAAATTTCATTATAAAATATCTACACAATCGTGTTGGAATTGATAATTTTGATTGCTTTACATGACATATTTTTTATAAATATATATTTATAGTTGAATTTTTACGACTAAAACCTTAAAATCAATAATAAATTGATGAGTCAAAGTTATGGCGTAATTTGGACAACTTTACCCCATGCATCGGATGATGTGGGATTGGCTCTTTTAAATTGTTTTTTTCGACATCTTTAGCCTCGCTAAAATTCATACAAATATTGATAAAACTTAATCTGTATTTAATTTTATAAGCTTTAATAAATCGTCTAAGCTAAAACTTACCCTTATTGAGCGCTTAAAAATCTTACTACAAAAAACTTTTACGAGCACTTTCAAAAATTCGTTTCGTACTGGTAGCGGGAAAAGTATGTTTTGTATGGTTTTTGACATTTTTGGAAACTATGACATTAGAAAAACGTTTACAAAGCATGTTACGTATGTAAAAATATAATTTATTTGATCAATGATTTTGTATAGAGCCCGAAAAATAAATAAAAATCCATATTTGCAGTGATGAGTCAAAGTTGTACCGAAAGCCAAAGTTACCCAGATCGACTGTACAAGTAGTCAATTTATATTTTACAGGAAATATAAAACCAAGTAGTCCGACTTTTTGCAATCGCCGTATCTTTTTGGTCGTATTGCGTTTAAGTGCCCTAGGTTGAGTGCTCGCTCCAGAACTCTTTTTTTAACTCCATCTTGTAGAACTAACTATTCTGTCAATCGATTCCTGGTCAAAGCATGTAAAGTTTATAATGAACGTTATTGTCATGTTGATATTTTTAACTGTAAACTAAGTAAATATATTTCTCTGGTGAAAAGTAAATAGTAATTTATGTTAATGTTATTTTTCTCATTTTAATTTAATTTATTCATATCGTCTTTCATTCATAATCACATATACTTATATAATTTTTGTTTTTTTTTATTTAACTTTTTTTTTGTTTACGACATAAATTCTAATTTTTGTCTGTCTCTTGTGTTCTATTGTCTTCACTTTGTGCTACCTATCCGTGGAAACTGATTTGCTAATGTTTTAATCTAAATGTATCTATATTTATGTGTTATAAAAGCTGTATGTTTTCCTTAAATAAATAAATAATTAAATTATTATTAAAAAAATCTCGACAAACAAACTTAGTTTCGTGTTTTTTTTTGCTATTAATCAAAAACAAATCACTGCACTGAATAACATTTTATTACCTGGTACCATACCATTGCTCGTGTTTTTTAAATTCTCAATTTAGTCTTAGAATATGAATCAGTACAAGTATTATAGAATGCTTAATTCAAGTAAGAACACGTAGGCACGAGTAAGAAAATCAAAATACATAAATATCAAGTACACGACAATAGGTACCATACCGTCAGCTGTATTTATCGACATTTGCACTTGTGACAAATCAACCTCGTCAATATTTGTCACTTACATAGAGATATCTCATAATATAACTTTAAATAGTTTTAGTAGTCTAGTTCACCTGCCTCTTGCAGGAAACTCTACCTACGATTTGCTTAAAGGGACTATAGACGAACGCGTACTCTATTTTTAATACATAAACTCTATGAACTTAGTAATTTTGTTTTGAACGGAACATTCGAGTAAAACACTTATATACTACTTATTTATGAATATATTTGGTCTGTAGATATTGGCTATTTGAATAACCACTTGAACACTGTAACCTGTAACCCAATGCTGTAACATATCAAAAACAAAAGAAAACATTTATTTGTGGCACACATAAAAACAAAATTGAAAGAAAAAAAACATAACTATTATATAAAATGTGTCACAAAAAGTCTCACCTCAGCATAATGCTGGTCGTATTTTTTTTTTCGGGACTGATAGATGCTGTTGGCCGCAGATGGCCATTACAGCTTCACCGGACAATAGGAGGCGAGCGCTTATAGCACTCTAGCCTTAACGGCAGAAGTAGCGACGAGCTCAAGGGCAGCCTCGGCTTGGGCTGAGTTTACCACCGGTTCACAACGCGCCCCCACTGAGAAGAACCGGCAGGAAACTCAGTGGGGTGTAATGCTGGTCGCGACAACACAACTAGCGCTGGTCTTCCGTTGAGACCTTCTTGGTGACGTCACGTGATTGTGACAAGAACTAAAGAAAAGTACCTATATTAAAATAAAAGAAAGTTATTAAAAACGAAGAATAGACACTGTAGCTGGTGAAATTACCGGACACAAAGACTTAACATCGAATGTCTTAAGGATCGGCAACGCGCTAGTGATTCTTCTGGTGTTGCTAGCGTCTATAGGCTACGGTGGCTGCTTAGCATCAGGCGGGCCGTACGCTTGCTTGCCACCTTAGTAGTATAAAAAAAATATGAAATATATACATAAATGCGATTTCTGAAAAAAAAATAAAAATTATAATCGCATACGCTCAATCTAACAACAGTAAACGTAATATTGTTCTAAGGACTACATAATATATAACATTGCATGCTATTTAGTGGCGAATATTTATCGCTCGCTATTTTAATGTATGGTACATTACTACTTTTGTTGTAATTTATTGTTTTCTTCTTTTCTCCCTTGCTTTATGTTTCGAACGGCAGGACACACTATCGCTAATGTCGATTCATTTGTAACAAAACAATGTTTAAAAAAAGTGAAAAAATTACAGGCCCGCTGAGTTTCTTGCCGGATCTTCTCAGTTTAGGCCGCGCTGTGAACCGGTGGTAGCTTTTAAAAAAAATGACCATTATAAAGTGCGTTAAGCCTATTTGAAATAAAGATTTTTGAGTTTGATTATACGCACCACATGTATGCAAATAAATTGAATTTGAATACATAAATTACTATTACATTTCAAATCTATTTAATCATATTTAACATTATTATTATTATTATCACCCCACCGCAGACTGTTTAAAGGCCATTGCAAATGATAAGACGTTAACAAAACTAGCATATTTATAAACAAAAATCCGAATATTTGTAATGAGTTCATCATGTCGAATATAGGGTACAACCATGCTCCGGTGGTGAAGTAAGTGTGAAATAATCTGAAAAGAAATAATAACTTTAAAGATTATAATTAGTGATTTTTATAAAAGTAATTATATTTGATATTTGGTCTCAAGATCCGCGGATACGGAATTGAATACCGATATTTGGTCTCAAGATCCGTGGATATGGAACCGAATTCGGATATTTGGTGTCAAGATCTTCGGATACGAAACCGAATACGGATATTTGAAATGAAAATGAAATGAAATTAATTTATTTCGTTAAGCACTGCACATGCATTAAGTATGTACAACATACTTAACCTACAGGAATTGGAGGCATGCATCAACGAAAAAGGTCTACGATATGGAACCGAAAACGGATATTTGGTCTCAAGATTTGCCGATACGGAACTGATTACGGATATTTGCCCTCAAAATCCGCGGATACGGTTCCTAACAATCGGATCCGTGCGCGTGACCTTGAAACGATCGTTGTCGCCACTTGACGCTATTTGCAATTCCTCTTGGCGGTTACGACCACAGCAGCCAATCTTTCACAAGATCAGCCATCTACGCGGGATATACTATAGTGCACAAGTGCTTACGTAGACACAAGTGCACTCTCTCTTCCTTTTACCTCTCACAATCCGATGAGACGGAAAACCGTCACGACCGGGGAGCGATCAGGCTCAGGACTGACTTTTTACATGCCCATACGACGCATGGATCATCTTACTTTACAAAAAATCAGGTGATTGGCTTGCATTGTCCTAGCCAGTAAGGAACAACAACACAAAGTTGTTGATCTCCGCGGGATTCGTACCCGCGACCCCCAGTAAATAAATATAGTATTGTTTAAATGAACATACTTGATTACATATGTTACGAAGAACAGGAAAACTCCAATTAGGTGGAGTTTTTGGGTATGTGACTTTGGCGTTTGCCTCGGGAAGAAGATTAACTCCCACAGGGCGAAAGGCAAAACGGCCGTGTGTAGGATGTGGTTTCCGAGTGGTGTTAGAACTTTCTCTATTGATGCATGAAGTATCAGTCCCTTGTCATATAAAGTACAGGACCAGAAGGCTAAGGGGACGAGCTGAAAAACCAAACATAATTTATACATATATGGATAATTTGTAAAATGTCTTATACAACGTGTTACAAAATACCGCGTAAAAAATAAACAAAAAAATATTATTATTTTCACTGATGTGCAAACCCTATTTCAGTAAAATTAAAAAGTAAACTACGCAGAATGTACCTGCATTTCTACCTAATTCGCTGAAAGACAAAAAAATTAAAAGACCTAACCTAACTAGGGTTGACACAATTTTTGGCTTTGATAATTAATTATATTTTTTACGGGGTATTTTGTAACACGTTGTATTTACGCGAATGCTACACTTTGAAATGAAACTACTTTTACGGATTATATCGCGGTTTCCTTTAGATTTTACGTTGCCGACGCGACGTTTCGAAGGTTTTTCGAAATTAAGATGTTCTTTGATTCGTATTTTATATTTTAATTCGTAAAAGTAGTTTCATTGTAATAATTTATGAATGTATAAAATCAATCTTTTTTACAAACAATACTATTTTTTATTACTACCAAAGTGGCAAACAATCAAGCGGCCCATCTGGTGGTAAGCAGTCACAGTAGGTAGCCTATTAGATGCTAGACGCACCACAAAAATCACTAGTCAGTGTCTACAGTTCCCTACACACCGGTACACAGCATTGTTTACACAATGCTGCTTGCCGGCAGAATATTCTGACATTGAGGTGGTACCTACCCTGACCGGGTCCTTACTCAAGGAACGTACCAGAATCCTTAATGGTACCCGCACCGCTACGGGGGTAGCAGTGCGGGTTATGTCGGACTCTTACCGACTACAATCCCACGGTGTCCTCAACCCGCTGTGTTGACGGGCCCCGGGAACGTACCTTGTACTCGTCCGGGTCCAAGGAACCTGCTTTCGACCCGGACGAGTACAAGATACGTTACGTGTGGTACGTAAGTACCTAGTAAAATTAGAAGAAGAAGAAGAAGTACGACATTTATTCGGCGGACAGCGACACACACACAAATATACAAAATAAAAAGTTATAAAAAAATAATAAATAAAAAAATAATAATAAAAAATGATGTATTTTTCTTGAAATGTATATATACATAATACACACATCAAAAGTGTCTAGGGATCAACATATATTTTTGCAATAACTTTTCTCCTGATTGATATTAATTAAAATTTTCTTTAAGGATTCATCAAATAAAGTGTTTTCGTTTGTCACAGTAACGATAAACCAAGTCACCTTTGCATTAATAAAGAAATTTGCCATTTTCCTAATAAAGGGATTTTTGACATTTGAACCACTAACACAAAAGTTCGAAAAAAAGACTGAAATAACAGTTTTCTTTAAAATTTTATTGGGTAACTTAAACAATTAATAATCCGTGTTTCTACCGCGAACACTAACAACACAAGAACATCGGTTTGGCATACTCAAAATGAGTTCATCCAAATCACGCTGTGGAATGGCCGCCCATGTTCGTTGCAACAACAAAAAAAGGTCTTCTTGCGACTGGATACCCTCCATATTCGGCAGAGCTCTTCTCTGTAGCATATCCCATGCATGCTCAATCGGGTTCAAGTCTGGCGACTGAGCAGGCCAGGGCAGGACATTGATGTTAGCTGCGGCGAGAGTCTGTCTTACAACTCTTGCGGTGTGCGGTCGTGCATTATCATGCATTAACTGAAATAAGGGACCGATTTGCACTTGTAGAGGAACGATGACGTCTGATACAATCGTCTCAGCATAAATTTGAGCGTTGAGGTTGCCTCTGATCCAAATCAACTCAGTTCTTCCGCCGATCCAAATACCCGCCCATACCATGATGGTTCCACCACTATAAGGATGGACTTCCTGGCAGGATTTTAATCGCTGTTGGCGTCCAGGGGTTCTCCAGTGTCGTATACGTCTTGTATCCGGTCTCATACCAAAACGAGACTCATCAGAAAAGCACACGAAACGCCATTGTTCTTCTGCCCAATTTCTGTGTTCAAGAGCCCATTGATATCGAATCCTACGATTGTGCATTGCTATAGGTGGTACCCGTAGCGGTCTTCGGGAATGAAGGTTCACTTCATGCAAGCGGTTTCTGACTGTTTGGTCGCTAATTAAGTTCCCTGAAGAGTGATGAAGCCTCACGGCTAACATCATGGCAGTTATTGTTGGAGCTCTTCGAGTTAAGATTTGAATATATCGGTCTTGTCTCCGTGTGGTGCAGCGATACCGTCCTCCATGGCGCTCAGCCACGGTACCAGTGCTTCGGTAACGTGTCCAAAGTCGACTGATAACACTCTGACTTGTATTCAGAGCTGAAGCCACAGTACGTTGCCGAGAACCAGCTTCTATCATTCCCACGGCTCTGAGCATTTCTTCCCTGCTTAAATGACGTCGCCGCTCCATAATAACGTTGGTTTTAATCAGTAGTAGGGAAACAGTAGCACTAATAATGTCTTCAATGCGTTGTATGTTTTTATAGGGAAAATATTGACAGCTGATTTTCATCTTTTACTCGAATTGATTCACAGTTCCTGATTCAAATTATGAAATGCACCAAAAAGGATCCATATAAATTTATAAAATCATAAATTTATTACAAAGCCACATCTCAATCTCAAGAAATCCGCTTAAAAATGCTTGATCCCTAGACACTTTTGATGTGTGTTTATACTGCAGCGTTTAAAAATAAAGAGTAGGTCTTAGTGAATTGCTTAATTCCCTTTGTTTTTAAACACCGCTAGCCTCTTAGTTTAGGTACTTCGTAGTTTTTCTACTTAGTATAAGTACTTACCTATATTTATAAATATATACCGTAAGTAAATATTTTTTTATTATGTAAATAAAGTACTTACATAATAAGAATTTTTAATTTAACCATAAGAAGTTATCATTAAGAGGTAATTACTATAATATTTTAAATTACACTTAATAATTTGCGTCTAAGAAGTATTTAATTATTTAAATGATCTCTGAGACTTATTTAATAGGTGGTAGGTAGACCTTCGGAGTCGCTGCACGTTTAGAGTGTGGCCCTAGGACGTCCATTGAGTACGGCGGCGACTCCGAGGAGGACGGCGGCGGGGTTGCGACCCCCGTCCCCGTGAGCACCGTGACAGGTTCCCGGGGGGCTAATATGCGACCCCGGCGGCAGGTTCAAAGGCAATGCGCTGAGGGGTGCAGATCCCACCGGAGAGCTCTGGGGTCCCCTGGGGTCTTATGTGTTAATGACAGCCGCGGGGGTTTTAGTGGGTAAGAATCGCACATAACCCGGTCAAGCCTCACAGCTCCCGGGGACCTTTTGAAGGTTTCACCCGCGAAATAAAAAGGTGGTAGGTAGAATTACTAAGTGGTAGGTCCCTTGTACAAGGGACGGTCTAGGTAGGTAGGTACCACCGCAGAGACTCTTGTGAGGTCCGGAAGGAAGACCCAGGGTATCTCCATATAGCGTACATGAAGGCCACCGAGGGGGGAGCCGGCTAAGAATTTGCATCCCCCCCTCTCTTCCCGTGGGTTTCGTAAGAGGCGATTGAGGGAAAGCCAGAAGACGGGCAGCAGCGTCTTCTGTATAACATATCCATCTCTTCAAAACTGCGATCCCCAAGACGCCTGCCACGCGTGGGGATTATGGCAAACCCCCCCCCCCCCCCACAATGATTGACAATGATTATTTACGGCCCCCAGTCCCCGGCAGCTCCTCTATTCCCCGCCTTGGTAGCGGGCGGGGTAACGGTCGAGCAGGGGGTGCGAAGAATCTCCGGCAGATGCCCCGCTACCACCCCCACCGAACTTTGGCCCTGGCAACACATAATGTCCGGACTGACGAGAAGATTATCGAGCTGGAGGAAGAATTGAGCAAGTTACGTTGGGATATCTTGGGATTATCTGAAATCCGACGAGAGGGACAGGATACGATAACCCTTGATTCCGGAAACTTGCTCTTCTTCCGGGAAGGAGATCGAAAATCTCAGGGTGGTGTTGGGTTTCTCGTCCGTAAGTCCCTCATTAATAACGTTGTAAAGGTCGATAGTGTGTCGAGCAAGGTAGCGTACCTTATACTCAGAATAACCAGTCGGTATTCGTTGAAGGTTATATATACAGGTTTACGCTCCGACTTCGGCACACCCTGACGATGAAGTAGAGGCTATGTATGAGGAGATAGCAGAAGCCATACATACCTCCAAAACACACTTCACCGTTGTTATGGGGGACTTCAACGCGAAGGTTGGCACACGGAATGGCGATGAGTTGAGAGTGGGGTCATATGGGTACGGGCAGCGGAACCAAAGGGGCCAGCGGCTGGTCGACTTCATGGAGAAGGAGGGACTCTTTGATGAACTCCTTCTTCAAGAAGCGACCATCCAGGAAGTGGACGTGGATAAGCCCCGATGGTTCAACCAAAAATGAGATTGACTTCATCATGACGACCATGAAGCATATATTCGATGATGTCTCCGTGATCGGCAGGGCGAAAACCGGTAGCGATCACCGCATTGTTAGAGGCACATTGAATATCAACGTCAAGCTTGAGAGGTCCCGTCTGATGAAGTCCACGCTCCGTCCGGGAACCGCCCAAATCCGAAACCCCGAAGACTTTCAACTCGAACTGCATAATCGCTTCCAGTGCCTCGCCGAATGCGAAACTGCGGACGAGATAAACAATGGGTTGGTGCAAACTGCCCCACTGCGTGGACAGTTTGCACCAACCCATCGTTTATCTCGTCCGCAGTTCCAAGTTCTTTAAGACCCCACGCCGTACAAAGCCTCAAAAGCTCTCCAATACAACCATTAAGCTAATGGAAAACCGGACTGAGATGAGACCGCAATCTTCAGCTGATATGTCGGGTTATGCCAAACTCAATAGACGAATCTCGAAATCCGTGCGACACGACTTGCGTTCCTATATTAAGCACACTCAGCACACGCTCAATTGCGTCCTTAATACATGCTGTATTAAGGACGCAATTGAGCGGAACCAAGGCTCTAAAGTGTTCGCAAAGAATTCGTCTATTGGGCGTAGCCAAATGACAAAGCTGAAGATCGATGACGGCAGTGTCATCTCATCGAAACCGGAGATATTGAGAGAGCTTGAGAGATTTTACGGACAGTTATACACCTCAACACGGGATCCCATTGCCAGAACAGCCCAGGACACCAGAGCCAAACTAACCCGACATTACACTGAAGACATCCCAGACATGAGCCTGTACGAGATTAGAATGGCTCTCAAACAGCTTAAGAACAACAAGGCGCCGGGTGAAGACGGAATCACAACAGAACTTCTGAGAGCGGGTGGAAAACCGGTACTTTTAGTCCTCCAGAAGTTATTTAATTCCGTCTTACTCGAGGGTACTACGCCAGAAGCATGGCACAGGAGTGTGGTGGTGCTTTTCTTCAAAAAAGGTGATAACACTTTATTGAAGAATTATAGACCCATCTCACTCCTGAGCCATGTATGTTTTCGAGAGTCATTACGAACCGTCTCGAACGCAGGTTTGATGACTTCCAGCCTCCCGAACAAGCCGGGTTCCGAAAAGGCTTTAGCACCGTAGACCACATACATACGCTCCGCCAGATTATACAGAAGACCGAGGAGTATAATCGGCCATTATGTCTAGCGTTTGTGGACTACGAAAAAGCCTTCGATTCAATCGAGACCTGGGCATTATTGCAGTCTCTCCAGCGGTGCCACATTGACTATAGGTACATCGAAGTGTTGAAGTGTTTGTACAGCAACGCCACCATGTCGATCCGACTACAGGACGAGAGCACGAAACCAATCCCATTGCAGCGAGGTGTGAGACAGGGAGACGTTATTTCTCCGAAACTGTTCTCAAATGCATTGGAGGACGTTTTCAAGCTCTTGGACTGGTACGGATTCGGCATCAACATCAATGGCGAATACATCACTCACCTTCGTTTTGCCGATGATATAGTCATTATGGCAGAGTCGCTGGAGGACCTCAATACGATGCTCAGCGACCTCAGTAGCGTTTCCCAACAGGTGGGTCTTAAAATGAACATGGACAAGACGAAGATCATGTCTAATGTCCATGTTGCACCCGTACCCGTAGTTGTTGGGAACGATACACTCGAAGTTGTTGACCACTACGTATACCTAGGACAAACTATCCAGTTAGGTCGGTCCAACTTCGACAAAGAGGTCGCCCGAAGAATCCAACTCGGATGGGCAGCGTTCGGGAAACTACGCGATATCTTCTCGTCCGAAATACCGCAGTGCCTGAAGACGAAGGTTTTTAACCAGTGTGTGTTGCCAGTGATGACATATGGTACTGAGACGTGGTCTCTAACGGCTGGCCTTTTAGAGAAGTTCAGAGTCACACAACGAGCCATGGAGAGAGCTATGCTCGGAGTTTCTTTGCGCGACAGAATCCGAAATGTGGAGATTCGCCGAAGAACCAAGGTCACCGACATAGCTCTCAGAATCTGCAAGTTGAAGTGGCAATGGGCAGGCCACATCGCTCGAAGAACCGATAACCGTTGGGGAAGAAAGGTTCTCGAGTGGCGACCACGAACCGGAAGACGCAGCGTAGGCAGGCCTCCCACTAGGTGGACAGACGACATTGTGCGCGTTGCAGGTAACCGGTGGATGCAAATAGCCAATTGTCATTCATTGTGGCGTTCTAAGGGGGAGGCCTATGTTCAGCAGTGGACGTCTTCCGGCTGGTGATGATGATGATGATGATGAAGGCCACCGGGGAGGGTTTTGTGGGTAAGAGTCCCATGGTCTCCGCCCATAAGGAGACTGGAGTACCTTTTGATGGTTTCCTTCATAAAAAAAGGTACCACCGCAGTGTCAGATAGTCTGCCGCCAAGCAGCAGTGTGAAAACATTGCTGTGTTCCGGTGTGAAGGGCACTGTAGCTGGCGAAATTACCGGACACAAGAGAGTTAAGATCTAATGTCTTAAGGGTCGGCAACGCCCTAGTGATTCTTCTGGTGTTGCTAGCGTCCATAGGCTGTGGTCACATGCTTGCTTGCCACCTTGGTAGTAGGTATACAAAAAAACATAGCCCTCCTTCTGCGACAATCGGGCAATAGACACTTACCAACGCTAGCGGCACAACGAAAATTGAGAATAGTGACTCCCTAATTTTCTTCAATATCTTCAAAAGCTCATGTTCCTTGCCTTCACTAGTTATGGCTATTATATCGGTCAACAACCCCAGCATAGAGAAGAACATTTGTATAAGCTAAAAGAATAAGCAAGGTAAGGTAGGTAAGCTAGCATGGTGCGCAGGTTTGAACCCCGGCTCGCACCTCTGATTCATCATAATCATAATCATGTGCGAATCTTCTTTGTGCTATTGTTACTAGCTTTCGGGAAGGAAAACATCGTGCGGAATCCTGCATTTCTGAAGCCTAGTTAGGTTTCGAATGACGTGTGAAGTCCGCCAACCCGCACTTGGCCAGCGTGGTGGCCTAAACCCCTTCATCTTGAGGGGAGGCCCGTGCCGAACAGTGGGACAAAACAAGAGCTAGTATTATTAAAAGAATACATATTACACTTTATTAGTTGATAATAAACTATTTTAAAAAAAATAACAACCGACTTCAAAGTAAATTATCTAAAAAGCATAAAATAAACTATTTAAAAAAAAATAACAACCGACTTCAAAGTAAATTATCTAAAAAGCATAAAATAACGAAAATATTATTGAAGTTGGTGCAGAATATACACAGCAGGTACGCTAACACCAACTTCAATAATATTTTCGTTATTTTATGCTTTTTAGATAATTTACTTTGAAGTCGGTTGTTATTTTTTTTTAAATAGTTTATTTTATGCTTTTTAGATAATTTACTTTGAAGTCGGTTGTTATTTTTTTTAAAATAGTTTATTTAACACTTTTTAGTGACTTATTTTACCAAGATAGGTATCAGCACTATCACGCAACTCGAACGTCTACATTACAGTAACTTACTGAAAACATAAAAAGTTTATATCTCTTAAACTACTGGACCGATTTTGATGAAACTTGTACTCTACCCTAAGTTGAAAAATACTCTAACTATTGCAAAAAGAATTTTTGAAATCGGACTTGTAGTTTCTGAGAAATCCGCGGACAAACCTACATACATACATACATACATACATACATACATACATACATACATACATACATACACTCGTGAAATTTGGTAAATTTGTTTAGAAGCCCACATAGACTAACATATATGAATATTACGCATTTCTATTAATATTACATACATACGCGTCGAATACAGAACCTCCTTTTTTGAAGTCGGTTAAAAAAGTATTTACTCTCTGAATTAAAAAAAAAAAAAAACTCTCTGACTCTTTACCGTTGTGGTCTCCTGGTAAGAATAGCACCTTCCCATCTCCTCCCGTAACAGGAGACTAAGGCCAAAAGAAGAAGTCGGGCAGCAGCGTCTTTCTATTGGACTACCTACCATTTATACTGCGCCCTCAAAACACTCGCCAAGCGTAGGAATTATAGCAACCCCTCCCTTCTAAGGGGGAGACCTTTGTTCAGCTGTGGAAGTCTTTCAGCTGGTGATGATGATGATGATGGAAACTAATATGGGTAGATACAGTACAATCATTTTACCCATAATCGTCATTAAAATTATGTTCATACCAAAATTGGTTTCAGGACAAGCCAGGAGTTAAACCACACGGGTGTTAGCCTAGTTTGGTGTAAGGTCCTTCGGAGTCGCTGGACGTTCGGGGTGTGGGCCCTTTGAACGTCCATTGAGTACGGCGTCGACTCCGAGGAGGACGGCGGCGGGGTTGCGACCCCCGTCCCCGTGAGCACCGTGACTGGTTCCCGGGGGGCTACAATGCGCCCCCCGGCGGCGGGCTCAAAGGCAAGGCACTGAGGGGCCCCTGGTGCAGATCCCACCGGAGAGCCCTGGGGACCCTTTCTCATGTGCCGATGCGAAAGCCGCGGGGGTTTTAGTGGGTAAAATCCCATATACCCTGGTCGAGCCCTACAGCTCCCGGGGATCTTTGGAAGATTTCCCCCGCGTCAAAAAAAAAAAAGTTTGGTGTAAGGTCTTCGGAGTCACTGGACGTTCGGGGTGTGGGCCTTAGGACGTCCATTCAGTACGGCTGTGGGGTGGCGAGCCCCGCCCCCGTGAGCACCGTGACTGGTTCTCGGGGGGCTACAATGCGCCCACCGGCGGCGGGCTCAAAGACAAGGAGCCCCTGGATCCCACCGGATAGCCTTGGGGTCCCCTCTCATGTACCGATGCGACAGGCGCGGGGATTAGAATCCCACATACCGGTCGAGCCCCACAGCTCCCGGGGAGCTTTTAAAGGTTTCCCCCGCAAAAAAAGTGTGGTCTAAGGTTTGGATGGGTATTATTAACGTACTGTGAGTGCGGTGGCAAGTTATGTCCGATAGACTCATCATCTGGCGCCGAAAGACGTCCACTGCAGGGCGAAGGCCTAGAGGCTCGAGTCAACTCGTGCGCGGGTGCTGCTTGGGGGGACTGATCCGACTACTATCCCTTTGGCCTTTTAGTTTGTTGTAATTTTTGTCGTAGTTTATTGTTTACTTCTTTTCTCCCTTGCTTTATGTTTCGAACGGCAGGACACACTATCGCTAATGTCGATTCAATTGTAACAAAACTATGTTAAAAAAAAAAGTGAAAAAATGACAAGCCCGCTGAGTTTCTTGCCGGATCTTCTCAGTTGAGGCCGCGTTGTGAACTATTGGTAGCTTTTTGAAAAAAAAAATTGAACTCTTAAAAGTGCTAGCGCTAAGCCTATTTGTAATAAATGATTTTGACTTTGACTTTGACCCGGACACCCTACGGGTCGTCTCCGTAGACTCACCACATTCCATACAGTTAGAAATTTCAGTTGGTTATCGTAGTACATTTTTACATAAGGATCTTCTAATATGTTGGGTTTGAAAGCAGATGAGATGTACACGACATTAGCAAGATGCACCACAAGCGTCACTGTATACCCCAACATTCTAGGATAGATTAGTGACGGTCGATCACTGAAACAAGTGTAACACTATAAACAAAAACTATTTAAAAAACAAATTGAAGTCGGTTTACTTCAAAGTAAATTATCTAATAAACTATTTAAAAAAAAAAAAACCGACTTCAAAGTAAATTATCTAAAAAGCTTAAAATAACGAAAATATATTGAAGTCGGTGTCAGCTCGTGCTAGTCTTAGTTAACATGATGTGCTAGCACCGACTTCAATATATTTTCGTTATTTTAAGCTTTTTAGATAATTTACTTTGAAGTCGGTTTTTTTTTTTTTTTTTTTAAATAGTTTATTTAACCCTTTTTAGTGACTTTTATTTTAGCAAAATAGGTATCAGCACTATCAAGCAACTCGAACGTCTACGTTACAGTAACTTACTAAAAACATAAAAAGTTTATATCTCTTAAACTACTGGACCGATTTTGATGAAACTGGTACTCTACCCTAAGTTGAAAAATACTCTAACTATTGCAAAAAGAATTTTCGAAATCGGACCTGTAGTTTCTGAGAAATCCGCGGACAAACCTACATACATACATACATACATACATATATACATACATACATACATACATACACTCATAAAATTTGGTAAATTTGTTTAGAAGCCCACATAGACTAACATATATTAATATTACGCATTTTTATTAATATTACATACATACGCGTAGAATAGAGAACCTTCTTTTTGAAGCCGGTTAAAAATATAACGCGTGTAATGAAACCCTGTCCGATCGCTGAGGGTTCTTTTTAACCGGCTTCAAGAAGAAGGTTCTCTATTTGACGCGTATGTATGTAATATTAATAAAAATGCGTAATATTCATATACACACATCAAAAGTGTCTAGGGATCAAGCATTTTTGGGCAAAAAAATGGGCAGAAGAACAATGGCGTTTCGTGTGCTTTTCTGATGAGTCTCGTTTTGGTATGAGACCGGATACAAGACGTATACGACACTGGAGAACCCCTGGACGCCAACAGCGATTAAAATCCTGCCAGGAAGTCCATCCTTATAGTGGTGGAACCATCATGGTATGGGCGGGTATTTGGATCGGCGGAAGAACTGAGTTGATTTGGATCAGAGGCAACCTCAACGCTCAAATTTATGCTGAGACGATTGTATCAGACGTCATCGTTCCTCTACAAGTGCAAATCGGTCCCTTATTTCAGTTAATGCATGATAATGCACGACCGCACACCGCAAGAGTTGTAAGACAGACTCTCGCCGCAGCTAACATCAATGTCCTGCCCTGGCCTGCTCAGTCGCCAGACTTGAACCCGATTGAGCATGCATGGGATATGCTACAGAGAAGAGCTCTGCCGAATATGGAGGGTATCCAGTCGCAAGAAGACCTTTTTTTGTTGTTGCAACGAACATGGGCGGCCATTCCACAGCGTGATTTGGATGAACTCATTTTGAGTATGCCAAACCGATGTTCTTGTGTTGTTAGTGTTCGCGGTAGAAACACGGATTATTAATTGTTTAAGTTACCCAATAAAATTTTAAAGAAAACTGTTATTTCAGTCTTTTTTTCGAACTTTTGTGTTAGTGGTTCAAATGTCAAAAATCCCTTTATTAGGAAAATGGCAAATTTCTTTATTAATGCAAAGGTGACTTGGTTTATCGTTACTGTGACAAACGAAAACACTTTATTTGATGAATCCTTAAAGAAAATTTTAATTAATATCAATCAGGAGAAAAGTTATTGCAAAAATATATATTGATCCCTAGACACTTTTGATGTGTGTATGTTAGTCTATGTGGGCTTCTAAACGAATTCACCAAATTTCACGAGTGTATGTATGTATGTATGTAGGTTTGTCCACGGATTTCTCAGAAACTACAAGTCCGATTTCGAAAATTCTTTTTGTAATAGTTAGAGTATCTTTCAACTTAGGGTAGAGTACAAATTTCATCAAAATCTGTTCAGTAGTTTAAGAGATACTTTTTATGTTTTCAGTAAGTTACTGTAACGCAGACGTTCGAGTTGCGTGATAGTGCTGATACCTATTTTGGTAAAATAAGTCAGTAAAAAGTGTTATTTAAACTATTAAAAAAAAAACAACTTCAAAGTAAATTATCTAAAAAGCATAAAATAACGATAATATATCGAAGTATCTAGTCGGTGTCAGCTAGTGCTAGTGTTAGTTAACGTGATGTGCTAGCACCGACATCAATATATTTTCGTTATTTTATGCTTTTTAGATAATTTACTTTGAAGTCGGTTTTTTTTTAAATAGTTTAATTATTTATACTACTAAGGTGGCAAGCAAGCATACGGCCTGCCTGGTGGCCGCAGCCTATAGACGCCACAGAAGATTCACTAGCGCGTCGCTGACCCTTAAGACATTTGATATTAATAGTGTTTGTTTCCGGTAATTTCACTAGTGCCCTTCACGCTGGAACACAGCAATGCTTACTGCACTGCTGCTTGGCGGCAGAATATTTGACACTGCGGTGGTACCTACCTGGACGGTTCCTTGCACAAGGAACCTACCAGCGATTAGTAGTACGAGTAGTAGTGGTATTATTTGATGTCGGAATACGTAGAGGGTGGGTTGTCGGAATACAATCATAAGTAGAGGGTGGGTTGTCGGAATACAATCATAAGTAGAGGGTGGGTTGTCGGAATACAATCATAAGTAGAGGGTGGGTTGTCGGAAAACAATCATAAGTAGAGGGTGGGTTGTCGGAATACAATCATAAGTAGAGGGTGGATTGTCGGAATACAATCATACGTAGAGGGTGGGTTGTCGGAATACAATCATAAGTAGAGGGTGGGTTGTCGGAAAACAATCATACGTAGAGGGTGGTCTGATAAGTTGAGCTATCAGACACCGGTCTCGCCGGCGAGGCCGAAGGGTCGTACACATGCGACCTCAACAACGTGCATCACCCCACTGAGTTTCTTGCCGGTTTGTCTCAGTAGGGGCGCGTTGTGAACCGGTGGTAAAATCAGCCCTCTCATAAGCGCCAGCCCAAGCCGAGGCCATGCCTCCCTGAGGTGCCCTTGAGCTCGTCGCTCCTTCATGCCCTTAAGGCTAGGATGCTATAAGCTCTCGCCTAATATTGTCCGGTGAAGCTGTAATGGCCATCTGCGGCCAACATCGTCTATCATTCCCAAAAAAAACTGAAGTATCCGACCACAAAACGTAAAAGCTATACCCTTTTTTTGACGCGGGGGAAACCTTGAAATGGTCCCCGGGAGCTGTGGGGCTCGACCGGGGTATGTGGGATTCTTACCCACTAAAACCCCCGTGGCTGTCGCATCGGCACATGAGAGGGGACCTCAGGGCTCTCCGGAGGGATCAGCACCAGGGCCCCTCAGTGCCTTGCCTTTGAGCCCGCCGCCGGGAGCCCTATACCTTTACCCTAACCGGAATTTAAAAAAAAAGTAAACAAATCGTAAAAAGGATTCTGGAATTTATCACTAAATTAAATTGTTATTTAACCGACTTCAAAAAAGGAGGAGGTTCTCAATTCGCCTGTATATTTTTTTTTTTTTTTTTTATGTATGTTCGCGCATAACTCTGCCAATTATGAACCGATTTGAAAAAATCTTTCTTCCATCCATTCTTCAATCCATTGATTGGGTCCCATAAAAAAATTATTGCGTAGTAATAAGTAGTTCCTGAAAAACAATAATGGTGAATGCGCACTGAGAGCTGCAGGAAAGCCTATATCGATGACTTTATGTCGCTTTTTAAGGACAAAAATGGTCATAACTCTGGCAAATATTTACCAATTTCAATGATTCTTTTTTTATTCGAAAGAAGAAACCACTGTATTAAATCTGTATGAATTTTATTACAACCGGATAAGAACTTCCTGGAGGACCATGAACGATGTGGAGGAATTTATCTGGTAAAAACCATAAAACTGATGTTCTCCATTACATTGCTCTGACAATTATGAACCGATTGCGATAATTCTTTTTTTATTCGAGAGAGTAAACTGCTATGATGATTCCATGCAAATTTAATTACGACCGGATATTTTTTTCTGAAGAAACATAAATTATGTAAAACTATGTAGACGATAATGTGATCATAACCTATCTAGATAATTTTACGGTTTTCGATGGTTCAATCTTTATATATGAAAATATCACTAAAAAGTTTAAAATGAAATCTTTTTAAAAAAAAATTGAACCGACTTCAATATCACTGAAAAGTATAAAATAATTTAAATATTATTGAAGTTGGTGCCAAATATACACAGCCGGTAAGCTAACACCAACTTCAATAATATTTAAATTATTTTATACTTTTCAGTGATATTGAAATCGGTTCAATTTTTTTAAAAAAAGATTTTATAGTTATTGTAATTAAGCATAATAATGTTTTATTTGCTCAACTATAAATTGACAAAAATATTGATATATTTCAAATTTATTGACCGACAATTACTATTATTATTTTATTAATATAAGCTTACTAATAAATAAGCTCAAAAGACAATTATTCCAAGCTAGAAATGCAACTTTCGTTAACAATATAAAAGTGTACTGCAAACGTGAATATTTTACAGGGCAGTGTTTCTTATACTCGCCATGTTTCTTTCACTTGTTTGTAATTAATTAAGTTGTACCAATACAATTGTAGTTGCAGTTGTATATTAACTTGAAATGGTAACGAACAGCAATTAAAAATCTAACAAAAATAATGACAAAAAAACACGCTTACCGTGTTTTTTCTTACCATTTGAAGTTATTTTTTATTACCATTTGAAGTTATTATTTTAATAGGTGAGTTCTTCGGAATTGGAATATCTCGGATCACAGTTTGAGAACTATCAGTTTCTTTATTTACGTTTTATTTTTTGGTATTCCGGATGGAGTTTGACTGTTACTCACCATTTTGACCGTTTCGAACCAAGGTTTTCAATGTTATTTGAGTCGTTTGAGTGAGTCAATGTCAGAGATTTTTTTGTGAAAACGAACCGCCTTCAAAATGCAACTAAAAAGCCTGAAATAATTTCTAAGAATTAGTGGTTTTTACATCTACATTGTTGGACTTGGACTACAACATATTATAAATACATATTACTATCAAAGACGGCGCCAAACTGGAAATCAGTTAGGTACCTACTGCCCTTGTAAGTATTTGCTAGACGTTAGGCGCCGACTTCGATAGTAATATGTATTTATAATATGTTGTAGTCCAAGTCCAACAATGTAGATGTAAAAACCACTAATTCTTAGAAATTATTTCAGGCTTTTTAGTTGCATTTTGAAGGCGGTTCGTTTTTTTTGTAAAAATTATTTTTATTTTATTCTTTTTAGTGGTTCCCTTGGTGTATTATTAGGTTAAGTTTTAACAACTTATATTTTATTCTGACAAACAGCCAGTTTAATATTTATTTTAAAAACACCCACTACATAACACAACTATGGACCATCACTAAAATATAAGCTTAAGCAAAAATTTTAAAAAATTTACATGTGACAATATCTTAATAAAACTAACCAATTGCCATAAACCGAAGATATCTAGGTGTTATACTCATAGTTCTCGAGAACCATGGACTGCAAGCTCGGTGGGTCTACATTTATTTGTGCCGAGAACCCGTGTCCACCTTCTTGCTCCATCGTCAGACCCTGATCACCATTTTTCTAGCAACTACTCATCGAGAGCTACCCAACGAGCCCAAACTCGGCAGATCTACGTTTATTGGTACAGTGATCCCGTGACGACCTTCCTGCTCCATCATCAGACCCTGATCTCCATTTTTCTAGCAACTACTCGTCGAGACCTATCCAACTAGTCCAAATTCGGTAGGTCTACGTTTGTTGGTACCGAGATACCGTGACGACCTTCCTGCTCCATTATCAGTCCTTGATCACCATTGTTCTAGCAACTACTCGTCGAGAGCTACCCAACGAACCCAATCTCGGTGGGTCTATGTTTATTGGTGCCGAGATCCCGTGACGACCTTCTTGCTCCATCATCAGACGCTGATCACCATTTTTCTAGCAACTACTCATCGAGAGCTACCCAACGAGCCCAAACTCGGCGGATCTACGTTTTATTGGTGCAGAGATCCCGTGACAACCTTCCTGCTCCACCATCAGACCCTGATCTCCATTTTCTAGCAACTACTCGTCGAGAACTATCCATCTAGTCCAAATTCGGTAGTTCTACGTTTAATAGGCACGGCTAGGATAGGATGGATTGTTAATTTTATTACAGAGTTCCGGTGGCCATCTATGGCCTTCTTCATCAGATCCACTTCACCAAATGATACTTTCTGAATGAAAATGCTTGACTAGTTTCTAAAAATACCAAAAACGCTATATGTATGCCTATAATATTTAAGGAGTTCCCTCAGTTACTCATGGTTCCCATCATCAGAACTTGATTTTGACAAAAATGGGACCAATCTGGAAGCATATCCTTTCAATTAAAAAAATAATTTTCTAAATCGGTTCGTAAACGACAGAGTTCTGAGGTAACAAACATAAAAAAAAAAAAAAAAAAAAAAACATACAACCGAATTGATAACCTCCTCCTTTTTTTTGAAGTCGGTTAAAAATGGAAAAAATTGAGTAACGAGCTGTCATAAAATGTTGGTTTTTGAAATGCTATACGCCTACGCAAAAAGATAAGTTGGACTCTGTGTAATACACAAGAAATCAACAAAAAACTTTATTTTACAGGAAAAATAAAATGATCTCTGTAAATAGTATAGTTTTTTAGTAATCCTAAAAAAACCTCGACTAACTTAGTTTTGCGGTTTGTTTTCATTGCTACCTGAAGTACAGTATTTTAACATTCTCCTTAACGATTTGAACTAAATGCACAATCACAACTCAAAATGCAATTATTACAGTTTGTTTTCTTTTTCAGCAGCTAGCTGTTTAGTTAAATATAACTTAAAATTAACTTGCAAATGATTGTATCTAAAAACAATAGACTACACTTATTGGATACAGCGACGGAGTGGACGACTCACCTATAGGCTTACGCAGATAAAATTTAACTTCCTGCCGGGGTTAACGTATTTTTTTATTATCGATTCAATAAACAACTTGTAATTTTACTTGTTGTACTTATTTCTTGTACCTAGCCGTCAGGCGAACGTGACAGTGACGTCCAACGTTACTGTCAACGTAACAGTGGCGCCCCACGTTGGACGCCACTGTTACGTTGACAGTTACGTTGACGGTGGAGTCCCAACGGTGAACGGTGTAACGGGGAACTCCAAGCGGGCACGGTGTAGTCCCAACAGTGAACTCCAAACGGGGAACTCCCAACGGTGAATTTCAACGGGGTACGGTGAAACCCCTAGCGGTGCAGCCCTAGCGGTGCAGCCCTAGCGGTGCAATCCTAGCGGTGCACCCCCAATCCAGGGGGATCCAACCGCCTTTTTACATCACAAACACAATTTGGTCACATTTTGTACTTCAACACTACACAGAACAACGAATAAACATGATAATGACCGCTTCCCGGGTCAACTACCCAAATATATATCCCGACGATAACCTACGGCGCTCGCGACGCGACGAGAATGAAATTCCGAATCCATTCCTTCTATTCGAAAACATAACATGTGCGACGGAGATAGGAAATAGAAAACAATGATGCTTCCGAGCGAGAGGGAGCATCCATCGAAGTATCTCGACGCTGAAAGTGTGAGAATTGTAGACATGATTTCTAGAAAATTGTTTCCGATGTTGACACTGCATAATGCCTTATATGGCGCTGTGAGCGCTAATACTAGTTGCGTCGCGCGGCTTCCGTACGATAATAGAAATATGGTATTGCGGTTGTTTGTTCGTAAAGTTTTTTATTTTACTATTTAATGATTCTACGTTGTTACAACGTAACAAGCTGGTGAAATTACCGGACACAAGAGACTTAATATCTAATGTCTTCAGGGTCAGGAAGGGTTTTCGAGTGGTGAACACGAACCGGAAGACACAGAGTACATACAAGTATGTAGGCCTCCCGCTAAATAATATGTCAAAGTGTTTTGTGTGTTGTCTGACGAGGTACTGCTTAACAGCAGAAGTTAAACGTGAGCCACTTTGATTTTGGTTCGGTCATGCTCGCCATCGAAACGTCTTTGCTTGTGGCGGCTTCGTGTGGCGGGTCACCCACTTCCCTGTAATATGGTTGAGGGGAGTGATGGCTGCTGCGAGCAGTCAACTTGTGCTGCTTGGGGGGACTAGTCCGACTACCCCCTTAGAAGGCCAAACCTTCTAGTTTGTTGTAATTTTTGAAGTGAAAACTTCTTTAGCGGCGCTGTGCACTTTTTTCTGATGGGGGAAAAATGTTAAATTCGCGTCAGGACCTAGTAAATGTACTCTCTGGTCAGGACGCGTGACCGGACCTGATCGAAAAATCGTAAGGTGTGTTTGTGTGCCACCACAGAATATAGATATTTTGTGGTGCCACGCGCATTCATGGTGACTGCTGATGGCTCGACCGTCTATGTAGTTAATGTATAATAATTGTAATAGTTCGGAAGTGTTAAGTTTTTAATGTAATATAAATTGTCATGTTTGTGTACGATAGCGCATATGAATATTGTATTTTACCACATAAATGATAGTACTTTTATACTGATAATTAAAGTAATTCGTGCAAAATTATTCCCTAACCATTCCAAAATATCAAAAATGCACAACATTAATATTCAAGTTTTCACATCTGCCGGCACTCCTGGAGGGCAACCCGTTGTTTTTTTTCTTTTCTCTCTTGTTTTATCTTTTGAACGGACACACTATCGCTGATGTTAATACAATTGTAAGATTTGTCTTATGTTTCAAAAAAAGTGAAAAAATTACAAGCCCGCTGAGTTTCTTGCCGGATCTTCTCAGTTGAAGCATGAATAAATAGTTTTGACTTTGACTTTGTCTAGGTGCACTGACGACATTGTGCGCGTCGCAGGTGACCTGTGGATGTGTGTCAATTGTCGTTCATTGTGGCAATATTGCAATACGAAATTGGGCAGTCTAAAATAATTTTGTGCGCATAGATTGTACGCACGTTTTACTAACTTATTAAACGCGTAACGAGTAAAGTTTTTGGTTAAAATCTTGCTCGCTAAAGAATTGACCGACTAGGGATTGCAATCCGGAAAACCGGGTCCGGTAATCCGGCGGATCCGGCATAATTAAACGTTTACCGGATCCGGTACCAGTGTATCGGATCCGGTATACGGATCCGGCGATAGTAAGTTTAGGCAAAATCATAGCGCTGTTTCATGAATCGTAGGTACTTTATTCAAGTCTTATTGTTGCTCAGTAGTAAACGTCTTTCGGATGATGATTATTATGATCAAGTTCTGTAATCTCTCAATAACTGACATCTCAGCAAATTATGTAAGGTTATGTATTATATATTAGATTTTATAAAGTAATTTACTAAAACAATTAATCCATTTGTGAAAGTGAAATCTAGGGAGACTGAGCCACTGGTTACCGTCGTTACACTTACCTACACCACATCCTTTTTTAACCGGCTTCAAAAAGAAGGTTCTCTATTCGACGCGTATGTATGTAATATTGATAAAAATGCGTAATATTAATATATGTTAGTCTATGTGGGCTTCTAAACAAATTTACCAAATTTTATGAGTGTATGTATGTATGTATGTAGGTATGTATGTATGTATGTCTGTATGTATGTAGGTTTGTCCACGGATTTCTCAGAAACTACAAGTCTGATTTTGAAAATTCTTTTTGCAATAGTTAGAGTATTTTTCAACTTAGGGTAGAGTACAAGTTTCATCAAAATCGGTCCAGTAGTTTAAGAGATATAAACTTTTTATGTTTTCAGTAAGTTACTGTAACGTAGACGTTCGAGTTGCGTGATAGTGCTGATACCTATTTTGGTAAAATAAGTCACTAAAAAGTGTTAAATAAACTATTTAAAAAAAAATAAAAACCGACTTCAAAGTAAATTATCTAAAAAGCATAAAATAACGAAAATATATTGAAGTCGGTGTCAGCTGGTGCTAGTGTTAGTTAACATGATGTGCTAGCACCGACTTCAATATATTTTCGTTATTTTATGCTTTTTAGATAATTTACTTTGAAGTCGGTTTTTATTTTTTTTAAAATAGTTTATTTTATTTTTTATTAACCTATTGTGTCCCACTGCCGGGCAAAGGTCTCCCCCATACACTTACTAGATTTTAATTGTTTGTCCGTTGGACCTTGGAAATAAAGTTAATATTGTGTTTTTTTTTTATAAAGTAGGTACAATTACAAAAGATTAACTCGCTAATAGCTCATTTTGGACTGAAAAGCGAAAATCAACCTGATTTGATCAATACAGTCGGATCCGGCCGGATTGACGGGAATCTTGTCGGATCCGGCCGGATTGAAATTGACGATGGATTGCAATCCTTACTTAGGACTTTCAGTCAATTCCTTAGCATAGTCAAAGGTCTTTAAACAAAATATATCACTCACCCGTTTATATACATTTTGGACGCCATTTTTGTTATATAACTGTGGGAAAATATGGAAGTAAAAGACTTACAGTAACAGGAAGGCGCTGGCTCGATGTCTTCCACAACACCCGGCACTTTGTTTTAGCTTCTCTTTGGGAGCTCCCAGCGTTTGATTGAAATATAACAGCACTTCGATGGCTTTAGCGCCGTAAGGAAGGCGATAATAAAGGGTAGGAATTAATTGAAATTGAGTTAGTGTAAAATGCGTGTTGCGTGCGCGACGAACAAGCGGTGAGAGACGAGCTCTTTTATTTGATTTTGTAACGGCTAAATAAAACCGATGAAAAAGAATGTCAAAATGACATGTGTGATGATGAGTGACAGGTGTTTTTGATGTATTGCGTGTGAGTTGAGTACGTATAGATGGCGTTTACAATTCCGCCGGCCTAGAGGTTTCCTCTAGATAATAATAGTATACAAAATGATAAACGCGTGTATAGGTACTAAAATACTAAGTTAAGAGTGTGAGTTGAACTAAAAGAGTAAACTAAACTAAAAGAGAACGAGTGAATATTATTGAGTTGGTAGTGGAGAAACTCGAATTACTGGTCGTATATAACTACCAGTTGAGGTGCGGACTTTAACGGTTCTGATGATGCCATCCTTTCCGGGATAGACCGATTCGATGACCCCCAAAGGCCAACATAGCGGATGCGCATTAATATCTTTGATTACAACCAAGGATCCTAATTCAATTGGCTTAGTGGGGGTATTCCACTTCTCCCTTTGCTGTAAAGAAGTGAGATACTCTTGGCTCCACCGACGCCAAAACATATGTGTTAACTTGGTTACGAGTTGGAAACGAGTTAAGCGGTGGTCTGCGATGTTTGTCACATCTTCAGCGGGTAAAAATTTAAGCGGGGTTACATTTAAGAAATGATTAGGCGTTAAAACAGACATGTCAGATGGGTCTGAGCTTAGCACACACAATGGTCTGCTATTCAATAAATTTTCAATCTGTACGAGGACAGATGAAAATTCTTCGTATGTTAGAATATGCGAGCCTACCACTTTGAATAAGTGAGTTTTAACACAGCGAACGTTTATCTCACATAGGCCGTTAAAATGGGGACCATAAGGTGGACTTCGTTTAAATTGAATACGATGTGTAGATAGAAGTTCTTCGCTTATATAATTATTATATGATGTGGACTGTATAAGATTATAAATTTCGTCTAGTTTGCGTTTCGCACCTATGAAATTAGTTCCCCCGTCGCTATAGATCATAGCTACGGGTCCTCTACGACAAATAAATCGTTTAAACGCCGAGAGAAACAGTTCTGTACTCAAATCAGAAACCAATTCCAGGTGAACAGCTTTAGTAGTCAGGCAGACAAACAAACATATATATGCCTTTTGACTTTTGACACCGCGACGGCGAATATGCGTTATGTAAAAAGGTCCAGCATAATCGACGGCTGTGTATACAAAAGCTTTAGCTTCTGTTATTCTAAACGCGGGTAAATCGCCCATTTGAGGGTTACTAAATCTAGGATTGAGTTTAAAGCATACATTGCAAGCGTGTACTCTTTGTCGAACAAGATTTCGAGCAGAGAGAATCCAATATTTTTGTCTGAGCAGCGCGAGTAATAATGCGGGACCTGTGTGTAAATTTGTATTATGATAAAAATCAACTATTAATTGAGTTATGCGTTCTTTGGCGGGGAGTAATATAGGATGCTTTTGACCATAATCAAGCTGCGAGTGTGTTAATCTTCCACCAACTCTGAGTAAATTACAATTGTCTATGAATGGACTTAACTTTATGATTCGTTTGCTGCATTGTTTATTATTTTTAATAGCGTTAAGATCTGAAGAAAAATGATTGTTTTGAACATATTTGAGAACATATTGTTCGGCTGTATCTAAATCGGACACAGTTATAGAGTTATTTCTCGGTAAAACTTTTAAAAAGCGTAAAATATAAACTGTTATGCGTAATAACTTTGTCCAACTGGAGACACGCTCTGCAATGTCACCAATCGGATGACAAGCTTGCGAAGATTGTGGTATATCCACGACTAATGAAACCGGTTTGGATTCTGAAAGATTATTATCATGATTTGCTTGAAAAACAGATATCGGCCATTTCGAAAAAGGTTGCGTGAGCCACTGAGGGCCATGAAGCCAATCTTCACGGTTTATAAGTGCGTAAGGAGTCACTGGTCTTGATATAATATCAGCTGGGTTTTCCTGTCCCTTTACATGGTACCAATGACATGCGGAGAGTTTTAGGTTAATTTCAGATATTCTGTTAGCGACAAACGTATGAAACTTAAAAGCGGGTGAGTGAATCCAAGTGAGCGTGACAGTTGAATCAGAGAAGGCAACAATTTTATCTATTTGACAGCGTTTAGATAGCGTTTCGCGTACGGATTCTATGAGACTTGCTAGCAGCAGGGCTGCGCAGAGCTCAAGGCGTGCGAGCGGCATCTTTTTGAGAGACGCGACTCTTGACTTAGAGGCTAGTAGGTTGACAGAGCCGTGCGTATACTCGTCCGGGCTGACACGAACATACACAACCGCACCGTAACATTTTTCGCTCGCGTCAGCGAAACCTATTAGCGATATATGCGATTTCGAGGTAATACCTATATGACGAGGAATTTTAATTAATTTTAAGTTAGGCAACTCGCTATGAAATTGTATCCATTTGTCACGGATCGCCTGCGGTACGGGATCATCCCAACCTAAGTTAGATACCCAACATTCTTGAACGAGGAGTTTCATAAATGCGACAACCGGACTTATAAGACCCAGGGGGTCGAAGAGGCGCGCGGTCACAGATAGAATAGTGCGTTTTGTACATTCCGATATCTCGGAATTTATTTCAAATTGAAATTGATCAGTAGCAGGCTGCCACTGCATGCCTACTATCTTAGCGTTTGCGGATGAAGTAATATCGTCGAAATTTATTATTTGCGGATTTTTTTGTGACAAGGGTATTTTATTCATGAGTTCCGAACTGTTGGATATCCATTTAACAATTTTAAAACCACCGGTTTTGAACATATCTACCATTTCATGATAGATTTCTTCAGCTTGTTCTAATCCTTCTACGGAGCCTACATAGTCATCCATATACATGTGATGTTCAGCTTCGTATGCAGCGAGTGGAAATTGGTCGCGGCTGTCCGCGGCGAGCTGACGGACGACTCTCATCGCGAGATACGGAGAGCTTGACACTCCGAATGAGACCCTATTAAATTCAAATATATGAATATCCGAATCTGAGTCAAAACGGAATAAGATGCGTTGAAAAGACCGGTGTTCTGGCGTTAATATTAATTGAAAGTACATTTTCTCTATATCCGCAGTGAGTGCCACTAAGAACATGCGTAAATTTATAAGCAGATTAAAAATATTAGTCTGCAAGTTAGGGCCTTTATACAAGAGATCGTTGAGTGACTTTCCAGAAGTTGTCTTACAACTGGCGTCAATCACGATACGAGTTTTGGAGGTGGACTTCTCTGGACGATAGACAGCCCGATGAGGAATATAGTAACATTCACTGTTCGGTTTGTGGCCTTTAACTTCAGTTAAATAACCATTATCAACATAACTTCGAATAGTTGCGTTATAATCTGCGCGTAAATTGGGATTTGCGTCGAGTTTCCTTTCCAGAAGCCATAAGCGGCGCTTGGCAATGGCGAAAGAATTACCTAATTCCGAGGGGTTGAGTTTAAAGGGAAGATGTACCGTGAACCTACCGGTATTATCGCGTGAATACGTTGAGCGAAAGAGATGTTCACATGCCTCGTCTTCAGGGCTCATGTGAATTTTATCTGGAACATTTTCAAGTTCCCAAAAGCGTTCTGTAAGTTTTGAGAGTGCGTCTACCGAACAAAAGAAATTTCTATCCTCATTATGCGTTTGTACTAGAGTATGCGGAATTGGATAAGAAGCATAATTTGCTTTACCCATGATTAGATAACCAAGTGTGGTCTCTAATGCTACGAGTGAAGAGTTTGGAGTGGTAACCTTATCGCTACCAAGTATAAGCGGGAATATTTCACTACCTAATAAACAGTCCAGGTTCGCTGGAGCAGCATAGCCATAATCAGCCAATGGTAAACTATCAAACTGCGTAAATTGCGAAACATCTATGGGGAAGGTCGGCAACCGGTCGGTGATGGTATGTATCACCCTAGCGGTAATGTTATATGAACAGGATTTATCGAAGCGTGAGTGTATTTTCAAAGATGTAAACCCTAAAGTTTCACTTTCCGACTGACCTATGCCCACTACGGGTGATTTAATATGCGTTATGGGAAGATTTAAACGATCACAACAATCTTTCGTAATAAAATTACTCATCGACCCCGTATCGATGAGAGCTCTTACATTTAAACGCGTATTAGTATCGTTAAATACGTGTACAATTGCGGTAGGAAGCAGAACAGTAGTTTCATGACGATTATCGGTCGATGTATGCGTTGTTGTGAATGCGCTTGCGTTTGAATTTACGCGGGAAACGTAAGCGGCGGACGCAGTAGTAGAGGGCAGTTGCGCGGAGTGCGAGACATGCGACGCGAGCTGAGCGCGGTGATCGTATGGCGCTGACGGCGGCGGGGCCGGTGCGGCGAAGCGCGGCGGTGTCTGCGTGACGACATCCAAGCACAAGTCGGCGGCGCGGGTGGCTCGCGTTCCACTGTCCGCCGGCCATGGCGCAGCGGTCGGAGTGTCGCGTCGAGTCACGGGTTCAAATCCCGGAGACGTTTGAGTATTGGTATTTATGTGTAATAGACTGTGATGTTTTTGTTTACACACATAACACCTGTTCTGCGACTTACATAGTTTTACGTCATGAAAACCGAGACAATTTTTGCAATATAGGTTTTTATAAACTATATCATAGCGTTTACGTGGGTCAAGCTGTAAGAAAGCTTGGCATTTAAATAATGGATGTACCTCACCATTACAAACGATGCAAGAAGTTATTTGCTTAGGCTTATTATTATTTATTTGCGTAGATTTATATTGCGTGGATATCATATGCGGTGTACTGTCGTGTGTGTCAGTATTGACCATAAACGCATGAGTCTTCGGGCGTGACCTAATTTCACGACTAGTCGACGGAGTATTTGACCTTTGCGCAGCAGTTACGTTAAATCGTAATGATTTTATTTTACTTTGTTCCTTAAGGAACTTGGTGACGTCACTAAACATAGGAATATCAACATCTCGATGCGTTTGTTCGAATAAATTTACCATCTCCTTGTCTAACTTAGAGAGTGCGATATGCGTTATCATAAAATCTGACAAATCATCTACCTTTAAGCGTCTCAATGCAGATTCTGTAGAACAAAATTGATCAATAAATGTGTCGACTGGTTGATTGGGTTTAAAATTAATCAGTTGATCTATATAACGCGAAGCTTGAACCCTAATGTCCTGATATTTAGACAAAAGTGCCTTCCATATTATGTCATAGTTGTCAGCTGTTGGTGAAATACCGGCACAGACCGAACATGCACCACCACTTAATTTTCCAACCAAATACTGAACCTTTTCTGCATTAGATAACCTTGGGTTTTCATGTATAATACTTTTGAAGTTTTCATAAAAAATAGGCCATTTTGACGGAGTACCATCGAACCCTACTAACTGGAGAGGAGGCAATTTTTGATTTAATAAATCAGTACGTTCAGCATTATTTTTTAAAACACTTTCTTTTTGTTTTATGAAACAGTACAATTCATCAAAAGCGTTTAACGGCGAGTAATTGGGCTTTACCGAAGGCTGTTCCTCCAGTTGTGCAGCGATTAAATTATCTAGCGTTTCATTAAACTCAGTCCGTGTTTTATCCAATGATAAAACACGGGCCAAAAACTGTTGTTTACTTGTGGGATCAGAAACATTTAAACTTAAGTTGTAAAGTTGTTGTACCAACTCAAATAATCGTTCCTTCTTAGCTTCTAATAGCGTAATCTTAACGTCTGTAGTAGTTTCTTGTTTTTTAGACATATTGAGCGAATGACTTGAAACTACCTACTTTATTTTTGTAAAATGAACGAGACTTAGTCGTATTATAAAATAAGCGGAAACTTTAACAAATATGTTTGAGTAAACAAATTTACGATATATCGTTAGTTTTGCGTATATGTAAGCGTTTAAATGCGATAAATGATTAATATAATAAGTTGTGAGCGAAAAATATGGACGTTAAAATTGTTGTGGTGTATGGTTTAATGTGTTATGAGTGTATTAATGAGTGATTGTGTCTTGGGGATTACAGTATAGGTGGTAGGTAATCCAATAAGAAGACGTTGCTTGCTGTCTGTCTTCTTCTTTTTCCCGTAGTCGCCTTCTACGTACACCCAAAGGGAAGAGTTGGGGGGGTGCTATTCTTACCCGACACCCCACGGGGTACGTAATATGAGTGAGTTATGGTATATAGAAAGGTGAAAATAAGTAAGAGTAAATACGAGTAAAAGAGTATAGTGTGCGTAGATACAATTATGGATTGTTAGTTGAAAGGATCGGGGAGAGGGACCAAAAAGGGGGTTGTGGGAAAATATGGAAGTAAAAGACTTACAGTAACAGGAAGGCGCTGGCTCGATGTCTTCCACAACACCCGGCACTTTGTTTTAGCTTCTCTTTGGGAGCTCCCAGCGTTTGATTGAAATATAACAGCACTTCGATGGCTTTAGCGCCGTAAGGAAGGCGATAATAAAGGGTAGGAATTAATTGAAATTGAGTTAGTGTAAAATGCGTGTTGCGTGCGCGACGAACAAGCGGTGAGAGACGAGCTCTTTTATTTGATTTTGTAACGGCTAAATAAAACCGATGAAAAAGAATGTCAAAATGACATGTGTGATGATGAGTGACAGGTGTTTTTGATGTATTGCGTGTGAGTTGAGTACGTATAGATGGCGTTTACAATAACTTAAATCCTTTTATAACTCTAGTTTCACAGAAATATGTTAAAAACTTTAAATTTTATATTTGTAAATTACTTAATACTTCTCTAGAAACACTGGCTACATCATAATAAAAAAAAACTTTTTTTACGAGTATATAATTTGATGAAAAATATTACAGTGTATTCATAATAAGGAAATGTATAGTTATTAATTGAGCACAGACTGACTTCAACCAGTCTTAATATAGTATTTAAAGTTGGTCAAGTGCGAGGCAGGAAAGATGTATGGTTCCGTAGCCGAAACTACGTAACGCTTAGATTTTTTAGGGTGCGCGGATAGAATCTTCTCAAATAGCGTATTACGTCTACCAACTGGACCATAAACCTTAGAAGTTCTTACCGGTGGACCAAACTTTTCGTCAACGTTATTTAAACTAGTCTAAACTTTAACCTGTTTTATAAACTGGTTTATCATTGAAGTTAAACGGTCTCGTTCCGTCGACGGTAAATGCATTGGCGACCAATTACTACCAACCATCCTTATTGACGAGCAGTTTGGCTTTCGAACCAGACACTCTTGCGTCCACCAGGTGCACCGCCTCACGGAGCACATCCTGACCGGGCTCAACCAGCCCAAGCCCGTCTACACAGGCGCCCTATTCTTCGATGTTGCCAAGGCCTTCGACAAGGTCTGGCACAACGGCTTGATATACAAGCTCTTCCAGTTAGGAGTCCCCGATAGGCTCGTACTCATCATACGAGACTTTCTCTCGAATCGTACCTTTCGATACCGGGTCGAAGGTACGTTTTCTTCGCCCCATCCTATACAGGCCGGAGTCCCTCAGGGCTCCGTGCTCTCTCCCCTCTTGTTCAGCCTGTTCACGAACGACATTCCTCGTTCGAGCAGAGTCCAACTCGCCCTTTACGCGGATGACACCGCTCTCTACTATTCCCATAGGAACATGTCCTTTTTAACGCGTGCTCTTCAAGCCGCAGTCGACGCCCTGGGTCAATGGTTCCGTACGTGGCGCATAGAGGTGAACCCGGAGAAGAGTGCCGCGGTGGTCTTCTCCCGGGGACCCGCCAATATGTTCTCCGCGCGGAGCCTTCGGCCCAATAGACGACTAGCTCCAATATCCCTATTCAATCGCCCTATCCCCTGGACTAGGAAGGTTAAGTACCTCGGAGTCACCTTGGACTCCCGCATGACTTTCGGCCCGCACATTAGGTCCGTCCGCAATCGAGCGGCTTTCGTATTAGGTCGCCTGTATCCCCTTCTCTGCAAGCGGAGTAAAATGTCGCTTAGAAATAAGTTGACATTATACAAAGCTTGCATTCGCCCTATCATGACTTACGCGAGTGTAGTTTTCGCGCACGCCGCCCGCACCCATATAGATAGCCTCCAGGTTATCCAGAATCGTTTCCTCCGTCGCGCCGTCGGTGCCCCGTGGTACATGCGGAACGTAGATCTGCATTCCGATTTCAAATTAGATCCCCTTCGTAAGTTCCTCAAAGAAGCGTCGAAACGCTACTTTGAATCCGCGTCCCGTCACGCGAACAGTTTAATCCGCGCCGCCGCCGATTACGCCGCTAGTCCTTCTGACTCGCGCCGCAGACCACGGCACGTACTGCTCGACCCTCCTGACCCCATGACGGTCCTATTGGACCGGGATGCGCCGACCCCTCCCCGACAACCGTATGCTACACTAGCTATCAGACACCGGTCTCGCCGGCGAGGCCGAAGGGTCGTACGTATGCGACCGCAACGACGTGCATCACCCCACTGAGTTTCTTGCCGGTTCTTCTCAGTGGGGGCGCGTTGTGAACCGGTGGTAAACTCAGCCCTCTCTTAAGCGACAGCCCAAGCCGAGGCCGTGCCTCCCTGAGGTGACCTTGTGCTCGTCGCTACTTCTGCCGTAAAGGCTAGAGCGCTTCAAGCGCTCGCCTCCTATTGTCCGGTGAAGCTGCAATAGCCATCTGCGGTTAACAGCGTCTATCATTCCAAAAAAAAGAAAAAAAAAAAAAAAAAAAGAAAAAAAAAAAAAAAAAAAAAAAGAGCGAGTTAGCGGGCGTACTTTTCAAACGTTCCTATCCGCTCGTTCTGGCCACACTGCGGGCCTAGTCAACAAGCGACCGATCGCGCGGCTGGCGGGGTATCAAACCATTTCGGTCTTGTCGCTCGTTTTAAGTATTTTTTTATTATTAAATAACTTTAAATACATGTATAAAAAAGGTTTTTTTGCACATTTGGAATTGTAAGTGTATAATATGTATATTGTTGATGTTCCTTAATAAATAAAATAAACTTTTTTGATTAGAATTTCAATTCTTAATATATTTTTTTTTTAAATCTCCATTCATTTAACTGTTTTTAGTTATTTCGTGCGCACCCAGCACACCATCTCTTATGATCAACGCCTCCCATCTCAGGATTGGCCTATCCAATAAAAAATACAGAATCCTCATAAAAGGTTTGCGACACCTGCAATAAGTGTTGTCGCCGCAACAGCCCGCGCGTCACTGTGGCCACCCGGCGCGCCCGCCGCCGCGCCCGCGCTAGGCTCAAGTCACCGCGCGTTCACTGTGGCCAACCACGTACTTATTATTTCCATGCTACCAACAGCCTATTACGTATATCTCGTCTGACAACTAAAGTGATGATCACTGTAATACATCACTAGTTTTATAGCATATAGCAAGTGACCATCAAATAACTGTCAAATGATTCATTCGGTATTGCCTAACTTGAGTGACCATTATATACCAATGTTAACATCACAGAACAAAAATCAGTACAAGTACTATAGAATGCTTAAATGCAATTAAGAACCGTAGACACAGGTAAGAACATACAAATACATACATATCAGGTACACGACAATAGGTACTATACCGTCAGCTGTATTTATCGACATTAGCGCTTGTGACAGATCAAACCTATTACTACATAACACTTACATGTCAATATAACTCTTGTAATATAACTTTAAATACACACATCAAAAGTGTCTAGGGATCAAGCATTTTTAAGCGGATTTCTTGAGATTGAGATGTGGCTTTGTAATAAATTTATGATTTTATAAATTTATATGGATCCTTTTTGGTGCATTTCATAATTTGAATCAGGAACTGTGAATCAAATTCGAGTAAAAGATGAAAATCAGCTGTCAATATTTTCCCTATAAAAACATACAACGCATTGAAGACATTATTAGTGCTACTGTTTCCCTACTACTGATTAAAACCAACGTTATTATGGAGCGGCGACGTCATTTAAGCAGGGAAGAAATGCTCAGAGCCGTAGGAATGATAGAAGCTGGTTCCCGGCAACGTACTGTGGCTTTAGCTCTGAATACAAGTCAGAGTGTTATCAGTCGTCTTTGGACACGTTACCGAAGCACTGGTACCGTGGCTGAGCGCCATGGAGGACGGTATCGCTGCACCACACGGAGACAAGACCGATATATTCAAATCTTAACTCGAAGAGCTCCAACAATAACTGCCATGATGTTAGCCGTGAGGCTTCATCACTCTTCAGGGAACTTAATTAGCGACCAAACAGTCAGAAACCGCTTGCATGAAGTGAACCTTCATTCCCGAAGACCGCTACGGGTACCACCTATAGCAATGCACAATCGTAGGATTCGATATCAATGGGCTCTTGAACACAGAAATTGGGCAGAAGAACAATGGCGTTTCGTGTGCTTTTCTGATGAGTCTCGTTTTGGTATGAGACCGGATACAAGACGTATACGACACTGGAGAACCCCTGGACGCCAACAGCGATTAAAATCCTGCCAGGAAGTCCATCCTTATAGTGGTGGAACCATCATGGTATGGGCGGGTATTTGGATCGGCGGAAGAACTGAGTTGATTTGGATCAGAGGCAACCTCAACGCTCAAATTTATGCTGAGACGATTGTATCAGACGTCATCGTTCCTCTACAAGTGCAAATCGGTCCCTTATTTCAGTTAATGCATGATAATGCACGACCGCACACCGCAAGAGTTGTAAGACAGACTCTCGCCGCAGCTAACATCAATGTCCTGCCCTGGCCTGCTCAGTCGCCAGACTTGAACCCGATTGAGCATGCATGGGATATGCTACAGAGAAGAGCTCTGCCGAATATGGAGGGTATCCAGTCGCAAGAAGACCTTTTTTTGTTGTTGCAACGAACATGGGCGGCCATTCCACAGCGTGATTTGGATGAACTCATTTTGAGTATGCCAAACCGATGTTCTTGTGTTGTTAGTGTTCGCGGTAGAAACACGGATTATTAATTGTTTAAGTTACCCAATAAAATTTTAAAGAAAACTGTTATTTCAGTCTTTTTTTCGAACTTTTGTGTTAGTGGTTCAAATGTCAAAAATCCCTTTATTAGGAAAATGGCAAATTTCTTTATTAATGCAAAGGTGACTTGGTTTATCGTTACTGTGACAAACGAAAACACTTTATTTGATGAATCCTTAAAGAAAATTTTAATTAATATCAATCAGGAGAAAAGTTATTGCAAAAATATATGTTGATCCCTAGACACTTTTGATGTGTGTAGTTCAATTCACCTGCCTTGTAGAGGAAAATCTGCCTACGCTTTGTTTAATGGGACCATAGACAAACGCGTACTCTATAGAGATCCTTCCTCTAAGGTTAACATACTTTCAGTTTACAGCAGAGTCCGGTGGACAACTGAAGCTTAATAGTCAGTTGGGTGGCTCAAGATGCGCGCGTAGTAGTGAAGCGGACGTAGGTATAAAAAACGGACATTAATGTGATCCTACCTACTTTTAAGAGCTCCATCAACTCAAACAGAAACCTAAAACTGACCAGTCAATTGTTTAGCGCATTATATTATATACTAGCTGACCCACGCAGCTCCGCCTGCGCTATTTTTACGTTAACTAAACTTTTAATAACAGACATTAGCATCGAATACATAACCCCCTTTTTTATAGTCGGTTAAAACTGGGACCTACTTTTTACTTGCTCTCCGAGGCACGGACCCGTTTAGTTCAAATGGCGTTAAACGGTCACCCATCTATTTAATGACCTTACCTAACGTTGCTTAACCCGATCGATTACAAAACCTTGATAACAACTCTCTATGAGTGTTCCCTTACTAATATTTATTATATTATAAAGAAAAATTGATAAAATCGGACCAAGCGTATAACCAAGTACCCGTTTTGACTATAATCCCCTCTCCCAAAAGAACCGTGCTAGATTACGGGATAAAAAGTATCCTATGTCCTACCTCGTAGTAAGATCTCAAATCATGCCAAGTTTCATTTGAATCCATTCAGTAGTTTCGGCGTGATGCTCAGCCGTGATACAGACAGACAGACAGACAGACAGACAGACAGACAGACAGACAGACAGACAAAAATTAAAAAAATTACATTTTCGGCCTCAATATCGGTTATAGAATGCCCTCCAAAAATAATTTTCAAAATATCTTCAATGTACAGAATTGGACCTGTTACAGTTTTATTATAAGTATAGATAGATGGGGCCATGGAAGTGTCCCCCGTCAAGACGAGACAAGCAAACTTAATATTTCCTTTTTTCGATTAGAGAAAAGTTATTATCAAGTTCGTGATTAATTATTTCGTATAAATAAGAGATCGATGCCGGGTCCTGGTACTATGAGCTATAAGTTTACTAGGTGGTAGGTTCCTTGTGCAAGGAACCGTCCAGGTAGGTACCACCGCAGTGTCAGATATTCTGCCGCCAAGCAGCAGTGCGTAAGCATTGCTGTGTTCCGGCGTGAAGGGCACTGTAGCTGGTGAAATTACCAGACACAAAGACTTAACATCTAATGTCTTAAGGGTCGGCAACGCGCTAGTGATACTTCTGGTGTTGCTAGCGTCTATAGGCTGCGGTGGCTGCTTACCATCAGGCGGGCCTTACGCTTGCTTGTCACCTTGGTAGTATAAAAAAAAAAAAATTAAAAAAAAAAGTGAGTTTTTATGTATTTCTTTTAGAGATGGGTCATCGAAACATTTACGAGAAGCAAGACCGTTTATTGTCAACGATAAACCGATTTATTAAACACTCAAAACTTTAGTCTAGTTTATACTATCGACGTATAGAAGTCGACGTTCACAGACTACTACATCGAGTTTACCGATAAAGTAGTTTATCGTTAGACTAGTTTATTGGTGAACAGTAAACTGGTTTATTCGTAAGTAAAAAACAGTCGAAACAGTTCGTTCGTGCAACGCCCACCCCTGATTTCTCTAGAGTAAAGTCGTTACGATTCTTGGCTATATTCCATAAAATGTTTATAATGAGATTTTAAATTATAATTTTGGTAATCCATTTAAGTAATTATAATAATAATATTTTCTCACGATATAAAGCAAACAAATAACTAAATATCTACTCTGTTGTCTTCCTTAAAGTATTTCTTACCTACCACGATTTAGTGCCCGTAGGGTTTCAGGGTATAGCAATCACTCATCTCCTCCCGTTGGGTATCTTATTCAGTATCGTAAGAGGCTACCTACTAAGAGAAAACAAGAACCTTTATTGAAATGAAACTAATTTTACGGATTATATCGCGGTTTATTTTTGATTTTAATTACCCGACGTTTCAAATACAGCATTCATGGTCACGGGCGGACTGAGGTGATAGCTGTCCATATGTCATAGTTGTCTTAGGGTACCCTCAGGTCTTCTAATTATTATTGTTAGTCCGATCTACGCAGAAAGAGGTTAAAGTGTCTTGAGGTCTTGCTGTGGAATGCTTGTCTTTGGATTTGACTATGTTTATCACGGGATCCCAAGCTGGTGGTAGCACCCAGCCATCTTCTCTATTAAAATTTGGATGCTTTTTAATTTCAATAGCCTCACGAATCATCCTTGGTAGGTAGCGCTGTTCTTTTGCGAGGATTTGTGGTTTGTCAAATCTAATATAATGGTGGGTGCGGTCCTGAACATGTTCACATACTGCAGACTTTGTATAGCGTCGATGTTTAACGTCAGCTATATGTTCTTTTACACGGGTTTTACCATCAGTCAAGTGCCATATACCTCTACAAGATGCAGGAGTATACAAACTGGATTGTGACTGTGGGCTCTCATACATCGGGTAAACAACACGATCGGTAAAAACCCGTATGACCTGAGGGTACCCTAAGACAACTATGACGTATGGACAGCTACCACCTCAGTCCGCCCGTGACCATGAATGCTGTAAAGTATTCGAAACGTCGGGTAATTAAAATCAAAAATAAGCCGCGATATAATCCGTAAAATTAGTTTCATTTCAATGTGTAATATTCGCGTAAATATCAGAAATCATTATAAGAACCTTTATGTCAAAAACTACGCAACATAAAATAAAATAAAAGGCAGTTGTAAAATGCTCAATTGAGCCCTTTGTTATGATAAAATATCCAACATACCTAGACTCAATTTAAAATTTTATCTGAGTTTATTCTGGTATGATAACAATTTTTGAATATTTATTTTGTTTTACATAATTAGGTATAATATTATCATTTATATTAAAAATATACCAAACTATATACAAATTATCAAATAAATCGTGACCGCGCGGAATGGTGGCGAGAACGCTGGCTGCATTTCCTCGCTGAATTGCGATGCTGATTCTTTGAGCGAGAAAAGAGCCTCTAGCCCTCTTGTCACTGGTGGAGGCGATCAGTCGTGGAGAAACCAGATGGAAAAAGTTTATTGTGCTGGAGCTCCATGGACCAAATTTAAAATTTCTACTTCCCATTTTACCCCCTATTGCAAAGAAAGTAAGTACCAAAAATATATATTTTTATTTGCGATGTTGTTGGGTAAGCAATACTTTAAAACTATTTCAAATCGTTAGGTGTAGTGATTCCTGAAATATATTGGTGTGACCAGCAGACGGACAGACGAAATCGCACCATAACGGTTCCGTTTTCAACTTTTTGCTACGAAACCCTAAAAACTACTTTAGCAAGAACAAAATATTCTTGCTATGCCAATTTTAAGAAACAATTAACGCATTTACTAATTGACAAATGCGACTCCGAGGAGGACCTCGCCGGGGTTGCGACCCCCGTCCCCGTGAGCACCTTGTCTGGTTCCCGGGGGGCTATAATCTGCCTCCGGTGTTTGGCCAAAAATCGAGGCACTAAGCTCCTGGTAAAGATCCCACCTGAGAGCTCTAGTGTCCCGCTCTTGTGCCGATGCGACAGCCGCGGGGGTTTAAGTAGGTAAGAATCCCACATGCCATATACATATTTACTGGGTTCCTTGTGCAAGGAACCGTCCTGGTAGGTACCACCGCAGTGTCAGATATTCTGCCGCCAAGCAGCAGCGTGTAAGCATTGCTGGCGTGAAGGGCACTGTAGCTAGTGAAATTATCGGACACCAAGACTTAGTCTTGTCTTAAGGGCCGGCAACGCGCCAGTGATTTTTTTGGTGTCGTGTCTATAGGCTGCGGTGGCTGCTTACCATCAGGCGGGCCGTACACTTTCTTGCCACCTTGTTGGTATAAAAAAATACCCCGGTTGACCCACAGGTGGCTCGAAGGTTTTCCCCGCGAAAATAAAGTTAGGATTCGAACCTCCGATGTTATGGGTCAGAGTGTCTAACCGCTGCACCATCTGTCAAGGTGCGATGATGCCATATCGTACGCCCATCACTCGGTAGTTTATAATTGAGTATGTTGGGTGGGAATCGCACAAGTTTATGTTTCAATTTCTTTAGATGTCCGCTAGATGTCACTACTGCTGTTTTACATTGCACTATGATTTGTATACCCTGGTCTGTCTTTAGAAATTGCAGCGCTACGGTCTTCGCAAAATTTCAAGTCAATTGACAGTATTTTTGGGAGAGACCATGGCTCTCACTCATCTCATAATGAATTTTGAATGTATAGTGTATACCAACCAACAATAACTATTGTTAGTGTTGTGAAGTGAAATAGCCATGCGCAATGTGTATCAGTGAAAAAAATGAGATATAAATAATGTATTTTCTGTACTAAAGATATGTATCTCTCTTTTGTATATTTATTATTTAGCTCACTAACTCAGTGCTGCAAATGAACGAGTAATCTATCTGGTCTGCATTTCATCACAGATCCGAACGAAAGAATAGAAAGACTCCGAAAGAAATTTCAACTATAGCAAAAGTTGATATTTTTGATAACATACAAAATATTTATATCGTCATATACCTAGCTGTTTCTAATCAACCCTGTGTCATCGTGCCTACTCTCATGGAGCCATTGTTTTTAATTGATTGCGTGCCTGCCCTGTTAAATAAGAAATTCGGCTTCGGACCAGTTATACCATTGGATTATACCATTAATGGTACAAATGGCACTAAGTTGTCCCATTTATACCCGTAATGGTATAGGTGGTACTAGTTAATACCAGTTATACCATTGGACAGTTAATCATGGTTTAAATGGTATTCTCTTGTCCCACCTACACGTTTTTTTTTTTTTTTTTTTTCTTGTATTTTTGTGTTTTTTAATGATGGTGGAACAATAAAGAATTATCTATCTATCTATCTATCTACACTTAATGGTATACGTGGGATAGATTGATACCATTTATACCATTGGATTATAACGTTATTGCAATATATTACTTTATCGATTAAAGGTCAGTCAATGTTGACCTTATGCTCCCTTAACGAAAAAGTGAACACAGCAGAAATGGAGAACTGCTGCCTGTGCACGGCGGTAATTTTTACCTTCGCAGAGGGAGGGATTGATGAAGTATCCCGGCAAGCAACAAGATGATAGTCTGTGGGTCTTTTACATCCGCAGACAGGTCCGTGGGCTTTAAACCAATGGACCATCGAAAGTACCGCAAGGCGAGCAGCCGCAGGCGGGACTATATTCCCATGACCCGACAACACAGCGGAACAAGATCACCGTTGGGTGTTAGTCACAAAAATCTATTGTAATCAGCTGCCACCACTATGGTGGCGGCCGTGCGTATATGAGGATTTTTCTACTAAAAAAAGTAGTCTATAGAGTTGAATCGAGCCAAGGCTGAGGTGAGGTTCGAACTACCGCCTTACGGTGGTGATAGTAAGTGGTTACTGTTTTTACCCTACGGCTACATATGCGCGCGAATATTCGTGTCGCCCTGTCGCGATAAAACTTCGTGTTCGCCCAACGGCGAAGTTGCTGGCTACATTACGGTCCTAGCAAATGCACGTGGTATTCGGGCGAATATTCGTCGGAATCAGTGTTGCCAGATGCATTGAGCGTTTTATAATCTGTATATAAATTTGTACCTACCTAGGACAAACCTATGTATGGACAAAAGAGCTAAAATCAGTGAATTGGTTAGGTAGGATTAAATAAAATAAAACAGTCAACTGCAAGTTGGACTCGCGCATCCAGGGTTCCAGGGCATACCTTTGATTGGACGTATAGTTATTTTACTATTCGTCTAATACCTCATAAACTAAACCGGAAAACTCAGTTTGATAGTCGAGGATACAAAATAATAACGACGTTTGTATTAACCACTAGATGTCCCGCGCAGCTCTGCCCTCGTAATTTTCTAGTGTTTCTTTCATATGAACCTTCTCTTGACAATAAGAAACACAAACAAAAAAAGAATTAGCGAAATTGGTCTAGCCATTCAGGCATGTTGCCGTGACCAAAGGAAACAACAGGGGGACAATATTTAAGATTATTATAATTTACTACGGAATAAGGAATCTGATATATGGCAACGCTGCTGCAACTGCAAAGGCGAAGTGTAGCCAGTTCGGCGAAGTTTGTCGCGACAAAATCCTTTAGTGTGTGTCAATTTACCGACAACACCGCGAAGGCATTCCATGTTCGCCCGAATACATCGCGCTAGCACGAACTGTGAAAAAATAGCGGGTGAAGCCGCAGGGAATTGCTATAATAATATACAGTTACTGTTTATTAGGGGACGTAAAACAGGAAGGAAGAGGACGGGGAGAGGGAATTGAGCTTCCGGACTCTCACGCATCGAACGAAACACAACAGTAGCAATACTGCCATTTGATGTCGATTTTCCGGCTAGACCGGGATGTCCAACTTCTAGTTTCAGCTAGAAGTTTCCTATTTCCAGAAAGGATCTTATTAAATAACTATAGTTGGTGAAGCGCCAACGTAGTTTTTATAATGCCCTAAGAATTTACGCAATATCTTAATTACAACTACTAAATTAATATACTATATTCATTCCTCTATAAAAACGATGGGTATATAATGCAGAACCCACGTATTGGAAAGTGGTATGGGTGCTGAAAGTGTACCAAGAGATGGCGCTAGCAGCCTCGTTTGGCTTTGAACTAAAATGCGACTAATTATCAACTCATTGATTGGTCGACAATTATTTTTTCTAACGAATATTTGAGGGTGCAACAAGATTCGTTGCACTTCCTAGTTCCTACTGGACAATAGATTGTGAATTTTTCCGTGATCGCCGCTACACGTCTATAAATTTTGAAGACTTTTTATGACCTCGTGTCATCGCTCGCTTTTATTACCAATCATCCGATCCTGTGTAACTTGCTCGGCTAGAGTGCGAATCTAAATCGCCTCGCCAAATTGTACTGTATTGTGAAGTTGAATAATCCGCGTGCCGGCCGGCGAAGAATAGCCAAGAGGTTACTGTGGTCTGCTGCCTCACTGTGTGCTGTAGGTGTCCAGATCTGCTGAAAGGCACGTGGGCATATTTTTCTTCCTGCATAGTAGTATACCCGCTCGCATTTTATAGAGGATTGACAGGGTTTCGGATCTCGCGGTCAGCCATAACTTGACAGCCAGGCATTGACCATCTTAACCTAATTTAATTTCTTTTAACTTTATTTTTTAAACGTACGCAAGTACACCTGGTGTGGGCTATTTACACGCCCCTCCAATAGTTGTGTATCATTGACGACTTGATCTTAAATTTGTAAGTTTGTGCTGCTTTTGTTTGTATATACGATGAACGGGTTACGATATTGCCCTTTCTATTTGTTGTTTATCTTATTTATTTACCAATTGAAGAAAATTTTACTTTGTATAAGAACATTAAACTTAAAAAAAAACAATATTAATGAGAAAAATCCATAAAGTAATTTAATTGCAATAATGATATAGTCCAATGGTATAAATGGTATCAATTAAGTGTATAGGTGGGACAAGAAAATACCATGATTAATTGTCTAATGGTATAACTGGTATTAACTATAGGTGGTACTAAGTTGTGCCATTTGTACCATTAATGGTATAACTGGTCTAAAGCCAGAAATTCATTAATTTTAGGTTACATAAAGAACTTAAAAAAATAAAAAAAATTAGCTCACTGTAATAAAACTGTTGACTTTCTTCATTATTTTCTTTCACAAATTGATTGTTTGTGGGTTACACAATGCGTCATTACCGGCTTGATACCCTATTTCTGGAACACTTCTTCTTTTATCTTTTATATCAATTATCTGTCTATCTATCTATATAAATAAAAGAACAGGGTGTTTTCTAGGAATCACGATACAGCAAAAACCATTTAACGTAGTCTTGAAATTTTGAACTAACATTATTCAAATAGTCTAGGTGAACAATAAGAACGGATTTTTCAAAATTCAACAACTAAGTGGGCCAAATGGGCTACCAAAGTTTGTATGAAAAAAATACATTATTTTTCGTCACATGGTCACGAAACTTTGTCAGTGTACGCAGTAAGAGAAATAAAGGAACACGTGTATCATAACTTTTTGAAAATCCACCCATAAAGGGGTTTTAGCATGGTTTTTGAATATGAAACGCGGAAAAAAGAAAACCATGTATAAATAATCATTTTTTGAAATTCAACTCTTAAAGGGGTCTAATGGGGGTCCCAAAAATGTTTTTCAACCTACAGTTATAAGACTTAATTAATGTATTGCATACAAGAATCTAAGAAACCCATTTCCGGCATTGTTCGAAAAACAACCCCTAAGGTCATTTCATTGGGTTAGAAAGTTTGCACAAAGAAGGATTTCCATGTAATGCTATGGTGCAGCTGGAGTAACGAAACTCGGTATTTATACTCAACTCAACAAATTAACAAAGTAATTTTCGGAATTTTTCTAAAATCAACCCCTAAGTGGGTCAAATGGCCTCTCAAAATTTGTTAGGGATTTCTTTTTCATCACAGTAGCACAAAACATTGTCAGTGTACTCAGCAAAAGAAATTAAGAAACACGTGTATCACAACTTTTTGAAAATCGTCCATTAAAGCGGTTTTAGCATGGTTTTTGAGTATGAACGCGGAAGAAAATCTCATGCTGCATTGATAAAACTTTGCGAATCATCATTAGCAGCTAAAACGTCCACTGCTGAACAAAGGCCTCTCCCTTAGAAGGGAGGTGTTGCCATAATCCCCACGCTTGGCAGGCGGCTTGTGGATCGCAGTATAGGTGGTAGGTAATCCAATAAAAATACGCTGCTGCCCGTCTTCTTGTTTTCCCTTAGTCGCCTCTTACGGACACCCAACGGAACGGGGGGCGCTATTCTTACCCGGACACCCCACACGGAAAAAAAAGATCATACAGGAGTGATGAACCTTTGCAAATACATTTATCAAACTGTGCACAGCAATTCATGTGTAAATAATCTTTTTTCGAAATTCAACTCCTAAAGCGGTCCAACTGGGGCCCAAAAATATTTTTCGACCAACAGTTATAATTTATGTATTGCACATGACACAAGAATCTAAAAAACCTATTTCCGACATTTTTTTTTAAAAACCGCTCCTAATGTCATTTAATGGGGTTGGAAAGTTGGCACAAATAAGGATTTCCATTTTATGCTATGATGCAGATAGAGTAACGAAACTCGGTAAATAAATGTAATTAGGTCAAAGTCTCAAGTCAAGTTTGTAGGAAAAAAACATCACATGGACACGAAACTTTGTCAGTGTTCTGATTAAAGGAAATTGAGAAACACGTGTATCATTTTTTTTTAAATCAGCCCTTGAAAAGGGCCGCTTACTACCGCTTTTGAGTATTATACGCGAAAAAAAAATCATACTACACTGATGAACCATAAAAATATTTATTTGAAAATCAACCCCTAAATGGGTCCAATTGGGGTCAATAAAATGTTTTTTTCCTACAGACAAGACCTATTTTATGTATTGTACCCAAGAATCTAAGAAACCTATTTCCGGCATTCTTCGAAAAACAACCCCTAAGGTCATTTAATTAGGTTGCATACAGAAGGATTTTCATTTAAGCTATAATGCAGCTACAGTAACCAAACTCAGTGAATGAACTAAACAAAACAATTGAACAAATTTTCGGCATTTTTCGGAAATCAACTGCTGAGGGCAGTTACCAAAGGGGCTAGCAAAAGTTTTGCACTTATATAGAATCACAGAGGCTCTGTATGTTACATATGTACATATTATATAAGTCACGTATTGAAGGTATCCAAAAGAAATTTTTAAGATATTTAGATTTTAAGGCTCAACAGTTCTCGGAAAATTACATTCATCGCTGTAAAAAATATCATTTCCTTCCACTTGAGCGCAGACGTTATATCAATGATATTTGTTTTTTGCTGAAAATTGCAAATGGCACTATCAACTGTCCTGAACTACTTGAAAAACTATCAATTTGCGCTAACCAAATTGGTTTTCGACACAGGCCATTGCTACATGTACCTTTTATTAAAACTAAATACAGACGTAATGCCTTCCTACTTAGAAGTGCACGCAACTTTAATAACTTACATCGAAAGCTAAATATCGACTTATTTTGCACTAATCTAAATACAGCAAGACGCTTATTAGCAAAAGAGGATTTTTAATTATACGAATATAATAATGTTATAACAGTAGTACAACACTGGTTATAGTGTATATCGCACATTATTGTATCAATCTGTAGGGACTTGTTAGTAGCAATTTATGTAATTTAATTTGTAACTATACACCTGTTATTAGCCTGTAAGTCTCTTTAAAATTCATCATTCTCCTTACCTTATCCCATCAACTGGGGTCGGCGCAATATGTTTTATCATTTCATTCATCTCTATTTGCAGTCATTTCCACACTCACTCCAGCTACTTTCATATCATTCGTAATACAATCCATCCATCTCTTCTTCGGCCTTCCGCGCGCTCTATATCCATCCACATTCAAGCTCATCATTCTTCTCGTGACATGCGTCTCCTCTCTCCTCAATACATGCCCAAACCAAGATAGCCTCCGACTCCGAATTTTATCGGTGACAGGCGCTACTTTCATACTTCCTCTTACATACACATTCCTCACCTTATCCATTCGCGTCACTCCACACATCCATCTTAACATTCTCATCTCGGCAGAATGAACACGCTTTTCGTCCTGCACTTTAGCGGGCCAACATTCCGCACCATAGAGCATAACTGGTCTAATAACAGATTTATAAATTTTGCCCTTAAGTTTCAACGGCATTTTTGGGTCGCATGTGGTACCAGTTATTTGTCGCCACTTTTGCCATCCGGCGTTGACTCGCCTTTTAACAGTTAAGTTAAGTCTCTTTAAAATTAATAAAATAAAATAAATAAATTATAAACTACTAAACCAATCGTACGTAAAGGTAGAGTGCACCGTGAGAAAAATATTCCATTTATCAACCCCATAACTTGTATAATTGGATAGCAAAATATGTACAGTATGTTTTTGTATTTAATGTTAATAGCGCAGTTACAGTCAGATTTTTAAAAATAAAGCAATAAGTATTTAAATGATGCTTTACACAAAAAATAGGCAGACATACTTAATACTTTAGTTTTCTTCTGTGTATGTGTGTTATTAGTGTTTTTAATGAATGTATTTTCTTCTTCTATTTATTCCAGGGTTAATAAAAATGTAAACAATATTTAAAAAAAAAGTTGATCCGTAATTCAAAACACTTTTTAGTACCAAAGACGACGCTGGCGAAGCCGCGGGATACAGTGGGAGCTAGTGTATAAATAAAAAAACTTTTTCATTGCCTCATTATAATATAATATATTTGTAATTATAACACATTTAAGCTAATTTAACAATTGAGAGTACAGTAATATGTATCTTAATAAATGGGATATACTGGGTGTCCCAGAAAGGGTATATCAAGCCGAAGGGTATGTATAGTACTGATACTAAAGACTCCAGAAAAAATTATAAATACCGCAAAAATTGATATTTTGAATTACATAAAAAAATATTTATATGGGCCTAAAACTGTTCCTAAGCAACTCTGTTTCATTGTGGCTACTTCTTTGGAGCCACAGTTCTTTATTGAATGCCTGCCTGCCCTGTTTAATAAGAAATTCATTCATTTTTGGTTAAATAACTAACAAAATTTTAAGGTCACTGCACTAAAAATGTTGACTATTTTCATAATTTTATTTCACAAATTTATTGCTTGTGGGTTACACAATGCGTCATTACCGGCTTGATACCCCATTTCTGGGACACCCTGTATAGTAGGTTTTATACTCGTAATATTAATATATAGTATGTTTATTTATTTACAGTATTAATTTAATTAATTTAATTAATTAATTTAATTGGTATTCATGAAAGCAACAACTTTTTCCATTACTGCCATATTGTACAGTTTTAGATATACCAATTTATTCGCACAAAAAGGAGCAATTTTTTATTAATAAAAATAAATTTAAAACTAATTTATCTATTTTTCTTAAGAACAAAAGGAAATCTAACAATTAGATTCTCCATTTATAATATCACTGATGAGATTCCTTAACATATTTCCAAGATTAAAATAGATATTGAGTATTACAAATACTTTTACAGTATACTTACCTAATATATTTTTTTATTATTATATATATGTAACTTAGATGAATTATATGTCTTCATCTAACATATGTAACTACCACATTGAAGTGAAATTACTTGTTTGTAGTAAACATTTGCTTTAGGCCAGATCTTTTAAATAGAACGAAATCTTACCCGTGGGGTAAGAATAGCACCCCCCCATCTCCTCCCGTTGGGTGTCTGTAAGGGCGACTAAGGGAAAACAAGAAGACGGGCAGCAGCGTCTTTCTATTGGATTACCTACTACCTAACGACAACCCTTAAGACATTAGATATTAAGTCTTTGTGTCTGGTAATTTCACCAGCTGCAGTGCCCTTCATGCCGGAACACAGCAAAGCTTACACACTGCTGCTTGGCGGCAGAATATCTGACACTGCGGTGGTACCTACCTGGACGGTTCCTACCAGAACCTACCACCTAGTAAATATTATACCTATTAACTCATACTCTAAAATTCGCACAACTGCTTGAAACTACATGCAAATTATGTTGCTTCAATGCCACGAGCTAAGTCGAATAATTTCATTTTAATATATTAACATAGGTACGAAGGTTTTTACACCCATCTTAGAATTAATAACAATATTACCTAGCTACAACAATAATTTTATACATTGAAATCAAACTACTTTTACGGATTTTATCGTGGTTTATTTTACATAGGTACCTGAAGATAGAAGATCTGAGGGTACACCGGCATAATTGTGACATAAGGACGTTCAACATCTCAGTCCTCCCGTGACCATGGGTGCTGCAAACCATTCGAAACGTCGGGATAGTAAAATCTAAAATAAACCGCGATAAAATCCGTAAAAGCAGTTTGATTTCAATGTGTAATCATATTCGCGTAAGTAAAAGACAACATTAAATAATTTTATAGTTTTTTTGCAAACATTTTACAATTTAAGCAATTTTTTTACACAATATTTTTATTGATATTGCACAGCAGTATCTCACGAAAAATATTCAATTATAATTATTGATTATTATTTTTTACTAATTAATATTTACTATAAGGTACATCGAGTAAGATTTAGCAGGTATAATAAGATATATCACATATAATATTATTTTTTCTGAACTAGGTCTAAAACTTATAAATAAATATAATCTCATATATTTAATAACTAAATGAGAGTTATAATGCAAAAGTATAACGTAATAATTATTGTGCAGCTTAACACATTTAGATAAAAATTATTTTAATTTGTAAATTTTACGTATTTTTTTTTATTTTAACATATCGTTAAAAATAATAAAGACATTATTTCACTTGCGGTCATCGATATAATATAAACTAGATAAACATTTACTAACAAAATGACATCTCACATGGGGTCACGGGGTCGCAGACCTGTCTGTGCTGGCGGCGGAAACGTGAACTACCGGTTTTATTATGATAATGACGTGTAGTTTGACAGTTTCATATAGACAGTAGCGACACTCCTATCGGCAAAAATATGTTTGTCAGCATGTGGCTTGTAATGAAATAGCGACACAAGGGCGCTATTTCAGTGTGCCACTTTTCGGAGCGTAACACCTAATTTAGTTTAAATATTATATCGATGCTTCCGGTGTACGTAAGCCTCCCTTTATTAAATGACTTTACACTTTTGTTTTTTTTTTAAAGTTATATTTATCTTCCAATTAGATACAATGTAAGATCTAAATCACACTGACCAATGGTTTTTTAATTAAGTATATTGTAAGTCAAGTATAATATAGACTTACGGACTAAAACAATGAGTTTTTGAGCGAAATTATTTAACAATAATTATTTAACAATAATTATTTAATATATGATGAGCGAGGATGTAATATGAATGTGTTATTATGTGGCTTGACCAGTTTAATAATCCTTTATAGTCAAGTGAACAGTTTTAGTTTTAGTTTTCAGGTTTTCAGGTAGGTATAGCACCCTCCCATCTCCTCCCGTTCGTTGCCGTAAGAGGCGACTAAGGGAAAACATAAAGACGGGCAGCAGCGTCTTTCTATTGGATTACCTACCACCTATACTGCGATCGCCAACACGCCTGCCAACCGTGGGGATATGGCAACCCCCTCCCTTCTATGGGGGAGGCTTTTACCTACCTACTGCGATTAAAACGTAGTGATTATATATATATATATATATATATATACTCATAATATATAATATACTCATTGTACTGCGATCTCCAAGACACCTACCAAGCGTAATGGGATGCCATAATATCCCCTCCCTTGTAAGGGGAGGCCTTTGTTCAGCAGTAGCTGCTCTTTCAGCTGATGAATAATGTTAGATATATTCCAACAATGAGAGAGCAAACTTAATCAAAAAACTGTAAAAATACATATACAATCACATTTCACATAAATGGTATTGTATATCAAAATTAATTATTTAATTTTGACATTTTCCCTTTGTAATGCAAACATTTTTTGCAGATCGCATCAGCTTTGTCTTTTATAGATTGTGTGGACATTGCTTCGGATTCTGGTTTTAAATCATTACCGTCAAATGGTCCTTCACTGAATTGCTGTATTAACTTCTTTATATAGTTACCGGGTCCCCGAATTGTGAGTTTAGTACTAAAATCCTCAGTTTTATCAACCTTTTCTGTAGTTTGAATAAAATCGCTAAGTTTGTTAGTTTGCGTTATTTCATCGGCTTTATTCCAATTGTCTTCTATAAAGTGTACGGATTTAGAAGTTGTAGGTATATTTTTTAATTCTGTAGGCGTGATAGTTATTTCGTTTTTCTGTGTATCAACCGTTACTGTAGCGTCATCTAGTTTTAAATTTGAGAGTGTTGCGTCGACGGACTTCGATCGGTACTGCCTAGATGGCGTTGGCGGTACGTGCAGTTGGTTCGAGTCTTGGTTGATCTCTTGTTTGGAGGCTGTTGACATCACGGGGGAAGACGATGACCTGTCGCCCGGACTGGATCCTGGAGTTTAATTTACTTTGTAGAGAAAAGAGAAATGAAAAGTTTAATTAGATTTAGTTTTTGTTAATACTCAGCAATGGGTGATAATGAAGAGTCGGCTAAAGGAAAACAAGAAGACGTTCGGCAGCGTCTTTCTATTGGATTACCTACCTTAACCTATACTGCGATCCCCAAGGCGCCTGGGCCAAGGCTTTGTTCAGCGGTGGACGAGTTTCACCTGCTGCTGATGATGATGGACCTAATGTAGATGATAAGTAAATGATGATAAAATAATGAAATTGAATTGATAATAACAAGGCAATAGGCAGACGCCTATTGCTATTATCAATTCAATTTCATTATTTTATCACCTACCACCTAAGGGACTATAGAGACCTATAGTCCCTTAAAAATCAGTACTATGACAACTAGCAAGATGTTTTTATGCATGACCATTGGTACATTTTTGAAGTGAAAACTTCTTTAGCGGCGTTGTGCGCTTTTTGTGATGGGGAAAAACTGGTTTTGGTGACTTGATCGAAAATTCGTAAGACGGCGCTTGCGCGAAGGTTCGTGTGTGTTTGTGTTACAGCGTGCCACGCGCATCCATGGATGGTGACTGCTGATGGTTCGACCGACTATGTAGTTAATGTAAAATAATTGTAATAGTTCTGAAGTGTTACATTTTTAATGTAATATCAATGGTTATGTTTGTGTACGATAGCGCATATGAATATTGTATTTTACTACATAAATGATCAGTACATTAGGATGGCTAAAACGTTGTTTTCTTAAAAAAAAAAATGCGGGATCATATTGATAAGACACCTATGGAATATATATGTATATATTATTTTTGGAAGTATATATATATTGAAATGAAACTAATTTTACGGATTATATCATGAATGCTGAAAAGTATTCGAAACGTCGGGTAATTAAAATCAAAAATAAACCGCGATATAATCCGTAAAATTAGTTTCATTTCAATGTGTAATATTCGCGTAAATATCAGAAATAATAATAAGAAGAAATAAAATAATATAAATATATATATACTAATGGTATATATATATTTATATTATTTTATCTTGATATCATTTTTTTTTATATTTAGTCTATAGTATTTATAGTTATAAATTTTTGTAATTAGTATTAGTAGTTTTTTTTGCACCCACCTTGTACCCTCTCTGTACCACCCTAAGGTAGACTGGCAGAAAATGCCTAAGGCATTAAGTCCGCCTATGTACAAAATTTGTACATGAAGAATTAAATAAATAAATAAATAAATGATAGTAGGTACGCGATAATTAAAGCAATTCGTGCAAAATTATTCCCTAACCATTCCAAAATATCAAAAATGCACAACGTTAATATTTAAGTTTTCACTTCTGCCGGCACTCCCGGGGTGCAACCCGTAGTTTTTTTTTAATAGAGTAATAGCCTAGTAATACCCTGCCCTGTATTAAGGACTCTGTGTTGCTGCGATAGCATCAAAATTAACAAAAAACCCCCAAAGTCCAACACATGAAGTCATTTTAGACTACAGAGTGTAACAAAGAATATGATCCCATTATTATCTACCTGCATACATACAGATCTTAATTGGGGTATTCATGTAAAAAATAGGATAATCTAGTAAACTAATATTAGATTTATTTTTGGAACTATTCCCACCACCTTTATAAACAACAAAATTACCTCGAACTTAAATTTTGGCCCCAATCACATCGCCATTTACTCCTAAAACAGATTAATTTACATTTTGAATCTTTGAGCCATCATAAAAGACGCATATTTTCAGGAAGTTCTCTTTACCCAAGGCTCAACTTTTTTATGCCATGAGAAGGTATATGCCTGCAACCTGACCATACAATTCACTCTACATCTGATACATTAGGTATAAAAGTCTCTTGACCTCAGTAATTTCACCAGCTACAGTGCCGTGCATACTGGACCACAGCAGTATACACTATTGATTTGCAACTATGTATATCTGATACTGCGAATGTATCTACCTGCGTATGTCTCTTGCACAAGGGATCTGCCTTCTGTTATTTCTATTCTATTCAAGATTGCTCGTTTTTCTTCTACATCTCTCCACTCTCTTGTATTTGTTGCATTAGCAAGGGGTACCTTTTCTTGAAGAAGCCTTTTAGGCCATGCTTTATTATAACTATGAAAGGTCACGCACCATTGGACACGTCCTCTCGTTCCTCCTCGCAACACTGCAGCTGAGACTGCTCGACCATCATACCCTGGACCATATCCATGCAGGAGTCCAGGGAGAACATTTTCCCGCACATCTTGATGCCCCTGATTCGGCGGCGCATTTCTACCGTCGAGGTTAGTAAGCGATTAGTAACAGTGTTAGTGAAAATCTGTAGCCTCTCACCAATTTTGTCCCCAATTAAGAAACAAAAGGTTTTGTTATTGATGATTTATAATTATAATAGTTACATACAAGGACGGGCCCTCTTATTATGTGTGGTAAAATAGGCGTTAGAAGGACCCAAGGACCACCAACGTCGGGTCCTTCAATTCAAGGACCCTATACTGTCTCGCTTAATAAAGCGTGACAGTATAGGAGTCAGAAGGAGCCAAAACCAGGCAAGATTGAAGATAAGATTTTTTATTTTTATTTATTATACAAAAAAACAGATTACACAAAAAAAAACTTTGAAAATATCCACCAAAATAAGATATGTAATAGTAGAGCATAGTGGGTAAGAAAATTGCTTGACACGACCGAAGTCGCCTATTCAACCATAACCAATGTAATTTACAATTTTCATAAATCGCATGATATATTAATCGAAATATAAACGTAAAGTAATAAAGTAATTTGCAAAATGTGAAGTATACCATTTCTCATAATGTGGAGAGTCTTTCCTTGCCTTGCAGTACAGAATTAATAACCAAGCATGACCCTGCAAAAAATACAAAGAAGCTGATCCATCTTGTCTTTGTGGTTACTTACCAGGACTATCCTTGGGTTCCATTTTTAGCTGAGCGAAGGTCTGAGCACAAGACGTGAGCACTTGTTCGTAGTCACATATGGCCACATGGGTTCCGTTCACAATCTTGGGGCTCATCGGACTGTTGGCTAAGAGGAGACTGGTCCCAAAGGTAGCATTCAGATCACGAGTTTCTGGAGCAATTCGGTGGGACTTATCGTTAACAGACGTTATTTGGTAATTTATACACGATAAAACATGAAAGGAAAGAATAGTACAGAGGCACTGCTTAATTCTAAAATAATCTAAATCTTACTACTTAAACATTTAAGTAGTAAGATTTAGATTATTAAGTTGAGTAGTAAGATTTATGTACATACATATAAAATGGATTAATATAATAAGACAATTCAAACCTAATATACACATTTCATACAGAGTCACACAACGAGCTATGGAGAGAGCTATGCTCAGGGTTTCTTTGCGCGACAGAATCCGTAATGAGGAGATTCGCCGAAGAACTAAGGTCACCGACATAGCTCTCAGAATCTGCAAGTTGAAGTGGCAATGGGCAGGCCACATCACTCAAAGAACAGATGGCCGATGGGGTTGAAAGGTTCTCGAGTGGCGACCACGAACCGGAAGACGCAGCGTAGGTAGGCTCCCACTAGATGGACAGACGACATTGTTCGCGTAGGAGGTAACCTGTGGATGCAAATAGCCAATTGTCGTTCATTGTGGCGTTCTAAGGGGAGGCCCATTTTCAGCAGTGGACGTCTTCCAGCTGGTGATGATGATGATGATACACAGTTCTAATACAAATAAGTGGACTGCAAGCAAAGTGCACTTGGATTTCAATATTGTTTAAAAACTCGGAGCCCGTTGGCTCGAATCGTATCAAGAAAAAACCGCGCAAAAAAAATAGGCCCGGGCTCCGAAGGGTTAAGACATAATCTCTTTAAAACCTTTTATACCCTACATAAGTCCACTATAATTATTAGATTTTTGAAAAACTAAGACATGGGGTTGGGGCTAGCCATGGGGATTATGGCAACTCCTCCCTTCTCAAGGGGAGGCCTCTCTTTAGAAGTATACGAAAGAAATTGATATTCATATATTTTGTCAACGTGGCTATTATGACTGATATTCTTTGTGACGCCAAGACCACCAACCAAATAATGAACAATTTGAATTAGAAGATTTTGCTGCTTAGATGGGTCACCATCTTTCCAAAACGACATGAATGACCTTTGTCTTTGAGTGTTGAGTGGACATGAAAAGAAGCGGATCAAATAACGGAGTAGTAGTTCCAATTAAGTAGCACTTACCTTTCAGAGAGATCCTTGGTTTCTTCTCTATAACGATATTGCCGTTCTCAGAGCCAAAAACGTCAACTAATATCTCAGTAGCTACGCTCTTTATCTCATTCCAGTCATCTGTAAATGAAGTAGGTATCTTTTTATTTTTAAACGGGACTAAACTCATCATCGACTTGTGCCATTGTGGGTTTTGAAAGTCAGGATCTCTGTAGTCAGTAGTAAGGATGCTGAAATTTGGTCTTTGGAAATGTTAAATCATATTGGAACCCGTGACCAAATTGAAAAAGTTGGAAGCGTAGAGGTGTGTGTGTATTCGTGTTTGAAGGTTTCATCTATATATATAAAAATGAATGTTTGTCTGTATGTCCTTTATAGAATCGTAAACTATGCATTTGATCATGACATGATCATCAACAAAGTGTTGTGCATGAGCCAATAAAGGTTTGGTACGACCAAAAGCGTAGCAACACGCGCAGGGTACAGTTGCATATAAAGGAAATAATCCGAACCTGGGTTAAACGTTTGATTTTACGTTATCCTTTAAACTAATAGTCTAAAAATACTGAATGAGACTACAGCTACATTAATAGGTTTTTTTATGCAATTCTTACCCAAAATATCTTGATTCGTGGTTCTCTGAGAAGTGACAGTGAACCGAATTACGTATGTGCCCTTAAAGCAGGCTGGCACTGCGTGCATGTTTCCTCTGGCGTTCAGCTTCTTTAGCAGACGTTCGGTCAAAGTATTGTCACCTTTCAGGCGAAATACTACAAGACCTGAAATCAGAACAAATGATATTGAATTAAAGAATAAGCGTGTTTTATATACTGGGTGTCCCGGAAAGGGTATATCAAGCCGAAGGGTATGTTTAGTATTCATACTAAAGACTCCGGAAAAAATGACAAATGTGGCAAAAAGTGATATTTTATATCACATTAAAAAAATATTTATAACGTCTTAAAACTGTCTGAGCAGCCCTGTGGCATTGTGCCTACTTCTATGAAGCTACTGTTTGTAATGATTGCGTGCCTGCCCTGTTTAATAAGAAATTCATTCATTTTTGGTTAAATATCGAAAAAAATTTCGAGCTCACTACACTAAAACTGTTTTCTTTCACAAATAGATTGTTTATGTGTTACACAATGCGTCATAACCGGCTTGATACCCCATTTCCGGGACACCCTGTATACTAAGGAAATGTATGTCAGACTTAGAGCGTAGTATATGCCAAAATATTTCTTCGGAGTCGCTAGAAGACGTCCATTGAGTACGACGGCTACTCCGAGGAAGACGACGGCGGGGTTGCGACCCCCGTCCCTGTGAGCAATGTTTCAGGTTCCCGGGGGCTATAATGCGCCCCCGGAGGCGGGCTTACAGACAAGGCACTGAGAGGTTTCTGGTGCAGTTCCCACTGGAAAGCCCAGGCCTCCTCTCTCATGTGCTGATGTGACGGCCGTGGGAGTTTTATTGGGTAAGAATCCCACCACGGTTAACTCCCACAGATCCCGAGGACTTATCGAAGGTTTCCCTCACTACAACAAAGTAAAGGCCAAAATATTTTAAGATAAGGTGGACCGCAAAATATTACAATGAATTAATATGTCCAAAAACGCAGTTTCCGCGAGGTCTTAATTTCAATGTACCTAAATTCATTGATTAGAGGAAGGTGTTCAATTAGTTTAAGTATATTTGTTAATAAACTGTAAACATTTAGTTGTTATGTAGGTTTAAATTTATCATTTATTATGTTTTATAAATTAAAACTAATACCTACCTAGATTACTTGGCTGTGGGACCTCAAATCTTGGGTCAGCGATGACTAAAGCTTCAAATTTTTGCGCCAAACGCACGCCCTGGAATGATAAAAGGGCCGATGTAACTATGATTATCTTCCTAAACAATAAATTAACAACTAATTCGTGAAGACCCCAGTGTCAGACATTCTGCCGCAAAGCACCAATGTGTAAACGTTGCTTGGTTCTGGTGTGAAGACCACTAGTGTTTGTGAAATATCCGTCCACAAGAGGTGATAAATGTCAGGCAATGGGTGTGGACAGGAGAGTCGTTTGCATGCCATCATCGATATAATATTTAAACTACATTTGGTGTCACGGCCCAGAAAGTGGTAGCGAGAAATAGCGCCCTTGTGTCGCTATTTCTTTACAAGCCACAGCCTGACAAAATTATTTTTGCCGATAGGAGTGTCGCTACTGTCTTTATGAAACTGTCAAACTACACGTCGTTGTCACAATAAACCCGTTAGTTCACGTTTCCGCCACCAGCACAGATAAGTTTGCAACCTCCGCGACCACATTTTAGATGTCATTTTGTTCGTGAGTGTTTATCTAGTTCATATATTATATCGATGCATGCCATCAAGCATTGCCTTGTCATTAAGCTTCAGCTATATGAAAAACCTTGTAAGTTGTACTAGGTCTACAGGGGTCGTGGGCCCCAGGACGTCCATTGACTACGGCGGCGATTCCGATGAGGACGGCGGCGGGGTTGCGACCCCCGTTCCCATAAGCACCGTGACAGGTTCCCGGATGGCTATAATACGCCCGCGGTGGTGGGCTCAATGGCAAGGCACTGAAGGCCCCTGATGCAGATCCCACCGGAGAGCCCGGGAGTCAACTCACGTGTCTATGCGACAGCCGCTGGGGTTTTAGTGGGTAAGTATCCCACATACCCAGGTCAAGCCTCACAGCTCCCGGGGACCTTTTGAAGGTTTCCCCCGCGAAAAAAAGGTCTACAGTGGTTTGGAGCATCAGTAGCAGCAGTTAGAAATAACCCACACTGGATTTCCTCACACCAAAAAATGCCTGTAGCAATGTTTTAATCCATAAACTATTAAGATCCAGCGTGTATTATTCTTACCTCGCGAATATGTTTCTGAAGTCCCGATACTCCATAATTGCGGAGAACGAACCATAACTTCAACGCTCTGAAACGACGACTCAAGGGTATCTGCCAATGCTGGAAACCAGAACAAAATACTTTCAGAACCATCCTCAGATGAATCTCCAAGAATTATTTCTAAATTAATAATTCAAGCCCTTGCATTTGCACTGGCATGCATACTATGTTAATTTTTATGAGCTGCAGCCTTACCGAATTTATACTTAATATTGTGTAGAACCTCACCTGAAGTGGTTCAGGCTAATATCAGGTTAGTCCATCTGTCTCTCTAAAATTAGATTGCTTAAATATGCAGGCTACCATCACCTAACCGTACTTTATCTATATTCTCTTCTAATACCAAAAGCATTACCTTACCCGGACCACCCTTAATGGATGTTAAAAGGCAACTGAAAATTCAGCTTGTAACTTATCTAATTCCTAAATTCCTATTATTATGGACTAGGTTATAATAAGGGTCCAAGTATAAATCCCTTCAAAACCCATTTTCTGCCTGTGAAAACGCTTGCAAACGCAGCGTTACTGAAGAGTTCCAAATTCTAACCAAGACACGCAGTTACAACTTTTTTTCTTGTGTAATCTTACTGTCGCACTATAGGAGTTTTTAGTAATTAATAATGTCATCCCTTTGCATTAGTAATTGAACTCTAAATGCAGCAGTTAGAGTGTCGATGATTATTAAGCATTATTCTGCAGCATTTTGCTTTTGGTCAAGTAATATATGAATGATTAACCACTGAAAAAGTAATCACTGCGTTATTGGCTTACATTAATTTTATTTTAGCGTTAATTTCAAAATGTCAATCTAAGAGATTGAAATTTAAAGAAAGGTCTAAATTTACAGATCCTTGAGTTTTTTGGATTAGTAAAGCCAATTTAATAATATGCTCCCAGATTGTAAGAGCAACGGATTAATTCCATTTAACAATGGCACTAAGGGTGTCATGCATTATGCAATCCAAGCACCATTGTCAGTTTATACTGAGCTCTTACAAGAAGTTCCTTTTTATGGGGGTCCTCTAGTTGGATCTTTTTACCGCAACCAGCAGACATTTTGTTGTAACCATGAAGGTTCGAAGCGTCATCATAAAGACTTGTATCGTCTTCTGTTATATTTCCATTTATATCTTTTTCTTGTTTATTTTTATTTCCATTTATATCCTTCTCTTGTTTATTTTTATTTCCAATTTCACCATTTGCAATATCTTCAATGTTGTCTGTGTTAATGTCTTTCATTTGTTTTTTCTTGGAATCTTGTGAGCCCACCTATTTTGGCATAGTTGAATGAATGTGTGGAAATTATGAAACAATATAATATGTATTTTACCTCTATCATTAATGTAATAATAATATACATTGAGGCAACCAATACTACGTCACCTGATCTCAAACTAGGCAGAGCCTATGGAAATCAGACAACTGATACTTATAGTAAATTCTTGTTTTTGTAAATACTGATAATTATACATGATAAACAAGACCAAGACACTTCGGTAGAAATTGAATCCACTACCTACTGGGTAGAGGCCAGGGTGTCCCACTAGACCAACTGGCCCTTCAAATAATTTTAATCTAATGACCGCAACAAGATTTTTTACTGGATACTTGAAAAATAATGAAGATATGACTTACCATATAATCAATTGCTTTTCCTGAAAAAACAAAAAGAATAATTACAAGTCTTAATTTATTATAATTTGATGGGCCGATAATTCTCCGCTAAAATCTTTTTGTTTAGATTTATTTATTTATTAACCGACAATGATTAAAACAATGATATTATTATGTCTTTATAGTTAAAATAAAATTGGTACTTTAAAACGGGGTGTCTTCTTTGGCTGTTCCCAACGGGGTGTCTTCTTTGCGATAATGTTTAACCGGCTTCTTAACCGGCTTTCAAAAGAAGGTTCTGTATTCGACGCGTATGTAGGTATGTAATACTAGCAATTTCCTGCGGCTACGCCCACTATTTTTTTCCACCCCATTTAACCCCTTTAAGAGTGGAATTTTCAAAAACCCTTACATGATAAGAACTAGTGGACGCTTACATGATAAGAATAACCTACTGTCCAAATCTCAGCTTTCTAGGTCCAGCGGTTTGGCCTGTGCGTTGATGAATCAGTCAGTCAGTCAGTCAGGACAAGTAATTTTATACGAGTATGTATAGATTATTGAAAATGCGTCATATTCTTACGTTAGTCTACGTGGGCTTCTAAACAAATTTACCAAATTTTACGAACGTAGTTAAGAATGTATATTTGTCCACGCATTTCTCAGAAACTACATATCCGAATTCGAAAACTCTATGCAATAATTAAAATATTTTTCTATAAACACACACTAACACATATAAAACAACAGTTTAATAAACCACAACTAAAAAAAAATTAAGTGGTTTCGTCATCTAAAACATAGATTTTACTTGGTTAAGCACACATTCATTCAAAAACAGCTTGGTCTACTAACCAGCTATCAGAATTCTGTTATCTGAACAAAATAAAATCCGAATATCCTTGACTATGTACGTATTTATAGTAACTTATGTAAGTGTAAATACACTATTTATTTTATTTTCTACTAGCTGACCCGCGCAGCTCCGCCCGCGCTTTTATTATTTTGCTACCCTTTTCTCCTTCCCTTGATTTATTTCTCTCTCCACCTCTCTTTAAAAAAAGTCTAATTCTATGCTCTCTCTCTCTCTCTCTCTCTCCTCTCTCTTCCCCTCCCCCGCTTTGGTACCCGTCACACTCCCCCTCTTCCTCTCCCCGTTGTCCCCTCTCTGAACCTCTCTCTTCTCCCACCTTGCTCCCAATCACTCCCCCTTTGATCCTCCTTAATCCCCCTATCCCTCACCCCGTCACCCGCTCGTCCCCCTCTCTCTCCTCTCTTACACCCTCCTCTCGTTCTTTACTTATAACCTCGTCAATCATGGTATCTGGGATTCTTACCCACTTAAACCCCTGCGGCTATCGCATCGGCACATAAGAAGAGGGACTTGGGCCCTCCAGCGGGATCTGCACCAAATACCCCTCAGTGCGCATTATAGCCCCCGGAAACCTGGCATCGTTATCACGGGGATGGGGCTCGAAACCCCGTCACCGTCCTCCTTGGAGTCGCCACCGTCACCCATCTAACCCATCTATGTAATGACCTTGCCGCTTAACCTAGCGGCATGAAATATACTTTACAACCTATTCTTAGATTCCACCCGATATGCACACAAAATTTCATACAAATCAGTTCACGCATCTATTTAATGACCTTGCCTTATGTTGCTTAACCTTAACCTAGCAGTATGAACAACGTTCACAGCTTTTTTGTCATTAGTGTAAATATTATTGAAGTTTACGTTACATCGAAGAGGGGACAAATTCATACTAACAACAATTTATTAATAGTAAGTAAGTCTCATAAAAAGTAAAGGATAAAAAATGGTTATTGTGGGTTACCCTTGAGATAAATATATACCATCGCCGAATTTTTTGTAGACCTTGTTAAAGTTTACAATCTTGTAGTACATTCTTTTGATCTATCTCGTAGGGTTCAGCCAGCGTTTGCAATGTAAGCGCAAAAAAGTGTGTTTTTTTACGACATCACATTAGAAACCTCTAAAATTATCAGTGTTTCTCTACTATATTATGCATGTATTATACATATAAACCTTCCTTAAGAAACACTCTATCTATTAAGAGAAACCTCATCAAAATCCGTTGCGCAGTTTTAAAGATCTAAGCATACATAGGGACAGACAGACAGCGGGAGCGACTTTGTTTTATAATATGTATAGATAATGTGTAATGTTAATGTACGTTGGGTGGGAATCGCACAAGTTTGTTTTTCAATTTCTTTAGATTTCCGCTAGATGTCACTACTGCTGTTTTACATCGCACTATGATTTGTATACCCTGCCCCGTCTTTACAAATTGCAGCGCGTCAATTGTTAAGTTTCACGTAAATTGAAAGTATTTTTTGGAAGAGGCCATGGCTCTATCTAGAGGTGTAAAAGTAACGAAAAAATCACGTACCCGTATGTATTCGTTACTATACATTCAGTACTCGTTACTATCGTATCGTTACTCGTTACTTTCGTTTATTTCATACTATTACATAAAATTTATGAAATTTTAGTGGCAAAATTTTATGAAAACACTTTTTCACAAGTATTTATTTTTTTCTTTTTTACTGCATACTCTGTTAAAGAAAACTTTGTTTTGAATATTTGAAATTTTGACACCATAATGCGCGCACATCGGTCATTGAAACAGCGTATGTAACCATGATACGAAACATGCGAGTAACGAAAAGTATTCGTGAGTAACGTTTCGTTACTCGGTACTAGATGGCGTACCCGTTACTTAGTAACGAATACATACGGTTTGCTACAGCTCTAGCTCTATCTATTAAATTTTGCATGTATGCGCACTAATATAAAAATCAAAAATTAAATTAAATAATAATATAATATGTTATATTGAATATAGTATAAAGATGCGCGACTGTTACTAATCCGACGATTCGAATCATACAACTACTAATGTACGCATTCGACTTGAATATTAGTAATATACTAATGTTCATAGTCGAATAACCACTACTAATTAGTAACTACTAACGGCGTTTGAACTAGACTATTCGCGAGTCAGTCGGCAGTTTTTCGAATGAAAGATGAATGAATTATTTGCCGTTCCGTAGGCCTATGATGAGTTTTTGTTAGCTTTCGAGCTTCGAGTTTCGAGAACCGTCAGTCCATACATTTCACACCGGCGCCTCTAGCGGGGAGTAGCGGCAACTATCGCCAACGAAAATCCGTAGTCTAAAGGTCCTCGATCAAATATTATGACTCGATTTAGCTCGATATCGAGTCGATTTGTGCCATTTCACAGTACAAGTGACACTTTTGACATCTCGCTGGCAGTTACACAGGTCGATGTCGAGCATTTAGGTCGTTGATGGTCTCACTGAAATTTATTTAGTGAGAGCCTAGTGAGCTTTTATAATAATCGCGAAATTTACTAGAAAATCATGTTTTTTCGACTATATTCTACGAGGCGAGTAACTACAGAGACTGTGGAAGCCATCCGTCGTGATAAGGAGCGACGAAAATTAATATTGTGACGGAAATTCATCATGCACAAGTCATGTCTCAGATATTCCTTATACTTAGTCATAACGCCTCAAAGGAACTGATTTTGAAACTATTTTTTGTTACCTGTTGCTCTAAGGAGCTTTTGGAGATTCTTTCTGGAGAAGGTACTTACCTATTTAAATTTTAATACTTTTAAGTTTTGTTTGTTCAACTTTCGTTATTAATGAAATAAGTTATCGACTTAGTTCGTAAATAACCACGCCAATAAAGATTGTACGTAGAATATACATTGCATTACGTTTACCTAATATCAATAATAACCTAACAAATTCCTTGTTATGTTTTTAAGGTGCAGATGGAAGTGTGCATTCATAGAAGATATCTTATGATAAGTGTTTATGATTTCTAATCAATACTCCCAAGAAGTCACATTGAGCAAGACTTCAAAAATTTCAACGTAATTCTTATAATGTTCAAGCTTATTGGGAGGCATGGGAACGAAACAAAACAAGTTATGTTTTATACACACTAGCAACCTGCTTCGTCTTTTTCTATGTCTTTGGTCTTAAACATAGATTTTGGAAAAATAAAGTGTACCTATAATAGTGAAAAGTGCATCAAAATTGATTGTGTTGTTTAGAAGTAAGCGAATAAGGCAGATGACTATATGTGAAATTCATTATTATGTTTATAGCTAATCTTCTTTAATTTTAGTGTGACTCAAGTATTATCTTAAATGAAAATAGAATCTAGTAAATATATTTCTAATATTTGTAATAAAAACTAAGATAATATTTGTTAAATTAATAATATTTGTTTGGTGATGGCATTCCGAAGAGGAAATTCATTTGTGTACTTATATAACAAATCATATTAATTTTAAAAATTGTTTAGTCAGAGTGAATAAGCTGGTATATCAGAACATAAAAATGTAAGTTTGTAAACTTAAACTTTTAATTTACAAACTTAATGTTTAACTGTCTTAAATTGTTACTACACCGATGAATTGTTATTTAAGTTATATTTGAAAATTTACATGACACATGTAAATCTTATGTATAATATACATACTGCATGGAGTAATAAGTGATAACTTATTGATAAGTATATATTATTACACAACATGTCCGTTGTGTAAATATTGTTGTCATGTATTAAATATTAAACTAGTTAAAATAACACTTATGTAATCTCAAGCAAGTTGCATTATTTCCCTAATCATGACTAGACCGCAATGTAGGTGGTAGGTAAACCAATAGAAAGATGCTGCTGCATGCATGCTGTCTTCTTGTTTTCTCTTAGTTGCCATATACAACACCCAACAGGATATGGATGGGTGGTGTTCTTACTCTGACCACCCACAGGGCATGTAAGGATCATATTTTACTAACTGAAATTTAACAGCATCAATGCAATAGTTATGTAGATGATTAACAATCAAAGAAAACTTTGTGAGGAAACCTAGAATTTATTAAGATCTGGTTTATCTGATTCACCTATTCACACATAGGTTATGTTGGATAGGGCCTAAACTCTATCTGTCATTCAAGACAGAGAAGAAGAGACACTTGCCCATCAGTAAGAAATGAAAGGTAAAATATTGCTATAACCTTAAAACACATCATTTCATCCAAAAAAACATTGGTTATATAAACACATTTAATGATATAAGTTAACAATACATCAGGTAATGGCAAAAACTACTTTAGACATTATTATACAAGTAATAGATTCATTCACTGGGCACATCTATAACCTTCAACTAACAAAACATCGATAATATTTACGAATCTTATTGTACCCAATAAAGATTCGTAAAGTCGTGTAACTTTTCAACAACACAATCTGTTTACAACTAGTTAAATTTAGGTAAAAACACTGTTTATTGTCTCGTAATCAATTTAAAAACAAAGTCTGTTTCACAGTCATAGCAGCAAACTACTTTTTAGCGTGTTTCATTGGCAGGAAACTGCAGGCTCCGTGCAGTTGTATAAAAGTGTAGTTATTTCTCCATTTCGCAATCTCTAAAATAATTAAAACAATTGGTTTAGGTAGAACATTAGGATCGAGTAAACATCTCAAACAACTCTTCTAATAATCGATTTCTACGAAAAAATCGTATTTTTTTGTATTATTAAAAGGTACATTCAAAATGCAAAAAATCTGGATGTTATTCATCTATTTAAGCACATATCCATTTTCAAAAACAAGTTTATAAATATTAGTATCCGTTTTATTTATAAATTAGATAGGCATTAGCCCGTGATACTAAATCAGGTTTACTCGTAATCGTACTGGCTAAAGTTGAATGTAAAACAAGAAATTGAGGTAAGCGCAGGTTTAGATTAACACGAAGTTTAATAACATAAATAGAAATTGGATTTATATTTACTTACGTGTTTTGAGCAACTATTCAAATAAAACCCTGTTAACTATTGTTTAACCCTTAAACCGCCGTCAGGCAACATACCAATAGAAAAATCCATTGCGTATCAGGTACTTGGCGTTCTATGTGTTAACTACCTTATTCTGTTAAATTTCTGCTGAAGTTCATTAGATTGTGCTAAAATTTTCTATTCTGCGACATAATCGGCTAAACCCTAAAATGAGGGTTCAATTCTGCTAAAATAGGAGAATTCTGCTAAATCTGGTCACACTGCACTGAAACTACTTTACACGCATATATACATACAGATGGCGCCGTTTTTATATATTGAACTTCTACGTATGAACTTAATTCGAGATTTTTCACCCAACGCATAGATGGCCCTGTTTATAAAATTGAAACTTACTGCAAGATTTTTTCATCGGTCGCATATATACGAGCTGTTTCTAAAAATCAATTTAAACACGTAATTTATATAATCGATTTACTAAAAATCGATTAATATTATTATAAAAATCGAAACTAAAAAATTGATTATTAGAAAATAATAATCGATTAAAATAAAAATCGATTATTTTTTAACATCCCTAATAGTATGTAGCTGGATTGTTATTGTGATTTCTGTTGTGTTGTTGTGAATGAAATTGTCAATCCGTCTGAATCCGTCCATCCAGCTACTATTTAATACTACTAAAATGTGTAACTTACTGCCGCACTCACAGACATCGATTAACTTTAATCGCAATTAAGTATTTTTTCTGTCATCTATCTATTTATCTCGCCTCTCCGAGTCCTTTATGATTATGTTTTAGTAATAATTACAAGATTTTTGATATATTTACTCACTATCCGCGTATGAACTATTATTTGGCTTGTAAAGACGAAATAATCAATTTACAAAATATGAATGAATCACAATTGCGGCAGTTAGTGATTATTCACACGTAATAATATACTAAAATTTAGTAAAGATTTAGTTACCAACGTAGTACGTTTAACGAAAAATTCACTTGTGTACTAAATTTTAACTTTGAACTTACTACTAAAGTGTTTGTTACATGCAATACTTTACTTAAACTTTAGTAAAGGTTTAGTTACCAACTTGCAACTTAAACGTTTAATCAGGCATTAGATTGGAGTTCCTTTCTTTCTCACACCCTCCCCTCAAGTCCTCTCGCTTTCCCCTCCTGCATACAAAGCAAACTCTGTCCCCCCCAAACTCGCTCCCCCTCATTCCCCTTATCCCTCCCTCATCTATGATATTAAACGCGTCGAATACATAACCGCTTTTTTAATCATCATCAGTCCACTGCTGAACAAAGGCCTCCCCCTTAGAAGGGAGGGGTTATCATAATCCCCACGCTTGGCAAGCAGCTTGGGGATCGCAGTATAGATGGAAGATAAATCCAAATGAAAGACGCTGCTGCCCATCTTCGTGTTCTCGCTTAGTCGCCTCTTACGACACCCAACGAGAGGTGATGGGGGGGGGGGTGCTATTCTAACCCAGCACCCCATGTGACATATTTTCAAATACACACATCAAAAGTGTCTAGGGATCAACATATATTTTTGCAATAACTTTTCTCCTGATTGATATTAATTAAAATTTTCTTTAAGGATTCATCAAATAAAGTGTTTTCGTTTGTCACAGTAACGATAAACCAAGTCACCTTTGCATTAATAAAGAAATTTGCCATTTTCCTAATAAAGGGATTTTTGACATTTGAACCACTAACACAAAAGTTCGAAAAAAAGACTGAAATAACAGTTTTCTTTAAAATTTTATTGGGTAACTTAAACAATTAATAATCCGTGTTTCTACCGCGAACACTAACAACACAAGAACATCGGTTTGGCATACTCAAAATGAGTTCATCCAAATCACGCTGTGGAATGGCCGCCCATGTTCGTTGCAACAACAAAAAAAGGTCTTCTTGCGACTGGATACCCTCCATATTCGGCAGAGCTCTTCTCTGTAGCATATCCCATGCATGCTCAATCGGGTTCAAGTCTGGCGACTGAGCAGGCCAGGGCAGGACATTGATGTTAGCTGCGGCGAGAGTCTGTCTTACAACTCTTGCGGTGTGCGGTCGTGCATTATCATGCATTAACTGAAATAAGGGACCGATTTGCACTTGTAGAGGAACGATGACGTCTGATACAATCGTCTCAGCATAAATTTGAGCGTTGAGGTTGCCTCTGATCCAAATCAACTCAGTTCTTCCGCCGATCCAAATACCCGCCCATACCATGATGGTTCCACCACTATAAGGATGGACTTCCTGGCAGGATTTTAATCGCTGTTGGCGTCCAGGGGTTCTCCAGTGTCGTATACGTCTTGTATCCGGTCTCATACCAAAACGAGACTCATCAGAAAAGCACACGAAACGCCATTGTTCTTCTGCCCATTTTTTTGCCCAAAAATGCTTGATCCCTAGACACTTTTGATGTGTGTAGTTCGACGTTATTACAAACAAATACGCTGCTATTACATATATTCATTTTAGATTATTGTTACATCTATACTTATAATAAAACTGTAACAGGTCCAATTCTGTACATTGAAGATATTTTGAAAATTATATTTGGATGGCAATCTATAACCGATACTGAGGCCGAAAATGTAATTTTTTTAATTTTTGTCTGTCTGTCTGTATCACGGCTGAGCATCACGCCGAAACTACTGAATGGATTCAAATGAAACTTGGCATGATTTGAGATCTTACTACGAGGTAGGACATAGGATACTTTTTATCCCGTAATCTAGCACGGTTCTTTTGGGAGAGGGGATTAAAGTCAAAACGGGTACTTGGTTATACGCTTGGTCCGATTTTATCAATTTTTCTTTATAATATAATAAATATTAGTAAGGGAACACTCATAGAGAGTTGTTATCAAGGTTTTGTAATCGATCGGGTTAAGCAACGTTAGGTAAGGTCATTAAATAGATGGGTGACCGTTTAACGCCATTTGAACTAAACGGGTCCGTGCTTCGGAGAGCAAGTAAAAAGTGGGTCCCAGTTTTAACGGACTATAAAAAAGGAGGTTATGTATTCGATGCGAATTTCTGTTATTAAAAGTTTAGTTAACGTAAAAATAGCGCAGGCGGAGCTGCGTGGGTCAGCTAGTACTTATAATAAAACTGTAACAGGTCCAATTCTGTACATTGAAGATATTTTGAAAATTATATTTGGAGGGCAATCTATAACCGATACTGAGGACGAAAATGTAATTTTTTAAATTTTTGTCTGTCTGTCTGTCTGTCTGTCTGTCTGTCTGTCTGTCTGTCTGTCTGTATCACGGCTGAGCATCACGCCGGAACTACTGAATGGATTCAAATGAAACTTGGCATGATTTGAGATCTTACTACGAGGTAGGACATAGGATACTTTTTATCCCGTAATCTAGCACGGTTCTTTTGGGAGAGGGGATTAAAGTCAAAATGGGTACTTGGTTATACGCTTGGTCCGATTTTATCAATTTTTCTATAAAATATAATAAATATTAGTAAGAGAACACTCATAGAGTATTTATCAAGGTTTTGTAATCGATCGGGTTAAGCAACGTTAGGTAAGGTCATTAAATAGATGGGTGACCGTTTAACGCCATTTGAACTAAACGGGTCCGTGCTTCGGAGAGCAAGTAAAAAGTGGGTCCCAGTTTTTAACCGACTATAAAAAATGAGGTTATGTATTCGATGCGAATATCTGTTATTCAAAGTTTAGTTAACGTAAAAATAGCGCAGGCGGAGCTGCGTGGGTCAGCTAGTACATACATATAATCACGCCTCTTTCCCGTAGGGGTAGGCAGAGACCACTTCTTTCCACTTGCTACGGTCCTTACATACTTGTTTCGCTTCGTCCACTTTCATTATTCCCTTCATACGTGCTCTTCGGTTTAGGGTACTCTTGACCTGGCCTTTTTTCAAGAGGTCCCTGATTTGGTCTTGAAACGTCCGCCTAGGTCTACCCCTTCCAACACTTTCATTCACACTCGCCTTATATATACACTTTTTCATCAATCGTTCCTCATTGATTCTCTCGACATGGCCAAACCATCTCAGCATCCCTTTGTTAATTTTTGTCACTACATCTTCTTTCAGACCACAACGTTTTCTTATCTCACTATTTCTTATCCTGTCACTCAGTTTAACTAGATAGATAGATTATTGTTAACTGTATTTAATATAATTACCTGAATTTTCATGCCTCAAATAAATCGGGTTCACATTGAAGGTCCTGTGGAGCGCTGTGCTGTCTTTTACCCTGAAATAAAAACAACTATTTCATTGATACAAAACAAAACTTGCTTAAAATACATTGATTGCTTAATTTTTATGTTGAAATCGCCACGTTACTTGAAAAGCAAGAACGTAATGATTTATTAAATTTACGCCAATATTACACATTGATATGAAACTAATTTTACAGATAATATCGCGGTTTATTTTTGATTTTAATTACCCTAAGCTTCGAATACTTTACAGCATTCATGGTCACGGGCGGACTGAGGTGGTATCTGTCCATACTAATTATTATTATTAGTCCGATCTACGCAAAAAGAGCTTACAGTATCTTGAGGTCTTGCAGTCGACTGCTTGTCTTTGGATTTGATTATATTTATCACAGGATCCCAAGCTGGTGGTAGCACCAAGCCATCTTCTCTATTGTCATTTGGATGTTTTTTTAATTTCAATAGCCAAACGAATCATCCTTGACAGAAAGCGCTGTTATTTTGAGAGAATTTGTGGTTTGTCAAATCTTATACAATGGCGGGTGCGATCCAGAATATGTTAACATACTGCAGACTTTGTATAACATCGATGTTTAACGTCAGCTATATCTATGTTCTTTAACAATAGTAGCCTATAATCTTCTGGCTTTGAAATGAAACTAATTTTACGGATAATAATATTTTTATAATCCGTAAAATTAGTTTCATTTCAAAGCCAGAAGATTATAGGCAAAGCGTTCTACTGTTCAACAAGTAATAAGTTTTAAAAACTAAAACCCGACTACGGATAAAATCGCAGTCTAATAATGTGAGAGAGATTATATAGCCTATAACCAGCGGACAATCAAGACGCTTCTAACGACACCCTACTTGTCAAATTATGTTAAGTAGATTAGAAGATATGCGGGAACAGATGAACATATATACATACATACATACATTCTTGTTAAAATCATAACCCTCCCTCCGTTCCGTAGTCGGGTAAAAAGTTATTTAAATGCTCACCACATAGCAGTACAATCAAAATTCACCATCAACCACTTGGATGGGTTGAAGGCGAAGGAGTCTGCAAGTTCCACTCCATCCAGCCAGTGTCTGCAAATAAATCGGTAACGATACTTTAAAGTCGGATTAATTGTAAAGATGATATTTTTGAAACTTCATATGCGACTTCCAAAAATGTTATCATATAACGCGTTAGACGTTATGCGTTATACGTTAAGCGTTAGTTGTTAAACGTTAGACGTTAAGAGTTAAACGTTAAGTGTTAACCGTTAAGCGTTACATTTATTAAGGTTATGATAGCGCTCATGTGACGCCGTCACTGAGTGAGTGGGTAAGTGGGTGAGTGAGTGAGTGAGTGAGTGACTGGCTGACCGGTGTCGTACGGTGTCGTACAGTGTCGTACAATACAGAGCGAGAGTGAAGTTTCACTTCTTCCGCGCGGAGGGACTCCACGCACGAAAATTTATTTTTTGTAACAGCTCTTTGGTCTAGTCTAATTCGATTTCAAAAATATTTATTTCAAATAGGCTTAGCGTCTTACTTTTGAATAGTCAATTTCTTTTAAGAGCTACCCGTAGATTTTAAAAAAAATGATCACAACGCGGCCTCAACTGAGAAGATACGGCAAGAAACTCCGCGGGCTTGTCATTTTTTCACTTTTTTTTAAACAGTGTTTGTCTTGTTACAATTTGATTAGCATCAGCGATAGTGGTGCCGATTCTGTTATCACACACTAGACTAAACTAGACTAAATTTTAGTTTAGTCGTGTCTTTCCTATTCAGAGATCCATGAATTAAACTAAATTAGGTATAGTTTGATAGAATATAATGGTTTTAGTTACTCAACTTAGTTTTAAACGTATTTTGCTATTCTGTTGTGCACAGTTTACGTCATTTATGCCTAATATTAGAAACTTCAAACTAAAATTAGATCAAAATAGTCTAAAAGATGTCGATTAAAATAAAATAGAATAGACTAAAATAGAATGAAATAAATATTAAAATTAATATTAAAATAAATTTAGAATAAATATTAAAATAAATATTAATATTGAATAATAAAATAAATATAAAAAAAGTATGTTTTATCAATTAATAAAATAAAATAAATATTAATAATTATTAAAAAAAAAAAATATAATAAAAAAATATATAAATAATAAAATAAATATTAATAAATAAAAAAAATATATTAACATATTAAAATAAAATAAATATTAAAATAAATATAGATAAATATTAAAATAAATATTAATATATATACTAAAATAAATATTGAAATAAATATTAAAATAAATATTTAAAAAATATTCAAATAAATATTTAACCAAATAATAAAATAAATTTTAAAACAACATTTAAACAAATATTAAAATAAATATTTAAACAATTATTAAAATAAATATTAAAATACCAAATACTAAAATTTTTTATTATTAAATAAATATAAATATAAAAATATATTAAAATAAAATATAAGTATCGTAGCCGGAGAATTATTTTAGTTTAGTTTAGTGTAATCAGATGAACAAGAGAATTGTTTTCAACTAACATGATTTGACCAATGAAAACCTCACAATCAACTCAATTTAGTAGCTGTCGAAATCAAATTAAGCACTTAATCATCGTTTGACACCACTAAACTAAAATTTAGTCTAGTTTAGTGTAGTGGTGACAACAGAATCGGCACCAGTGTGTCCTGCCTTTCGAAAGACACAACAAGAGTAAAATAGAAAAAAAAAATACGACTAATTTACAACTAACTAAAAGGCCAAAGGGATAGTAGTCGGACCAGTCCCCCCAAACAGCACCCGCGCACGAGTTGACTCGAGCAGCAGTCATCACTCCCCTCAACCACATTGGAGGGACTAGACACTCTGGCCCACGACCTGGGGTAGCCCTATAGGTCGTGGGTTCTTGTGATCGCCACTCGAGAACGATTCTATATTATCATTGTAAATTATAGAGCGTCCAACTGTTTATTTTCTTTTTGACAGCACCAATAGAACGTAACTGCGTCATGTTACGCAAAAGTTCACTTTTAAAAGTGAACTTCACTTTAAGTGAACTTTTGCGTAACATGACGCAGTTACGTTCTATTGGTGCTGTCAAAAAGAAAATAAACCGTTGGATCTATTATAGATTTTATTTTATTATTACCTGTATTCAGGACATATGAAGGCAGAACCGGCGTAGGCAGCATCGACGTGCATCCAGGCACCGTGCTTGCCACACACTGCACCCACTTCGCGAAGGTTGTCGAACGCCACTGACCCTGTGGTGCCGAGGGTTGCGCACACCTGCAAATCAGGGGTAACAAACATTTCAGTCTTTTTTAACCGGCTTCAAAAAGAAGGTTCTCTATTCGACGCGTATGTATGTAATATTAATAAAAATGCGTAATATTAATATATGTTAGTCTATGTGGGCTTCTAAACAAATTTACCAAATTTTATGAGTGTATGTATGTATGTAGGTTTGTCCACGGATTTCTCAGAGACTACAGGTCCGATTTCAAAAATTCTTTTTGCACTAGTTAGAGTATTTTTCAACTTAGGGTAAAGTATAAGTTTCATCAAAATCGGTCCAGTAGTTTAAGAGATATAAACTTTTTATGTTTTCAGTAAGTTACTGTAACGTAGACATTCGAGTTTCGTGATAGTGCTGATACCTATTTTGCTAAAATAAAAGTCACTAAAAAGTGTTAAATAAACTATTTTCAAAAAAATAATAACCGACTTCAAAGTAAATTATCTAAAAAGCATAAAATAACGAAAATATATTGAAGTCGGTGTCAGCTCGTGCTAGTGCTAGTTATGTATGATGTACTAGCACCGACTTCAATATATTTTCGTTATTTTATGCTTTTTAGATAATTTACTTTGAAGTCGGTTTTTATTTTTTTGAAAATAGTTTATTATTTCTAATATTTTCATGTTAAAATTACTATCTTCTTCTTGTGGTGAGTGAGGGAGATTTCTGTGCTTTCTTGTAATAGCTCAGTGGGCGAGCGTTTGCCTTGGAAACAAGGTGCACAGGTTCGAGCCCCGGATCGCACCTCTGATTTCTTTAATTAATCAAGACACCAAATCTAGTTTAAATATTATATCGATGATGGTACCCTAAAAAGGTGAGGCTTGTGCGAAGTACCACCGTGCATGCACCAGTGTGCATATTGTTTTCTGTATGAAGGGCACTAGCTTGTGAGATTTCCAAAAGACTTAAAAACAATGAGTAATGTCCGGAGTGACGAACGGCGGTGCAGTGCTTATCTAGGGAGGCGTGTCGCTCACCATCAGGCGAAGGTTCTACTCATCTTGTTACTACATATAGCCGAAAGCCGTTCACGGCTGAACAAAGACTTCCCCCTTATCAGGAAAGGGTGGCCATAATTCCCACGCTTAGCAGGCGGCTTGGGGATCGCAGTATAGGTGGTAGGTAATCCAATAGAAAGACGCTGCTGCCCGTCTTCTTGTTTTCCTTTAGTCGCCCTTACAGACACCCAACGGGAGGAGATGGGGGGGTGCTATTCTTACCCGGACAACCCATGGGGTACTATGTCACTATGTTGAACTAAAATAAGTTCTCTAATAAGCACGTGTACTCATTAACACTTAATTATCGATAGTCTTGCTCCCGTTTTCATTATAGGAAGCGAACGGTGTATAATTTCATCCAATTATAGGGCAACAGGATAAATAATCTACGTATCATATAACGCTTGCATTGACTCCAAAAGTCTACAGTACAGACTCAAAGGTTTTTGAAGATTATTAATTAATAGTAAGAAATTAAAATAATATCCTGCTGGCCGACATGACTACAGCGGCCATTCTTTCGCAAGATCGGCCATCTACGCGGGAGATATTATAGTGCACAAGCGCTTGCGTAGACACGAGTGCACTCTCTCTTCCTTTATACCTCTCACAATCCGATGGGACGGAAGATCAACACGACTGGGTAAGAGATCAGGCGCAGGGAGGCGATTCTCGCACTTTCGAATCAATCACGAATTCGAAAAAATATTCGAATTCGAACTATTGGCGACTAAAAATCACGTAATTGTATTCTCGACATGTCGAGCCCAACCTATTTCGAACGCTAGCCGCACGAACTGCTTCGACTGGTCAAGACCATTCGAATCGTCATCTCGAGTTCGAATCACAACAAATGTCAAACCTTGCCGTATAATATGATTATAATTTTAAAATGAGTACCGTATTCCTAGATTATTTTATTCAAAATAACATTATTGGATAGTTTATTAAAGTACAACTACACTTTACGAAGTCCTCGCACTTGATTAAAATTTAATTCATTACCAAACAAACAATCAACAACACAGAATATTAATTAAGAGATACAGCGATCGACAGCCAATTAAGATAAAATCATTATGCCGACAAGATTATATACACCTAAACATCACATAAACGCCTTTAAGAATACGGACAACAATAATAAAACTTATCTTTTTATAAATAACCTTTCGGGCATACTAAAACAAAATCGTAAACATAAATACATAAACATATGGTATTTTTGTTTTAAATTTACTTCGCCGAAAGACAGGCAAAGGTATTAGGATCATACAGCCACAGACTACTAAGTAAGAACCATAGATTTATAAAAATCTATGGTAAGAACACACAGCTTTGTGTATTTATTACTCATTAATTTGTAATAAATTATGTGAAAAATCGTACAAAATGTCGTTCTACCATTTATAGACGTGAACCACTTTAAAGATATGTTTTTCTACTAAAAACATCCCATCCGGTAAAAAACCGTATCAACTACTTGAACGTAATGACTCGCGGGACATTTATCTTTCATAATGGCAACAATTTCCTCATTCGAATAGAGATTATTTCGAAGTTTACTTCGATTTTTGCCCAGAATACAAGATTCGAGAAAATCACTTCGAGTTACGAGATTTCTTAGTAGAGATAGGCTTCGTATTGCAAATTCGAAATCGAAGTCGATTCGAGGTGAGCGAGAATCGCCCCCCTGGACCTACGTTTTACATGCCCATCTGACGCATGGATCATCTTAATTTACAGACAATCATGACGAAGAAGACGGACAGTAGCGTCTTTGTATTGGATTACCTACAACCCACGCTGCTATCTCCAAGCCGGCTGCCAAGCGTGGGGATTATGGCAACCCCTCCCTTCTAAGGGGGAGGCCTTGTTCAGCAGTGGCCATTTTTTGGCTTTTGCTGATGATGATGTTGATGAAAATGACTGCAAGCCCCAGCTTTAAATTCAATTATCGTCTATATGATCTATATCTATACTTATCTATATTTATATCAATCAATCATTATTAATCAATCAATCACGTAACAACAGCATCACGTAAAATGTACAGAACTAATATTCTAGAATATAAAAAAAAAAAAGTGGTGTGCCTGGCTGTATGTATTAACATCTAAGCTATATTTCGCCGCGATTGGAGAAGCCAAATAAAAGTCATAAAAATATTTTTATTAAATAACTAACATCACCCGAGCGAAGCCGCGAGTAATAAAAAAAAAAAAAAAGTATTAAAAATTAAATAATTTTAAAAATAAAAATATTTTTCATATTATTTAGAGCCTTTCCAGATTATCCACCAAATTAACACGTTGAGTGCGTTAGGAGAGCTAAAAGATCTCTAGCGTGCAGCTGGTGCGGCGCCGAAAATCGTGTTCTCCACGTCTATGTGTTTGACAGAGACAAATATACATGCCTACTTCCAGCTGCGAGTTTGATTTAATAATATAAAAAAAACAATTGGAGATCGATGAGGTCCCTAACGCACTGAGTTGTAATGAAATACATCATGCGTTAGGAGATCTTTCCCACCTCCTAAAACACAGGCCTCGTAGACGTAAGGAACGGAGCGCGGGCAACGCGAGTGCAGTTCGCTCGCGCTAAGTATTGTTCAACTGTCGATAACATCGATGCTCGATAACGTGTACCTGTGCACTTCGTATGAAAAAATACGCACTTGTATAAGTAATTACTTACCTGAGATATACTTATACGTGATTTATAGCTGGATTACAAAATAACACTTGTCAATTATGAGGAAACTAATCACAATCAATATAAATGAGTCGGATTTATGTGAAACTAGTATAATTAAGAGTTTTAGTGCAAAATATAGTTCCTTTTTAGTGTAGGGGTAGATGTTCTACCCTCAATATCAAACCAAGAATAGGAAAAATCGGCCTTGACCAAAACCCACCTAAAAACCCTTCTATTCCTTTGTAAAGAGATATTAATATTTCATAAAATATTATATTTATATATTTCACCTATTTCACAATAAGTCATTTCTCATCAAAACCATATTTACAGAATGCAAATCGGTTGAGTGGTTAAGTTTTTATGACACTCGTAATGAGTGGGATTGCCGCAGGTGGCAAAAAATAAAATACAGGTAAAAAAGGTTTCAGTATGCATATTTGTTATTTTACCTTATTATGTAATCGTTTGTTGTCCCAAATAAAATAAAATAAAAAAAGTGTATAAATAACGTGAGAAAGAAAAAATAGGAAGAGTTAAATATATTTTAAATTACTATGTCTAAATGATTACTACAATAAAAGTAAAGCTATCGAGAACAGGGGTTTTATTTTAATTCCCTTCACTAGTCACTACTCAAACTTACCTATCTTTAGTTGCGATGCGCGATCCAATCGATACCCTATATTTTTTTCGTTATATCTCATAACTCACTTGTCATATCCCCATGCGTAGCAAACTTGAGGTAGAATGGTTAATTCTCTATTATTTACAAAAAGAAAATAGATTGTATCTTATTTTTTGATAGAGATATGAGTTTTTTTTTTAAATATCATATTTTAGGAGACGGTTTAGGTCTCACACGCACTACAATGAAGCTAGGTTATGAGTTCTAATAGGTCTCTAACGCACTGGCTGAAAGTCCTCTGAAAATGGCACCGCACTCAACGTGTTAACAGAACAATCCAGAATATTTCAAATTATTTTCGTAATTTCTAGACTAATCCAAAACGTTCTAGATCAATCCAGAATAATTTAGACGAATAATGGGATCGCAGTGTAGGAAATACAAAGACGCTGCTACTGTAGGGCCAATTTAATAGATCACGTTTGACATCTGTCAGTTTCTTTGTTCTGTCTGTTTCTTTTGTCATTATTACAATAAATATGTAATTGTAATTGAAAAAAGTTAAGCAATTGTGCAGTTATAACTTCGAAACAAATCATAATATTTTATGCACGCCGTTACAAGGTTACGATGTTAAGTTTTGATAAGTGTCAAATGTTTTGTTAAATTTACGTTGGTTTCTAAGTGACCTTATTAATTGCGCCGCCTTCGCCTTCGCTTGTCCCCTTGTCCCTCATCCCACAAACTTTAAACTCTCTAAGTAGCTTCCGAGCAATCTGTTGCAGACAACACAAATTGGGCTCTCCGGGACTGACGAAGCTTTTAAAATAAGATACTAATCTTAAAATAATGATAGTATTCATTTGAGCGCTCCGAGCAATATTTTATTTTGTAATAATATGACACTAGAGATTACTTGGAGTATTTCCTTGTGGGGTATTTAAATTAATACGCTGCTGAATTGTAAATAAATATTCTATAAAATGGTTTAGAAATAAAATGGAATTGACAAAGAGAATAAATAAGGGCGGCCTATGCATTTAGGTATAATGCCAAAAAATGCAAAAAAAACACTATTTAGTTCGTCATTTGATATTATTTTTTGATAATCTATCAAAAAATATTAGACACGTATTTTTTTGTCAATTAAACAATAAATGACGAAGATTCTCGTATAGTGCGTTGAAATTCAACGAAGTTCTTGCGGATTGATATTTCCACCACGACCTAAAAATACCCTGTGTTGTTCAGTTTTTAATAAAATTACCAGGCTGTGGGTGACAGATTTTAATAAAATTATCAGGCTGTGGGTGGCAGATTTTAATAAAATTACCAGGCTGTGGGTGGCAGATTTTAATAAAATTACCAGGCTGTGGGTGGCAGATTTTAATAAAATTACCAGGCTGTGGGTGGCAGATTTTAATAAAATTACCAGGCTGTGGATAGCAGATTTTAATAAAATTACCAGGATGTGGGTGGCAGATTTTAATAAAATTACCAGGATGTGGGTGGCAGATTTTAATAAAATTACCATGCTGTGAATGGCAGATTTTAATAAAATTACCAGGCTGTGGATGGCAGATTTTAATAAAATTACCAGGCTGTGGGTGACAGATTTAAAAAAAAATACCAGGACAATGACAATTAATGAGTGACATGTGGGAGTGCACTTTTTAGGGATTTTAGGCGAGAGTTCATGTCGTATCCTTCGCTTCCTTATCCCATATAAGACCAAGAAAAACATTACCAGTACACAAACAAAATCAAAGTGAATGAATAACTACACAAAGTCGTGGATACCCGCAGGATTTACAACTGTGACCTCCTGATTGTAAAGCAACCTTCCTGCGTCTTGGCGGCTAGTATATGTCGAGGATTTAAATAGTCTATAACTTACCCAAAATGGTACCAGTCCTTTCTCCTTGTCCATAGCGATGGCTTCCTCCAACTTGTCTCCTCGCAAGCTTTGGTGTTCATCAGTTTCCACATACCGCATACGGACTAGTCCTGCAAAATATATACTTTGGGTGGGCAGTTGGGGTAGAGGATAAATATCCTGGCTGCCTTCTGCGACACAGTCATGTTCCAGAAGAAGGCCACCGAGCGGGACTGCGAACGCGCTGATTGCGGCCTCCCAACATCTCTCTCCTCAACCCTGAGCCCGGGGCTATAAACAACGGGCAACCTTCGGAGTCACTGGACGTTCGGGGTGTGGGCCCCAGGACGTCCATTGATTACGCCGGCGACTCCAAGGAGAACCGCGACGGGGTTGCGCCCCTCGTCACCGTGAGTACCGTGTCTGGTTCCCGGGGGGCTACAATGCACCCTCTAGCGGTGGGCTCAAAGGAAAGGCACTGAAGGGGCTCCTGGTGCAGATCCCACCAGAGAGCCCTTCTCAAGTGCTGATACGACAGCCACAGCGGTTTTAGTGGGTAAAAACCCCACGTACCCCGGTCGAGCCACACAGCTCCCTGGGACCTTTTGAGAGGTTAAATATCTTGGCTGCTATCTAAGGGAACGAAGGGAAGATTTTATAGTGCACAAATGCTTGTGTTGAGACACAAGTGCACTCGCTCTTTCTTTTTACTCTCACTATCTGATGGGACGGAAAACCGACACGAACGAGGAGTGATCAGGCAAATGATCGACTTTTTACATGCCCGTCCCACGCATGGATCATCTTTACAGGCAATCAGGTGATCGGCCTGCATTGTCCTAGCCAGTAAGGAACCACTACACAAAGGAGACTACTAACCATCCTTGAAAAGACACAAGTGCACTCTCTCTTCCTTTCTACTCTCACAATCTGATAGGATGGAAAACCAACACGACAGTCACCCCGGTCACTTCCCCCGGTAGAAGAAACACTATAACTTACCAATCAACCCAGCTTTCTCGACAGATGAATGGGCCTGATCTGAGCAGTAGCAGATCAGATGGCCCAGGAGCTCAGCGGCTTCAACGTCAGGGTTCAGCTTGGACAGCTCCATCAGGGCTCTAGTACGAGCTGCTAGAAGACTCACTAGGGTAGCTTCACTAGCCGTTGTCTGTATAAATTTTGTAATATTAACAAATACTGGACGGCACTTGAAGGGGAAATAGTGATGGCAGCCATAGATAGAAGACATCATTATCACACCAACACCAGCACACTGCTAACATAGGTCCCCCCCCCCCTTGGAACGCCACAACGAACGACAATTGGCTATTTGTATCCATCGGTTGCCTGTGACACGCACTATGTCGTCAGCCCACCTAGTGGGAGTCCTACCTACGCTGTGTTTTCCGATTCATGGTCGCCACTGTGTGAGTGAGTGGCGACCAACCTTACTACCTCATAGGTCATCGGTTCTTTGAGCGGTGTTGCCTGCCCATTTCTATTTCATCTTGCAGATTTGTGTTACTCTGAGCTTCTTTAAAATGGACAGTTGTCTAGCAAACTTAGTCAGGTATGTAAACTTTCATGGCTATTTATAATAATATATTTGATTAAATCACCACTCGAGAACCTTTCTTCCCCAACGGTTATCGCTCGGAGAACTGATATCCGTTGGGGAAGAAAGCTTCTCGAGTGGCGACCACGAACCGGAAGACGCAGTGTAGGTAGGCCTCCCACTAAATGGACAGACGACATTGTGCGCGTCGCAGGTAACCGGTGGATGCAAATAGCCAATTGTTGTTCATTGTGGCGTTCAAAGAGGGAGGCCTATGTTCAGCAGTGGACGTGTTCTGGGTGGTGATGATGATGATGATGATGATTTGACTAGGTGGTAGGCAGTGTCAGATAAACTGCTGGCCAGCAGCAAAGTATAAACATTGTTGTGTTCGCTGTAGATGATCAAATTTCCGAACTCCAGAAAGTACTTAGATATTAGTGCAGTTGTCTATAGGCTGTCGCGTACCTACCATCAAGCAAACGTCATGCTTCATCTCGTCACAAAGTTGAATAAAAATGAAATATTGACTAACAGGTGTTCTGTCTGGATTTTTATGAGTTTCTGATATTTCGGCTTTTTTGCAAGCGCCATGACCACAAAATATCTGGACGCGGTGGGGTGAATTAATCAGGAACAGATGTCTGTCTGTCCCTACTCTCAGTTGTTTGCTGAGTTCTAGTTCCATGGTAGTCGAAGGAAAAAACTGAGCCCGTGGCCAGATTTTTGATTTATGGTTTGCCCAAAAATCGCGTCCAACAGTTATCTCGTGATCATGGTGTACCCAGGACGTCATCGGATAAATAACTCTGGCAAAAAAACTGTAAGGCTGTTTAGTATTAATGGCAGCAGGAACACTCATACATACATGTTCTCAGACGACATTATAAGTAATTAAGAAAAATACGAGGAAACTCTGCTAGATGGAGCGATATTCGCAGAGCCTTGGGTGAGGTAAACATTTCTAAGGTATAATGAGCAATCAATACCTGGATGACTCCACCACCGCGGCTATCGTCCTTCTCGTTCAGGAAGCAGTCTGGCAGTCCCAGCAGTTTCCCCAGCCAGTTCATGGATATCGTCTCCAACTCTGTACCCGCTGGTGATGATGCCTAAGGATATTATGTAACTATGAGCGAACCGTGAGCTCCATGGATTTTTATATCAGACACATCCTTGAGGATATAAAATTCCGAAAAGCTATTCTTAGGGGTTTAAGTAACCTCAGTTAATTATTTTTTTAATCTATTTTTTTCATGCTGGGGAAACATTCAAATGGTCCCCGGGAGCTATGGGGCTCGACCGGGAGTATGTGGGATTCTTATCCACTAACACCCCCGCGGCTGTCGCATCGGCACATGAGAGAGGACCTCGGGGTTCTCCGGTGGGATCTGCACCAGAGGCCCCTCAGTGCCTTGCCTTGGAGCCCGCCGCCGGGGGCGTATTGTAGCCCCCCAGGTCCCCAGGAACCTGTCACAGTACTCACGGGGACGGGGGTCGCAACCCAGCGGCCATCCTCCTCGGAGTCGCCGCCGTACTCAATGGATATTTTTTTTAACCTACTTTAGCCTGATTAGACTTGAACTTCTTTCTGGCTAAAACTATATAACTACTTACCCAGGTGAAACAAAGCACGTTGAGGGCACTTGCGAGCATATCCCCCATAATGGACGGATATGACGTCAGAGCTGGGAAGTACGCGTGCATGTGAGGACTCTGCCAATGCACCAACTATAAACAACGAATATATGAAATTAATCAAATTTAGTTAGTCATTTTTGTTAAATTACAAAAACTTCTCTTAATAGTAGGGCTCAGTTTAAATTTAAAGAACCCAGTTCTAAGTTCCTTACGCTATAGTTTTAGTATCAAAACTTACCCCACGCTATAGTTTTAGTATCAAAACTTACTACTCACTATAGTTTGGTGTAAAAACTTTCCCTTCGCTATAATTTTAGTATCAAAACTTAATTTACGCTACACCTTTAGTATCAAAACTTTCCCTACGCTATAATTTTAGTATTAAATCTTACCCCACGCTATAGTTCTACTTACACCAGGCATAATATGTTCCTCCACGTCCTTAAAGATGTCGTCCCATTTCTCGGGTGTCTGCGGCGCTTCCTTCGGCAGCAGGGGGTGCAGGTAACCCGGTTGCACGCTGGGATACACCCGACGGTCCCGGATGTTCTCCAAGTAGTCCGCTATATAGTCCACCATCTCTTTCGCTGGGTAGAAAGATAGAGTAATGAATACATAGAAAATAAAGGGTGTAAGGGACATCGTACCGAAAACCGATACCAGGAATCAAGTAGGTAAATGATTTTGAACATTCTAGAGTCGAAATTTTTCATCATCTTTTTCATGAATTTCCAAAAAAAAATCACTTTTTTAAAATAAATTTACTATAACATGATTATTGGTATAATAATAAAGCCTAATTTTAATTTAAAAACAACAAATTAATTAATTGTGGAAAATTTATTTATTTATTTATTCTACATATATGCACTAAAACAGTACATAGGCAATTAATTAATAGGCAATTAATTATTTTAGAAAATTAGCAATGTAATTTGAAAAATAAACATTATTCCGCATATATTCATTACATGCTCGAAAATTAATAAGTTAGTCATTTGTCATTTTCCATATAAATGGTTTATGTAATGTTGTAACGGACATTATTTGAAATCCTATAAAAAAGTTTTCGGTACGTAGTCCCTTACACCCTGTAGAGGTAACGTATCTTTATAAAACGTATAAGAGAAGATATATGAAAGGTCTTATTGAGTCCAAATAAGTTTATTAAACTGTTTGTTTATTTTATACCAAAAGTTGAGTACATTTGGCCAAAAGGCACATGCTTCTTGGTCCACCCTGCACCCTGGCCGCTATTCAGTAGATTGCGGGTTTGATTCTTCATCATCATCAGCCGGAAGACGTCCACTGCTGAACAATGGCCTCCCCCTTAGACCGCCACAATGAACGACAATTTGCCATTTGCATCCACCAGTTGCTTGTGACGCGAACAATGTTGTGGGTCCACCTGGTGGGAGGCCTGCCTACGCTGCGTTTCGCGACGCGCCTACCTAAAGACGGAATCACTAAACTTCCACTCGTCACCAGAAACTTTAGTTATCAGCCTCCAGTACCCGGTAATTACACCAGCTACAGTGCCCTTCACACCGAAACACAGCAATGCTTACCTATTTTTACCCGAATGCCTCAGGAAGAGGGCTACGTGTTTTGGAGAGTGTGTATGTACAGTATGTGACAGGGCGACATGCCGACCGGGGAGGTAAACCCGCACCTCCACACATCGTTCACGTAAGACGGCGTGGACGATGTGCGGGTGTGCGGGGTGTCCCCCTCCCCGCGTCTCAAGTCATACCCCGATTGCTATGTCGACTTGTCGCGTACTGTAAAGCCGGGTCTGCTGCGCCATGTTTTGCACAAAACATTGTTTAGTGAACTTTGAACATTGAACATTTCCCGTCCGCTGCGACATGTTCAGTCAACAATGTTCAGTAAACATCCGATTTTTTTATTTTATCTTTATTTTCATTTGAGGTGGCATCCCAAATCACGGATCTTTCACGTATCAACCACATCAGTAGCTTTTGAAAATTGACCATTCAAAAGTGCTAGCGTTAAGCCTATTTGAAAATAAATATTTTTGAATTTGACTTTGATGAAGTTTGGCTTGGGGCACTCACTGTCAAGAGACATAAACGTCATCAAGGGGATTCTGCACCTTAAGCACAAACGCTTCTTCTGCTTCATAATTTACACCTGTTAGATTATTAATTACATTTGTTTCATAAGCATCATCACGTGGTTTCATGTGGAGATCCGCCGAAGAACTAAGGTCACTGACATAGCTCTCAGAATCTGCAAGTTGAAGTGGCAATGGGCAGGCCACATCGCTCGAAGAACCGATAACCATTGGGGAAGAAAGGTTCTCGAGTGGCGACCACGAACCGGAAGACGCAGCGTTGGCAGGCCTCCCACTAGGTGGACAGACGACATTGTGCGCGTCGCAGGTAACCGATGGATGCAAATAGCCAATTGTCGTTCATTGTGGCGTTCTAAGGGGGAGGCCTATGTTCAGCAGTGGACGTCTTCCGGCTGATGATGATGATGATAAACATCAATGGTTGTAGTTGGGCTAAGAGAAAGTTCCCTTAGCCCAACTGAGGCACTCTATAGTAACTACTCGTATTAATCTATGGGTAGTCACCAGTAAGTACATTGGAAAAAATCCTATTATCGGACCTCACAAAAGCCTCTTTGATCAACACGAACGAGCGATCTTCAAACACTTGTCTTCATGAAAAAGTTTAATTGAAAACCAAGATGATTTGTCGGCCAAGTTGATAGAAAGCGACCATTGCAAGGGCGTCCATACGAGTAAAAAACCGTATTGAATTATCTTTACTAGATTACATAAATAATATGACAATTTGACGAAACAAAACGGAAAAACGATTGATCTATTCAGATCAAAGTCCTAGTTCATTTGGACAAGCCTGTTGGTAGTGGTAAAACACCCTGGCTGCTACCCAATAGGTCATGAGTTTGATTCCCACCAATTGTCTAGGTGTTATTTATCTATTTAAGTATGTATTTACAAAAAAATATGTATGTAAGTATCAGTTGTCTGGTTTCCACAGTACAGGCTCAGCCTAGTTTGGGATCAGATGACCGTGTGTGGATTGTCCCCGAATATTATATTATTATTATCTTTACTAGAATTCTTAAATAGAACGATTTGAAAAACGAAAAAACAGAGCACAAGGTACGCACGCATCAAAGTCTTATTTCATTTTCTGCTAATGATTTGGCTTAATTAGGAAGTAATTACCCGTGGGGTGTCCGGGTAAGAATAGCACCCACCCATCTCCTCCCGTTGGGCGTCCGTAAGAGATGGGAAAACAAGAAGACTGGCAGCAGCGTCTTTCCCTTGGATTTCCTACCGTCTATACTGCGATCCCGTATAATCGTTATGGCAACACATTGTCTATAGGCTGTGGTGACCGCTTACCATCAGGCGGGCCGCATGCTTGCTTGCCACATTGGTAGTATAAAAAAAGTAATTTGCAGCTATCTTAAGCCGGCTCCACACTCGCGGCGCGAACGGCCGCGAAAGCCCGCGACAACTGCGAATCACGAGTGTAGATGTTGTTCACGCCTTCTCGTTCGCGCTTCGCACCGTTCCCCGATCAGTGTCGGTTTTTTGGCCCGCGACAAAGGGTTTGCGGCACGCGAACGTGAACGCATCCACACTCGCAGTTTTCCGCAGTAGCGTACAAGACATCGTAGGGAGTGGCAGCAGAAATCACGTCGTCGTCCATCATAGTCGCGAACAAGACTGTGAAGCTTTGCGAGTGTGGAGGGACACAGTTCTCGCGCGGATCACGGCGTTTATTCACGGTGCGACGTCACGCGCGAATGTAGAGCCGGCATAACCAACTATGCATCGAAGCATTCATCAAACACCTTTATCCATTGGCACTGTACTAATTAGCATTCAACACACGTACCAAATCAGATCAGTGTGGTTTTATTAGTACCTCCGATTCAATAATTCTACTCTAATTGCCACGTAATTGCTTATTCTGTACCTTTTAATATGTTATTAACAAGGCCTGCAAATTACTGGTTCTTGCAAGTGAACTAACCTTCGTTGGTTTAAAAAAACTTATAATCAAGGTGGAAAACTTCCATCGGTCTCCGAGAGCCTGTGAGGTGACCACCGGGGTATATAATAATAATATCTTGGGACAATTCACACACGGTCATCCGTCTCCAAACTAGGCAGAGCCTGTACTATGGATTGTTTCAGAGAAATCAGGGGACAAACCTACATACATCCACGGATTTCTCAGAAACTACAGGTCCGATTTCGAAAATTCTTTTTGCAATGGTTAGAGTATTTTTCATCTTAGGGTAGAGTACAAGTTTTATCCAAATCGGTCCAGTAATTTAAGAGATATAAACTTTTTATATTTTCAGTAATTTACTGCAACGTAGACGTTCGAGTTGCGTGATAGTGCTGATACCTATATTGCTAAAATAGATGTCACTAAAAAGTGTTAAATAAACTATTTTTGAAAAAATAAAAACCGACTTCAAAGTAAATTATCTAAAAAGCATAAAATAACGAAAATATATTGAAGTCGGTGCTAGCACATCATGTCAACTAAGACTAGCACGAGCTGACCTGGTACCTGGTAGGTACCAGGGCTGGGCAAAATACATGCTTTGCTCTAATTGAAATACATATTAAATAAACTATTTTTGAAAAAATAAAAACCGACTTCAAAGTAAATTATCTAAAAAGCATAAAATAACGAAAATATATTGAAGTCGGTGTCGCCCGAAGAATCCAACTCGGATGGGCAGCGTTCGGGAAACTACGCGATATCTTCTCGTCCAAAATACCGCAGTGCCTGAAGACGAAGGTTTTTAACCAGTGTGTGTTGCCAGTGATGACATATGGTACTGAGACGTGGTCTCTAACGGCTGGCCTTTTAGAAAAGTTCAGAGTCACACAACGAGCCATGGAGAGAGCTATGCTCGGAGTTTCTTTGCGCGACAGAATCCGAAATGTGGAGATTCGCCGAAGAACTAAGGTCACCGACATAGCTCTCAGAATCTGCAAGTTGAAGTGGCAATGGGCAGGCCACATCGCTCGAAGAACCGATAACCGTTGGGGAAGAAAGGTTCTCGAGTGGCGACCACGAACCGGAAGACGCAGCGTTGGCAGGCCTCCCACTAGGTGGACAGACGACATTGTGCGCGTCGCAGGTAACCGGTGGATGCAAATAGCCAATTGTCGTTCATTGTGGCGTTCTAAGGGGGAGGCCTATGTTCAGCAGTGGACGTCTTCCGGCTGATGATGATGATGAGGTATCAGCAACTCGAACGTCTACGTTGCAGTAACTTACTGAAAATATAAAAAGTTTATATCTCTTAAATTACTGGACCGATTTTGATAAAACTTGTACTCTACCCTAAGTTGAAAAATACTCTAACCATTGCAAAAAGAATTTTCGAAATCGGACCTGTAGTTTCTGAGAAATCCGTGGACAAACCTACATACATACATACATACACTCATACAATTTGGTAAATTTGTTTAGAAGCCCACATAGACTAACATATAATAATATTACGCATTTTTATTAATATTACATACATACGCGTCGAATAGAGAACCTTCTTTTTGAAGCCGGTTAAAAATACTGTATATCGCATGTAATTAAAATACGAAATATAAAATATCTTTAAGTAAGGTATTTGAAATATATATATGCATAGTTATTTTTAATTGAAATACAAAATACAAATTACAAAATATCAGATCAGAACGGGCTGAAAATAGAGGAAAACAAGTAATAAGTTTTAAAAACTAAAACCCGACTACGGATAAAATCGCAGTCTAATAATGTGATAGCCTATAACCAGCGGACAATCAAGACGCTTCTAACGACACCCTGCTTGTCAAATTATGTTAAGTAGATTAGAAAATATGCGGGAACAGATGAACATACATACATACATACATTCTTGTTAAAATCATAACCCTCCGTCCGTTCCGTAGTCGGGTAACAAGATTAATTAATCAGTAAAATCAGAGTTTCCTTTCATGAACACTAGATTTTTTAATGTACTGTCAGACAAACAGCCTCTTGTTGGAGAGTGAATAATACCTGCTAAAGAAAACAATCTTTCTACAGGTCCTGATGAGCACAAACATGTGTTAAATTGTATGAACAAACTTTTGGATAAATACCTACTTTTTTTTTGCGGTTTCTCGTCCAATTTTGACATACAGTCATACGTACAGTATACATAACAGCACAGTGTTGCCAACTCTAATAGCTGCTTTACCATCATTACATTCTCGCCTCGCACTCACATTCACGATCTCTAAATTAAGGTTAAATGTATTTGAATGTAAAAAAGGAATTTTGAAGCTTCAACTATTTGAAATATTAATTACAAAATACCTCGGCGTCAGGTATTTGAAATACGAATTACAAATTACATTTTAAGGTAGTAATTGAAATACAAATACTTTATATACTATAATATTTTTTTATTAATATTACATACATACTTACGTGTTGAACAGAACTTTCATTCAAAAAGCGGCTAAAAATAGTTTCAATTGAATAACTTTATCTAAATTTTAGATAAAACAAATAAGACAGCAATATGCCTTTCATTTAAAACCCATCTCCCATTCATCGTATCAATAAAATAAAATCAATCCCTAATAAGGATTCGCGATCCGTTGTTATTGTGTCGCGCGAACCGGTTTGCGTCGGTTTAAACCGGTTCACACTGGTTTATTCCGGCTCTAACCGGTCGGTGCAAAGCCGTTTTATGGCGATCTGTGCCCCTGTCTTTATTGATATCCGTTTAAATTGTATTTTGTTTGAACAAACGTGGGCGTATTGCCTGAAGGAAAATCATGAGACTATGTAGTAGACGCTGAAATAAAAATAGTTTGCCAGGTCACAGTGTCAAACTGAGACATGTTTTAGCGAGCGCAGTCTATCGTCGATGAAGGCTCCCGGGACCCCGGGAGCCCCGGGAGGGGTGGTTTTTATGCCTTTTTACCCAAAAGATGGGTCAACATCGTAGGTGACCCCAACAAGGCTGGGCATTTCGCTCAGAGATTGGCTTTTATTCAGCGAGGGAACGCTGCCAGCGTCGTGAGTACTTACCACATGGGTAATTTTTTTTTATACTAAATGTAAATAAGGTAAAGGATGTAGGCTATTACGCACTAGTGCTTTTTCTTTACCTTTCCCGCACTCGTGCGTTTTCTTTCCCAACTGTCAAAATAATGTCTATTAAAAAGAGAAAAAAAAAAACAACCACGAAGTTTTTACTAAAAAGAATTCATAGAAGTTTTTACGATTCAGCTACTAATTTGTTTCAATATCAGATTTGGCTGTATGGGCATATTTCCCTTTGCCTACCCAGAATGGATAAAGAAAACAAAAAACTGCTTATATTATTTTACGGTTGGCGCCATTTTTCAAAAAAAATCCTTGTATGTACTTTGTTTGTTGTGAGTTTAGTTGCTTGTTGCACAAAATGAGTAATTTCGACGATATGTTTTTTGAATTAACACCACCCGAACTCAGTATAATTGCACAAAATGCTTCGGAGAACATTTTACCGGAAAAGTCAAAAAGTCGCTACATATCTACATACGACGAATTTATTGCGTGGAGAGAAGAGAAAAAAGCAAATAGTTTTTCAGAAAATGTTATGTTGGCATACTTCTCCGAACTCTCAGCAAAATTAAAACCTTCTACGTTATGGTCGACGTTTTCGATGATAAAAAGTATGCTGAAAATAAGGAACAACGTGGATATAAGTGAATACCCAAAACTAAATGCTTTCTTAAAACGACAATCAGACGGTTTTACAAATAAAAAGTCGAAAATATTAACATCTAATGAAGTGGAAAGGTTTTTGAACGAAGCTCCCGATGATCGTTATTTAGCCACAAAGGTACTTACCTAATTTATTAATAAGTACTTATATTTTTCTTTAGTATTCAGTTTACTTCAACGCGAAGGTGGGCACACGGAATGGCGATGAGTTGAAAGTGGGGTCATATGGGTACGGGCAGCGGAACCAAAGGGGCCAGCGGCTGGTCGACTTCATGGAGAAGGAGGGACTCTTTGCGATGAACTCCTTCTTCAAGAAGCGACCATCCAGGAAGTGGACGTGGATAAGCCCCGATGGTTCAACCAAAAATGAGATTAACTTCATCATGACGACCAACAGGCATATATTCGATGATGTCTCCGTGATCGGCAGGGTGAAAACCGGTAGCGATCACCGCATTGTTAGAGGCACATTGAATATCAATGTCAAGCTTGAGAGGTCCCGTCTGATGAAGTCCACGCTCCGTCCGGGAACCGCCCAAATCCAAAACCCCGAAGACTTTCAACTCGAACTACACAATCGCTTCCAGTGCCTAGCCGAATGCGAAACTGCGGACGAGTTAAACAATGGGTTGGTGCAAACTGTCCATGCAGTGGGGTCCAAGTTCTTTAAGACCCCACGCCGTAATAAGCCTCAGAAGCTCTCCAATCAAACCATTAAGTTAATGGAAACCCGAACTGAGATGAGACTGCAATCTTCAGCTGATATGTCGGAAAATGCTGAACTCAATAGACGAATCTCGAAATCCATGCGACACGACTTGCGTTCCTATAATACAGCATGTATTAAGGACGCAATTGAGCGGAACCAAGGCTCTAAAGTGTTTGCAAAGAATTCGTCTATTGGGCAAAGCCAAGTGACCAAGCTAAAGATCGACGACGGCAGTGTCATCTCATCAAAGTCGGAGATATTGAGAGAGCTCGAGAGGTTTTACGGACAGTTGTACACCTCGACACGAAAACCCATTGCCCGAACAGCTCAGGACACCAGAGCCCAACTAACCCGACACTACACTGAGGACATCCCAGACATCAGCTTGTACGAGATTAGAATGGCTCTCAAACAGCTTAAGAACAACAAGGCGCCGGGTGAAGACGGAATCACAACAGAACCTCTGAGAGCGGGTGGAAAACCGGTACTTTTAGTCCTCCAGAAGTTATTTAATTCCGTCTTACTCGAGGGTACTACGCCAGAAGCATGGCACAGGAGTGTGGTGGTTCTTTTCTTCAAAAAAGGTGATAACACTTTATTGAAGAATTATAGACCCATCTCACTCTTGAGCCATGTATACAAGCTGTTTTCGAGAGTCATTACGAACCGTCTCGAACGCAGGTTTGATGACTTCCAGCCTCCCGAACAAGCCGGGTTCCGAAAAGGCTTTAGCACCGTAGACCACATACATACGCTCCGCCAGATTATACAGAAGACCGAGGAGTATAATCGGCCATTATGTCTAGCGTTTGTGGACTACGAAAAAGCCTTCGATTCAATCGAGACCTGGGCGGTATTGCAGTCCCTCCAGCGGTGCCACATTGACTATAGGTACATCGAAGTGTTGAAGTGTTTGTACAACAACGCCACCATGTCGATCCGACTACAGGAAGAGAGCACGAAACCAATCCCACTGCAGCGAGGTGTGAGACAGGGAGACGTTATTTCTCCGAAACTGTTCTCAAACGCATTGGAGGACGTTTTCAAGCTCTTGGACTGGTACGGATTCGGCATCAACATCAATGGCGAATACATCACTCACCTTCGTTTTGCCGACGATATAGTCATTATGGCAGAGTCGCTGGAGGACCTCAATACGATGCTCAGCGACCTCAGTAGCGTTTCCCAACAGGTGGGTCTTAAAATGAACATGGACAAGACGAAGATCATGTCTAATGTCCATGTTGCACCCGTACCGGTAGTTGTTGGGAACGATACTCTCGAAGTTGTTGACCACTACGTATACCTAGGACAAACTGTCCAGTTAGGTCGGTCCAACTTTGACAAAGAGGTCGCCCGAAGAATCCAACTCGGATGGGCAGCGTTCGGGAAACTACGCGATATCTTCTCGTCCAAAATACCGCAGTGCCTGAAGACGAAGGTTTTTAACCAGTGTGTGTTGCCAGTGATGACATATGGTACTGAGACGTGGTCTCTAACGGCTGGCCTTTTAGAAAAGTTCAGAGTCACACAACGAGCCATGGAGAGAGCTATGCTCGGAGTTTCTTTGCGCGACAGAATCCGAAATGTGGAGATTCGCCGAAGAACTAAGGTCACCGACATAGCTCTCAGAATCTGCAAGTTGAAGTGGCAATGGGCAGGCCACATCGCTCGAAGAACCGATAACCGTTGGGGAAGAAAGGTTCTCGAGTGGCGACCACGAACCGGAAGACGCAGCGTTGGCAGGCCTCCCACTAGGTGGACAGACGACATTGTGCGCGTCGCAGGTAACCGGTGGATGCAAATAGCCAATTGTCGTTCATTGTGGCGTTCTAAGGGGGAGGCCTATGTTCAGCAGTGGACGTCTTCCGGCTGATGATGATGATGATGATGATTCAGTTTACGAAATCGCAAATATTATTTAAAAAAATATTAATCAAATCCCTTTTGTAGGTTGCGCTGATTTTTGGTGTTGTTGGAGCTTGCCGCAGAGAGGAGTTAGCCAATATTACTTTGAAAGATATTGCAACCCATGGGAAAATGCTACTAATCAAAATTCCGAATACAAAAAATAAGATACCGAGAAGCTTTGTTGTTGAAGGAGATTTTCTTAGAATAGTGCAAAAATATATGATTCAGCGGTCCCAAAAAGCTAAAACCGACCGTTTTTTCCAAAATTATCAAAAAGGAAAGTGTACAACTCAAGCAATCGGGATAAACAAATTTGGTAATATGCCAAAAGAAATAGCTACGTTTCTTGGTCTACCGGATGCTGAGTGTTATACTGGGCACAGCTTCAGGAGGACCTCTGCTACATTATTGGCAGATTCGGGAGCCAATTTGACGTCCTTAAAGCGACTAGGAGGTTGGAAATCAGACAAAGTTGCAGAAGGCTATATTGCTGATTTATTAAACAACAAACTAGAAACTGGGAAAAAAATCACACGATCCATTAATTTAAAGTCCAGTCCGTCTCCTTCACATGCCAATACTGAAGAGAACATTCGTCCATCTACCGTCGTTGATAACGATAATTCATCAGATCCTATTCCATCAACTAGCAAACGCCAATGTTTAACACCTTTGACAAATATACATGAACAATCATACGAAATTAATAATAGTTTGTCTCAAACAGTAAATATGCAACCTAAAACTTCCCCAGTTACTATTAAAAACTGTACCAATTTCAATGTACATGTGAATTATAACTTTTATAAGAAATAAATGATAAGTTAGTTGAGTTTGTTGTGTATTTTTATTATTTTATTAAGTTGCTTCGTTTTTTCGCAACTGTATTAAAAATAGTTGTTCAGTACACGTGCGGAACCGTCATTGCAACTTGTTCCGAGCCCGAGCCGAGGCGCAGCCGAAGGCGAGGGTTGACTCGCCTTCGGCTGCGCCTCGGCTCGGGTAGACATTTGTCGGAACTCTTTGCAATGACAGGCTTTCCACACTCGTAATGAAATATACTATTTCAACACACTTGCTCGTAAAGTGAGCCTTATTACATCGATTTTAGGGCCATAAACCGAGCTATTACAAACGCGTGCGTAGTGACATTACGCACTAGTGCTTATTAAAATTATCCCTACAACATTGAAATCAAACTACTTTTACGGATTATATCGCGGTTTATTTAGATTTTACTATCCCGACGTTTCGAATGCTTTGCAGCACTCATTGTCACGAGAGGACTGAGATGAACGGCCTTATGTCACAATTATGCCGGTGTACCCTCAGATCTTCTTAGTTATTATTGTTGGTCCAATCTACGCAGTAAGAGCTTACAGGATCTTGAGGCCGTGCAGTGATTTGCTTGATATTGGATTTAATTATATTTATCACAGGATCCCAAGCCGGTGGTAACACCCAACCATCTTCTCTATTGAAATTAGGATGTTTTTTGATTTCAATAGCCTCACGAATCATCCTAGGTAGGAATCGGTGTTCTTTTGCGAGGATTTGAGGATTATCAAATCTAATATAATGGTGGGTGCGATCCTGGACGTGTTCACATACTGCAGATTTCGTACAGCGTCGGTGTTTCACATCAGCTATGTGTTCGTTAACGCGAGTGTTTATTGCGCGCTTTGTTTGCCCAATGTAGGAGAGCCCACAGTCACAATCGAGTTTATAAACTCCTGCATCTTGTAGAGGTATATGGCACTTGACAGGTTGTAAAAACTGACTAATCTTCCTTGGTGGCTTAAAATAAGTTTTGATTGAATCTCGCTTTAAGATGTAGATGTGATGTGATGTTGCGAGATAATCTGTAAAAGTAGTTTGATTTCAATGTATGAATATTCGCGTAAGTAAAAGACAACATTACATCCCTACAACGTTAAATTAGTACCTTACTGCAAATTATATGCGAGTAAACATAGCATTCTTAATTTTTTTTTTTTTTTTGTGTATGAGTAGTATTGTTGGCCGCAGATGGCCATTACAGCTTCACCGGACAAGAGGGCGAGCGCTTTGAGGGCTCCAGCCCGGAAAGGTAGCGACTAGCTCAAGGGCACCTCAGGGAGGCACGACCTCGGCTTGGGCTGCCGCTTAGAGAAAGTGAGTTTACCACCGGTTCACAACGCGCCCCCGCTGAGAAGAACCGGCAAGAAACTCAGCGAGGGGATGCATGTCGAGGTCGCATGCGTACGACCCTTCGGCCTCGCCGGCGAGACCGGTGTCTGTGTGTAGGTGTGTGTACGACTCGTGACGTCGTTGTCGGTGTTGGTGTTGGTGTTGTGTCATGGTCCAGGAGGACGGACATCGGGTCGGGTGGGTCGAGCAGTACATGCCGCGGACGGCGGCGATGTACGGTAGGTCGACGATCTGAGGGACCGGGACCAGTAGCCCGATTCTCGTAATAACAAACAGTCCAAATTTCGTTGACGTTTTATTGTCGTTCGATCGAAGTCCTATCCAAAACGGTATTCTCGTATACCATATACGTAGTTCGATAGGACTTCAACTCAATTGGATCGAAACTAAACGATTAGTCAACGAGTCATTGTTCTGTACGTTTTGCTATTCCCTGATAGATGTCGTTCTAATCAATTTTTGGTCGTGGTAGGAGTTTTGTGAGATAAGTGGAGATAAGCTAAGAGCTTAGGCTTTGGGAAACTCGAGATTAATTCGTTTCCGTTCCCTCCACAAACATACTAATTGTTTATTAATTAAAATACGTGTTTTTCTCTATTTATTAGTTTATTCTATCTCTCTTACTCTAATTATGTTTACCTTAAAACCATCTCGCTCACACTATCTTCTAATTACTCTCTTCACTCACAGCGTACGATCCTATTTTCGTCTCACTCACTCACTCCTAGCTCTCATGTTCCAGCTTAGTGCTACAATCAATATATCTCTACCATGAGCTCTATCATGCCTAGTCGCGTTCCATATCCCAAATTTTACGTATTTGTTTATATTTTACATATTTCGCCTTATCAGCTTTCTTTTTGTATTTCTTGCTGTGCAGACGAATTTGATAGTAAATACTTAAGTCCGTGGCTCATTTAAAAGTTATTTTATTACTATGACTCGCACCACAAGAAGAAGAAAAGCAAAAATCGTCTCAATTAACCAACGTTTGTTCAACGACTCTTGAATCGCGGAATTTGACACTTACTCGTTGGCATCCGATCGGTAGTGACGTCATTTTCATACGAGAATACCATTTAGTCAACGTTATAAAACGATTGAACGACGAGTATTATACCAGAATACGCTCGGCGCTCTAACGATAGTTTAATCGAAGGACTTTTAAATCGTTGCCGTTGAAGTAAAATCGACGGACGTGAATACGAAAAGTGTTTAAACGACTGAGTCGCTACGTTAACGTTATTGTTTTGATTACGAGAATCAGGCTACAGGGTCGGGGTCGGGGATATAGTCGGCAGCGGCGCCGATGAGCGGGTTCGGAGTTAATTTAACCGGGTAATACAGTTATTTTTTACCCGACTACGGAACGGAGGGAGGGTTATGATTTTAACAAGAATGTATGCATGTATGTATGTTCATCTGTTCCCCATATCTTCTAATCTACTTAACATAATTTGACAAGTAGGGTGTCGTTAGAAGCGTCTTGATTGTCCGCTGGTTATAGGCTATATAATGTCACATTATTAGACTGCGCTTTTATCTGTAGTCGGGTTAAACAACATTTAGTTTTTAAGTACTTGTTTTTAATATAAATAAGCAGGTTTTACGGGTCGAGTGCCACTGAAAATCCATATATTTTTTGGAATAAATAAATTTGTACGTTCTTAATTAAGTCAAACAACCATAAATTATTATCAAAATATTCATAATTAACAGTAATTTGTTATAAAATATTTGCATTTTATTACTTTATATTATAATTTTGAAGTAGGCTAACCTGTGCGCGCCATTTTTCATAATTGTCATAATTTATTTTTATTGTATTTGTCGCTGTGTGGTAATTTTTTTTGTTTTGAAAAACGTCGTATGATACTCGTGAGCTCTGCTCATGACACACTCGGCTTACGCCCTCGTTAACGGCTCGGGCTGCAAACCACAGCCTCGTGAGTAATGAGCAACTTAGCTCACTTGTATCATATACTATATAACGCAACCTGCGTTGCACCAGAAGGCATACCATAATGTAAAATTATCCCGTCCTTGACTTCAAGATTACTTGTAGTCCTTGTACATATACGTTCCGGTCTAGTCGCACAAGTTTAGAGAGGTTTAATAGAGAAAACAATATTATTGTCTCCCTCTCAACCACCCCGCTCCAGCAGAACGGCAGACACCTCATTCTTGTCCGTGCGCTCACGGCGTTCGCACGAGTTCAAACTTCAAATACAAAAGATCTTTGAAATCATGAAAAAAAAACTAAAATAAATAAGAAAAGGAAGTCATAAAACTAATAGTGGAACATTGTTCGTGTCGCTGTTAACGAAGATTTATACTCTCGAGCTAAAGTGTACCCTTTGAATTCATTGGGAATCACTAATGTTTATTATCCGTTGAATTCTTCGGATATTATTGTGCCCATGGATGAATTCATCCATGATTGTGTCTAAATATCATCCTGCCTGCCTGCTGCTGCTGCACTGCTGTACCTCCTGTACCTGCGAAGATTTCTACGCTCGATCTGAGTTTGTGTACTCTTTGCATTCATTGGGAAGCACTAATTTTTATTATCCGTTGTATTCTTCGGATATTATTTTGCCTAATTATCACAATGTCCTAAATATGACAATTGGATTCATCGCAAATCGTGCAGCTTATCTGTTGTATTCTTCAGATAATGCATTTTTTCTTCGTGTCCTAACTACCCGCATTATTTACTACAAGTAAGTAAGTATGTCTATTTTAGATAAAAGCGAATAAATATTCGCTGGTGATGTACCCTCAATAATGATTTAAAAAAAAAAAAAAACAATGCAAAGATACCTAATGGTATTCCTTTGTCAAATGTAAGCTTCGCGCTGAAACGGGATTTGTGCTCGAAGGTGCGGAGGCAACAAAGCACGGTAACAAATGTCACATAATAGTCCCTGATCAGATGAGATTTTTGTTCGTGCTGCGGAAGGAATCTCTAACGAAGTTGATTCACTTGGTTTTATGTATCTGAAAATTTATTCCTCAATTTGTAATAGCTACTCTGAACCTGGAGATTGGCACCATGCTAATTGATAGTTGTAAGTCTATTAGTGGACAAGCCTATACATCATAAAAAAATAATAATAATAATAATATCCGTACTCTAAACGAAGGGGTCAACTCTTGGCTTATTCTCACTATGCCGAAACTGATACCAGTAGGTCGGTTATCATTCAACTGATCGATCAACCCTTGACAGATCCCTTTAAAGATAGTGTAACAGATTTATTTCTTTTTTGTTAGATTTTATGGAGAATATCTAGGCAATTATATATAAAAAAAAAAAAACAGGTAGATATATGATTAAAAACCAGTAGTAAGTTAAGTTACCGGACACAAAGACTTAACATCTAATGTCTTAAGGGTCGGCAACGCGCTAGTGATTCTTCTGGTGTTGCTAGCGTCTATAGGCTACGGTGGCTGCTTACCATCAGGCGGGCCGTACGCTTGCTTGCCACCTTGGTAGTATAAAAAAAAAAAAAAAAAAAGTTAATACTTGCCCAGATTTCATACTTACTGTAAGTTTAAACGGGAAAGGCTCCGAAGACCTAAGTTGAATCCTAGCACCAGCATGATGGCCAGAACTACACTGACATAGTCCGTGGACTGAAACCAGTGAGGTTTTTAATGAGCACTCTAACCGCCGCCAGCGCGGCGTCGAGGACTGCCATCTTCACCGCTTGACTGATTGCCGACCGTGTCCGCCACGAGTCACAGCACCGTTATGCAACTCAATCTATCTCTCAGTTTAATCACTAATTATTATTAATATAAATGTTTATTTCGAAAACTTGTACTTAGTAAAGTAAGTTTTATTCTGGGCTCCATAATTTTGCTTGTTTTTTTCCGCAACAGTTAAACTCAAATACAAAATAAAAACAATTAAAATAATAATAATACTAAAAAAAAAAAAAAAAATCGTCTGTACCTTTTTAGACTTATTTCGGCAAGTCCCATTACACTATGTAGGTACACTACATTGTGACAATGTACGTTGTACTATGTCGCTTGAGCAAGTTAGATACTTAGCTCCTGCTTAAATGAATGTTCTAACTGTGTGAAATGTGTGAACTTTTTGATTTTTTTTAGATAAATATATTCTTCAGATTTTCACGGACGCCTTTCTAACGAGTGGCATACTCCTCTGCACTCAAACCTTAAAGTTGAAGCGTAGCAATTGGTTTGAAAAACTGGTGAGCATTGGTCCACATTGAGTGTGTTAAAACGAATGGTAATCCATTGATTTAGTCTCTGGAGACAAGAAAAATTGTGACTATCGTGTGTATACCTAATACCACTGCCTTTTCTTATTAACACAGAATAAGCAGTTTATTACCCTAGCTAGTATTAGGATAGGCTAATATTTGGAAGTGAGGTGCACATATTAACAAACTCATTAGTTCAAGTATAAGTTTATTATATTATGCAGGCCGATATAATAGTAATAGGATAAACAAAGACACAGAACGAGAGATCGGGTGTAAACAATTATAATAATATATGTATAACAACATTAAAAGAATAATATTAAAAGAAAAAATATTTTGAATAACATAGGGTACCCTCATATATATATATATATATAAAAAAAAAAAACTGGTAAGGGCACAAAAATACAAATGTAATTTTTTTTCCAAGACTATTTTTTAGCGATAACGATCGAAATGAGGCATTTATTATATATCGAATATAGGCCATATTCATGATCCTCAAACTTAGTTGCAGATGGAGATTTTATTAAAAAAAAAAGGCTGGGAATCGTAATAACCATTACCCAAATTATTACAAAGGGCTGTCATATAATAAAAGTTGACCTCTAAGAGGCCTTTATCTTATATCTTATTTTATGAGTCTCATTATAGCCTCCGTGGCGCAGCGGTAAACCACTTGTTTTGCAAACCGGAGGTCGCGGGTTCAAATCTGTGAAATCCCGTGGAGAGTAACCACTTTATATACACACATCAAAAGTGTCTAGGGATCAACATATATTTTTGCAATAACTTTTCTCCTGATTGATATTAATTAAAATTTTCTTTAAGGATTCATCAAATAAAGTGTTTTCGTTTGTCACAGTAACGATAAACCAAGTCACCTTTGCATTAATAAAGAAATTTGCCATTTTCCTAATAAAGGGATTTTTGACATTTGAACCACTAACACAAAAGTTCGAAAAAAAGACTGAAATAACAGTTTTCTTTAAAATTTTATTGGGTAACTTAAACAATTAATAATCCGTGTTTCTACCGCGAACACTAACAACACAAGAACATCGGTTTGGCATACTCAAAATGAGTTCATCCAAATCACGCTGTGGAATGGCCGCCCATGTTCGTTGCAACAACAAAAAAAGGTCTTCTTGCGACTGGATACCCTCCATATTCGGCAGAGCTCTTCTCTGTAGCATATCCCATGCATGCTCAATCGGGTTCAAGTCTGGCGACTGAGCAGGCCAGGGCAGGACATTGATGTTAGCTGCGGCGAGAGTCTGTCTTACAACTCTTGCGGTGTGCGGTCGTGCATTATCATGCATTAACTGAAATAAGGGACCGATTTGCACTTGTAGAGGAACGATGACGTCAGATACAATCGTCTCAGCATAAATTTGAGCGTTGAGGTTGCCTCTGATCCAAATCAACTCAGTTCTTCCGCCGATCCAAATACCCGCCCATACCATGATGGTTCCACCACTATAAGGATGGACTTCCTGGCAGGATTTTAATCGCTGTTGGCGTCCAGGGGTTCTCCAGTGTCGTATACGTCTTGTATCCGGTCTCATACCAAAACGAGACTCATCAGAAAAGCACACGAAACGCCATTGTTCTTCTGCCCAATTTCTGTGTTCAAGAGCCCATTGATATCGAATCCTACGATTGTGCATTGCTATAGGTGGTACCCGTAGCGGTCTTCGGGAATGAAGGTTCACTTCATGCAAGTGCAAATCGGTCCCTTATTTCAGTTAATGCATGATAATGCACGACCGCACACCGCAAGAGTTGTAAGACAGACTCTCGCCGCAGCTAACATCAATGTCCTGCCCTGGCCTGCTCAGTCGCCAGACTTGAACCCGATTGAGCATGCATGGGATATGCTACAGAGAAGAGCTCTGCCGAATATGGAGGGTATCCAGTCGCAAGAAGACCTTTTTTTGTTGTTGCAACGAACATGGGCGGCCATTCCACAGCGTGATTTGGATGAACTCATTTTGAGTATGCCAAACCGATGTTCTTGTGTTGTTAGTGTTCGCGGTAGAAACACGGATTATTAATTGTTTAAGTTACCCAATAAAATTTTAAAGAAAACTGTTATTTCAGTCTTTTTTTCGAACTTTTGTGTTAGTGGTTCAAATGTCAAAAATCCCTTTATTAGGAAAATGGCAAATTTCTTTATTAATGCAAAGGTGACTTGGTTTATCGTTACTGTGACAAACGAAAACACTTTATTTGATGAATCCTTAAAGAAAATTTTAATTAATATCAATCAGGAGAAAAGTTATTGCAAAAATATATGTTGATCCCTAGACACTTTTGATGTGTGTACTTGTTCATTGCTGGGTTGGACAATGCAGGCCGGTCATCTGATTGTCTGTAACGTAAGATGATCCAGGCGTCGGATGGGCTTGTAAAAGGTCAGTCCTGCGCCTGGCCTCTCCCCAGTCGTGCCAATTTTTCATCTTAACGAATTGTGAGTGTAAACGAAGATAGAGTGCACTTGTGTCTACGCAAGCACTTGTTCACTATAATATCTCTCGCGTAGAAGGCTGATTTTGTGAAAGATCGGCCGCTGTGGTCGTATCAACTAGAAGGGCATTTATATTATTGTTTTATAATTTATGTACACACAGTAACAATAAAGGAAAGAAGAAATATAGGCAAGATACTATTCTTTACTACAAAGGCACAGCTTATTTCAGAAAGTTCTGCCTTTAAAAGTTCTATTATTACCTAATATTATAGACATAATTTTTATTATGAGCCTCAAATGTAATTAATATCTACGCTTGTGTTCGGTTCCCGTATATTATCTGCAGTCTCAGGGTTTTTGCTTTCAATACTCTGCCCAGATGAAATTAAATGCCTAGGAAAATCTTTCCATCTTATATTTTGGAAATGTTAATAAGGCTTTATTAACCTGATTAGGATAAACCCTAATAACTTGATTAGGAGTTTTCCTATTATAGTCGTCTTAACCGTGGTACACCATCTTTAAATCCTGAAAATATTTACTTATATAGAAATTATTTCCAAAGCATTCACTACACTGCCATCTTCCTCTAGCAGCATATTTGTTGTTCTGGTATGTTTTCGAAGACAACACATACAACGATCAGCTTTTGCAGAAGTTATTCTCTCTTGTTTCACAGAGAACTTGTAAAATAAGTCTAATTTCAAGCAAAGAACATTGATTTTATAATGATATTAACGTCTCATCTCTGATAAGTTCGTTAATTAGTTTTTATAAATTCTATGCTTATTTGAAGAGTAACAAATTAGCTATTTCTTTGATATACATAAACCAAATAGGCAATATTATTAAAAGTTTTAAATGTTTCTTTCAAGGAATCTGTAAACTGAAACCAATATTTCCTCGCTAGGACATTGCATAGAATCTAATTACTATATTACATACAACCATAATATCTTTGGTTACTTATAAAACATTACTTACAGTAGCTGATTTTATTAGTTTAGAAAATATTATTCAAAACTTAAAAGTACATAGCTATACCGTTAACTCTCTGCCTGTAGAATAAACAAAAGCTAGAATATATCAAACGTAAGGCCAGTTACAGACTTAAAACCTTAGGAATTTCTAAGGAGATGTCAAACCATTTTAAATATGCATCAATTCATTCGAAGACCTGATATTTGTCTGGCACCAACACTAACTTTTCAGTTATATCCTCCATGATATGGTCTTATCTTGTCACTCCAGCCACTGTCCTATGTATCGAGGGTTCGATTTCTAGCTTGTGTCTGGGTGTTGTTTATCTTTTTAGTTTATATTTACAAGGAGGAAAGGTATATAGTTATATACCTTCACTACTAATACTTATTAGTATCGGTTGTCTGGTTGCCATGACGCAAGCTCTACCGTATTTGGATTGTCTCAAAATATTATTTTAAGTATATTATTAATTTATATAATAAATTTATCAACATCTCCTCATACCATGGGACGATGAACATATAAAAAAGTGTTATTATTAAACAGCACAATTGATGCTTCTATCTTTACTACTTACAGTAGATACGAGAAATGAAGTCATGACTTCAGCGGCTGTCCAGAAAGGCTTTATTATTAAAACCATTATAAAACTGTTTTCAGGATGGTCTGCACAATTAGCAAGCAGTCTTTAAGTTTCTATAATGGACCTCAATTGCTACTTGGGTAACAATGTCGGAATTAATTGTTCAACAATGTTAAAGTAAAAGTTTAAACTATTGAATAGATAAATAATTAAAATAAATATATTTAAAGAAATATATAAATATCAGAAATCATTAAATATATAAACATAACTATAGTAATTAATTTAAATGTATGTATGCATTTTGCAATTTCTACTTTGGTTTTATTATAACTAATAGCTTAATCATCAAATTAAGAAAACTTTATCTCATCCTGGAATCTCATTAAGTGCAACATTGATTTTTTATCTCTAAACATCTACAAGTAATCTTGAAGTCAAGGACGGGATAATTAAGTGATCAAACGAACTTACCTTAAGTGAAGTTCGATCCTAATTATCCAGTCCTTGACGAAAGATTTAAGGTCCCTCCCTACCCTAAATGTCCCTGTTGAATCAATGTTGCAGCTGTATTTCATTTTACTCTAAAGATAATGAGGTGTCTGCCGTTCTGCTGGAGCGGGGTGGTTGAGAGGGAGACAATAATATTGTTTTCTCTATTAAACCTCTCTAAACTTGTGCGACTAGACCGGAACGTATATGTACAAGGACTACAAGTAATCTTTCGTCAAGGACTGGATAATTAGGATCGAACTTCACTTAAGGTAAGTTCGTTTGATCACTTAAGAGTATATAAATTGTAAATTGTAAAACAATATAATTATTTATTTAAATGACAAATTGTAAATGAACTATAATTATAATAAATTCTACGTTCCTGATGAATAGTAACATTCTTAACATTAATTATCCAGTCCTTGACTCCAAGATTTAGACCTCCTTCACTAAGTAGTACCTTGTGGGTACGTTCCGGATATATAGCACAAGTTTTAGAGGTTCGAAAGAGAAAACAACATTATTATCCCTTTCGTAACCACCCCGCCTCAGCCGAGTGACAGACACCTCATTCTTGTCCGTGCGCTCACGGCGTGTTCGCACGAGTTCAAATACTCTTGATCTTTGAAATCATGAAAAATCGAAAATAAAGAAGACATAAAATTTAAATGTGAAATATTGTTCGTGTCGCTGTTAACGAAGATTTATAGTCTCGAGCTAAAGTGTACCCTTTGCACTCATTGGGAATCACTAATGTTTATTATCCGTTGAATTCTTCGGATATTATTGTGCCTAAATATCATATTACGAAGATTTATACGCTCGAGCTAAGTTTGTGCACCCTTTGCATTCATTGGGAAGCACTAATTTTTATTATCCGTTGTATTCTTCGGATATTATTTGGCCTAATTATCACAATGTCCTAAATACGACAGTTGCATTCATCGGAAATAGTACAGCTTATCTGTTGTATTCTTCAGATATTGCATTTTTTTCTTGTCCTAACTACCCACATTATTTACTACAAGTGAGTTCGTCTATTTTAGATAAAAGCGAATAAATATTCACTGTTGTTCTCAATTATTATCGAACGAAAAATTCTAAATCTATGCATATATACCTAATGGTATTCATCAGTCAAATGTAAGCTTCGCGTTGAATCGGAATTTGTGCTCGAAGGTGCGGAGGCAACAAAGATCGGTTACAAATGTTGTCACAGAATAGCCCCCTGATCAGATGAGTGTTTTTGTTGGTGTGGTGGAAGGAATCTCTAACGAAGTTGATTCACTTAGTTTTATGAAACTTCATTTCTAAATTTGTAATACTCTGAACCTGGAGATTGGCTCCATGCTGATTGATAGTTGTAAGTCTATTAGTCAGTAAAGATCTTTTGGCTTCAGGGAAGGTTGTAACTTTAAAAAAAAACAAAGGGGCCAATTCTGGGCTTATTTTCACTATGCCAAAACTGATACCTGTCGGTCGGTTATCATTCTACTGATCGATCAACCATTGACAGATCCTTTTAAGATAGTAAAACAGATTTTTTTTAGAACATCTAGGCGATTTCATACTTATTCGAAACTTAAACGGGAAAGGCTCTGAAGACCTAAGTTTGAATTCTAGCTCCAGCGTGATGATCGCAAAGTCACACACTCACTGACAAAGTTCGTGGACTGAAACCAATGAAGTTTTTAATGTGCACTCTAACCACCGCCAGCGCGGCTTTGAGGACTGTCATCGTCACTTCCGCTTGACTGATCGCCGACCGTGTCCGCCACGACGCTAAGCGTCGTTATGCAACTCAATCAACCTCTCAGTTTAATCACTAATTACCAGTATAATGTTTGTTTCAAAAACTTCTAGTAAAGTATGTTTTATGCTGGGGTCCATACCTTTGCTTGATTTTGCATCCAACTGTTAAACTAAATATAAATATATATATATATATATATATAAGGTAAAACACCTAGTCTCCGACAACACACCATTGTCCGACATTTAAAAAGGTTATTTAAAAAAAAAGAGTAATTTCACCTTTCTGAATGGATTTTAAGAATAAACAATAAACGCGGATTATCTAGTTGTCATTGCAAATGACATTTCACGCATTCGGCCATTTTGAAGAAAATAGCTTGGCATTTTAGATTCGACCGCAAGAGATTCCCCATCGTAAATCTAGTTTTACTAGTAAAATCATTAAGGAGGTGAGTAAGATTTATTGCTCATAACTTTTAATTGTTTCGCTGTATCGAAAATATTATTTATTTTTAAAATGAAGACATAAATTGACTAGTTTTTAATAATTGTTTTACAAGGGTGAGGTTATAATAAAATATGAAAAAACGCCTGTCGGTAATTGGAGTTTTTAGTGGCAAAAGAGGTAATAATGTTGTTTTCTCTTTCTAACCTCTAACACTTGTGCGATATCTACGGAACGTATGCACCCACAAGCTACTACTTAGTGAAGAATGTGTAAATCTTCTCGTCAAGGACAGAATAATTAAGATCGAACTTCACATAAGTAAGTTCGTTAGATCATTTAATATTATGCTAAATTTTATGTTTTTATTTTATTACGCATATAACAAATAACTTAATTGACATAGTATAAATAATTTCATACCAAAAGGTCAAATATTATGGCATAGTAACTATTATAATTATATTCTGTGATGATGGTACTATATTTTGTATAATACCTGTAATTAAACTACAAATATTTTGTAATAATTAAATTGAATTGAATCGAATTAATATTGTTATTTTTTTTAGTGCAATATTTTAGTAATTATTTTTTTATTTATCCCAAAATTATTGAATTTTGGGACAATTAAAAAAAACTCAGAAAGACAATGAACATGACAATATGAAGAACAGTGTACTAATGTTTCAATTAAATGGAATTCATTTATTTTTGCAATCATTTGGGTTACATGATTGTTAATTGGTTATTAATCAAAATAGTTTGAACGACACGGGGTTACGTGCGCTTACCCCGTTCGCACGTAACTTGGGCCAGCTCGTGCAAGCGACTACCGCTAGTGACTGCTCAGTTGACGTTAGCTACAGTTAAGAACGTTCGGCGACTACAAAGGTAGCTATTGAGTCCATTTTTTTTGAAGCGGGGGAAACTCTCAAAAGATCCCCGTATGTGGGATTCTTACCCACTAAAACCCCCGCGGCTGTCGCATCGGCACATGAGAGGGAACCCAGGTCTCTCCGGTGTTATCTGCACCAGGGGCCCCTGCACGTAGTCGCCGCCGTACTCAATGGACGTTCAAAGGGCCCACACCCCGAACGTCCAGCGACTCCGGAGAGCTACAGAGTCCTGTATTAACCTCCAGTTTGGCTGTTTTTATTAACTTGTCTTCATATGCGACTTTAAGCAAATGCATTAGAGTTCATATTTGTGTACAACATAAGTCTGACTAACCTTTAACGCGAAACTCGGTGTGATCCATTTTACTCGGACGCTTGACGCACTTGACAGATAAACTGAAATCAAAGAGAAATAATGTTAGCACAGTCAATATAAACTCTTATTTAGGGTTCGCTTTATTTACAATTGTGCAAAGGGGCTTCCAGCCCCCGTATAACGTATCACGTTTGACAACTAAGTGGTCGTCCACACTGCAGGCCTAGCGCGGTGGGGACGACGGGCGCGAAATATCAAACATATGAAACCGCCGTTTGTGTCCAAGTGAAGTGACTTAGGCGGGAGCCTAGTGCGACCGGCTTGAGCGAGTTAGCGGGAGTACTTTTCAAACGTTCCTATCCGCGCGTTCTGGCCACACGGGCCAATTTTTTTTTTTTTTGGGAATGATAGACGCTGTTGGCCGCAGATGGCCATTACAGCTTCACCGGACAATAGGAGGCGAGCGCTTGAAGCGCTCTAGCCGTTACGGCAGAAGTAGCGACGAGCTCAAGGGCACCTCAGGGAGGCACGGCCTCGGCTTGGGCTGTCGCTTAAGAGAGGGCTGAGTTTACCACCGGTTCACAACGCGCCCCCACTGAGAAGAACCGGCAAGAAACTCAGTGGGGTGTTGCACGTCGTTGAGGTCGCATACGTACGACCCTTCGGCCTCGCCGGCGAGACCGGTGTCTGATAGCTAGTGTAGCATACGGTTGTCGGGGAGGTTTCGGCGCATCCCGGTCCAATAGGACCGTCATGGGGTCAGGAGGGTCGAGAAGTACGTGCCATGGTCTGCGGCGCGAGTCAGAAGGACTAGGGGGCGTAATCGCCGGCGGCGCGGATTAAACTGTTCGCGTGACGGGACGCGGATTCAAAGTAGCGTTTCGACGCTTCTTTAAGGAACTTACTACCACACGGGCCTAGTCAACGAGCGACCGATCGCGCGGCTGGTGGGGGTATCAAACCATTTCGGTCTTGTCGCTCGTCGTACGAGCATCTGAAGTATTTTTTTTATAATCTAATAACTTTTTTGGCTAATATTTCAATTCATAGTAAATAAAAAATAAAAAATATTTAACTGTTTTTAGTTATTTCGTGCGTACCCAGCACACCGTCTCAAGTATTCAACGCCTCCCATCTCAGGATTGACCTATGGTTTGCGACACCCCCTTCGGAGTCACTGGATGTTCGGGGTGTGGGCCCTTTGAACGTCCATTGACTACGGCGGCGACTCCGAGGAGGACGGTGGCGGGGTTACGACCCCCGTCCCCGTGAGCACCGTGACTGGTTCCCGGGGGGCTATAATGCGCCCCCTGGCGGCGGGCTCAAAGGCAAGGCACTGAGGGGCCCCTGGTGCAGATCCCACCGGAGAGCCCTGGGGTCCCCCTCTCATGTGCCGATGCGACAGCCGCGGGGGTTTTAGTGGGTAAGAATCCCAAATACCCCGGTCGAGCCCCACAGCTCCCGGGGATCTTTGGAAGATTTCCCCCCCGTCAAAAAAAAATGGCTTGCGACACCTGAAATAAGTTGTAGCGCCACAACAGCCCGCGTGTCACTGTGGCATTTGAACTGGTGCCTTACTTTTGAACCTTTACAGCAGGGCAGTTTAACACGAAAAGTGACCTGTGCACTTACCATGAGCGCACTAATTAGCAGGTCACCTAGATATTACGTCACCCAAACAGGTGAGTGGTCACGTGACAATATTATTGTCACAATAATTACCGCGCTCATGGTACAAATTTGAAAGACAGGTGCCATAGGCGCTGCCAGGATTACTTTCAGGGAGGTGCCTCTTCATCTAATGTGTAGATGGAGATGCACGTCTCACATTAATAATAATAATATCTTGGGACAATCCACACACGGTTGTCCGATCCCAAACTAGGCAGAGCCAGTACTATGGAAACCAGACAACTGATACTAATACTTATATACTTTTTTTTTTGTAAATACATACTTAAATAGATAAACAACACCCAGACACTTGGCGGGAATCGAACCCGCGACCCATTGGTTAGCAGGCAGGGTGTCTGACCACTAGACCAACGGGCCCGTCACATTATACCATTAACTAATATAAAATTATACATGTATATTATGTAAATAAATGTAAAGTCAATTTCAAACCGCGCAGTCCAATTGGACTGCAACTATGACGAATTCAGTTTTTATTAAAATAGTTGGTTAATTAAAATAAACTATTAAAAAAAAATTAAAACCGACTTCAAAGTAAATTATCTAAAAAGCATAAAATAACGAAAATATATTGAAGTAGGTGTCAGCACATCATGTTAACTAACACTAGCACCAGCTGACACCGACTTCAATATATTTTCGTTATTTTATGCTTTTTAGATAGTTTACTTTAAAGTCTGTATTTTTTTTAATAGTTTATTTAACAATTTTTAGTGACTTTTATTGTACCAAGACAGGTATCAGCACTATCACACAACTCAAACGTCTACGTTACAGTAACTTACTGAAAGCATAAAAAGTTTAAACTACTGGTACGATTTTGATGAAACTTGCACTCTACCCTAAGTTGAAAAATACTCTAACTATTACAAAAAGAATTTTTGAAATCAGACTTGTAGTTTCTGAGAAATCCGCGGACAAACCTACATACATACATACATACATACATACATACATACATACACTCGTGAAATTTGGTAAATTTGTTTAGAAGCCCACATAGACTAACATTTATGAATATTACGCATTTCTATTAATATTACATACATACGCGTCGAATACAGAACCTCCTTTTTTGAAGTCGGTTTTGCAATTGTTAGAGTATTTTTCAACTTAGGGTAGAGTACAAGTTTCATCAAAATCGGTCCAGTAGTTTAAGAGATATAAACTTTTTATGTTTTCAGTAAGTTACTGTAATGTAGACGTTCGAGTTGCGTGATAGTGCTGATACCTATCTTGGTAAAATAAGTCACTAAAAAGTGTTAAATAAACTATTTTAAAAAAAATAAAAACCGACTTCAAAGTAAATTATCTAAAAAGCATAAAATAACGAAAATATTATTGAAGTTGGTGCAGAATATACACAGCAGGTACGCTAACACCAACTTCAATAATATTTTCGTTATTTTATGCTTTTTAGATAATTTACTTTGAAGTCGGTTTTTATTTTTTTAAAAATAGTTTATTACCTTTTAGGTATAGAGCCCTAAACAGTTGGGTAAAAGGTATAATTCCCCAACTCAACCGCCATCAGCAGATGGACAACGCATCGTATCGACTTTTCACTGCTATGGCTTCAAAAAGGCAATGTCTGGCTTAACAAAGATTATAGTATTACTGTCATAAGATTACCATGTGATACTGATAGTAAGTACATTTTTTTTTATACTACCAAGGTGGCCCGCCGGATGGTAAGCAGTCACCGCAGCCTTTAGACGCTAGCAACACCAGAAGAATCACTAGCGCGTTGCTGACGCTTAAGACATTATATTTTAAGTCTTTTGTGTTCGGAAAGTTTCACCAGCTAAGTACATGCGCTGTACTTAGCTGTACTTAGCTTCATATCGAAATACAGCAATTTTTACACACTGCTGCTTGGCGGCAGAAGAATCTGGAACTGCGGTGGTGCCTACCTAGTAAATTAAATTAGTAGAAAATAATTTCTTGGCCGATAGTTCCAAAGCGATCAATCTTTCACAAGATCAATCATCTACTCCGATATCAGTGCACAAGTGCTTGCGTAGACACAAGTGCTTTCTCTTCCTTTACCTCTCATAATCCGATGGGCGGGAAGACCGACCGGGGAGAGGTCAGGCCCAGGACAGACTTTTTACTGCCCATCCGATGCTTGGATCATCCTATTTTCCAGACTATTAAGTGCCTGCTTTCTCCTAGCCAGTAAGGAACAACGAAAGAACGGCCAAAGCCAGCCGATGACATTGGAACATTTGGTCTCATTGTATCGATGTCAGTTGAGACCTATTCAACAAGTACCGGTATAACCTCTTGGTTCTCATTCTCTAATCCAACGCTAATGTTATGGAAACGACCTTGTGAAGTGTACAAAAATAGTTGTAATTACCATGTATAAAAGACTTACTTGTTAGTTAGAAATAGTGATGTGCTATGTATATTTATTGTAGCCAAACTAGCGAGATTATCGATAAATGATAAAAGCCTTTTTCATGCCAAAAACTACTATGCGTTTCAACTAAGAATGTGTCCGCCATGTTGCCATTTCAGATATATAATTACTAAAAATGATGTTTTAACAAAAATAGATAGCACAATACACATTACAATAAATAATAAAAACCGGGTGGAATTTTTCATTTTGAGTTTTCTCTGCGGTCTGTACAAAAATCGTAAAAAACGATTGAAGTTGCCGCAGTCGCGATCATCATGGCGGACACATTCTTAGTTGAAACGCATAGTACATGACATAAATAAAAATTGAAAATATGTTTTTCATTTATGATGAGATTGGGTAAGTAAGATGTAAATTCTAAATTTAGAATTGACAGCATCAGTGGTTCCTGAAATATATAGGTGTTATAAACAGACAGACGAAGTCTCACCCAAGGGTTTTTTTACCATTTTGGATGGTTTGGTACGAGACAATTTTGTTTATAAAAATTTGTTATAAACGTTTTTTATTTATTATTTAATTAATCATGCGCGAATCGTCTTTGTGCGATTGTTACTAGCTTTCGGTGAAGAAAAACATCGTGAGGAAACATGCATGTCTGAGGAAGCTCGTTGCTTTCGAATGACGTCTGAAGTCCGCCAACCCGCACTTGGTCAGCGTGGTGGACTACGGCTTAAGCCCCCTTGAGGGGAGGCCCGTGCTCAACAGTGGGACATAAAAAAGGTTGGGCAAGTAAGATCTAAATTTCACCAGCGCCCCCGGAAATATATAGGTGTGATAGACACACAGACGAAGTCTCATCATAAGGGTTTTATTTTATGCTTTTTAGATAATTTACTTTGAAGTCGTTTTATTTAAAATAGTTTATTTACCTTTTTGGTATGGAACCCTATAAAAGAATCCGGCGTTGAACATTGTTAATAAGTAACTCAAAGAAAATATCGTTACGGCTACTCAGTTTAAATGTACAAAAACAAAATATGACTTCACATCACTACAACCCACTAAATAAAGACCTTCCCTTAAAAACAGGTCACTAAGCACAAACAATGTTACCATAATCTAAGTGTAATCTTTGTGTAAAGTGTTTAGTCACTTTTTAGTTTGTTTACAAAAATTTGCCCGTTAAAACGACACCGCTTTAAAACATGTAAACAAAAATTTTAATTGACTGGAAATTTTAAGATTTTTCATACATGTACGCAGGTAGCAAAGGTGTATCTTCTTAACATTGTATAAAACAAAGTCGTTTTACGTGTCTGTTTGACTGTACAGACAGATAGACACGAAAACTCAACCCCGATCCGATCTACGCACTAAGATCTTACAGTATCTTGAGACGCAGAGTCTTGCTTGGTTATGGATTTAATTATATTTATCACAGGATCCCAAGCCGGTGGTAACACCCAACTATTAGGATGCAGGATCCCAAGCCGGTGGTAACATCCAACCATATTCTCTAATGAAATTAGTAATAATAATAATTAGGATGTTTTTTTGATTTTAATATAAGTCTCACGAATCATTCTTGGTAGGAAACTGTGTTCTTTTGCAAGGCTTACAATACCAAGAATGATAATTAATAAGACCTGAGGATACACCAGTATAATTGTGACATAAGGACGTTCAACATCTCAGTCCTCCCGTGACCATGGGTTCTGCAAAGCATTCGAAACGTCGGGATAGTAAAATCTACCATAAACCGCGTCCGTAAAAGTAATTTTAAATGATAATGTCCTCCTGGCCGATACGACCATAGCGGCCAATCTTTCGCAAGACCAGCCATCTACGCGGGAGATATTATAGTGCACAAGTGCTTGCGTAGACACAAGTGCACTCTCTCTACCTTTAACCTCTCACAATCCGATGGAACGGGTTAATGAGTTATCTAATAAAAGTGCGCGAGTGTCACTCAGACATAAGATTTTTAAAGAACAGAATACTCGAGTGTTAATAAAAGAGACTGGGTCTTCCCCAATAGTATTTAGATCGGGATTCAGACCATCCGATGAAGAGATAGACTCTACTACAGTTTAAGCATAGTTTTAAAATAATAATGCCAATCATCTTGTTATCAGTTATCAGGGAACTACTAACCAATAGGTTTACATTCTCCCCTGATCGTCTTGGTCTTCGACCAAGGTCGAATTTTTGCCCATCCGTTGCATGGATCATCTTAGTTTACAGACGATCAGGTGTTCGGCCTGCATTGTCCTAGCCAGTAAGGAACAACTACACTATTAGTTACCCACTGCGCCACAGAGGCTACTAATATATTCAATAAAAAGTGTATCTATGCCACTGGTTTACACTCAGATACATTTTTATGACAGAAAAGGTAGAACAACACTTAGATTAAGTCATTCAGAAAAGACTTAGGCAAAGGTCTTTTTGCCTGAACGGATTGCACGCCACTGCTGGTATAACTATTATCTCAGGTTTTGATTAACAGTGCAATGCAGTTGACTGAGAAAATGCACATCGCTTTCCACCAGGGCAGCGATTAACTCACCTTGTCGCATGACCAAGGTCAATATTAGTTATAATAAAATATTTACTAAGTTTGATTACCTATATCTGTATTAAAACAATACTTTCTACTATATTTTAGTATTTAATGTTATTATTATATGAAAACCAAATAAAATTTCTATGATTATAAATCAATTATATAGCATCTAATTCTAAAATAATAAAATAATATTTTTTATATGGTAAAATTTTTAACACTTAAATCTGTAATGAGTTATCAATGACGCATGCTCCCATCCCTAATATAAAGATCAACTCATATAGATTTTATATAAGTAACATTTTACTGAACAATTTTTTAAAAAGTTATCTCAATTTGTAACAAAAAATCAATCAAGCCATTGTAATTGTTCTTTGTTTATTATTATATTGTAACAATATTTTTTAATGATTTGTATATTATTTAAAATAGTAACAATATTACTTACGATATTTAAAAAGAGTTACGGAATTGCACTGGATCACTGGATATCAACTGAAGTCACAATTACTATACAGGATGTCAACGCAACACTGGCCGAGTGTCGCGTACTGTAACCATTTATATACAGGGTGGATGTCGCGCGGAACGCGTAAAGGTGCGGACATGTTGCTGAGCGGAGCGGAAAATATTACTTTAAATTCAAATCTTGACATTTTTAATATATGTATTACCTAGTATTATAACGTATAGTATCTTCTTTGGCCTCGCCTTTTCCCGTTACGCGGGGTCGGCTTTCCCAATCATGTGACGACATTTATCTAGGTCTTGTGCGTCAACTCCTTGAGTCTCATCTCCCTCATTTCCTTTTGGACCTTCGTCAACCATGTCGTTTGCGGTCTACCTATTCCCGTCTTCTTCGTAGCCATGGAAAGGCACTTTTTCACTACGTGGTCGTTTGTCGGAGCATATAACCATACCATCTTTGTCTGGTCTGGTCATATTATAATGTATAGTATACAATTTGTGTATTTGTAGGTATAACAGATCTAAGGTTAGATAAGCTCAGAGTCACACAACCAGCTATGGAATTAGAATGAGTTATGGATTAGCTATTAAGAATAAAACCCATGAAAAGGTAACTTTAGAGAAATTACAAATAAAACGACAATGTGAATACAGTGCGTACAAACTGTTTGTATCTAAGTGCAACTTGTCTCATTACCTTGAAGAGAAAATGTGGCCAAAGATTTGTTAATTTTACGAGTAAGCCAAAAAGGAATAGTCAGACTAAGTGGAAAAAAACTTAACAGGATGCAAATTGTGCTATTGGAAACTTACCTGGCTTTAGAGACTCAGTGTAATTCGATTTCGTGTATCTTTTTATTTATATAACTAGCGGCCCGCCCCGGCTTCGCACGGGTGGCAAAATGTTATGTTTAAATTATAATATGTATAAAGAATATGTATGTATAATATGTATAATATGTATATATATAATATGTATAATATGTATAACCTTACCACACCTACGGTAGATTTTTTAGGATAAGATTTCCCCTAACAATTTTACCATAACTACAACATTTTTAGATTCTTTTAACACCCATAAAAATTGATTTTTGAATAACCCGTTATAAATAACTTGTTGAAGAGTAATAACCAAGTTTAGTTTCATGTAAATTAGACAAATTGCAAACATTCCTTCTCTATTTTACCTCCTAAGAGAAATAATCCAAAAAAATAATATACAAACTGGCGATGGGTGGAATACACAAACTATAGAACGTTCAAGAAACTTTAGGTTACTCCATAGAAACCTATTTATTTTACCTGCCCTTGTTTTTGTCCCACTGTTGGACAGGGCCTCCCCTAAAAATGTAGAGGCTTAGGCCATAGTACACCACGCTGGCCAAGTGTGGGTTGGATGACGTCACACGTCATTCGGAAGATAGTTAGGCTTTTTCAGACATTGCAGGTTTCCTCACGATGTATTTTTTTTTAAATATATTGGGACAATCCACACACGGTCATCCGATCCCAAACTAGGCAGAGCCTGTACTATGGAAACCAGACAACTGATACTAATACTTATATATTTTTTTTTTTGTAAGTACATACTTAAATAGATAAACTGATGGGTTATGGGCAAAAAGATAGGCAGTGGAAGTTAAGAAAGATGGATTTATACAGGATAATAATATACAGGTCTTGTCGCGGTAGCGGATGACGGCAAAAAGGGTAGAGACAATACATGTCACTGTGTATGTCTATTCCTAATAGAACAAGGAGTTTTGTATACATTCCAACACTGACCCTTAAACATAACTCCTATGTACCATACACAAAAATACATAAACATATAACAAAGTATAAAACAAATATTTAAGTTAGCAAAGTGACAAAAGTATGTACTATACAAAACTAAAATTTATTAAATAAACATAACCCTTTAATAAATTTATCATGTACAACTTTTGTTAACGGTTTAGTTAATATATCCGCTATCATTAACTCTGTACTCAAATATTTAACATTTACTATGTTATTGGATACACAATCTCTTATAAAATGGTGTCGTACATCAATGTGCTTTGTCCTACTATGATACATACAATTCGAGGTCAATTTCTGAGCTGACTGACTGTCATTATAAATTAATACATTGAATAGTTTCCCTAGTAGCTCTTTTAAAAAACTAGAAATGAATAAAGCCTCTTTGCACGCATCTGATAAAGCCATGTACTCCGCCTCTGTGCTAGACAGTGCGACTGTTCGCTGTTTACGACTCTCCCACGAGATCAACGAACACCCCAATTTAAAAACAAAACCTGTGTAAGATCTTCTGTCAAGTTCATTCGCTGCCCAGTCTGCATCCACGTACGCGGTAATATCCAGTCCTCCTTTTTGAAACAGTAAACGATAGTTCATCGTTCCTTTCAAATACCGCAGCACCCGCTTAGCAGCTTTCCAATGAACCTCAGAGTGTGAGTCGTTGAACTGACTAAGAACACTCACTGCATGAGCAATGTCCGGTCTACTGCATACTGCAACATACATAAGGCAACCAATTAAATTTCTGTAATTAACATTACCTTCTTTGCCTTCACATGCAACCAATTTAACACCTTTCTCCATTGGTGTTATTGCAGGCTTGCAGTCTTTCATCTGAAACCTATCTAGAACTTTGAGGATATAACCTGACTGATCTAAAGATATTTTGTTACCATCTTTGCAGACTCTCATTCCTAGGATTTGATGAACAGGACCTAGATCTCTCATTTCGAATTCTTTCATCAATTCTCGCTTAATTCTCGTTTTTATCGCCGAATTCTTTGTTGAAAATAATAATATGTCATCAACATATAGAGCGATTATGACAATGTCATCTTGTATTCTTCTAAAAAATACACATGGCTCAGATGAGGTTTTGCTGAACTTCATTTTCTGCAATAAAATCTTATTTTATCAAACCACATCTTCGAAGCCTGTTTTAATCCATATATAGCCTTATTTAATTTATAGACCATTTTTTCTTTACCTCTTTGTACATAGCCTTCTGGCTGCTCCATAAATACAATTTCATTAAGATCACCATTTAAGAACGCAGTTTTCACGTCTAAATGATCTATATCTAAATTGTATTCCGCCGCTACAGCCAGCAATGTACGAATAGTTGAGTGCCTGACTACTGGCGAAAAAGTTTCTGAGTAATCCACCCCATATTTCTGTGTATAGCCTTTAGCTACGAGTTGGGCCTTATATTTTAAAAGCTCTCCATCTAAACCTCGTTTTTGCTTAAAAACCCACTTACACTTTATAGGTTTCCGGTCTTTCGGTCTTTCAACAAGAGTGAAACATTTATTCTTAACAAAAGAATTGTACTCATCTGACATCGCACGCTTCCACTCTGCAGCATCTGAGCCGGTCAGTGCTTCTTGCACAGTATCAGGATCGTCATCATCACTGCACAGTTTCCTTACCATCAGTACAGCTTCTGATGATGATTCAAAATCCTCCGCACTCTCCGCAGAAGCTTCTTCTAGGGTGCTGTCTCCTGGAACATAAGTTGGATCCGAAGCAGTATTTGTAGGGTAACTATCCTCGCTGTCGGAGTCAGTCACTGTGTTTATATTTGTCTCTTCTATTGCTAGGTCATCAGATATTTCTGGACTCACAGTGGATGTCTCAGGCAGTACCGAGGATTGTGGCTGATGAACACTTATGGGAATTTCCATAAACTGATCACTAGACACAACATTCCTACTATCTGGGTAACTTGGATCAACACACATCTGACCCTTACTATTATCATCATGTGACCCTTGTTTTAAGAAAGAATTTTCCATAAACACAACATCTCTGGCCACGGTACACTTGTGCAGGTTACGTGGGTCTATTAGTCTGTAGCCTTTCGTTTCCTCACAATACCCTGTAAAGATATACTGTTTCGTCTTTGAATCCAGCTTCTTTCTATTATGTACAACAGCATGTGCTGTACACCCGAAAACACGTAAATGTTTCAAGCTCACCCGTTTGTTGCTCCATTTCTCTTCAGGAACGAGACCGATAACCGCCTTGGTTGGAGATCTATTTTTAAGATATACAGCAGTGTTGACTGCTTCTGCCCAGTATTTTTGATCCAGCTGAGCATCTCGCAACATGCATCTCACCTTCTCCACAATAGTTCTGTTGGCCCGCTCGGCAACACCATTCTGCTGTGGACAATATGGAACTGTAGTTTGGTGTTTTATTCCACATTCTTTTAGGTAATTTTGCATAGCTTTATTTACATATTCCCCACCATTATCGCTTCTGACAATTTTAATCCTACGGTTAGTTTGATTTTCTACCATGGCTTTAAATTGTTTGAAGTGATCAAAGACTTGATCTTTCGATTGTAATACATACACAAACGTCTTCCTACTATAATCGTCAATAAAAGTAAGAAAGTATTTACAACCGCTGAAAGAAGCACACGGCATAGGACCACATACATCCGTATGTACCAGCCCTAGTATCGCTTTTGCCCTACTAGCCTTCTTTGGGAATGGCAATCGTGGTTGTTTACCCTCGATGCAGGAAACACAAGGACTAAACTGTGAACGATCACTGTTATAATTGACACCGTCTACCATACCTGCTTTGAGTAAACTCATACTCCTCGCGTTGAGATGGCCTAGTCGCTTATGCCAAAGCTCTTGCAATTCAAGCGACGTGGTCAGCACAGACTCACGCCCCTGCTCAGGCGGTGACATGACTGCCCTCTCGCGATGCAACGGCTTATCCACAGTATCTAGCTGATATAAACCATCACAAAGAGTAGCAGTAGCTAGGATAGTATCCTTATCCCTAACACTACATTTATTTTTGTCAAAAATAACCTTATACCCCCTATTAACTAATACGCTTACCGATAATAGATTAGCTGTAAGCCTAGGAATATATACAACATTTTCTATAGTCCTTACACAGTCTTTTAAATGTAACTGGACATTTCCACTTCCTTCTGTTTGAAGAGTCTGTCCATTAGCCACACAGACACTAATAGGTTCACCAACGCTAAAATTGCACATTAAACTTTTGTTATTACACATATGATTAGATGCTCCGCTGTCGACGTACCAAGCACCGCTCTTAAAGCCCACAGAGAGTGCTGAGACAGCCATAATAGACTTCTTCGCTTTCTTCTGCTCCTTGTTAGCCTTACTTGCTTTACCTTTAGGACAGTCTTTGAAGAAATGACCTAATTCCTTGCATTTATAGCATTTTGGACCTTTTCTTACTACCAGAGCTGTACTGTCAAGCATAACATCGTTACCGTTTTGCCGATTTGACGCCTGAAGAAGCTTACCACTTACAACATCAGTAGTTAGTTTTAATGTTGAATTTTCCAGCGCCATTATCAACGGATCATAATGAGCCGATAACCCACTGAGCATTATAATCGCGACAAACTCGTCGTCTACTGGTGCACCTATATCATGCAACTGCTGTGCCAGGTTGGATATTTTGCCCAAATAGTCTTCCATTTGATTACAGTCGCTTAATTTTGTACTAAACAGCGACCTCAAAAGACTTAGCCGTCTGCACAAACCTTTGTCCTCGTAAGCCTTGGCAAGACTCTGCCATGCTTCACGCGCACCTTTAGAATTCCTAATATGTGGGAATACATTAGGCTGTACCGACAAACATATTTTCGCAAGCGCCTTCTGCGACTTCTTTTCATCCTTGTCATCCTCAACGGCTTCCCACAATTCTTCATGAATCAATAACATTTTCATGAGAAATTTCCATGTACCATAATTTTCATTACCTTTAAGTTTTTCTATGCTGGTACAAGATGGTCCGGGTTGGTACGCCATTTTGCTTACCGTTCACGTTGAGAATTTTTTTCAATAAATCACCTATCTAAAAATCGCAAAAATATTATTAAATATGAACGCGACTGTGCCCTGGGCCCATAACCTGATGGGTTATGGGCAAAAAGATAGGCAGTGGAAGTTAAGAAAGATGGATTTATACAGGATAATAATATACAGGTCTTGTCGCGGTAGCGGATGACGGCAAAAAGGGTAGAGACAATACATGTCACTGTGTATGTCTATTCCTAATAGAACAAGGAGTTTTGTATACATTCCAACATAAACAACACCCAGACACTTGGCGGAAATTGAACCCACGACCCATTGGTTAGCAGGCAGGGTGTCTGACCACTAGACCAACGGGCCCATCATATTCCTTCACCGAAAGCTGGTAAACAATCGCACAAACTTTCATCTTCTATTTTACAACCTTAACTGACGAAAAACGCTGATACGCGTGTATTATTAATTTTGATAAAGAGTCTAAATACAAAATTTCAAGTCAAAAGACATTGTTTTTGCACCCATCCCATGGAAACTCTCAACCCCTTTTTCACACCCTTAGAGTTCAAATTCTTTCTTAGTCCAAAAGAATAAGAAAGGATTTTCTTATTGATTGGTTAAGCCATAACATGAACCTCCTGTCCAAATTTTGTAGTCCTAGCTTCGGTAGTTTCGTCTCTGCGTTGTTGAGTCACCCACGCGAAACAGGCCCACCTCTTTATAATATAACCTTATTGACACCCTTAATTAACGAATTATGATAAATGCTTGATACTTGTGTTTGATTATTTTTAGTAAAGAGTGTAAGAACATAAATTCAAGTCAAAATACAATGTTTTTACACCCACCCCATACAAACTTTTAACCCTTATTTTACACACTTAGAGTTCGATTTTCCAAAAATCCTATCTTACTGGTTTTTTAGGCTATAAAATGAACCTCCTGTTAAAATTTTGTAGTCTTAGCTTCGGTAGTTTCGGCTCTGCGTTGATGAGTCAGTCACTCGAAAAAGGCGTACCTCTTTTAGTTCATATTACACCCTTAACTGACGAATTATGAAAAATGCTGAGACACGTGTTTTATTATTTTCGTTAAAGAGTCTAAGTGCAAAATTTCAAATTAAAACACAATGTTTTTACACCCTTCCCATACAAACTTTCAACCCCTATTTCACACCCTTAGAGTTTGAATTTCCAAAAATCCTTTATTATTGACTGATTAAGCCATAAAATGAACCTCCTGTCCAAATTTAGTAGTCCTAGCTTTGGTAGTTTCGGCTCTGCGGTGTTTAGTCACCCTACCTCTTTATAATATAGTATAGATAGATGTATTTGTGCTATTGAGTTTAAGTTACTTGAAATAAATATATTAATATTATTATATTATTATAAAGGAGAATACAGCTAGGCTGGGCAGCATTCGGAAAACTTCGTCGAGTCTTCTCGTCGCCGATACCGCAATGTTTAAAGACAAAAGTCTTTAATCAGTGCGTCCTACCCGTGATGACATACGGAGCCGAGACGTGGCCACTCACGGTACGATTAGTCCACCGATTCAAGGTCACTCAGCGGGCTATGGAGAGAGCTATGCTGGGTGTTTCTCTGAGGGACCGAATACGGAATGAAGTAGTTCTCCAGAGAACCAATGTGACCGACATAGCTCAAAGGATTAGCCAGCTGAAGTGGCAGTGGGCTGGTCATATTTGTCGAAGAACCGAACACCGTTGGGGTAAACTGGTTCTTGAGTGGAGACCGCGAATCGGGAAGCGTAATGTAGGACGCCCTGTGACTAGGTGGAGCGACGATATCCGCAGAGCAGTTGGCAGACAATGGACGAGGAGAGCCGAAGATCGGGCTCAGTGGCGTGCCTTGGGGGAGGCCTATGTCCAGCAGTGGACTGATGTGGGCTGATGATGACGATGATGATATTATTATTATGGAGAGAGCTATGCTTGGAGTTTATTTGCGCGACCGAATCCGTAATGAGGAGATTCACAATATAATAATCTTACGTCACTACTTATTACGATGAGCCGTTACCGCTTATCACCACGTTTTCTAATCCAAAAACATTGTAGAAATAAATGGTCTTAAAACATCGCTTTTACAATGTGCCTGTGTGACTATTATAATAATAAACTATTTAAAAAAAATAAAAACCGGCTACAAAGTAAATTATCTAAAAAGCATAAAATAACGAAAATATATTGAAGTCGGTGCTGGCTAATCATGTTAACTAACACTATCACCAGCTGACACCGACTTCAATATATTTTCGTTATTTTATGCTTTTTAGATAATTTACTTTGTAGCCGGTTTTTATTTTTTTTAAATAGTTTATTTAACACTTTTTAGGACTTATTTTACCATGATAGGTACCAGCACTATCACCCAACTCGAACATCTACGTTACAGTAACATACTGAAAACATAAAAAGTTTATATCTCTTAAACTACTAAACCGATTTTGATGAAACTTGTACTCTACCCTAAGTTGAAAAATACTCTAACGATTGCAAAAAGAATTTTCGAAATCGGACTTGTAGTTTCTGAGAAATCCGCGGACAAACCTACATACATACATACTTACATACATACATACATACATACATACTTACATACATACATACATACATACATACTTACATACATACATACATTCATACACTCATAAAATTTGGTAAATTTGTTTAGAAGCCCACATAGACTAACATATATTAATATTACGCATTTTTATCAATATTACATACATACGCGTCGAATAGAGAACCTTCTTTTTGAAGCCGGTTAAAAACGATCCCTATCATAAAACATTGCAAGTAGGAAAGGTTTCTAACGCATATTATTAGTTAGTTGATATTTTCAACTGAATGAGGATCTGTTAAAAATATTACCAAGCTTTAAAACCTCACCACATAACACCAGGAGTGGGGGAGGGGTTAAAAAGTTGCTAAAAAACATCACGTGATTAATGGACGACCCCTTATTAGTTGATATTTACTACTTTTATGCATATGTTTGCTTGTCTGTTGTTCCATGGGGCTGGTTCTTTGCAATATACTTCTTATGTCTGTCTGTCTCTCACACGCATATATCTCAGTAACTTCTTATGCTATATGTATGTATCTAGAATAGTTCTATGTATCGTTGATCCAACAGCTTCGTAAATGCAAAAACACTATTATTACTTCCTTTACAATGGCAAAGGGAGAGACGAAAAACTTTATTTCTCTTTGTTTTTTTTTTCGTGTCATTTTTTTTTTAAATATTCGATGCTTCCATTTTTGGTAAAATATTATAAGATCTTTTAATTTATATAATAATAATAATGCCAGCCCTTGTATATGTCCCACTGTTGGGCACGGGCCTCTTCTCAAGATGGCTTAGGCCACAGTCCACACTGGCCAAGTGCGGGTTGCCGAACTTCACACGTCATTCGAGAGCTAGTTAGGTTTCCTCACGATGTTTTCCTTCACCGAAAGCTAGTAACAATCGCACAAAGGCGATTCGCACATGAGTCAGAGAAATCAGGGGTGCGAGCCGGGCTTCGAACCTGCGCACCTTGTTTCCAAGGCTAGCGCTCGCCTACTAAGCTGTTACCGCTGTTAATTTATAATAAAGATGGCCGTTTTTAGGTCTTCTCAAATAACTTTATAACAGAGAGCCATGGACATGGCTCAATAAGAGACTCATGGGAGAAAAAAAGTAATCTTTTACAAATTAGAATTAAAAGGTGCCATTAAATTTTCGCCAATTGGAACACGATGTTCTCTAAACTTTATTTATTTCGGGAATTAACGCGATTTACCTAAAAAATAAAGTTTGTTAACGGAAAAATTTATGATATTCTTGTAGAATTATCTAATTTATAATTGCACCTTGTTTCTTTTCCGTAATTATAGTGTTTTATTACACATAGTCATCTCACAAACGTCTTCAATAAACGCCCAATGCTTCGTGTCTTTGCCTTGTTCCATTTTGATAACATAGTCTTCAGGACCTTGCACGCAGTCATTATTTTTAAACAGAATCTAAAACCGAATTGAATAACCCGTTTAGAAATTCTACGCTCTAACTCCGATATGCAAAGAAATTCGGCTGTATTCTCAATACAGCCGAATTTCTCCTCCATTTAGAATTCGGTTAAAAGATTCATTCAACAAGTAATAAGTTTTAAATACTAAAACCCGACTACGGATAAAATCGCAGTCTAATAATGTGATATTATATAGCCTATAACCAGCGGACAATCAAGACGCTTCTAACGACATGCTACAGTAGATGAGAAGATATGCGGGAACAGATGAACATACAAGCTGTGGAATACCCTCCCGGACGACGTTTTCCCTGATAAATATAACTTGGGTGTATTCAAGTCTAGAGTGAACAGGCATCTTATGGGTAAGCGCGGTCCATCCTAGACCACATCTTCACTTACTATCATGTGAGATTGTGGTCAAGCGCAAACCTATTTATTATAAAAAAAAATACATAGCTATAGGCCGACCATTTAATACGCGTATCGCCTGAGGGGGTAGAAGGGAGCGAGGGGAGATGTTAGCGGATGGGTGAAAGGGGTGCGCGGAGCAGAGAGCTTACGTCAAGTGCGGCAGTGCGCTGGCTGTGCTCGCAGCGCGCGGTTGGTGTTTTTGTTACGGACGCTTGAAGATAAACGCACAAGGTATACGACTGCCAAGATAAATCTCAAGATGAATCGCTCTTCCAGTTTTGCGAACAAAATTAACAAGCAAGCTAAACAAATAGCATACAATGTATATTCCTTTTTTAAAGCCAGAAAACAAGATCATGAATCGATATGAATATTAGTGACGAATAGTCCTATAAATTTTTTATCTGTGGTTAAATATTTCTTAAACGGAGTTAATTATTGTTTTATGATTTTGTACCTATGAAGCTATTATAAAATATTTGTAAAACTTAAAAATAAATACTTAAAAAAAAGATACTTATTATTTTATTCTTTACCAACAATGTCTATCTCGAGATAAATCTTTGGATTATTGACTCCGTGTGTAGCGTTACCCGCCCCCGCTCCCTTCTTACCGCGCAGGCGATTCGCGAGTTAAACGGTCGGCCTATACATACATTCTTGTTAAAATCATAACCCTCCCTCCGTTCCGTAGTCTGGTAAAAATTCCCGTAAAAAGTAACCCGTGGGATGTCCGGATAAAAATAGCAATCACCCATCTCCTCCCCGTTGGGTATTGTAAGAGGCGAAGAGAGGAAATCTAGAAGATGAGCAGCAGCGTCTTTCTATTGGATTACCTACCAGGTGGTAGGTATAGGTATACCGCGATCCCCAAGACGCCTGCCAAGCGTGGGGACATTGGGGGGAGGATTTTATTCAGCTGTGGACGTCTATAGGCTGCTGATTATGATTATAAACAAAAAGAGTCCCAAACTTCAAAGTTATAGCAAAAATTTGCAGCGAAAGATAAACATCTGATGTCGAATAACTAAGAAAACTAATTTTATTGAAATAGAATTTCTATAAATATCAAGGCGATCGTACATAAGACCATCCATAATAGTTGTCTATAGCGAATAATGTAGGTCTAGCTCATAGGCCCCTTGTGAAGGTGTGAGTCTAAGAAGTCCATCGAGTACGGTGGAGACGCCGAGGTCCTCCTCGGAGTTTTCAGTGTGGAAGTGGGATAATGGCCCCCGTCACTTCGCGACAGGTTTAAAGGCTATGCACTGTGGGATAACTGGTGCAGATCCCACCGAACAGCCCAGGTAGTAATGTTGGAAAGGCCAAAACGAATCGATATTTTTATAGACATCAATACCAGTTTCGATGCATCGAAGAAAAATATCGGTAAGGCGTAAGGATTTTGGAAGCTTGTTTTTTAGCGTTCTCTCGAGAAAAATAATCTTTCTTCTCATAAGAATAATTACAGTTCCCTTAAATGAGATACAAAATAAAAATATCCTACATAGTTTTGACGAGTGACATGATGAAGCATGCATATGACGATAAGTCGCGTTTGTTAATCTATAAACATAATAAGGCAAGCATTAATACCTAACATAGTAACATGGGCAACTAAAAATACATAAATAATGATTTCTGATATTTACGCGAACATTACACATTGAAATGAAACTAATATTACGGATTAAATCGCGGTTTATTTTTGATTTTAATTACCCGACGTTTCGAATACTTTACAGCATTCACGGTCACGGACGGACTGAGGTGGTAGCAGTCCATATGTCATAGTTGTCTTAGGGTACCCTCAGGTCTTCTAATTATTATTGTTAGTCCGATCTACGCAGAAAGAGCTTACAGTATCTTGAGGTCTTGCAGTGGAATGCTTGTCTTTGGATTTGACTATGTTTATCACGGGATCCCAAGCTGGTGGTAGCACCCAGCAATCTTCTCTATTGAAATTTGGATGCTTTTTAATTTCAATAGCCTCACGAATCATCATTGGTAGGTAGCGCTGTTCTTTTGCGAGGATTTGTGGTTTGTCAAATCTAATATAATGGCGGGTGCGATCGTGAACATGTTCACAGACGGCAGACGTCGTATAGCGTCGATGTTTAACGTCAGCTATGTATATATATATGTTCTTTTACACGGGTTTTTACCGATCGTTTTGTTTGCTCGCATAAACCACGATATAATCCGTAAAATTAGTTTCATTTCAATACATAAATAAATTATTGATTTTCTCCGTGAACGCTTGAGTACTCAGTTCCTAGGGACAAACCTTGTCGTTCAACTAGTTACCTTCGTTCCTACTTCCCTTCTGTTGCATACACCATCTCACAGCTCTAGCTGTTATGGTGGCTCCTTTACTATCCATGCAATTCGTTTATGGAACTCGCTGCCACACTATCAGAGCCAGTTCATCATTGAACGTTTTTAAGACAAGAACTAAGGAGCAGTTTCTGTCACAAGTAGTATGATATTTATGTATGATATCTATATATACAAGCATAGTTTATAGTATATATTTATATATTATTAAATAGGTATAGGCTCGAGTCAACTCGTGCGCGGGTGCTGCTTGGGGGGACTGGTCCGACTACTATCCCTTTGGCTTTTTAGTTTATTGTTCTTTGTATTTTTTTATTTTTTTCTGTCTTATTTGATATTTTGAACGGCAAGATACACTGTCGCTCTGATCTAATTGTAACATGACACACTGTTTAAAAAAAAGTGATAAAACATGCATTTACTATGTTTCAATTACTGTATCTGTGTCTTTGTGTACAATAAGAATAAATATTATTATTATATTATTGATTTCTAAAAGCGGGCTGTAACAATTTGTGTATTGAGTGAGTGTAACTATAAGGGATGCCAAGTCACTATGCGTCTCAAGTTTTGTATTTGTGTAGATAAATAAATAACTAGTGTAGTATATATATATATATATATATATATATATATATATATATATATATATATATATATATATATATATATATATATATATATATATTCACTTATATAAATATAGTGTAAAAGAAGGCCCTTTTAATGTTTTATAAAATTAATTATATTTTTTAATAATGTTGTGAGCTTTGTGGTTGTAATAAGATAATGTTTTTTAAGTTTACTTTTATACTGTTTGATATTTGTAGTTTTTTTTATTTCGTTTATTAGTAGTTTATTATACACACCATCATATATTATGTAGAATGTTCTACTTTCCTTAAATTATGTACCAGTTCTGGGTGGTCACAGAATCATATTTCTTTTTTTTTTTAAGTTTGTATACATTTAAATAATAATTAATGATTTTTTTCTTTAATATTTCCCTTTATATTGCTTTGTATGGTGTTGTTCAATATCTTTTTTATCTATACATATACAATTACTTGTCCTAACTGACTGACTGACTGATTCATCAACGCACAGGCCAAACCGCTGGACTTAGAAATCTGAAATTTGGACAGTAGGTTCTTCTTATGATGTAAGCATCCACTAAGAAAGGGTTTTTGAAAATTCCACTCCTAAAGGGGTTAAATGGGGTGGAACAAAAAAATTGCGGGCGTAGCCGCAGGGAATTGCTAGTTTATTAATAGGTGTGTGTTATGTTGTTAAAAAAAAAGCTTCCAAAACCTTTACAACGATATATCGACATTTTTTATCTCGATATATCGAAACCAATATTCCTATATTTTGAAAATATCTATACAATATATAGCGATATTTTTAAGCCATTCCAACATCCCTAATTTCTAGGTTTTTAAAATTACTTTTAGATACTGATCCGCAGACTTCAATCACATATGCCAGATGGGATTTCACAAGCAAGTTGTAGTTTGTATGCTGAATTTTACGTGGTACCTAATTAGCGTACTATACACCGGCGAGCGCAATATGAGGATTCTAACATAACTTATAATCGAATAACAACCCAAGATACTGTTAGTTGCAAGATTGATAAATAATACCATTATTTATTTTTTAACTGACTGTGAGGCGATTTTTTATGTTCTTGCCAGAAAATACCACTACTGAAGATGTTTTTGATAGGTTAATATGTTACTGAGAAACCATTCATTGAAATCGCTGGCGCTTATCACTAAGCGCGACGAACATTTACTTTGTAACTAGAAAAATATTCGTTTGCGTATAGTTTTTAATAGATTTTCCGGGTGAACTTCAACGCGGACGGATACTTTATCTGTATCACGTTAAAATGATCTATAATGATCTATGTACATATATAGCTCGTAAATACACGTCGGATATACTGGCATTTAGGCTATGCAGCATAAAATATAGGTTAATATTAGATAGAAATCTACGACTAAATAAATTCTTTAATTGTGAATAATAAATCGTGAAGTACCTAATCATTGGACTGATAAATTCATATATCGCACCCCTAGATCTAAACTGTCCGTTTGTTGTCCGTAGTACCACCAGTAGTACCACCAGTGGTACCGTGGTACCACTGGGGTACCTACTACGGACAACTCCGTGGTACCACCAGAGAAAAATTAATTAGATTTAAATAATATTCCATTATTTTCGTTATTTTGTAATAGTTTACTTGGTACTTGGTAGAAAATCTATATCTATACTTATAATAAAACTGTAACAGGTCCAATTCTGTACATTGAAGATATTTTGAAAATTATATTTGGAGGGCATTCTATAACCGATACTGAGGCCGAAAATGTAATTTTTAAAATTTTTGTCTGTCTGTCTGTCTGTCTGTCTGTCTGTCTGTCTGTCTGTCTGTCTGTCTGTCTGTATCACGGCTGAGCATCACGCCGAAACTACTGAATGGATTCAAATGAAACTTGGCATGATTTGAGCTCTTACTACGAGGTAGGACATAGGATACTTTTTATCCCGTAATCTAGCACGGTTATTTTGGGAGAAGGGATTAAAGTCAAAATGGGTACTTGGTTATACGCTTGGTCCGATTTTATCAATTTTTCTTTATAATATAATATAATAAATATTAGTAAGGGAACACTCATAGAGAGTTGTTATCAAGGTTTTGTAATCGATCGGGTTAAGCAACGTTTGGTAAGGTCATTAAATAGATGGGTGACCGTTTAACGCCATTTGAACTAAACGGGTCCGTGCTTCGGAGAGCAAGTAAAAAGTGGATCCCAGTTTTTAACCGACTATAAAAAAGGAGGTTATGTATTCGATGCGAATGTCTGTTATTAAAAATTTAGTTAACGTAAAAATAGCGCAGGCGGAGCTGCGTGGGTCAGCTAGTTCAGTAATAAAATCAACCAATTATTACCAGAAGTACTAGGTTAGCATAAAATAGCAGATGCATAATTTTGTGCCTTATCTTTTATGAGCATATGAATGTGGTTTAAAGCTAACATGTTTATACTAGAAGTACTAGGGAAGCATAGGACATAAGGAAGAGCATCGGCACATGATATGAGTCCTGGGCTCTCTAGTGGGATCATTTATAATAAGGACTGCTAAGGAATGGAACAGTTTGCCTGCGTCGGTGTTCCCGCAAGATTATAATGTAAGTATCTTCAAGACTAGAGTGAATAGGCTTTTAATAATTTAGTGTGCTTTACCATCCTCGATTGCGTCGCCGCTTTCCATCAGGTGGGACTGCAGTCAAGCACTAGCTTATAAGTAGTAAAAAAAAGATATGCACCAAGAGTCCCTCAGTCCCTTGTCCCCTCGGAGTCGCCGCCGTACCAATTACCAAGTCTATCGAAATGTGAAGCTTGAAGAGTTGTGTGAGTCAGGATACAACAGGAACGCTCCGAGACAGTTGTAATCACTGTTCAGTAAGCGATCAGTGGGAGCAATGTCAGGCAAGGTCAGTTTTTAGATGGGTAACCGTTTAACTTATCAGATACGGGTCTCGCCGGCGAGGCCAAAGGGTTTGTACCACAGAACAAAAATCACTACAAGTACTATAGAATGCTTAAATGCAAGTAAGAACCGTAGGCACAGGTAAGAACATCAAAATACATAAATATCAGGTACACGACAATAGGTACTATACCGTTAGCTGTATTTATCGACATTTGCGCTTGTAACAGATCAAACCTATTACTACTTATCACTTACATATCAATATAACTCTTGTAATATGATTTTAAATAGTACGATTCACCTGCCCCGTGGAGGAAAATCTGCCTACGCTTTGTGTAATGGGACCATAGACAAACGCTTACTCTATTCTGAATATATAAACCCTATTTGTATGGTTTGTACGCATGTGACCTCAACGACGTGCATCACCCCACTGAGTTTCTTGCCGGTTCTTCTCAGTGGGGGCGCGTTGTGAATCGGTGGTAGAATCAGCCCTCTCTTAAGCGACAGCCCAAGCCGAGGCCGTACCTCGCTGAGGTGCCATTGGGCTCGTCGCTCCTTCTGCCGTTAAGGCTACAGTGCTATAAGCGCTAACCATCTATTGTCCGGTGAAGCTGTAATGGCCATTTGCGGCCAACAGCCTCTATCATTCCAAAAAATAAGCATTTTAACTGAGCGTCTTCGTACTTCGGAGGGCATGTACAAAGTCGGTCGTGATTGTTGTCATCTAATGTACAGGGTGTAAGGGACTACGTACCGAATACTTTTATAAAAGATTTCTCATATTCTCCGTTACAACATTACAGAAACCATTTACCCTATGGAAAATGACAAATGACTAACTTCTTAAGTTTTGAGCATGTACTGAATACGTGCGGAATAATATTTCTTTTTCAAATTACGTTGCTAATTTCAATCCGGCCGTCTGCCAAGCGTGGAGGTTATGGCAACCCCTCCCTTCTAAGGGAGAGGCCTTTGTTCAGCAGTGGACTTTCCGGCTGCTGATGATTGCTAATTATGCACAAATAAGTAAATTATTGTTTTTTAAATTAAAATTATGCTTTATTATTATACCAATAATGATGTTAAACTAATTTTATTTAAAAAATGTGTTTTTTTTTTGAAAACCTTGAAAAAGCCGATGAAAAATTTCAACACTAGAATGTTCAGAATCATGTACTGGATCCCTGGTATCGGTTTTCGGTACGATGTCCCTTATACCCGTTAAACATACTTACATACAAAACATACTCTCAAAAAGCATAACCCCTCTTCTGAGGCCTTCGGCCAAAAATAACCTTCATCATAAATAATGTGCACTATTAGATCTCCTGCGCAGTTAGTTGATCTAGTCCAAGATTGGTCACAGTGATAATATCAGTCATTAAAATTACTTAAACATAATGATAACAGGATACCATTATTATTAATTATCGACAATAAGTTATGAACGAATATGAAATTAATGGATGTTATAGTATTTTTAGTATATTTAGTGAGATGTCCTTTATGATAACATCATGTTTTGAAGGTATCTTACTACCGGAGTTTGAGCGAAAATATTTTGTCCAAGGTGGCAAGCAAGCGTGCGGCTCGCCTGATAGTAAGCAGTCACCGCAGCCTATAGACGCTAGCAACACCAGGAGAATCACTAGCGCACCGCCGACCTTGGTCTTGGTCTTTTTTGTCAGGTAATTTCACCAGCTACAGTGTCCTTCACGCCGGAACACAGCAATGCTTACACACTGCTGCTTGGCGGCAGAATATCTGACACTGCGGTGGTACCTACCTGGACGGTTCCTTGCACAAGGAAACATGTAGTAAAATACTAGGAGCTTCTAACTTAAAAATTAAACAAAAAAAATGCGTTATGGCAATATTATGGAGATTCATAGCTGGCAACACTGACTGATGAAGATCTGGCATAAAATTTCCTATACTAAACATTTGTGAATCACCCGTGGAATGTCCCGGTAAGTAAGGGGGTGCTACCCCCCATCTCCTCCCGTTGAGTGTCCGTAAGAGGCGACTAAGGGAAAACAAGAAGACGGGCAGCAGCGTCTCTCTATTGGATTACCTACCTACCAACCTATACCTACTGCGGTCCACAAGACGCCTGCTAATCGTGAGGATAATGGGAACCCCTCCCTTCTAATCTGACGTATGTCAATCAATCTGAGGACTTCGCGATCAGACCAAGGAAATTTTATAAATCATAACTAATTATCACATTTAAGTACATATTTATTAATAGACATTTGATACAGTAACATAATTAATGCCATATTTTCTAAGTACTCGTACGAGGTTACTAATAAAACTTCCGTTCCTACATTGACATAACCTTAAGATATTTTTAGCAAAAGCAAGGCTCTTCGGAGTCTTGAGGCTGCTGAGCCGGTCAGCTAAAGAAATAGCACCCGTTTACGTGTCTGAAAAAAATAAGATGATCCATGAGTCGGACGGGCATGTAAAATTGTCTGTAGTAAGATCAGGCGTGCGTGGGACAGCCTTCAAAGATTCAAAATTTTTATTTCAAATAGGCTTAACGCTTTGAACGATCAATTTTTTAAAAGCTACCACCGGATCACAACGCGGCCTCAACTGATGATCCGGCAAGAAACTCAGCGGGCTTGTCATGTTTTCACATTTTTTTTTAAACAAAGTTTGTCTTTTTACAATCAGATCAGCACCAGCGACAGTGTGTCCTGCCGTTCAAAATATCAAATAAAATAAAAAATACGACGAAAATACAACAAACTAAAAACTAACATGCCAAAGGGATAGTAGTCGGACCAGTCCCCCCAAGCAGCACCAGCGCACGAGTTGACTCGAGCAGCAGCCATCACTCCCCTCAACCATATTGGAGGGAAGGGGGTGACCCGCCACACGAAGCCGCCACAAGCAAAGACTTTTCGATGGCGAGCATGACCGATCCAAAATCACAGTGGCTCACGTTTAACATTTACCTTCTGCTGTTAAGCAGTGCCTCGTCAGGCAAGACACAAAGCACTTTAACGCTTATCTGAAAAGTAAGATGATCCATGCGTGGAAAAATTGTCTGAAAAGTAAGATGCCTTTGTACTATTCTTTCCAATATTTCTTCATTCCTTTCTTGAACATAAATTATAAAATGAATAAATAAGATGATTCGTGCATCGGAAAAGCATGTAAAACTTATCCATTTACATGCTCTTCCGATATCCATCCAAAATTATCCATCCAAAAGTCGGATCTGTACTTGATGTCTCCCCGGTCGTGTCGGTCTTTCATCCCGTCAGATTGTGAGATTAGTAGAAAAGAGAGTGCACTTGTGTCTGTCTACTCAAGCACTTGTGCACTTTTAATTAGGACTAGCAGCGCCTGCGGCTTTGCCCGCAGCCAGCAATGTTAAATTATTCGTAAACATAATGCCCAACTAACCCTGACCCTTTTTGAAGTGAAACTTCTTATGCGACTTCCAAAAATATTATCATTGAACGCGTTAGACGTTAAGCGTTAAATTTGTTAAGGTTATGAAAGCGCTCATGTGACGCCGTCACTGAGTGGGTGAGTGGGTGAGTGGGTGAGCGAGTGAGTGAGCGTGAGTGGAAGCGGTAGCGGTAGCGGAAGCGGAAGCGGGAGCGGGAGAGGGAGCGGGAGCGGGAGCGAGTGTGGGAGCGGTAGCGGAAGCGGGAGCGGGAGCGTGAGCCGGAGCGAGGGCGGGAGCGGAAGCGGCAGCAGTAGCGGAAGCGGAAGCGGGAGCGGGAGCGGGAGTGGGAGCGGGAGCGGGAGCGGGAGCAGGAGAGTGAGAGAGAGCGGGAGCGGGAGCAGGAGCGGAAGCGGGAGCGTGAGCGGGAGCGGGAGCGTGAGCAGGAGCTGGAGTGGGAGCGGGTGTGGGAGCGGGAGCGGGAGCGGGATCGCGAGCAGGAGCGGGAGTGAGTGTGTGAGTGTGTTACTGTGTGAGTGTGTGCCAAACTCACACACACTAAAACAAAACGAAACGAAGGTAGGAGATGAATTCGACATAGACTTTGATTCGGCATCAACGTCTATGGCGAATTCATCACCTACCTTCGTTTTGCCGATGATATAGTCATTATGGCAAAGTCGCTGGAGGAAATCAATACGATGCTCAGCGACTTCAGTAGCGTTTCCCAACAGGTAAGTTTTAAAATTAACTTGGAAAAGACGAAGATAATGTCTAATGTCCATGTTACACCCGTACCGGTAGTTGTTGGAAACGATACACTCGAAGTTGTCGACCACTTTGTATAACTAGGACAAACTATCCAGTTAGGTCAGTCCAACTTCAACAAAGAGATCACCCGAAGAAACCACGCGAAATCTTCTGCTTTTTATGCAGGGTGTGTTGCCAGTGATCACATATGGTACTGAGACGTGGTCCTGGACTGCTGGCCTGTTAGGGAAGCCAAAGTTACATAACGAGCTATAGAGAGAGCTATGCTCGGAGTTTCTTTCCACGACAGAATCCGTAATGAGGAGATTCGCCAAAGAACCAAGGTCTCCGACATAGTTCTAGAAGAATATGCAAGTTGAAGTGGCAGTGGGCAGGCCACATCGCTCGGAGAACCGATAACCGTTGGGAAAGAAAGGTTCTCCAGTGGCCTCCCACCAGGTGGGCAGATGACATTGTGCGCGTCGCATCTGTGACGCGCACCATCCACCGGTTATCTAACCGGTGGATGCAAATAGCTAATTGTCGTTCATTTGCGTAGACTAATAGTATAACATAACATTGTGTTTATTAAAGTCGTATAAATTCACACGAATAAACGTGTAATGATCGATAACAATTAGCTGACAACTCTGATTTCACATGAATAATAATATTAAATGGTATTTCAGGATTTTCTTGAAAATTAATCAAGATTTCTGAAAAGTAATTATAACAGTCTAAAGATATTTTTTTTATCTTCAATTTCATTATACATTGTATATACCTGCTTACAAAGAAACCCGCGATATTAAGGTTTAAACGTTTTTATACTCTCCTGAAAAGTTGGTGTTTTTGACTTGCACGTTTATTCGATGCGGCCATCGATGTGTTATGTTGCTTATTTCTAGCCTCTCTGCCCTATTTTGGTGGAAAAATATTCAGTGTACAGACTTTACGATCTCTACTGTTTAATTATAGTACTAGACAACCAGTAATCTCTAAGCGACAGCCCAAGCCGAGGCCGTGCCTCCCTGAGGTGCCCTTGAGCTCGTCGCTCCCCCTGCCTTTCTGGCTGGAGCGCTTTAAGCGCTCGCCCTCTTGTCCGGTGAAGCTGTAATGGCCATCTGCGGCCAACAGCGACTGTCATCCCAAAAAAATAAAATATTACATTAGTACACTTAAATTTACAAAATTCACTGAATATTATTTTTTTTAAGGTGTCACAACATGTTCTTTAAGTGAACTTATGGGTTAACTTATTACTATCTAACAAAAAAGGAAAAAGCTATTTTTTTTTAAAAAGTCGCATGATGTGCTAGCACCAACTAAGACTGGCACGAGCTGACACCGACTTCAATATATTTTCGTTATTTTATGCTTTTTAACCGGCTTCAAAAAGAAGGTTCTCTATTCGACGCGTATGTATGTAATATTAATAAAAATGTGTAATATTATAATAATATATGTTAGTCTATGTGGGCTTCTAAACAAATTTACCAAATTTTATGAGTGTATGTATGTATGTATGTATGTATATATGTATGTGTGTATGTAGGTTTGTCCGCGGATTTCTCAGAAACTACAGGTCCGATTTCAAAAATTATTTTTGCAATAGTTAGAGTATTTTTCAACTTAGGGTAGAGTACAAGTTTCATCAAAATCGGTCCAGTAGTTTAAGAGATATAAACTTTATGTTTTCAGTAAGTTACTGTATGTAACGTAGACGTTCAATTTGCGTGATAGTGCATGACTGCACTATCACGCAAATGACGCACTATCACAACGAGCTATGGAGAGCTATGCTCGGACTTTCTTTGCGCGACAGAATCCGGAATGAGGAGATTCGCCGAAGAACACTGACAGTCACCGACATAGCTCTTAAAATCTGCAAGTTGAAGTGGAAATGGGCATCGCTCGAAGAACTGATAACAGTAACAGGAAGGTTCTCGATTGACGACCACGAACTGGAAGACACAGCCACAAAATATAGCTATATTTTGTGACGCAGCGTAGGTAGGCCTCCCACTAGGTGGACAGACGACATTGTGTGCGTCGCAGGTAACCGGTGGACGCAAATAGCCAACTGTCGTTCATTGTGGCGTTTGAAGAGGGAGGCCTATGTTCAGCAGTGGACGTCTTCCGGCTGGTGATGATGATGATGATGAATTTCACCAGTCAGAGTGCTCTTCACACCGGAACACATCAATGTTTACACACTGCTGCTTGGCGGCAGAAAATCTGACACTGTCGTTGGTATGTTCTTGACCGGTTCCTTGCACAGGAAACCTACCACCTAGCCAGGCGCAGGATAGACTTATAACATGCCCATCTGATGCCTGGACCAGAGAGTCAGGTGATCGCACAGATTGTAGTGTATCACCTCATTTCATTCATAATATATCAACCTCCATTGTCATACCTCATCTTTTTTATGAATATTTGTATTTATTTTGAATTAAAAATTAAAAATTTAAATTTAGAGAAGGAGCTGTCAAGTGGCAGAGAGGAAAATAAAACGTCGGTCTGAAAACGGAGTCTGAAGTCGAGGGTCTGAAGTCTTGGATCGGAAGGCTTAGTCTGGAGCCTGGAGACGAGTGGAAAGCCTAAGGTCTACAGCCTAGAGTCGCAAGACCGGAGGCCGAGCTTAACCAGGCCTTGAGCCGGAATCGGCCATTATCTACGCCAGAGGCCACATATCTACGGGTGCTGCTGCTGTGGCGTGCTGACGCCCGCACCCCTTTTTCATCGGCCAGCCTGCTGGTTGAGTGTCGTGGCCGGTGCTAAACCTGCCGGCGTCCAACGGCCTGGCTGCGGTTGTGCCATCTGGCACGCCGCCAGGCTTCCCTGCGCCCAGGAATCTTTGCAAGCAAGTTACGTGATCTTACGCTAATAAGTGTCCGCGTTTCCGACCCGGTGAAACGAACTGCGTAACTATCTTTAGAGAACTGTAACGTTTTTATCTGTAATTATAGTTATATTGTAAGTCCTGAGTTCTCATTCTTTTATTGCTACTTCCCCTTAGTTACTTACCTATCTTAGTAGCGGTCTCCGGGTTCTCTCTACCCTACTCTAACCAACCGTTACGTGACAAGATATAGATTTAGATAGACTCAAAACTCAAACTCAATATTTTAAAAAAAATAAAAACCGACTTCAAAGTAAATTATCTAAAAAGCATAAAATAACGAAAATATTATTGAAGTTGGTGTTAGCGTACCTGCTGTGTATATTCTGCACCAACTTCAATAATATTTTCGTTATTTTATGCTTTTTAGATAATTTACTTTGAAGTCGGTTTTTATTTTTTTTAAAATAGTTTATTTAACACTTTTTAGTGACTTATTTTACCAAGATAGGTATCAGCACTATCACGCAACTCGAACGTCTACATTACAGTAACTTACTGAAAACATAAAAAGTTTATATCTCTTAAACTACTGGACCGATTTTGATGAAATTTGTACTCTACCCTAAGTTGAAAGATACTCTAACTATTGCAAAAAGAATTTTTGAAATCGGACTTGTAGTTTCTGAGAAATCCGCGGACAAACCTACATACATACATACATACATACATACATACATACATACATACATACATACATACACTCGTGAAATTTGGTAAATTCGTTTAGAAGCCCATATAGACTAACATATATGAATATTACGCATTTTTATTAATATTACATACATACGCGTCGAATACAGAACCTCCTTTTTTGAAGTCGGTTAAAAATAGTTTATTACAAATAAGCTTAACGCTAGCACTTTTGAAAGGTCAAGCTTTTTAAAAAAAGCTACCACCGGATCACAACGCGGCCTCAACTGAGAAGATCCGGCAAGGATTTTTTTTTTTTAGTTTCTGCGGCCGACCAGCTGCAAGGCTGCAACAACAGATTCGCGTGAACTGTAAGTTAGCGGCGACCAACCCCGACGTTTCGTCGGGGATCGCACACGCGACGTACATGCATTTACGTTATGTATGGAAATCTATAGGTAACTGTGGGTCATCGGCATATCATCGTTGTCAAACCAAAATCTGCTATCCGCATTTTTTGAGATTTTTCTTTTTGACCTTTTCGTATAGTTCACAGCACTATCTATCGTATAAGAAAACTGTTATGTGTCTATGAGCACTGTACGACGATCTACGGCCACTTTTTAAAATATGCTATGTGCCCCAGTAGATTTTTGTCAAATAAAATCTGCTATGTGATACACTATTTGACAACTATTAATTCATATAACATTTTATAAATACGAAAATGTTTTTACTCGTTAATTAAAAATAGAGTTTTTGCACATAGCAAATTTTGGTTTGACAACGACGATATATTATTGTGCTAACTAATGAGGAACAGCTATACAAAGTTTTTGCTCTCCGCTGGAACGTACCCACGGCCTTCGGATTCTCGTATATCAATCAATCAATCAAATCATTTATTATTGCAGAAAACACTGTTACAATGGTTAATAGGTAATGTGATATTTGTTTCAAGCGTTTCTACCCGTAAGGTATGCAAAATGTATTGTTATTTAACATTAATTAAATAGAATAGAACACTCTTTATTTACACACCAACATCGATATAATATTTAAACTAGATTTGGTGTCACGGTCCAGAAAGTGGTAGCGAGAAATAGCGCCCTTGTGTCGCTATTTCTTTACAAGCCACAGCCTGACAAAATATTTTTGCTGATAGGAGTGTCGCTACTGTCTATATGAAACTGTCAAACTACACGTCGTTGTCATAATAAACTCGTTAGTTCACGTTTCCGCCACCAGCACAGATAAGTTTGCAACCTCTGTGACCACATTTTAGATGTCATTTTGTTCGTGAATGTATATCTAGTTTATATATTATATCGATGCACACACACAAATGAAATAACTTAAATATATTACGTAATAAATAATATTTATTAAAATAAAATTATAACACTATTCATTAATTGTAGTAATAAATATTCATTAATTGCATTTAAAATTAAATATAGATTATTCATTTCATTATACGTGTCCATCATTCAAATTAATTAAAAACTATCATTTAGGTCCTAATCATTTAAATTGTAGTTAATTTTCTCTTATATAATCATATGTTCAAAGCGAGCGGTGTTTCGCTATTAAGGCTACTATGACGTATGAACGTTAAGGGGGTAACATGCGCCAATGACCTTGAGAATCTGACCGCTCCGGCCGAGAGTTGTCATCGTAGAGGGCGCTACCAGCAAATATGAATATTACATTTGAAAAATTATAGACTAAAATATGCAGATATGTCAAATGAAGTTTTGTTAATTTTGCCTATTCCGTTATAGAATGAAATTTCAATAAAATTATATCTATTGCAAATATACTTCTGAATATCACTTTTGAATGTTTTGTTGATTATGAATACGTAAAATAAATGACTGATGAATTATTTAAATGCATGATAAAAACCAATTTTAACTCAAAGCTTTTTGTCATTTCACGTGACACGAAAAGAACAAGACTGATGCAGTTTAAGAACGGTAACCCAATATTTAATATCTTGATTTATACCTTGGCGTGCCACCTAATTACAATCTGATAACAACAACTTACAGTGGTAACGTAGTTGACGTGTTGCGTCAGGATATGGATTATTGCATTTCATATTCCATACTTCATATCAAAGGTTCAGTTCGTCTATTATAGAATGGCCAATACCTGACTAGTAAGACTTATACATACTTCTATTCTATTATTGGTGGTTATTAGTTAGGTCCGGTTACAACCGGAACGCACTTCGACCCAGCTGAATACATTGTGCCTGCCATTCGGAATCCATATGAATTCGTACTACTTATAACTTACAGTAGTCATAGCGGATTTTTGTGTGTCTGAAGTTAGGGTTGGCGAACCATTGCGCAAGTACAGTTGTGAGTACTGAATACATAAACATAGCTACTGCGCAGCGTCTTGCAGCCAACTTCAGACACACAAAGATCCGCCGTGACTACTGTAAGCGTACTTGAAATGAAACTATGCACAAAGTTCTAAGGTTTCTGTTCTGCACGTCAAAACAAAAGCGTTTAACAGAGCCTTCAAAATATAGTTTTTTTTTTCTTAAAAAGTAGTTTTTTTTCTAGAAAAAGGGACCTTTTTAACATATTTCCTGAATTAGTTCCAAATTCTCTAACCAATAAACATCCATCTGCTAGTTAAGCTTTTTGATCCCTGGAAAAATGAACTGAAACCAAATTGATGATTGATTGAGATGTTCGAGTTTGATAAAGAGAGTGACTTAAGATGCTGCAATGCATGCCAGTGGCCCTGATGAGACACTAGCCGTATTATTAAAGAAGCGTGTAACTGTAGTGTTTCCTATTCTAATGCGTATATTCTCTTTAAGAGCGGCACAAGTACCCGAATCTTGGAAGCTTGCTAGCATCCAACCTTACTCAAGACCAGATACCCAACGTCGACCCAAGTCGTGCAAACCCAAAAATCATAAATTATTATTATTGCGACAATTAGTTCCGTGATAAGAATTATAGCACCCATCCATCTCCTCCCATTGGGTGTCCGTAAAAGGTGACTAAGGAAAAACAAGAAGACGAGCAGCAGCGTCTTTTTATTGGTTTACCTACCACCTATACGGTGATTCCCAACCGCCTACCAGGCGTGGGGATTATGGCAACCCCTCCCCTTCAAGGGAGAGAGGACCTTTGTTGAACAGTAGACGTTTCGGCTGCTGATGATGATGTTGATGAGTTCCGCGATCGACTCCATAATGGTCATCGAACTGAAACTATGATAAGATACTTAACTTTTTACATCATTAAGTACAGGTCGAAATGACCCAGACTCAAGACAAACAGATTATGTTCATGCACATGAATGTTTTTCCTGTGTGGGAATCGACCCCAAGACCTTAACGGCAGCGGCCAGGGTAGCAAACTACAAAATCAGCTGACCTGTGTTGTTATTCAATATACGTGGCTGCCAAAGGAATCCGTAGCACTGTTTGATTGAACGCACGAATTCAGTAATAGTCTTTTTTAGTGCAACGTCATATTATGAACGTAACGTAACTTCATCTTGAGTTCTGTACCTCTTGCGGGGTTTGAACTACGCGGAGCATTTGACATTGATTGTAATAAACAATCTGGTTTTAGACTAACTAATATATTATTATTAATATGTTAGTTACTCTAAAACCATATACGGTGGTATTTTTTCTCGTGTCTGCCAACAACACCATCAGTTTATTGTTACGCAACTTAGTTAAATAAAAAGGTATTACCTGATAGTAATCGAAGCACCCACCCATAGAAAAGTCTCTTCCTGTCCCTGTCATCCAAAACTAGTTTATAGCCTTCTGGTACAATAGTTTTTTTGCCAGCTACAGTGACCTTCTACTTATGTTACACAGCGGAAGAAATCTAAGATTAAAGTGGCGCCACCTAGATAGCACACAAGTACCCTTCCAACTTAACCATCCAGATGTCTCAAAAGACGAGCAACTGTCCAATGCAACTGTCCGTAGGTAAGCGTGTTGCTCACCACCAAGCCAACCCATGTACTCGACTCGTTGCTAAGTTGCAAAAACCAACATGATAGTAATAATAACACCGTTAATGTTTTGACAAAAAAAATCATAATGTAAAGGATATCATAATGTATGTCATTTTGTTGACCTACACAGTATAAAATACGATTTAAATTAGTAAGATCATATGACTCTGATACGCTTTAAAAGTTAGGCATAATACTCAGCAACAATACTTTCGCATACTCTATGATGAACCAAAAATATGGTATTACCATAAAAATATATTTAATTAAATATACATGTATAGATTTCATTTGAAATGATTTATAATGTTATAATTATACCATTTGTAACATATCTTAATTAAAAATATGTTCAAAATCATTTAAATTAATTACGTCTTGTCAAAAAAAAATCGAGCACGTCCACCCGCCGTAACAGTCCACGAAGGACTGATAGAAGGCGAACGCGGGGGCGCTGCAAGGGGAAATGCATAGCGTACGTGGTTTTTCTATAATTTCTTGTAAAACATGAATGAAATTAAGAAATGTAATCAATACAAATTGTAGAATAGATTATGTGCTTTTTAATAGTCCAAGTTTGACGTCTATCCGATGAACGGATGTTGAACGCTAACGCAATTCATATCCAACATAGTACATTTTTTAAATACATATTGCTTGAAAACGTTATACTTAATCCAATATCTAATCAATAAAACTATTTGCTGAAGATCTGAGGTATAAGTACATATAATTTTCATAGCTAATGCAATAGCGGATTGATCCATCGAACTCTTTAAACTAAGGCTATTTTTGCAATTTTACCGTTGTTACCCCCTTAAGCAATGATACCATAATATTACGTGAATGCGGTGGGCCATTGAAACTCACGACTTCTTAGCAATACAAACTAATTAGCACTTCTCATTCTGGCACAATTAGGTATTATAAAAAAAAATAGCTATTATTATTTTCTGTCAAAAGATCTTACCTACCTTACCAGATTACCTTTTCAGGATATATATACTTACTCTTGGCTAAAACAATGTAAAGCAATGATCATTTATATAAATAACCATTCAATTATACAATATTCTAATTTTCAACATGCCTAATAACGCGGGCAAGTAATAATAATAGAATACCATGTCTTTTTAACCAACTTCAAAAAAGGAGGAGGTTCTCAATTCGATTGTATATAAGTACGTTAGACTGCGTCAGTTTTTTTTTTTTTAGTAATGTTTCTTTATTAGTGCATCTAAAATGCTTCTTTATTCGACAAAAAAAACCTCCTAAAAGATGAGCTTGATAACTTGAAAATTGACCTGGCGCATAGAGAATTTAATTTCCTACAAGTTGGAAAATTTGAAAAAAAACATTAAATTTTCACCTTAAAATTAAAAATCTAAACTGATAGCGCATTCTCTGAAGCTACTTAGAAACTAAGAAATTATCAGTTTAGATTTTAAATTTTCAGTTCAAAATTTAAATGATAACTCTAACCTAATTTCTCAATATTAGGTCAATTTTGTAGTAACTTCCATTAAAGTTATGAGGCTGTTTATCGTATGCATAAATGTACAGTTCATAGAGATTTAGCTGCAAGAAAAAAAAATCGAAGAAGCCATCTACTTTTATTTTTAGAAATGTTTCAAACTGATCCGGTCGCAATTTTGCAAAAATTACACTATGAAGAAGAAGAAGAAGAAGAAAAACATTTATTCGTAGACAATACAAGAAAAACAAACAAAACTATGATTATAATAACTTATGAGTCGTGATACTTGAAAATAAAGAATTTATTATTGTTAGTATCAGTTATCTGGTTTCAGTGGTCTGGTGGTCGTCTTTGTGCGATTGTTACTAGCTTTCGGTGACAGGAAACATCGTGAGGAAACCTGCATGTCTGAGAAAGCCTAACTAGCTTTCAAATGACGTGTGTAGTCCGCCAACCCGCACTTGGCCAGCGTGGTGGACTATGGCCTAAGCCCCTTCATCTTGAAGGGAGGCCCGTGGTGCGATGTGCACCAGGATCCCCTCAGTGCCTTGCCTTGAGCCCGCCGCCGGGGGGGGGGGGGCATTGTAGCCCCCCGGGAACCAGTCACGGTGCTCACGGGGACGGGGGTCGCAACCCCGCCGCCATCCTCCTCGGAGTCGCCGCCGTACTCAATGGACGTTCAAAGGGCCCACACCCCGAACGTCCAGTGACTCCGAAGATTTTTCAGTCATCTAGTCTAACATGAATCATCGTCACCACCAGCCGGAAGACGGCTACTGCTGCTAAAGATAGTTCTCCCCTTGACATGGCCTTGGCCTTACATGAGTAAGCTATGAATAAGCCTGGTAAAAAATATTACAATACCTTTGGCCTGCAGCAGTGGCGTAGCTTGCCTTAGATGGGCCCTGTATTGAAATTTGTTGGGGGGTCCAAATGATTGTACGGCCTATGAGATTACGAGTATTTCTCAAAATAAATGTACATTTGTTCAAAAAAAAGTGTGCCTCGTATATATTCAAAAAGTTACACGTTTCTATTCAATTATGAAAACATAGTTGTAAAGTTAACATATTAAACTTTAAAATTACGATACGTAATTAGTATAATCTATCATCCAACTAATTATAAAACACTTTTTTAAAACCACGCAAATTTTATGCAATATTTTTGCATTTCATACAAAAATACATTGCAATCAAGAATATTCGATTAAATAAATTATGTTTCGCCATTGTGTAACAAGCCTTACATTTACTATTTAGTTACATCTTAGACTATTTCGTAACAATATTTCGTTACGTAGATTAATTTTCAGAAATACTCTTATGTGAGATCATGGATTTCACGAATTGTTGCTCACTCTTTTTGGGGGCCCCTGTAGGCCGGGGGCCCCGTATCATTGATACGGAGAATACGACGGTAGATACGCCCCTGGCCTACAGCCATTATCAAGATGACGGAAAACAGAACAATAAAAAATTGTAATCCCATTAATATTGTTACGACCGCGACCTATGTGTTAATTACTCAGTTAATTAATACATAATTGCAATGATGACAATGATGTTTATCGGCATTTTAATATCCACCCGCACGTAACAATATAATCGACATGGAACGGATTTGCTAGTGAGTTTGCTACATTGAAACTGAAAATACAGGGACAATAAGGGACTACGTAACGATTTTTTTTTTATAAGATTTCAAATAATGTCCGTTACAACATTACAGAAACCATTTAATTTTACTTATATGGAAAATGACAAATGATTAACTTATTAATTTTCGAGCATGTACAATACAATACAATACAAAATATATTCTTTATTGTACACCAAAAGAAAAGATACAGTTTAAAAGATAAGAAGATTACAGTGTGATAATTTAAGGCGGTCTTATCGCTAAAACGATCTCTTCCAGACAACCTTGGGGTACAGGACAGTATGTTGAAGGGCAGGTGTAATTACAAGTTTAGATAGGTATATATATATAAATAACAATATAGATAGATAGACAATTCTTTATTGCGCACAAACAAACAGATACAAAAAGAATAAGACACAAATTAATAAAAAATGCAACAATGGGCGGCCTTATCGCTAAAAGTGATCTCTTCCAGGCAACCTTTGGATGGAGAGGAAAATAAAGAAGTAATATAATAACATGAAATGTATATTATAATAGATAAATTAACAAATAATGAAATCTATGATGTAGCTCTATGACTTTATATAAGTACTATTACATACTCTAAATTAGAGAAAGAATAGACTTACGGAAGAGAAAGATAGTAAGAGGTAACCTGTGTTTTAAATGATTCCAGATTCTGAGCTCGTCTTATATTCTGTGGCAAGGAATTCCACAGACGGCCAGCTTGAACAATAAACGATTTCGTGTAGGCATGAGACGTATGAGAAGGTGTAACTAGTCGCAATTCGGAGGAAGTCCGAAGGGCGTGATGTTGGGAAGTAAAAAACATAAAACGGTCTTATAAATAAAGTGGAAAATGAATATATGCGGAATAATATTTATTTTTCAAATTATATTGCTAATTTTCTAAAATAATAATATTTAATTGCCTATTAATTGATTGCCTATGTACTGTTTTTGTGCATAAAGAATAAATAAATAGATAATTTTTCCACAATAATGTAATTTATTGCTTTTAAATTAAAATAGGCTTTATTATTATACCAATAATGTTGTTATACTTACTAATTTTATTTAAAAAAAAGTTTTGGATATTTTTTTTGGAAATTCATGAAAAAGCCGATGAAAAATTTCAACACTAGGATGTTCAGAATCATGTACTGGATCCCTGGTATCGGTTTTCGGTACGATGTCCCTTATAATAATAATAATATAATAATATTATTATTATAAGGGACACCGTTAAATTATGATTATAATATATTTTCAGTTTAACGATGATTCGATATGACAGAATCAGAATATGTCTAGGAATATGAATATATATATGTCTTATGGCCAGCCGTTTAGGAGGAGTTCAGTGACTTACACACGTACAGTAGAATTATATATATAAAGAAGATTATTAAAGTGAAAATAAAATATTAAAATATGATGTCAATTATCAAACCCAGATTATTAATGATTTCTGAAATATAATTTTAATTTTAATATTAAAAAAAATATAATTTATACATATTGACACATCCATTTAATAAATACAACTATTATATACTCGTACAATATTATTATACTTGACTAACGTATATTTAAATAAAATAACTCAAATTCCTATAATAATAATAAATTAATGAATAAAATAAATGTACCCAAACCGAATTTATTTATAATAATTAACTTTTACAACTAAGCCCTCTTCCTCCCATCTTTGCCGTGCCCGACAGGGTCCATATTGTACTATCTTTCATTTTTTACCACCTTTGTAACATTTGGAGAGCAAATAAACGATTATGATTATGAATAAAATAGTTTTTTAAAAAATTGAACCGACTTCAATATCACTGAAAAGTATAAAATAATTTAAATATTATTGAAGTTGGTGTTAGCTTACCGGCTGTGTATATTTGGCACCAACTTCAATAATATTTAAATTATTTTATACTTTTCAGTGATATTGAAGTCGGATAATTGAACCGACTTCAATATCACTGAAAAGTATTTTTATAAAAATTTTATTTTAAACTTTTTAGTGATATTTTCATATATAAAGATTGAACCATCGAAAACCGTAAAATTATCTAGGTAGGTTATGATCACATTATCGTCTACATAGTTTTACATAATTCATGTTTCTTCAGAAAAAAATATCCGGTCGTAATGAAATTTGCATGGAATCATCATAGTAGTAGTCTCTCTCGAATAAAAAAATAATCATCGAAATCGGTTCATAATTGTCAGAGCAATGTAATGGAGAACATCAGTTTTATGGTTTTTACCAGATAAATTCCTCCACATCGTTCATGGTCCTCCAGGAAGTTCTTATCCGGTTGTAATAAAATTCATACAGATTCAATACAGTGGTTTCTTCTTTCGAATAAAAATAGAAACATTGAAATTGGTAAATATTTGCCAGAGTTATGACCATTTTTGTCCTTAAAAGGCGACATAAAGTCATCTATATAGGCTTTCCTGCAGCTATCCTGCGCAGTCAGCATTCTTGTTTTTTCAGGAACAACTTATTACTAAGCAATAATTTTTTTATGGGACCCAATCAATGGATTGAAGAATGGATGGAAGAAAGATTTTTTCAAATCGGTTCATAATTGCCAGAGTTATGCGCGAACATACATAAAAAAATAAAAAAATATATATACAGACGAATTGACTCCTCCTTTTTTGAAGTCGGTTAAAAAAGCCTTTTAGTCAATGCTACTTCACAGGGGGCGGTTAGAAAAATTCTTCGCCGAAAAAGATGACTAGTCAACTACACACATCAAAAGTGTCTAGGGATCAACATATATTTTTGCAATAACTTTTCTCCTGATTGATATTAATTAAAATTTTCTTTAAGGATTCATCAAATAAAGTGTTTTCGTTTGTCACAGTAACGATAAACCAAGTCACCTTTGCATTAATAAAGAAATTTGCCATTTTCCTAATAAAGGGATTTTTGACATTTGAACCACTAACACAAAAGTTCGAAAAAAAGACTGAAATAACAGTTTTCTTTAAAATTTTATTGGGTAACTTAAACAATTAATAATCCGTGTTTCTACCGCGAACACTAACAACACAAGAACATCGGTTTGGCATACTCAAAATGAGTTCATCCAAATCACGCTGTGGAATGGCCGCCCATGTTCGTTGCAACAACAAAAAAAGGTCTTCTTGCGACTGGATACCCTCCATATTCGGCAGAGCTCTTCTCTGTAGCATATCCCATGCATGCTCAATCGGGTTCAAGTCTGGCGACTGAGCAGGCCAGGGCAGGACATTGATGTTAGCTGCGGCGAGAGTCTGTCTTACAACTCTTGCGGTGTGCGGTCGTGCATTATCATGCATTAACTGAAATAAGGGACCGATTTGCACTTGTAGAGGAACGATGACGTCTGATACAATCGTCTCAGCATAAATTTGAGCGTTGAGGTTGCCTCTGATCCAAATCAACTCAGTTCTTCCGCCGATCCAAATACCCGCCCATACCATGATGGTTCCACCACTATAAGGATGGACTTCCTGGCAGGATTTTAATCGCTGTTGGCGTCCAGGGGTTCTCCAGTGTCGTATACGTCTTGTATCCGGTCTCATACCAAAACGAGACTCATCAGAAAAGCACACGAAACGCCATTGTTCTTCTGCCCAATTTCTGTGTTCAAGAGCCCATTGATATCGAATCCTACGATTGTGCATTGCTATAGCTGGTACCCGTAGCGGTCTTCGGGAATGAAGGTTCACTTCATGCAAGCGGTTTCTGACTGTTTGGTCGCTAATTAAGTTCCCTGAAGAGTGATGAAGCCTCACGGCTAACATCATGGCAGTTATTGTTGGAGCTCTTCGAGTTAAGATTTGAATATATCGGTCTTGTCTCCGTGTGGTGCAGCGATACCGTCCTCCATGGCGCTCAGCCACGGTACCAGTGCTTCGGTAACGTGTCCAAAGTCGACTGATAACACTCTGACTTGTATTCAGAGCTAAAGCCACAGTACGTTGCCGGGAACCAGCTTCTATCATTCCCACGGCTCTGAGCATTTCTTCCCTGCTTAAATGACGTCGCCGCTCCATAATAACGTTGGTTTTAATCAGTAGTAGGGAAACAGTAGCACTAATAATGTCTTCAATGCGTTGTATGTTTTTATAGGGAAAATATTGACAGCTGATTTTCATCTTTTACTCGAATTTGATTCACAGTTCCTGATTCAAATTATGAAATGCACCAAAAAGGATCCATATAAATTTATAAAATCATAAATTTATTACAAAGCCACATCTCAATCTCAAGAAATCCGCTTAAAAATGCTTGATCCCTAGACACTTTTGATGTGTGTACATAGCTAACATAATCTGCAAGTTGAAGTGATAACGGGCAGGCCATATAGCTCGAAGGACCGATGGGGAAGAAAGGTTCTCGAGTGGCGACCACGAACCGGAAGATGCAGCGTAGGCAGGCCTCCCACTAGGTGGACAGACGACATGGTGCGCGTCGCAGGCAACCGGTGGATGCAAATAGTGGCATTTGACCCCTTCAAATGGTATGGGCCAGAATAAGTCCACTGCTGAACATAGGTTTGGCAGTGGACTTCTTCCACCAAGTGTCTGTGTATTATTTATCTATTTAAGTATGTATTTACAAAAAAAAAAAAATGTATATAAGTATTAGTATCAGTTGTCTGGTTTCCATAGTACAGGCTCTGCCTAGTTTGGGATCAGATGACCGTGTGTGGATTGTCCCAAGATATTATTATTATTATTATTTGATACAACTGACACTGCTAAGGCACCCAACACAGAATACATTGTAGCACTACGTATCCATAGGTAGGGTACTTCAAAATTATCGTCATAAATTTGGATATAAAAACGGATTAATATAATTGTAAGCATAAACTAACTAAGCAAAATAAACAATACATACTATAAGAATATTGTATAAAGATAAAGGTAAATACTGCAAGGTGTAAATATTAAAAAACCTGCATCGTAACGCCATCTATGCACATAAATTTTCAAATAAAATGTTCCTGCTATAAAAACCAAATATGTAGAATGGTTTTAGTTCTAGAACAAATTACAAGATGGCGCTGTGTACACTTAAATTACAGTAAGGTTAATACATTTAACTGATTCAATAAAATTTCTACAAAATCATTCAATTTTGTGTTTATCAAAACATTTGAGCTTATTTTATGAATAAGTTGGGAGTTTAAGTATACGGTGGACCCCCGGTCCATCCGGCCCCTGTCTAATCCAGTGCCCCCTGTTAATCCGACATGCCTATTACTGTACGAGTTATGATTTGTAGTTCACATTATAAACATACCATTTTGATCTGTAATTTGCCGGATTAGGTACCAGCCCTTGTTTATGTCCCACTGTTGGGCACGGGCCTCCCCTCAAGATGAGGGGGTTTAGGCCATAGTCCACCACGCTGGCCAAGTGCGGGTTGGCGGACTTCACACGACACTCGTAAGTTAGTTAGGCTTTCTCAGACATGCAAGTTTCCTCACGATGTTTTCCTTCACCGAAAGCTAGTAACAATCGCACAAAGACGATTCGCACATGATTCATTAAATAAATCAGAGGTGCGAGAGCCGGGGTTCGAACCTGCGCACCTTGTTTCCAAGGCAAGCGTTCGCCAACTGAACTGTTATCGGATTACGAGGTACAAAAACAATAAACTATTTAAAAAAAAATAAAAACCGACTTCAAAGTAAATTATCTAAAAAAAGCATAAAATAACGAAAATATATTGAAGTCGGTGCTAGCACATCATGTTAACTAACACTAGCACCAGCTGACACCGACTTCAATATATTTTCGTTATTTTATGCTTTTTAGATAATTTACTTTGAAGTCGGTTTTTATTTTTTTTTAAATAGTTTATTTAACACTTTTTAGTGACTTATTTTACCAAAATAGGTATCAGCACTATCACGCAACTCGAACGTCTACGTTAGAGTAACTTACTGAAAACATAAAAAGTTTATATCTCTTAAACTACTTGACCGATTTTGATGAAACTTGTTCTCTACCCTAAGTTGAAAAATACTCTAACTATTGCAAAAAGAATTTTCAAAATCGGACTTGTAGTTTCTGAGAAATCCGTGGACAAACCTACATACATACATACATACATACCTACATACATACATACATACATACATACATACACTCATAAAATTTGGTAAATTTGTTTAGAAGCCCACCTAGACTAACATATATTAATATTACGCATTTTTATCAATATTACATACATACGCATCGAATAGAGAACCTTCTTTTTGAAGCCGGTTAAAAAATCCAGACTATGGGGTGAGTCTTGACCAGTTTTTTTTATTAACATCTCGAATGCTTGCTTAATTTTTGTGGGAAAAGAACATAGGTACCTATTGATGTTTATTGTATGCATTTAATAAAATATTCCACATATAGGTATATGAAAACAATGGTTATATAAAAAAAATATGCTAATATGATACGAATCTCAGTTTCAAATCTCCGCAGTAGTTATGTAGACGGTACGGACTAGTTAGCTCAGTGTACCTAGTTAAAGGTAGATAAACATCCTAAACAATCAATTTACTTTGTCTGTTATTTTTATAGTTTATAATATTTGAAATAAGGTAAGTATCTAGGTATTAATCGATCAATCAATTATATTTTTAACCGGCTTCAAAAAGAAGGTTTTCTATTCGACGCGTATGTATGTAATATTAATAAATATGCGTAATATTCTCATAAATTAGTATATGTGGGCTTCTTAACAAATTTACCAAATTTTACGAGTGTATGTTTGTATGTAGGTTTGTCCGCGGATTGCTCAGAAACTACATGTCCAATTTCGAAAATTCTTTTTGCAATAGTTAAAGTATTTTTCAACTTAGGTAAGAGTAAAAGTTTCTTCAAAATCGGTCAAGTAGTTTAAGAGATATAGACTTTTTATGTTTTCAGTAAGTTACTGTAACGTAGACGTTCGAGGTGCGTGACAGTGCCGATACCTATTTTTAACCGACTTCAAAAAAGGAGGTTCTGTATTCGACGCGTATGTATGTAATATTAACAGAAATGCGTAATATTCATATATGTTAGTCTATGTGGGCTTCTAAACAAATTTACCAAATTTCACGAGTGTATGTATGTATGTATGTATGTATGTATGTATGTATGTATGTATGTATGTATGTATGTATGTATGTAGGATTGTCCACGGATTTCTCAGAAACTACAAGTCCGATTTCAAAAATTCTTTTTGCAATAGTCAGAGTATTTTTCAACTTAGGGTAGAGTACAAGTTTCATCAAAATCGGTCCAGTAGTTTAAGAGATATAAACTTTTTATGTTTTCAGTAAGTTACTGTAATGTAGACGTTCGAGTTGCGTGATAGTGCTGATACCTATCTTGGTAAAATAAGTCACTAAAAAGTGTTAAATAAACTATTTAAAAAAAAATAAAAACCGACTTCAAAGTAAATTATCTAAAAAGCATAAAATAACGAAAATATTATTGAAGTTGGTGTTAGCGTACCTGCTGTTTATATTCTGCACCAACTTCAATAATATTTTCGTTATTTTATGCTTTTTAGATTATTTACTTTGAAGTCGGTTTTTATTTTTTTTAAAATAGTTTATGGTAAAATAAGTCACTAAAAAGTGTTAAATAAACTGTTAAAAAAACCGACTTCGAAGTAAATTATCTAAAAAGCAGAAAATAACGAAAATAATATATTGAAGTCGGTGTCAGCTGGTGCTAGTGTTAGTTAACATGATGTGCTAGTACCGACTTCAATATATTTTCGTTATTTTTTTTTCTAGATAATTTACTTTGAAAACGGTTTTAATTTTTTTTTCAAATATTTTATATAGAAAAGATATTATGCCATTAGCGCACGAAAAATCATCATCCACATCATCAGCAACGGAAAGGACAAAGGCCTCCCCCTTAAAAGGCTTAATACAGCGTCTTTATTTTGAATTTATCTTCCACTTATACTACGATCACCAAGCCGCCTGTGAACCGTGGGGAGTATGGCAACCCCTCCCTTCTAAGGGGGAGGCCTTTGGTCAGCAATGGACGTCTATCGGATGGTAATGATGATGAATGATGATTCGTCATTAAAGGGAAACGTCACGTTCGTTACATTTTACCGACGCGGGACTTACTGATAGTTCACCCAATTGGGTGAATTTCGTGTCTTCACTTTATATATTAACTTATAAAATATCGTTAACGACTGCCTAGTAATTTACAAGTACTTAAGTAACTATTTAAATTCATGTTTTGGATACCTGAGATATGGTAATCGCAAGAATTCTTTCACAGACAGATTGCTACAAAAATGCAGCCGCTCACTAAATATACTACTAGTATATTAATCAATAGACGATTCTCCACCAAAGCCAGAATGGAGGAGCTAAGGGATGTCTTGAAGCCTCCAGTCAATAAATGGACCGGTGTACTAGACGACGTTGAAAGAAGAGTGAACTATTTCGACTCTTTTGATGTGTCCCGTTACATCGTTACTGATAAATTGATTGCTACAAAAATACGACCGATCACTAAATATACTACTAGTATGTTAATCAAGAGACGATTCTCCACCAATGTCAGGATGGAGGTCAATAAATGGACCGGTGTACTAGACGACGTTGAAAGAAGAGTGAACTATTTAGACTCTTTTGATGTGTCCCGTTACATCGTTACTGATAAATTGATTGCCACAAAAATGCGGCCGATCACTAAATATACTACTAATATATTAATCACGAGACGATTCTCCACCAATGTCAGGATGGAGGAGCTAAGGGATGTCTTGAAGCCCCCAGTCAATAAATGGACCGGTGTACTAGACGACGTTGAAAGAAGAGTGAACTATTTAGACTCTTTTGATGTGTCCCGTTACATCGTTACTGATAATTTGATTGCTACACAATTGCGGCCGATCACTAAATATACTACTAGTATATTAATCAAGAGACGATTCTCCACCAATGTCAGAATGGAGGAGCTAAGGGATGTCTTGAAGCCCCCAGTCAATAAATGGACCGGTGTACTAGACGACGTTGAAAGAAGAGTGAACTATTTCGACTCTTTTGATGTGTCCCGTTACATCGTTTCCGATAATTTTGTTAAACTAGCGGATTTGATTATCGATTATGTAAGTATTACATAGGCCTTACCATGAACTCGCCTCTTACGAAGAGCAACGGGAGGAGATCGGAGGGTGCTATTCATACCCGGACACCCTAACAACCTCTTATAACAGGGCAGTTTAACACGAAAAGTGACCTGTCTTACAAAGGACAATGCCCATCTGTGCCACAGAAATGCCCAGATAAAGTATATTACAAGATTGCTCTAATAAATAAGACGTTCTGTTGACATTGCAGTAGATACACTGGGTGTCTAACCAAATAGTTTTCACATACATATTGACACTTTACAATGGAGACAGACTAGATAATTCCAAATAACTGACATGTTTATCTGATAACATACAGATAAGTATATAAAAGAACACTGATCTGGCTTAGCTTATGTGTTGATCATGAAGTTCCTAGTGAAAAATTAATAGCAATGTTTGATTTCTGTAAACGATAAAATGTATAAAAAACCAGTAGGAGGTTATCATATTTAATGTCCAATATCTTTTGAACCGGTGCTTTATATGACATTAAATCTAGATATCATATAAATACTGTTAAAAAGTTATCATATTACATAGAGCTGCAATTTGGGCATTGCATGGTATTACTGACTTTCAGCTCCATACTAATATGGGCATGGTCCTTTGTACCATGAGTGCACTAATAATATTGACACTGAGCCACTCAACTATTTGAGTGACGGGATAGCTGGGTGGTCTGCTAATTAGTCATCGTAAATATACAGGTCACTTGTTAAACTGCCCTGTTATAAGAGGTTCGTGTTGTTAGGCTACCCGGGTAAGAATTGCTATTCTGACATCTCGCGTGACATCTTCGTAAGAGGCGACTAAGAGGCTGGGGTTCGAACCCGCGCCCCCAAGAACTCGTATTAATTTGATCCCAACCTATTTACCGACACTGCTATAAGTCTTATGATAACAGTTGCAAAATATTGATCTACTATCTTAGTGTCATTTCTTAAGTAAACCGAACAGAGAAAAGTTGCAAATCACGCCGCATGAGGGTGCTACTAGTAGCTTTTTCCATTTCTTCTAAGATACCATACCATGTACCTCACTTCCGCTAGACACCCAAAACGTTAGCAACTAAACCTCATGATCCTGATAGTTTCACCAACATCAGTGCTTTTTAGGCTGGAACACAGCAATGATTAGTGTTTACACACGAATATTTGACACTGCGGTGGTACCTACCTAGATAATTCCTAGCAGAAATGACCTACTATTATGTAAATCATCAAATCTTATATAACAAGATAAGTAAGGTTATTTTAAAGATAGCACTAATTTAGTTAATACAATTTACAGAATACTTCTTCATCTTCTTCTAAGAGTAAAATATGCAATTTAGTTTATGGAGATACAAAATATATCCAACCCTGGAGTTTGGCTGTGCTTCTTCTATCTAAATCATTGAATAAACCTTATGATGAACCCACTGCGAAAAATATAATTAATGTCGTCGAAGCCACGGAAGCTTTTAAAATTAGATACAGAATACATAGTTCAATACCAAATAAGGTACAACTACAGGATACGAAAAACTACGAATCAAATTTGAATAGAAAACTCACTTTACTACTCGGCGGACATTTTTTTGCACAAGCAAATGCCAGAATCGCTAAGATAAGGAATCCCGAAGTAGCTGAGATAATATTTGAATCTGTTAGAGACTCAACAGCTAATGTATTTGTAGGTGATAGAGATAAAGATGGCACACTACTGCCTGGGAAACCAAACGCTAGTGAAAACGATCAGAAGTTAGTTACATTCGACCTTTCAGTGCCTTTAGATAAAGTATTAGGTGTCGCCAAACGTGAATGGGTTTTCAGAACTATGCTCAATACTGTGGGTCCATTTGCTAGTAGCTGTAAAGCAGCTATGGTGTTATCTGGTCAAGGAAAATACATGCAAAATCTGGCTTACTACTTTGGCTGTCACCTTGGCCTGGCTTGGATTATTTCAGTTGAAATTGAACAGATTCACACAGACATATTTAGTGCCACTAGTGCACCAGTACTTTTTGCTTTGAACAGCAATCCGGAGCTATACAAAATAGTGGAGGAAGCAAAAAATTATTCGAAAGAAGTTGATTTTCAGGATCTAAGGGCAGGAGTATTGGCTACTGATGCCGTTGAAAGATCGAAGGAGTTGTATATAGAGCATGTAAATAAGGCTACTGAGTTGATTGATAAGATTGGTCGCAACGAAAATGTTGATGTTATGAAGAGATTAATTGAAAAATGAAAAATAATCTTAATTTTTATAGGGTGAAAGATTATGTAAATAATGATAATGATAAATAAAGTTACTAAAGAAAATAAAGATTAAATATAATGAAATAGAGAAATAAAGGCTATTTAATTTGATTTAAATTTTATTTTTATGTAAACTAGTAAATACCTTCGGGCGAGAGTGAGCCCAAAATTCGTTACAGGGACACTAAAATTCAGCTTCAGGATTCAGAGAGACACTAAATAATAGTCCCGCACTTAGCGGTTTCCAAGAAGTTTTCTTCCTCGTACCCTGAAATTGTGGAATGATTTGCCTACCGAGGTTTTCCCGAATAATTACATCATGGGGTTAGCAAATTTCTGCGGGGTCGGCAACGCGCTAGTGATCCTACTGGCGTTGCTAGCGTCCATAGGCTGCGGTAACTGCTTAGGTACCATCAGGCGGGACTCAACCTTGTTTGACACCTTGGTGATAAAAAAATAAGAACTAAAGTCACCGACATAGCTCTCAGAACCTGCAAGTTGAAGTTGCAATGGGCAGGCCACATCACTCGAAGAACTGATAACCGATGTAAAAGAAAGGTTCTCGAGTTTCGACCACGAACCGGAAGACGCAGCGCAGGCAGGCCACCCACTAGGTGGACAGACGACACTGTGCGCGTCGCAGGTAACCTGTGGATGCAAATAGCCAATTGTCGTCTATAGTGGCGTTCCACGGGGGAGGCCTATGTTCAGCAGTGGACGTCTTCCGGCTGGTGATGATGCTGGTGATGATGATGATGATACAAAGACACACCTTACAATGTCCTAGACACTGATGCCCCGAGCACGGAAAAAAGATGCTATTTATTTGTTGACATTGAAATAAAAAAAACCGTGCGTTGTATCTTTGTTTGTGCCCATGTAATAACGTTCTATGCTAACGAGGGTGACTTAAAAAAAATATAGGTATGGTGATTTTATAATGATTTCTGATATTTACGCGAATATTATACATTACATATGGGCTGGTGCTGCTAAATGTCATCTTGCAGCTTTGGACTCAGTGGAGAGGCGTGCTAAGAGGCTTATTGGTGACGCAGAGTTAGTAGCGGCCAATTTACAAAGCCTAGAGCACAGGCGCAGAGTAGCCAGCCTCTCAGTATTCTACAGGATGCATTTTGGAGAGTGTGCACAGGAATTGCACGACTTGATTCCACCATCTGCCTTTCATCATCGGACGACGAGACGCACGGCACGTACACACCCTTATGTGGTGAAAGTGCCTTCAGTCCGGACTAAGCGGTTTGCTTCTTCATTTATAATAAGGACAGCTAAGGACTGGAACAGTTTGCCTGCGTCGGTTTTCCCGCCCGATTATAATGTGGGTGTCTTTAAGACTAGAGTGAATAGGCTTTTAATAAGCTAGTGTGTTTTGCCATCCTCGATTGCGTCGCCGCTTTCCATCAGGTGGGACTGCAGTCAAGCACTATCTTATAAGTGTTAAAATAAACTATTAAAAAAAAATATCCGACTTCAAAGTAAAAAAAAAAATATATATACCTACAGACGAATTGAGAACCTCCTCCTTTTTTGAAGTCGGTTAAAAATTATCTAAAAACATCAATGTTTACACACTGCTGCTTGGCGGCAGAAAATCTGACACTGTCGTTGGTATGTTCTTGACCGGTTCCTTGCACAGGAAACCTGACACCTACCTAGCCAGGCGCAGGATAGACTTATAACATGCCCATCTGATGCCTGGACCTCAAAAACTCAAACTCAAAAATAGTTTATTTCAAATAGGCTTAACACTTTTGAAAGGTCTAGTTTTTTTTAAAATAAACTATTTAAAAAAAAATAAAAACCGACTTCAAAGTAAATTATCTAAAAAGCATAAAATAACGAAAATAAATTGAAGTGTGTGCTAGCACATCAATTTAACACCAGCTGACACCGACTTCAATATATTTTCGTTATTTTATGCTTTTTAGATAATTTTTTACTTTGAAGTCGGTTTATATATTTTTTTAAATAGTTTATTTAACACTTTTTAGTGACTTTTTTTTTAACAATATAGGTATCGGCACTGTCACGCAACTCGAACGTCTACGTTACAGTCAGTTACTGAAAACATAAAAAGTTTATATCTCTTAAACTACTCGACCGATTTTGATGAAACTTGTACTCTACCCTAAGTTGAAACATACTCTAACTATTGCAAAAAGAATTTTTAAATCGGACTTGCAGTTTCTGAGAAATCCGCTAACAAACCTACATACATACATACACTCATAAAATTTGGTAAATTTGTTTAGAAGCCCACATAGACTAACATATAATAATATTACGCATTTTTATTAATATTACATACATACGCGTCGAATAGAGAACCTTCTTTTTGAAGCCGGTTAAAAAAAATTTGAAATGAAACTAATTTTACGGATTATATCGCGGTTTATTTTTTATTTTTATTACCCGACGTTTCGAATACTATACAGCATTCATGGTCACGGGCGGACTGAGGTGGTAGCTGTCCATGTGTCATAGTTGTCTTAGGGTACCCTCAGGTCTTCTAATTATTATTATTAGTCCGATCTACGCAGAAAGAGTTTATAGTATCTTGAGGTCTTGCAGTGGAATGCTTGTCTTGGGATTTGACTATATTTATCACGGGATCCCAAGCTGTTGGTGATATAATCCGTAAAATTAGTTTCATTTCAATGGTGATTTTAGTTTTTTTTGCTAGATATTTTTCTGCCGCACTTACGAACGTCATTAATAATAATATGTTCGTGTTCAATATAATAATATGTTTAGAATGCTGTTGGGACTGCCAAGATACTGTAGCGCATCAGGTATGTTTGCCGAAGCACGCACGGATGGCTTTCATGCCATCCTTAGAAAAACGGCTGCTTCGATGCTGCACCGTGTCCGAACCTGTTCCAACAGTATTCTGGTTTGGGCAGACAGGTTCGACTGTCCTCTGTTGAGACATTGGGTCTCCCTCCATGTCTAGTTACTTGTTCCATTGTATATTACCTACTAACATAGATTTTAAGTGTATACTAACAAATGATGAATCTTGGTAATTTGAAATAAATTGTTTATTATTAATAATCATTTACGAGGTTCCTTGTGCAAGGAACCGTCCAGGTAGGTACCACCGCAGTGTCAGATATTCTGCCGCCAAGCAGCAGTGTGTAAGCATTGCTGTGTTCCGGTGTGAAGGGCACTGTAGCTGGTGAAATTACTAGACACAAAACACTTAATATCTAATGTATTATGAGGCACTGGGTACATTCACATGTGCATGTACCCGGTGTGTCAAAAAGCTCGGGCAGGTATTTAAACTAAAATTATTTAATAAGGAAATTCTGCTAACCCATTATAGACCTTGCTGCCTGAAATAAGCGTATTTTTTAAGGGTTGGCAACTTATCCTCATTCTATGAAGGTGCTCATTTGGTTCCAATGAGCACCTTCATAAAATGAGGATAAGTACAACTGATACTTGCAGATTTTGTAAAGGTGAAAAAGAGTCAATGCGACACATATTGTGTGGCTGCGACGCTCTTGCGAGACGTAGGTGGGATCATCTGGGAGTAGCTTATCCTACACCAGATGATTATGTAAAGCTCCAAGCTGGCGCAATCGTTGCGTACCTGAGGGAATTCTTCGACACGTCAGCAACAGAGTAAGGGCTAGGGCATGCACAATAGATCCAACTGGGTCGAAGTGCGTTCCGGGGATACCGGGCCCAAATTTATAGCCACCAAGAATAGAATAGAAGGGCTAGGGCATGCACAATGGATCCAACTGAGTCGAAGTGCGTTCCGGTGGTTACCGGGCCCGACTCATAGGCCCGTATTAATAAACTGATCTCAGGTAGACACAACTACTATATCACATGATACGCACTTGAGATGGGGACAGCATCTTAATATCGTCGCTTATTAATAAACGAATATCAACAGCATCTCAAATGAGTATTGTTTTAGGTGCAGCAACTTACGGTTAGCTATTTGAAAGCCTGATCTGAGTATTCTGAGAGGCGTTTCGTCACACGGAATAAACGATATTGTAACATATTACTAGTTTTTGATAGTTACCGCTAGGGGCGTTGGTGTGAAATGTATGGAGAAAAGCGGGAAAATTGACAGTTTGATCCACAGAGTATAATTATTGTTTTATCGAGTTCGTTAACTATAAAGCCCGTACTAGACACCCTGTTCTATTTACGTTCTTTTTTCTAGTAGCAGTTATGAGTTAGAGGATAATTTTGTGCAAAGCTGTGATGCTGATGTATTTTGAATTTCCATTCAATATACTTTATCTTTGTTAACCTCCAAAAAATCACTAAAATATTTTTTATCTTTAATTAAAATCGTTATTAAATTTATATTCGAGGAGTCTCTGATAGGTATACCTACATTTCGATATTGTAATATCCGAAAAATATCATCATTATAGCCTAGTTTTTGTAATTAATAATTAATTTCATAACCTAACCTAAAAATATATTTATATTGTCTGAGCACACCTACCGCATTTAACGTAAATACACTCACTTAAGTCACAAACTGACTGCACTCAGCTCACAGCAACTTAATACAATGATTGAGTGCACACTCAAGTGTCAAGTTCTGTTTATTAATCAACAGTAACTCAGCTGAGGCCAGCATCTTAAACCTTGACTCAATATTCATTTATTAATTAAGTCAGCAACTTAAGTTCGTACTCAAGTGCCAAATCTCAGCTGAGATTAGTTTATTAATACGGGCCTAAGTCACCAACAATATAATAGAATAGAAGGATTGGCAACGCGCTAGTGATTCTTCTGGTGATGATAGCGTCTATAGGCTGCGGTGACTGCTTACCATCAGGCTCATCAGTGGACGTCTTCCGGCTGATAATGATGAAAGCAAGCACACTAGCTTATTAAAAGCCTATTCACTCCAGCCTTGCGGGATTGTTCCAGGACATTTTATATTATCACATTTGCGCCCCAGCAGCAAGGTTTTTTTTTTTTTGTGGCTGAGGCGGATACCTTGAAAAGGTACTCGGTCTCCATAGGGAAGGCCCGGTGGCCTTCATTGATGCAATGGATCTCTTCATCTCTCTCAGCAGTCCGTTTGGACCTTGCCAGTTTCTTATCAGCGAGCAAAGCATATCTACTAGTCGGATGATCGCAGGCACTTGTATCAACGTCAGCAGATCCAAAAAGAAGCCCGCTACTGAACAAAGGCCTCACCCTCAGAAGGGAGTGGTTGCTATAATACCCACGCAGGCGGCTTGGGTTGTGGGGCTTGTTAGGTAATCAAAGAGAAAGACGCTGCTGCCAGTCTTCTTGATTTCCCTTAGTAGCCTCTTAGGACACCCAAAGGGCGGAGATGGGTGGGTTCTATTCTTACCCAGACACCCCATGGGTTGTATGCTGCGCTGTTGTATATCTTCATTTGGATGAGTTTGTCAAAGATTGGGTAAGTAAGATCTAATCTTGCACAATGGATCCAATTGGGTAGAAGTGCGTTACGGTAGTTACCGGGCCCTAGGCATAGCCACCAATAATAAAAAAAAAATGTGCGGGCGTGGAGTCCCTCCGCGCGGAAGAAGTGAAACTTCATTCTCGCTCAGTCGATCGGTCGGTCGGTCAGTCGGTCCCTCACTCACTCACTCACTCACACACACACACACACACACACACACGAACACACACACACACACACACACACACACACACTAACTCAACTCAACTCAACTCAACTCAACTAACTCACTCACTCACTCACTCACTGAATCACTCACTCACTCACTGAATCACTCACTCACTCACTCACTCACTCACTCACTCACTGAATCACTCACTCACTCACTCACTCACTCACTCACTCACTCACTCACTCACTCACTCACTCACTCACTCACTCACTCACTCACTCACTCACCCACTCACCCACTCACCCACTCACCCACTCACCCACTCACCCACTCACCCACTCACCCACTCACCCACTCACTCACTCACCCACTCACTCACTCACTCACTCACTCACTCACTCACTCACTCACTCACTCACTCACTCACTCACCCACTCACCCACTCACCCACTCACCCACTCACCCACTCACCCACTCACCCACTCACCCACCCACTCACCCACTCACCCACTCACCCACTCACCCACTCACCCACTCACCCACTCACCCACTCACCCACTCACTCAGTGACGGCGTCACATGAGCGCTTTCATAACCTTAACAAATTTACGCCTATCGCCTATCGTTTAACACCTATCACTTAACGCCTATCACCTATCAATTTAACGCTTAACGCGTTATGTGATAACATTTTTGGAAGTCGCATAAGAAGTTTCACTTCAAAATGTAAAAAAAATCTAAATCTCTAATCGATAGCATCAGTGGTTCCTGAAATATATAGGTTTGACAGATAGACAGACCAAGTCGCATCATAAGGGTTCCTTTTTAACCGGCTTCAAAAAGAAGGTTCTCTATTCGACGCGTATGTATGTAATATTGATAAAAATGCGTAATATTAATATATGTTAGTCTATGTGGGCTTCTAAACAAATTTACCAAATTTTATGAGTGTATGTATGTATGTATGTATGTATGTATGTATGTATGTAGGTTTGTCCACGGATTTCTCAGGAACTACAAGTCCGATTTTGAAAATTCTTTTAGTAATAGTTAGAGTATTTTTCAACTTAGGGTAGAGTACAAGTTTCATCAAAATCGGTCCAGTAGTTTAAGAGATATAAACTTTTTATGTTTTCAGTAAGTTACTGTAACGTAGACGTTCCAGTTGCGTGATAGTGCTGATACCTATTTTGGTAAAATAAGTCACTAATAAACTATTTAAAAAAACTATTTAAAAAAAAATAAAAACCGACTTCAAAGTAAATTATCTAAAAAGGATAAAATAACGAAAATATATTGAAGTCGGTGCTAGCACATCATGTTAACTAACACTAGCACCAGCTGACACCGACTTCAATATATTTTCGTTATTTTATCCTTTTTAGATAATTTACTTTGAAGTCGGTTTTTATTTTTTTTTAAATAGTTTATTTAACACTTTTTAGTGACTTATTTTACCAAAATAGGTATCAGCACTATCACGCAACTCGAACGTCTACGTTACAGTAACTTACTGAAAACATAAAAAGTTTATATCTCTTAAACTACTGGACCGATTTTGATAAAACTTGTACTCTACCCTAAGTTGAAAAATACTCTAACTATTGCAAAAAGAATTTTCAAAATCGGACTTGTAGTTTCTGAGAAATCCGTGGACAAACCTACATACATACATACCTACATACATACATACATACATACATACATATATACATACATACATACATACATACATACATACACTCATAAAATTTGGTAAATTTGTTTAGAAGCCCACATAGACTAACATATATTAATATTACGCATTTTTATCAATAATACATACATACGCGTCGAATAGAGAACCTTCTTTTTGAAGCCGGTTAAAAAAATAAAAACCGACTTCAAAGTAAATTATCTAAAAAGCATAAAATAACGAAAATATTATTGAAGTTGGTGTTAGCGTACCTGCTGTGTATATTCTGCACCAACTTCAATAATATTTTCGTTATTTTATGCTTTTTAGATAATTTACGTTGAAGTCGTTTTTTTTTTTTTTAATAGTTTATTTAACACTTTTTAGTGACTTATTTTACCAAGATAGGTATCAGAACTATCACGCAACTCGAACGTCTACATTACAGTAACTTACTGAAAACATAAAAAGTTTATATCTCTTAAACTACTGGACCGATTTTGATGAAATTTGTACTCTACCCTAAGTTGAAAGATACTCTAACTATTGCAAAAAGAATTTGTGAAATCGGACTTGTCGTTTCTGAGAAATCCGTGGACAAACCTACATACATACATACATACATACATACATACATACATACATACACTCGTGAAATTTGGTAAATTCGTTTATAAGCCCACATAGACTAACATATATGAATATTACGCATTTTTATTAATATTACATACATACGCGTCGAATACAGAACCTCCTTTTTTGAAGTCGGTTAAAAAGTGTTAATTAAACTATTTAAAAAAAAATAAAAACCGACTTCAAAGTAAATCATCTAAAAAGCATAAAATAACGAAAATATATTGAAGTCGGTGTCAGCTGGTGCTAGTGTTAGTTAACATGATGTGCTAGCACCGACTTCAATATATTTTCGTTATTTTATGCTTTTTAGATGATTTACTTTGAAGTCAGTTTTTATTTTTTTTTAAATAGTTTTTTACCTTTTTACAGAGTCGCGATGCGCCGATGCGGCAGACCTTGAAAAAGATGGCACGATGGGGTGGTAAGCAGTCACTGCAGCTTATATTTAGATGCTAGCAACTTCATAAGAATCATTAAAGCGTTGCCGACTCTTAAGACTTTAGATATTAAGTCTCTTGTGTCCGGTAATTTCCCCAGCTACAGTGCCCTTCACGCCGGAACACAGCAATGTTTACACACTGCTGCTTGGCGGCAGAATATCTGACACTGCGGTGGCCACCTAGTCAGTTAATTTAATTTTCAAAATAACTACTAATTGCTTTTTTACATTTTAATATTATAATATTATGTCTTTACCTATGAAATTGCCGTTCTTCAGTATACTGGCTATTTCAAATCAAAATATATTTTGTTTGTTAAGAATTAATTAAATTGCAAAATCGTCATCAGTGTTTTTATTGTTCTAAATATACAAAAGTCTCAGAGAAAGTACCAAAGGAGTTAGTATGGCGTCGATTCCCCGAACAAATTTTTCGTGGCACTTTTGCGGGGTGCGGGAGGCGAAGTAAACACACACAGATACACTTTCACGCATACCCACACTATAATAAACTCGCAACACATTCAAAAATACACGCACACAAATAAAGAATGACCTGACCATATGACCAAAAATTTGGCAGAGGGGGTTAGCGCATCATGCTCTCTCCAGTGGTATCTCCTCTAAGACAAAAGTAAGTCTAGATAATGGTTTAATTTAAACTTATTTTTAGAACGCTAATTTAATTAACTATTGTAATTAAATATTAAAAATAACGATTAGTTTTCTATATTAATATTTTGGTATCATTAATATAAATAAGTTTAATTGTGAAATCATTATTTCAGTTTTATTTCGCTACTTATGTTGAAATACCTATATTATAAATATTTATGAATTTTTACAACACAACTTTTACACAATAATTATTAAATATAATAAATTACACTTATGCAAAATAATTGAAGTTTACCTCACATTTAGTCGAACCAACAAACCATAAAACTGTTTTTAATTAATGCACAAGTATGTCAATGTAAAACATTGGCCTAGTAATCATTAGTCATGAAATAGGCACTTTAGAATATAATTTTAATTGCCTGGGGCCAATCCTAAGCACGACGTTTGATTTAAGTCATTATTTCTTTAATCGATTGTTTTGCGAACCGGAGTTTAGAGGCTATGGGGAGCAGAAACTTTGTTTGTTACCTGTTGGGAAAATACAATAGAAATGGGCCTTCCCTCAATATAAAGGGGCTTAGGTTATTGTCCATCACGCTGGTGCGTATTGGCGAACATCACACGTCAATCGTAAGCTAGTGCTTTCTCAGACATGCAGGTTTCCTCACGATGTTTTTCTTCACCGAAAGCAAGTAACAATCGCACAAAGACGATTCTCTTCTCCAATTTATGACTAGTGCAGCTCGTGTCGGTGAAGCAATTTCTAATCCGATCTATTATTTGCTTTTATTTTGACTTTCTGATACGACACTCCAACCACTTTTTCTACTACCTGCTTCATGAACTACTACTACTACCTACTTCACCTTGATATTCCGTTTCCCCCTTTCCCTTCTATTTTACCTTTTTTTTTATAATAAATAGGTATTGCGCTTGACCACAATCTCACATGATGGTAAGTGAAGATGTGGTCTAGGATGGAGCGCGCTTACCCATAAGATGCCTGTTCACTCTAGACTTGAATACACCCAAGTTATATTTATCAGGGAAAACGTCGTCCGGGAGGGTATTCCACAGCTTGGCCGTGCGCATGAGAAAAGAAGAAGCGAAACGCTTAGTGCGGCAAGTTGGAGTGTCAACGAATCGTTGACAACGACAAAGCGGTGGAGACCCTGCCGGCGCCTGGTAGTCCGGTAAAAGAAAGGGGATGGACCTTACACTATCGTTTTAAAGAAGGTGTAGTGTCGTATCCTATTCTCAATTGATCTTAAAATTTCTTTTTCTTCATTACCCAATTCTAAAACTTCCTCTTTCTGTCCAACTTATTCCCTCCACTCTTCTCCAACACTACATCTCAAATGCTGCTAACCTCTCTCTATCCCCCTGTGACGATTCGCACATGATTAATTAAAGAAATCAGAGGCGTGAGCCGGGGTTTTTGCACACCTCGTTTCCAAGACAAGCGCTCGCTAACTGAGCTGACTGCTTCAGTAGGATCAAAGTTTTCAATAAGAGACCACGAGGATCAAGCAGAGTGATATATATTGAAATGTAAACAATGACAATACATTTTCTTTGTATATGAAAACCCAATGACTTGTTAATGCGTCCTTATTAGCACGTTAGCGGTGATATGCTAGTTACACTTCGAATAATGTCCATCCCAATACTAAAAATATATAGAATGACCTTGTTTTATAGTTTACATTGTTACTTGTCACTTTATATAGCCTCAATGTGGCATAACCATAAGACGATCAACGTCATCCTAAAAAGTATTAACCAATTTTTTGATTATATCAACAGATTCGTTTTGGCCTATAGTCTCGATGTATTCGGTAGCTTTTTTCGCATGTTCTTCGTAAAGCATTTTAGTCTTGTCTACAGCATCAGTCTTCAGTATGTTAAACTTCAAATCCTCGTAATCGACGTCTTTAACATCGTTCTTCGATTGGTCTATGATTTTATACAAACCAGGGTTGCAGTCCAAAGCGAACAATACAGGGGCGCTTGCTAAGCAAAATTGATCCTTATTGTCTGATGTCAACTGCTGTAATTCCGTTGCAGCCTGCCAAGCTAAGCCTACATGACATCCGAACTGATATGCATGGCTTTGAGTTTCATGGCTCTGCCTATTTAGAACCATGGCGGACTGACAGCCTCTGCCTAGAAGACTCACACCATTGAACACGGTTCTAGCTGTCCATTCCTTTCTAGGCTTCCCTAAAACATCATCTACAGCTATACAATTAGTATCAAAAGTGATTTGGAAATCGTCTTTCGTAGTTTTAGGTTTGCCTGGTAACGGCATGTTTTGCTCATCTCTTTCCCCGAAGAATTCACCTTCTGACAAGTCTTTTAATGCTGTGGAGATTATGTAAGATACATCGGAGTTCCTGAGGCCAGCTAGCATACCATTGGCAGTAACTAGGAGATAATCGCCTAACAGTAATGCAATTTTATTTCCGAATATAGCCATTTCAGATTCTTTGTTGCGTTTCGCAAAAGGTACGTTGACTATACCTTTATGGATCAGATGGCCTGTTCTGATCATCTCTGTTAGTTCAGCTAGTACCCTGGTTTGTTCTTCATTCTTCTGAGGTATCGACAGATCAGTCTTCACGGACTTTGAAAGGAGAAGAATGATTAGACCCCATGGTTGAAGGTTTTTTGAGTCTCCGTATAGGACGTTCTTTGCTGTTTGCATAACGAGATGGTTGCTGCCAACCTGAAACAAATAATAGCTAATTTAGGACGATTTATTCTTTATGCCTTTAAAATTAATAGACGGGGTTTATAGTGCAGTGGCTAGATACTCTCATGGCTTTTTAAATCGGTCGTATGTTCAATTCTACCAAGACATATACGTCTTCTACTTTTCAATGCATTTGCACACATCCCCGGGTAGGTCCAATATCCTAAGGTAGAGCACCGGGGTGTACCAAGAAATATTATTATATTTTACATTGTTAAAATTTAATAAGCTAATCAAACCTGAAACGAGTCTTTATTAAAATCGGATTTAAAATACTTATTAGGTTTTTGCTCCGAGGGTCCGTGGCTAATACCTAATGCATTGTTTTTTTTTTGAATCTGCACTCTTTTGTACAACGAGATAAACAGCACAAACGCCGGTAGCGAAATCATAGTAAGCAACATGCCTTCCCATAGACACCTACATTTTATTGCCGCTTGTCACTCTAGGCACTATTACGTCTCTTGAGCCCGCTAATTTCTCTAGCTACAGTGCCAGTCCAGCGGTTCACAGCAATATTTACACACTGCTGCTTGAAGGCAAATTATCTGATACTGCGGTGGTACATATTTGGACGATCACATCCACAAGAGACCAACCACTTAGAATAATATTATTTCGGATGCCACTGTGCCGTGAAAGTCGAAATTCCATATCGTGTCAACTTTCGATGTGAAAACCGGTACTTTATACGTATTTTCCCAAAACATTTCAAACGAAATCAACATTTTATGGCCCCTAATATGAATACATTTTGACTCCGAGATCCTTTCATTTTCTTTATTACGTCATGTTGATTAGAAGACAAGTAAGGCTATCAGATAGTCACACATGGCAGGCCATTTGACACGATAACCTATGATTGCACTGTAGATCGCACAGGGATGAAATATGAACAGAAGACGAAGAAGAAGGGAATGACGTATGCCTTAGAAAAATCACGTGACTAATTACAGGGGATAAAAAGCGTCAACGAACAAAAAATAGAAACACTACGAAGCAATTTTATCGTATCTTGCATCGATATAATATAAACTAGATAAACATTAACTAACGACTAACTAATGTTTATAATAAACTGCCCCAGGATATACGAGATCTACCAATAAAACAAATTTAAACTACCATTAAGAGCCATTTGTCGGATTACCTGGAGGATAAAGCTGCGTGGGCTTGAACTGCAGTACTCTTACTAGCTAATAGTATATTTATTATAAATTTGTTTAAAAAAATCTTATTAATTGAAAAAAGACAAGCCCGCTGAGTTTCTTGCCGGATCTTCTTCGTGGAGGCCGTGTTACGATCCGGTGGTTGTTGTAAAAAATGACAATATGTAAGAGCCCCCGTGAGGCCTATGCATAATAAAGAATTTTGAATTTTAATTTAACAAAATGACATCTAAAACGTGGTCACGGGGGTCTCAGACTTAACTGTGCGGGTGGCGGGAACGTGAAGGGTTTTATTATGATAATGTATTTTGACAGTTTCATAGACAGTAGCGACACTCCTATTGGCAAAATAATTTTGTCAGCCTGTGGCTTCTAAAGGAATAGCAACACAAGGGCGCTATTTCACTGGACCACTTTCCGGACCGTAACAGTTTAATATCTAGTTTAGATATTTGAACGATGGTATCTTGTATAGGCCCTCAGTAACTTTATCTGGCACAGTGGCTTTTGCGTCAGGACACAGCATTGTTTTTATACTGATCTTACACTACTGTGTTACTAACTAAGAATAACTCTTGCACTAGGGAGCAATAATTGGTCCACATAATTATAATGTGCAAAATGTTTTTTAAATATTTTTTTATTTTAAACTAGTAATTAGAAGATGAAGAGATCGTACAGTCAGATAGATGATTTTGATACTACAGACGTCAACACCTGTATGCCCTACCATTTAAAAACTTAAACTGTTTACCTAGGAGACCCTTGCCTCACAAAATAATGTTTATTTTGTGCTTGCCTGCCTAGTGATTTATTTATAAGGTTAAAAAAACTGATATGATAGAATTTTCACAGCCAATAACTAAAAGCTGTCTTTTGAAAACCAATTAGATGTGTGGGATTTCCTATAGTCGTTGTCTTTAATTATTAAGAAGTGAGTCAACATGCAAATAATTGAAAAAAGAACTTACCAATTTCCTCAAGTACAGCGCCATATTAGCGAACTCGTCACTCAACAAACACCGTAAATTCATAAAAGATGTCGGATAACCGACAACTTTCTCCGCATCTCTAATAATATTGCTCCAATTTGTAAACGGGGGTCTTAACAATATTAATATTTCGTCTTTAGTCAAACTCGCGACGGTGGATTCTAATCTTTTCTGGTAAAAGATAGGGGTCGCTCGTCTGATTGCGCGGGAAACCGCGTACGAGAACGCCATCATTGTTTTTTTATGAGGCTAAGGTATCAGGCGTACAGCCTCGCGAGTGGAAGTGAAATGCGGCTGGCGATGTGATTTTACCCGCGACTATGCTTCGGTGTGACCAGAATATTTTTATTATTTTGATATTCATCTTTGCCACCATATATTTTTTTATTGGGATATTTTTTCTTTAGTAGTCTGGGACAATTCCACACACGGTCATCTGATCCCAAATTAGGCAGAGCCTGTACTATGGGAACCTGATAACTAATACTTATATACTTTTTTTTTGTACATAAATAGTACTAAATTAGATAAAACACTCGGGAGTCGAACCCACGACTTATTGCGTAGCAGCAAGGGTGTCTAACTACTAGACCAACAGACCTATTGGTATGTAATTTTGTAAGACTTTTTTTTTATTCTTAGAAGGAAGGAAAAGCTTCCTCCGGGAATATATCCGGACTTACTCAAGATGCTGGCTTCTCGTTTCATAGAACATAAGGGTATTAAAATTAATGAATTAGGTTGCACAGTTAATACAATTTGTTTTGGAATGAATCGAATGCATGATTGCTTTGGACTTCATAAATTTAAGTTACAAAAAAAGTAATTATCGAATTTATAATACGATATATCTTTAAAACGGTATGTTCATATACATATATCAACACATTATAAAGCAATAATAAGTTTACTGTTTTCCCAAAAATCGGGTATAAACGTATAATCTGGCCACACCAGCGTTCTTGACCGTGAAGTGGAAAGTAGCGGTGAACTACTCTGTAACCAACTTACCACAACATTTCAATTATCAACCTTACATTCGAATTTAGACCTTCCAACTTCACCTTAAAGACTAATTATAATTTCTACCCATACCATAGTTAGCTTGTTTGAAATAATAGTAACAATTCAATAAAGAGCTCCCGTTGTATGTTACGGTTTTAAACAACCAGATCTAGTTAAGCTGGATATTAAACGGATTCTTTTTTTGAATGAACTCTTTTTATTGCATTCAATGAATTTCTCTTAATGACCAGTTTTATTTGATTTATAAGGATTTGTTTACACATAAAGTTCTATGACAGAGTGTATTTTTTTTTAAATCAGCTTTGGCACAAAGCCTGATGGTAAGCGGCACGCTGGCCTATAGACAGCTGCATTGCACTGCCGCTTGTCACCCGAGACATTAGTTATTAAGTCGCTTGTGACCGCTAATTTCACTAGCTACAGTGCCCTTTACACCAGAACATAGCACTGCTGCTTGGCGGCAGAATATCTGACACTGCGGTGGTACCTGGACGGTTCCTTGCAAAAGGAACCTATACATACATACATACATACATTCATAAAATCACGGATTTTTCCCGTAGGGGTAGGCAGAGCCCAAGGGCCGCTTTTCGCCTCCGTGAGAAACGAGACGTGATGGGTGGCGAATCACATCGCCGCCATTTTGGTTAATTCAATTATTTATATGATTGACCATTGCGTTCTCACGAATAAGGAGGGAAATAGAAGGATAGGTGTTGTGAAAAGGAAGATTGGCAAGTTAGAGTGGGAAATAGGAAAAGTAGGATATTACCGCCCAGGAGGGCAAGGGATGGGATAGTAATAGCTAGGGAAGCCGGGGTCGCATACCCGTATACTAGCCCACCCGCGTTCGAGGACGACGAGTAGGCTGAGCTTCTCGCTGACTCTCTAGAGAGTCAGTGCACACCCAGCTCCGCTCCCGTCGATCCGACGCACCTCGATCTTGTGGATAGGGAAGTAGAGCGCAGGTCCTCACTCCCTCCCACCGAATCCCTCTCCCCGGTCACGCAGACCGAGGTGGAAGACCTAATCAAAGGCCTTAAGCCGAAGAAAGCACCGGGCTCCGACGGCATCTCCAATCGCGTCCTCAAGGTTCTCCCTGTCCATCTGATATGTCTTTTAGTGACTATCTTCAACGCAGCCATGTCCCACTGCGTCTTTCCTGCCGAATGGAAAGACGCGGATGTAGTAGGTATCCCTAAGCCGGGTAAGCCTCGCAGCAGCCCTGCGAGCTACCGGGCCTATCAGTCTCCTAAAATCTCTCGGCAAACTCTATGAGCGCTTGCTACTAGCGAGACTCAAAGACTTTGTCATCTCCAATAATATCCTTATTGACGAGCAGTTTGGCTTTCGAACCAGACACTCTTGCGTCCACCAGGTGCACCGCCTCACGGAGCACATCCTGACCGGGCTCAACCAGCCCAAGCCCGTCTACACAGGCGCCCTATTTTTCGATGTTGCCAAGGCCTTCGACAAGGTCTGGCACAACGGCTTGATATACAAGCTCTTCCAGTTAGGAGTCCCCGATAGGCTAGTACTCATCATACGAGACTTTCTCTCGAATCGTACCTTTCGATACCGGGTCGAAGGTACGTTCTCTTCGCCCCATCCTATATAGGCCGGAGTCCCTCAGGGCTCCGTGCTCTCTCCCCTCTTGTTCAGTCTGCTCACGAACGACATTCCTCGTTCATGACTCGCCCTTTATGCGGATGACACCGCTCTCTATTATTCCCATAGGAACATGTCCTATTTAACGCGTGCTCTTCAAGCCGCAGTCGACGCCCTGGGTCAATGGTTCCGTACGTGGCGCATAGAGGTGAACCCGGAGAATAGTGCCGCGGTGGTCTTCTCCCGGGGACCCGCCAATATGTTCTCCGCGCGGAGCCTTCGGCCCAACAGACGACTGGCCCCAATATCCCTATTCAATCGCCCTATCCCCTGGACTAGGAAGGTTAAGTACCTCGGAGTCACCTTGGACTCCGCCATGATTTTCGGCCCTCACATTAGGTCCGTCCGCAATCGAGCGGCTTTCGTATTAGGTCGCCTGTATCCCCTTCTCTGCAAGCGGAGTAAAATGTCGCTTAGAAATATGTTGACATTATACAAAGCCTGCATTCGCCCTATCATGACTTACGCGAGTGTAGTTTTCGCGCACGCCGCCCGCACCCATATCGATAGCCTCCAGGTTATTCAAAATCGTTTCCTCCGACGTGCCGTCGGTGCCCCGTGGTACATGCGGAACGTAGATCTGCATTCCGATTTCAAGTTAGATCCCCTTCGTAAGTTCCTCAAAGAAGCGTCGAAACGCTACTTTGAATCCGCGTCCCATCACGCGAACAGTTTAATCCGCGCCGCCGCCGATTACGCCCCTAGTCCTTCTGACTCGCGCCGCAGACCACGGCACGTACTGCTCGACCCTCCTGACCCCATGACGGTCCTATTGGACCGGGATACGCCGAACCCTACCCGACAACCGTATGCTACACTAGCTATCAGACACCGGTCTCTCCGGCGAGGCCGAAGGGTCGTACGTATGCGACCTCAACGACGTGCATCACCCCACTGAGTTTCTTGCCGGTTCTTCTCAGTGGTGGCGCGTTGTGAACCGGTGGTAAACTCAGCCATCTCTTAAGCAACAGCCCAAGCCGAGGCCGCGCCTCCCTGAGGTGCCCTTGAGCTCGTCGCTACTTCTGCCGTAAAGGCTAGAGCGCTTTAAGCGCTCGCCTCCTATAGTCCGGTGAAGCTGTAATGGCCATCTGCGGCCAACAGCGTCTATCATTCCCACAAAAAAAAACCGTATACTATACCACAACTACGGACAGGTAAGTTGGAATGTGTATCCCATGACTATTTGAAAGGAACCTATCACCTATAATATTGTCATATTATTTGATACTAGCTGACCCGTGCAGCTCCGCCCGCGCTTTTATTACGTTTTGCTCCCCTTTTCTCCCTCCTCCCTAGATTTATCTCTCTCTCTCTTATAAAAAAATCTAATTATATTATGCTCTTTCTCTTCTCTCTCTTTCCCACTCCCGCTTCGTTTTCCGTCACACTCCCCCCCCTCCCCCTCTTCCTCTCCCTGTTATCCCCTCTCTGAACCCTCACCCCCTCTCTCTTCTAAGAACTTGCTCCTTCTCACTCCCCCCTTACTCCACCAAACTCCCCTATTCACATACAAAGGAAATTACGTGGTAATATGTGCAAGTAATGTTTCACTGCTTAGCCCCTATGAAACATAGCGTGATGTTTTATATACCAACTTACACCTTGACTTCTACACAACACATCAGTGAAAGTCCTATCAAAATCCATCCACGGGTTTTCAAATGATACCTGGACGAACAGAACGACAGACAGACAGACAGACAGGCAGACAGACAGACAGACAGACAGACAAACAATAATTCCAAAAAAAATTGTTTTGGCCTCTATGTCGATAGTATAGTACCCCCCACATAGAAATTTTGGAAAAATATTCAATGTACAGAAAAAGTGCTCTTTGAGTTTTATTATAGTACTAGCTGACCCGCGCAGCTCCGCCCGCGCTTTTATTACATTTTGCTCCCCTTTTCGGGAGAAAAGGGAGGGAGGGGGAAGGGGAGGAGGGATCCTCCCTCAATTTATTTCACTCTCCATCTCTCAAGAAAAATCTAATTCTATGCTCTCACTCTCTCAATTATCTTTCCCGCTTCTGTCCCCGTCACACTCCCCGTTGTCCCCTCCTGAAACCCCTCCCCCTCTCTCTTCTCCCACAATGCTCCGCCTCACTCCCACCTTGCACCCCCTCACTCCCCCTTGCTCTATCTTAATCCCCCCATCCCTCACCCCATCACCCCCTCTTCGAATCCCCTCTCCCTCTCTTGCACCCACCCTCCTCTCGTTCTATATATCCTTGCTAATCATAGTATCTGGGATTTTTACCCACTTAAACCCCTGCGGCTGTCGCATCGCCACATCAGAGGGGGGACCTGGGCCCTCCAGTGGGATCTGCACTTAGAGAAAGAAACCAATAGAGAGCTGCCACTTTCTTTTTCATTCGCGCAAGAAAAGAATGCATTTAGATAGATTATATGTGATAGAAAGAAGCAGAGCATATGATTTTTTGTCCTTCAGCGTGTGTTCAGCACCGGGCGCACCCCCGGTGCGGTTTTCTTCGAGTACTCATGAAATTTTCTGGTTCACGATCTAGCTTTGGAGTTTTAAATTGAATTGCATTATGAAATATCGTTTAAACTACATAATAGGCGCATTTGAATAAATATACATAGCGTGTGTTATGTGTACGAATGATTATTTTCTGTCCTTATCGGCGGCACGCTATCTAAATGTCTTGTTATATTCTGTCTACGGATCTGCACGAAATACCCTTCAGTGCGGATTATAGCCCCCGAAAACCAGGCACCGTGATCGGGGCTCGCAACCCCGACACCGTCCTCCTCGGAGTCGCAGCCGTCACCTATCTATGTAATGACCTTGCCTAACGTTGCTTAACTTAGCAGCATGAAATATACTTTACGACCTATTCTCAGATCTACCCGATATGTACACAAAACTTCATACAAATCGGTTCACCCATCTATTTTTTTGGCCTTGCCATGTTGCTTAACCTTAACCTAGCGGTATGAACAACGAACGTTCACAGCTTTTTTGTCATTGGTGTAAATATTAGTGAAGTTTACGATATATTGAAGAAGGTACAAATTCATGCTAACAACAATTTATTAACAGTTAATTATTTCTCATAAAAAGTAAAGGATAAAAAATGGTTATTGTGGGTTATCCCTAAGAGATACATTTATACCATCGAGAACTTTTTTGTAGACCTTGTTAAGGTGTATAATACTGTAGTACATTATTTTAATCTATCTCGTAGGGTTCAGCCAGCGTTTGCAATGTAAGCGCAAAAAAATGTGCTTATTGACGACATCATATTAGAAACCTCTAAAATTATCAGTGTTTCTCTACTATATTATGCATGTATTATACATATAAACCTTCCTTAAGAAACACTCTATCTATTAAGAAAAACCGCATCAAAATCCGTTGCGTAGTTTTAAAGATCTAAGCATACATAGGGACAGACAGACAGCGAGAGCGACTTTGTTTTATAATATGTATAGATAGATACACATCAATCATGCCATATCTTTAACCAGTACATAACAACTACAAAAAGTTATATGTAAATATAGTGAGTAAAATAAATAAATTTTATGAGCATTAAAACAAAAATAAACGTAAGTATATAAAACGTATATAATCTAAATCTAATATATCTAAAATAAATATTTTAAATTACAAGGAACATTAAAAAAAGAAACCGGTCAAGTCCGAGTCGAATTCGGCGTCGTGGGTTCCACACCATCATTGGACCTATTAATGTTATTTTACTATTCATGTAACAACTCAGATAGTGCAAAAACCAAACCGCAAAACTATGTTTGTTTGTCGAGGTTTTTTTAGGTTTACTCAAAGACTGTACTATTTAGAAAGATCATTTTGTTTTTCCTGTAAAATATAGATAGACATGTATTACCCATAATTATTTCAGATTTTTCCCTCCACAAACTTCGAAGATAAGGGGAGGGGGGGGACGGTATTTTTTTTGAATTTTTTAATTGTCAGCCAAGAACTACGCCACATAAGTAGGCCAAAATAAAAATCTGTTTTGAGATGTGCAAATGAAGCCCTTTCATATGATACCCCGTTTGATATAGTAGTATCACTTTGAAATTTTAATGACCCATTTCGAACCCCATTATAAAAAAATAAAAAAACATTTGCGATGAGGTTGGGTAGTAGGCTCTAAAATTATTCCAAGTTTCAAATCGATAGCATCAGTGGTTCCTGAAATATATACAGGTGTGACAGACAGACAGACAGACAGACGAAGTCAGACCATAAATGTTCCTTTTTTTACCTTTTAGGTATGGAACCCTAAAAACTGAAAAATACTCGGTCTTTCAGTTTGTAAAAGTCCCGATGCCCTATAAACATGCAAGCAACACCCAAATATGAACGCTAATGAGTATATAAATAAGGTCTACAACTCTCTGTGCTCCATCTATTATTGAGGCCAACCATACCTAATAAGTACTTTCAAAAGTACTGTCGCGGACACGAACGGTGTACCAGTTATCAATCAAAATCGTTACCCCGCCCGCACGTATTTTGGGCCTCGTGCATGCTATTGTCGCCCTAAAGGTGGTATACCGCTTGTGACCGCGAGGGTACATTGTTTATTGTTTTATTGTTAATTAAATCATTTAAATTAATTAACATAAATTCAGAAATATACACTATACGATAATACTTATTTAGCAAAATTAGATTTAAAACTAACACAGAACACTGTTCTGTGTTAGTTTTAAACCTAATTTAGATTTGTGCTAATGTACATTAATGTGATTTCTTAACATTAGGCCCATGGCCCCTTATCATATTGTTTATTGTCCATTGCGCGTAATATATTATCAATAACATAATAGCGATGAATACGAAAAACGATGGAAAGTATACTGATTTAGATAGTTTATCGAATATAGGGTACACCCATACATTCGATATCATTTTGACTGACAGCAATCTGAAAAAAAAATAAACCACTTAATAACGAACCAGTAATACGATCGCCTGGTGGTAAACAACAAACCCATGGAGAAGTATTGCATTGCATTCGTCACCTGAGACGTTAGTCTCTTGAGGCTGTTGAGGCTTTTGAGGCCGGTGCCATTAGCTAAAGTAAATTTAAGTCAAAGTCAAAAATCTTTATTTTAAACAGGCTTAACGCTAGCACTTTTGAGCGGCCATTTTTTTTAAAAGCTACCACCGGGTCACGACGCGGCCTCAACTGAGAAGATCCGGCAAGAAACTCAACGGGCTTGTCATTTTTTCACTTTTTTTAAACATTGTTTTGTTACAAATGAGTCGACATTAGCGATAGTCTGTCCTGCCGTTCGAAGCATAAAGCAAGGGAGAAAAGAAGAAAACAATAAATTACGACAAAAATTACAACAAACTAGGCGGCCAAAGGGATAGTAGTCGGACCAGTCCCCCGCGCGCAGCACCCGCGCACGAGTTGACTGTTCGCAGCAGCCATCACTTCCCTCAACCATATTTGAGGGATGGGGGTGACCCGCCACACGAAGCCGCCACAAGCAAAGACTTTTCGATGGCGAGCATGACCGAACCAAAATCACAGTGGCTCACATTTAACTTCTGCTGTTAAGCAGTACCTCGTCAGGCAAGACACAAAACACTTCAATCTACATCGGAACAAATGTTTACAGATTGCTGGTTGGCGGAATATAAAAAAAAAAAAAACTCAAAAATAGTTTATTTCAAATAGGCTTAACGCTAGCACTTTTGAAAGGTCATGTATTTTTTTTTTTTAAAAAAAGCTACCACCGGATCACAACGCGGCCTCAACTGAGAAGATCCAGAAAGAAACTCAGCGGGCTTGTCATTTTATCACATTTTTTTTAAACAGTGTGTCATGTTACAACTAGATCAGAGCGACAATGTGTTTTGCCGTTCAAAAGATCAAATAATAAAAAAAAAATATAAAATACGACGAAAGTAGGTACAACAAACTAAAAAGCCAAAGGGATAGTAGTCGGACCAGTCCCCCCAAGCAGCACCCGCGCACGAGTTGACTCGAGCAGCAGCCATCACTGGAGGGAAGGGGGTGACCCGCCACAGACTTTGCAAGTATCATCAGCATACAAACGACGTCCAATGCTGAACAAACGCCACCCCATAAGAGGGGTGACCATAAACCCCACGCTTGGCAGACGTCTTGGGGATCGCAGTATAAGTGGTAGCTAATTTAATAGACCTTCGGAGTAGCTGGATGTTCGGGGTGTGGGCCCTAGGATGTCCTTTGAGTACGGCGGCGACTCCAAGGAGAACGGTGGGACATGTATGCGGGGGGCTATAATTCGCCCCCCGGAGGCAGGCTCAAAGGCTAGGCACTGAGGGGCCCCTGGTGCAGATTCCACCGGATAGCCCGGGGTTCCCTCTCATGCGACAGTCGCGGGGGTTATAGTGGGTAAGAATCCCACATACCCCGGTCGAGCCCCACACCTCCTGGGGACATTTTAAAGGTAATACCTGTGTCAAAAAAAAGTGGTAAGAATCCCACATACCCCAGTCGAGCCCCACAGCTCGCGGGAACTTTTTGAAGTTCCCCCGCCCCCAAAAAATGGTTATCTAATAGACCGACGCTGCTGTCCGTCTTCTTGTTTTCCCTTAGTCGCCTCTTACGACATCCAACGGGAGGGTGCTACTTTTACCAGGGCACTACAGGTATTCAGCATATTAGTCCCAATTAATTAATTAATAAATCCCCAAGCAGCAATTTTTAAACGTTCTTATATTCCGGTGTGAAGGGCACCGTAGCTGGTGATTTCAATCGGCTCAATAGACTTACTAACTTATGTCTCAGGTGACAACAAATACCAGTGTCAATGAGTAGGATCGGTAGGATTCCGATGAAAATACATAATTTTGTTAATGTCCCACTGCTGGGCACGGGCCTCCCCTCAAGATGAAGGGGCTTAGGCCATAGTCCACCACGCTGGCCAAGTGCGGGTTGGCGGACTTCACACCTCATTCGAAAGCTAGTTAGGCTTTCTCAGACATGTAGGTTTCCTCACGATGTTTTCCTTCACCGAAAGCTAGTATCAATCGCACAAAGACGATTCGCACATGATTAATTAAAGAAATCAGAGGTGCAAGCCGGAGTTCGAACCTGCGCACCTTGTTTCCAAGGCAAGCGCTCGCCCACTGAGCTGTTACAGCATTAATGAAAATACATACTTACACTATAATATACGCTGCCTCAATACCCAGGACAGTAAGGATCCTCGTCCAATGTCTTCTGGGAGGCGATCTTGGATAAAATATCAGCTCCCAGACCGACGGCAGCAGTACGAAAGAATGCATAATGTGGTTTGAGGTCTTCGAGATGGCAAGGTCTATGTCTTCTGGATAAAAGAGTTGCCGGTCGTAGTAGAAGAACGGCCAGAATATTGTGAATGTCAACTGAAATAATGAAAGGTCTACTTATTATTTACATACTAACTTTTTTTTATAGAAGCAAGGTGGCAAGCAAGCGTACGGCCCGCCTGATATAGTAAGCAGACACCGCAGCCTATAGACGCTAGCAATACTAGAAGAATCACTAGCGCGTTGCCGAAAATTCAAAATCATTTATTTCAAATAGGCTTAACGCTAGCACTTTTAAACTCTTTTTTTTAAGCTGCAACCGGATTTCAACGCGGCCTCAACTGAAAAGATCCGGCAAGAAACTCAGACGGCTTGTAAATTTTTTCACTTCTTTTTTTTAACGGTGTTTGTTTTGTTACGATTGGATCAGCATCTTGTCTTGCCGTTCAAAACATCAAATAATAATAAAAAAATACGACGAAAATACAACAAACTAAAAGGCCAAAGGGATAGTAGTCGGACCAGTCCCCCCAAGCAGCACCTGCGCACGAGTTGACTCGAGTAGCAGCCATCACTACTCAACTATATGGGAAGGGGGTGACCCGACCGTCAAGACATTAGAAATCTTTTGTATCCAGTAATTTTTTTTCACAAGTCCAGTGCCCTTCACACTGGAATAGCAATGTTTATACATTGCTGCTTGGCGGCAGAATAATTATTATGGAAGTATCTTACCACTGTTGAAGGCCAGACCACGGCTGTGAAAAATGTATCCCGGAATTCAATCAGAGTTTGAGGCAACTTGTAATCTTCTTTTGACCTTCTTAGAACTTTCAGATCGCAGTACAAACCGAATATTGAGTATACTGTTTGGAAAAACTGAAAATGAAATAGAAAAATTTATTATACAGGGTGTAAGGGACTACGTACCGAAAACTTTTTTATAAGATTTCTCATATTGTCCGTTACAACATTACAGAAACCATTTACTTATATGGAAAATGACTAACTTGCTAATTTTTGAGCATGAAATGAATACGTTCGGAATAATATTTATTTTTCAAGTTAAATTGCTAATAATGTTGTCTTTTAAATTGCTAATTTCAATCAAGCCGCCTGCCAAACGTGGAGATTATGGCAACCCCTCCCTTCTAAGGGAGAGGCCTTTGTTCAGCAGTGGACTTTTCGGCTGCCGATGATTGCTAATTCTGCACAAATAAGTAATTTATTGTTTTTAAATTGAAATTAGGCTTTATTATTATACCAATAATGATGTTATCCTAATTTTATTAAAAAAGCGGGTTTTTTTTTGGAAATTCACGATAAAGCCTATGAACAATTTCAACACTAGAATGTTCAGAATCATGTACTGGATCCCTGGTGTCGGTACGATGTCCCTTACACCCTGTATAATCCCACTTAATCTTAGAGGAGATACCACTGGAGAGATCATGATGCGCTAACCCCTCTGCCAAATTTTGTTCATATGTTCAGGTCATTCTTTATTTGTGTGCGTATCTTTTTGAATGTGTTGCGAGTTTATTATAGTGTGGGTATGCGTGAAATTGTATCTGTGTGTGTTTACTTCGCCTCCCGCACCACGCAAAAGTGCCACGAAAAATTTATTCGGGGAATCGACGCGATACTAGCTCCATTCTAATTACTCTGAGCACTTAATATAGTAGTCTCAGTTTGAAATTTTGACGCCCTATTTTGACCCCCATTAAAAACAAAATAAAAGAAAACATTTTTTCATCATTTTTAATAAGTTTGAGTTAATTAGATCTAAAACTATTTTTAGTTTCATAGCATCATTGTTTCCTGAAATATCCTATAAATGTGGCAGACAGACAGAAGTCACACCATAAGGGTTCCTTTTTAACCGGCTTCAAAAAGAAGGTTCTGTGTTCGACGCGTATGTATGCAATATTAATAAAAATGCGTAATATTAATATATGTTAGTCTATGTGGGCTTCTAAACAAATTTACCAAATTTTATGAGTGTATGTATGTATGTATGTAGGTTTGTCCACGGATTTCTCAGAAACTACAGGTCCGATTTCGAAAATTCTTTTTGCAATAGTTAGAGTATTTTTCAACTTAGGGTAGAGTACAAGTTTCATCAAAATCGGTTCAGTAGTTTAAGAGATATAAACTTTTTATGTTTTCAGTAAGTTACTGTAACGTAGACGTTCGAGTTGCGTGATAGTGTTGATACCTATTTTGCTCAAATAAAAGTCACTAAAAAGTGTTAAATAAACTATTTTTCAAAAAAATAAAAACCGACTTCAAAGTAAATAAAAAATTATCTAAAAAGCATAAAATAACGAAAATATATTGAAGTCGGTGCTAGCACATCATGTTAACTAAGACTAGCACAAGCTGACACCGACTTCAATATATTTTCGTTATTTTATGCTTTTTAGATAATTTTTTATTTACTTTGATGACGGTTTTTATTTTTTTGAAAAATAGTTTATTTTACCTTTCAGGTATGGAACCCTATAAAGGGAACTACCACTTAGTAAATACTTACGAAAGTCCAACAAGTGAAGAAGAACACTTGCATTTCGCTGAAGTGTTTGACGTATGGGCTTTTCATGACGTCACCATGAAATGACGCAATCATTGTGACGGTATTGACCGTATGCAGTACTGTGGTGGTTATGTACCCAGCGATCCGGTAATAAATAAACGGTGACATATTGGTTCTGAAAAGTTAAGTATATATAACGGGTGTAAGACATCGTACCGAAAAAAAATTTATAAGATGTCAAATAATGTCTGTTACAACATTACAGAAACCATTTATATGGAAAATGACAAATAATAATAATAAAATATTCTTTATTCAAGTGACCAAGACTCATAAACAAAAACAAACACAAGACAAAAAGGTATAACTTATTTCTAATTATAAAATACAAATACACCTATGATACGCAAATCATCGCTGCACCAGACCATGGGAAATGGAGCAACAATGATTCACGTATCCACAATCCAGTCTATTTGCTATCATGTCCAGAATACTGTTAGGGCTGCGTCCGTTCCCTGCGCACCAGGGACGCACACCTCTTGCGCATAGTAGCGTAGAAGCAATCTACGTGTGCGTCCGCAAACATTCCAGATGCGCTACAGAAGCGAGGCAGCCCCACCAGCACCCTGAACGCGTTATTATATTGGATACGGAGGGCGTCATAAGCTCTTTGCGTGTAATTTGCCCACAGGCTGACTTATTAATTTTCGAGCATGTAATGAATATTATGCGGAATAATATTAATTTCTCAAATTACATTGCTAATTTTCTAAAATAATAATAATTAATTGCGTATTAATTAATAGCCTATGTACTGTTTTAGTGCATAAATTTTATTATTTTAATTATAGTCTATTTTTTTTCCTTATTTCCTTAGTTGTTTACAATCGCATTCGTATGCCCACCGTTGCCTCCCAGCCTGACCTCTTGCCATGTCATCAATGCAATGATGGTAGACTTTTCAAAGGTAGGAAAGGTCTCCGCATTCATACATCACGGTGCCACAGCCATGCCCTCACATCGTCTCTCCCACCGGTCGCACCTTCTCTTCTCTTCAATTCCTCCACCTTTTCATCCAGTGCGACTGCCAGCTCAGTTATCATTTCATATCTTAATTTCCCGACTCCACCGCTGTACTCCTTTGGTAAAACGGATTCCAAGAGGCGCAAGAATCTCGTTAGCATATTCGCTGTCAAATAATATTAAAAACTGCTTTCTTAACTGTGAAAACTCATGGGAAGATTTGTTTACTTTTGCTTACACACATTTTCACGCAAACAAATCCCAGTCTATTTCCCTTACTCAGCAACTTAAGCAAAACTGCAACAGCCTCCCTCACGCCCAGATTCTGGCCCCTTCTGCAAATTTTAACCCTAAACGACTTAAACCACACAATATAGCCCAAGTAATAGAATCAAAGGTTCAAGACGGAGACATTAAAAATGCAGCTCGCATACTATTTTCTAACGATACTCTTGCGCCTCCCAATGACTTAACGCTGGAAGCACTTCGGCTTAAACATCCGACACGCACCTCAACCTCCTCGCTTCCACCAATTTTGGCATCCCAATTTCAAACCATTATAGCAAAAGAAGAAGATGTTCTGGCTGCCATAACATCATTTCCGAGCGGCTCTGCCGCCGGTATTGATGGAATTACTCAGCAGCATCTCAAAGATCTCGTTAGTATGTCTGCTGGAGATGGCGGCAGAGCCCTCCTTACTAACATAACCAAATTATGTAACCTTATGTTTGCAGGGAAGGTGCCTGACTCCTTTCTACCCTATATTTATGGTGCTAGATTGTGTGCTTTTAATAAAAAGGATGGCGGCATTCGACCAATCGCTATTGGTTGCTCCATTAGAAGACTTGCATCCAAAATCATTTGTAAACACATATCATCAACCCTGAAATCTAAATTCCAACCTATACAGTTAGGATTTGGAAGCAAAGGAGGTTGTGAAGCAGCCGTACATGCCACGAGAACTTTCATATCATCGAGTGACATGGAGGTTCTCCTCAAAGTCGATGTTAGAAATGCCTTTAACTCTCTAGACAGATCTGTATTTCTAAATGAAGTAGCCACGCAACTTCCAGAAATCTACCCTTACGTTTCGCAGTGCTATCACACTACATCTAAACTATTGTACGACGATCATACTATCGACTCGGCTTTTGGCGTTCAACAAGGAGATCCACTCGGGCCTGCGCTTTTTAGTCTCGGTATCCACTCCATTGTTTCATCTCTAAATTCTAAATTAAATGTGTGGTACCTTGACGACGGCACCTTAGGAGGCGACGCTGACACCGTTATTTCGGACTTGATTAAAATAAATAATGAATTTAAATTAATGGGTTTGGAATTAAATACCTCAAAATGCGAAATTTTTGTTACAGACTCTCTGTTTCCTCCTGAAATTGACAGTATAGTTAAACGTTTTCATCACATCTCGCCTGATATCAAAATTTTAAAGAGAGATTCACTTTGCCTTCTAGGTGCTCCATTGCTCCCAGAAAGTATGGAACCATTTTTGGAAAATAAAATTCAACATTTCTCTGAGAATTCACACAGATTGGGCATTATAAATTCTCATATAGCATTCACAATCATGAAACACTGTCTTTTAGTACCAAAATTTATGTATGTGCTACGCGCTAGCCCAATCTGGAAATGTCTCGGCCTTATCGAACGAATGGATGCCACCCTAAAAGATTCTCTTGAAAAAATTCTAAATATTTGTCTTCAGGATAATTCTTGGACCCAAGCAACGCTTCCCATTAGACATGGTGGCATCGGCGTGAGAAAAATTTCGAGTGTAGCTCTCCCAGCTTTCCTTGCTTCGGTACACAGTGTGCGGGGTCTTTGCTGCCAAATCTTAAAGCAAGATGATCTCCGCATTTTGAGCGCACATGAGGCTTTAGAAAGCTGGAAAATGAATTGTCCCAATGGTGAGATCCCTAAGGAATTAAACGTGCAAAAACTTTGGGATCTGCCATTGGTACAGTCAGCCGCTGAAAGTTTGATCCAAAATTGTACCAGTGACCGTGATCGTGCCCGGCTTCTAGCGTTAAGTCGTAACGAATCAGGCCATTGGCTTCAAGCTCTACCCTCTTCTACAATAGGTACACTACTCGATTCGGAAAGTTTTCGCGTGGCTGTGGCGATCCGTCTCGGGGCTCCGGTGTGCTGCGAGCACACGTGTCCATGTGGGGTGGAGGTGGACAGTTTTGGTCTTCATGGTCTTTCATGCAGGAGAAGTGCCGGTAGGTTCTCTCGCCATGGCTCCCTGAATGACATCGTAAAAAGGGCTCTTGCCTCCATCGACGTACCATCCGTTTTAGAACCGGCTGGAGTGTTACGCGATGACGGCAAGAGGCCCGACGGCATGACGCTGATCCCCTGGGAGCGTGGGCGTGCCCTTGTCTGGGATGCCACATGTGTGGACACCCTCGCACCCTCACACCTCAGTGAGTCAGCGTCTGCAGCGGGAGCTGCGGCTGAGCGGGCTGCTTCTGCCAAGCGGCGCAAATATGTAGCTGTTACTAATAGTTACATATTTGAGCCGCTTGCTTTTGAAACCTTTGGACCCTGGAGTTCCTCAACAAGGAACTTCTTCCAAAAAATAAGCCCAAAACTAGCCTCCTCCTCGGGCGACAAGAGGGCTGGCTCATTCCTCGCTCAACGGATCGGCATAACGATTCAACGAGGTAATGCAGCCAGCAGTCTTGCCACCATCCCACGTGGACAATTTTTTTTATTGTAATTGTATTATAGTTGTTGTTTTAGAATATATAAATGTTATATGTAAATCTGTTATTGAAATAAAATGCTTATTATTAATAATAAATAATTACATAATTTTTTTCCCAAAAAAAGTAATTTATTGTTTTTAAATTAAAATTATGCTTTATTATTATACCAATAATGATATTATACTAATTTTATTTAAAAAAAGTGGATTATTTTTTTGGAAATTCATGAAGAAGCCGATGAAAAATTTCAACACTAGAGTGTTTAGAATCATGTACTGGATCACTGGTATCGGTTTTCGGTATAATGTCCCTTACACCCTGTATAAGATTGAAGAAGAAGTAGAAAAACATTTATTTGACCAATACAGAAAATCTTATTTTTTCTTTTATCTTCTCTTACACTTATTTTTAACGTTGTGTCGATGCGACAACCACGGGGGCTTACCCAGTGGGGTTTTTAGGATCCCGTGGGATTCTTAGAATCCCACAAACTCCGGTTAACCCCACAGGTGTACACCCCACCCCCAACGTTTCCCGTGCGACAACAAAAAATAAGGATTTAGGTTCTATGTGATTTGCTTCGGCATTTATAAAAGGTATAGGATTTATAATATATTATAGGATGTATAATGTATGTCAAAGGTAAAACCATTTACATTCTCAGTGACAGTTATGCAATTCTGAAGGAAGCTGTAGCAGGCGGAAGGCTCTGAACTCCTTCCGAGTTGTCTCTAAACTGGTTAAAGAAGGTGTTACAGGTTTAAACAACCTGGAAAAACACAACAACGTCAGCCGTATCTGAGTACCTAGACACGAAGGCGTCGCGGATAATGAGAAGGCAGATAGACTAGCGAGGGCCGGCTCACAAAGGCATTTGTTTGGCCTTTTTGTAAGGATTCCGTATGGTACGTATCACCAAGTATCGTGCCTATGCCAGAAATGAACACATAAAGTAATAGAGGGAAGCGTCAGGCCTAAACTACTCCAAAACTTTGTCTAGTACAAGGGTGGACTGTGGGGTTTAATTATTAAACCTAAACAGATCACAATTAAGCACCACTCACGGGACATTTGATACTTGCAGATTCTGCAAATTTAAAAAAGAGTCAATGCGACACATATTATGTGGCTGCAGCGCTCTTGCGAGACGTAGGTTGAGTCATCTGGGAGTAGCCTATCCTACACCAGAGTAGAGCGCCAAGCTGGCACAATCGTTGCGTACCTAAGGGAACTCTTCGACACGTCAGCAACAGAGTAAGGGCTAGGGCATGCACAATGGATCCTACTGGGTCGGAGTGCGTTCCGGTGGTTACCGGGCCCGATAGCCACCAACAATAAAATAGAATAGGATGTATAATATGTTATAGGATATAATAATATTTTAGAAACCTGTGCATACGTTTCATATTTTATCTCCAAAAATACGATCATGTCTCTTATTTTCGTAAGGACCTCAAGTGGCTCCCCATTCGTCTTCGCAGGAAGACTCGTATACTTTGCCTTCTCTATAATGTCCTTTATAATCCCACATCCCCTTCCTATCTGCGGGAATGTTTTTCCTTTGTGAGATATCCTGACTCTCCTTGCAGGTCCCATCTCCGTACTAACCTTCTATTCCCTTCCCATAAAACGGACTTTAATTCCTATTCCTTCACTATGGTTTCATATTAACTCATGTCTATTTATTATGTCACAATAAATCATTCTTATTCTTATTCTCAATGTGCAGTGTTCATCAGGATGACCGGACCACAGCACGGATTCACGTGAAACTTTGCCAAGATTTAGTACCTATTTTGTACTATTTTGTACCTATGTTTAAATATTTTGTACCTCCGTTTATGGAATTCTCTTCCGCCTGATATACGTCTCTCTGTAAATGTCACAGAGCTCAAAATACGAGTTGAAGAGAATCTTTCTTTATCTTGATATTTTGTTATTTATTTATTTTATTTATTTGGTTTACCAAAATTATGTGCCGACTGATATAGATTTTATATATGTAAGCACAGTATTTTATTATAATATATCTATATCTAAATAAAGTATATGTATAGTATTTATCTTCTAAAGTATATTAGTGTATATTCTATAGTAATATGTATTTATGTTTATTATAATAAATATGTCTGTCAATGTATTTAATAAGTCAACGTATTTAATTTAATTCTTTTGTTTGATATTTATATTTCTTAAACAGACTACGTCCCATTTCTTTCATTCGAATTTCCACTCGCAGGCCCGCTAGAAGAAATTTCTTTAGAAATAAGCTGTGCCTTTCCTATATTTCTTGTTTCCTTTAAGGCGCTAATAACGGTGAAATGCCTGAATTCTTGTTATTTTAAGTTAAATGTTCACAAAAACTGTTAATTTAATCTGTATAGAAAAAATATAAAACGTTAGTTAAAGTTTCAATAAAAACGTTTACTTGAATAAAAATTTATTTTTGATAACCACTTTTTAGGAAAAAAATATCTAAGAAGGACCTATTTATGTCATAATTTGCAAATGTTCTCTAAAACCGCTCAAGCTATGGTGTTGGCGTATACACAGGAAAAAAGGTCTTGAAAATACGAATGTCTTTACTTGAAAGATTTATTTTTATTCCGTATTTTACTAGAGAAATATCTATTTTTCCCAAAATTTTGTACATCTGCGCAAGCATGCCTGCTCCGATCTCTGATTCAGTCCGCTTCGCGGCATTGTCGAGGGAGGACTGCACGTCGGTGTTGGAGCAATATTGTTAAACTCATTTAATTTTTTTTAAGAGTTTATGCGCATTTGTAAATATTGAAATTAATAGAAGTACTTAGTTTAGTTAATATCTATACATTAGTATCGGTAAATATTTTTTTGGAAATAATTTAACTTTTTAAGTACGCAAAGACTAAGAAAACTATGCCAATGCATTGGGGCCGCCGGTGGGTGACGTCGGTTTGTGAATTCGGAACGGTCTTAAATATCGTAATTCATCACGGTTCCCTTGGGAGAGGGTCCCAGTTTTTAACCGACTTTAAAAAAGGAGGTTATGTATTCGACGCGAATGTATTTAATAGGTACTATTAAAAATAAAGAGAAACTCATAGACAGTTGTTACCCATATGTGGCAATCGATCAGGTTAAGCAACGTTAGACAAGGTCATTCCATAGATGGGTGACCGTTTAATGCCATTTGAATTAAGCGTCTCCGTGATTCGGAGGGCAAGTAAAAAGTGAGTCTCAGTTATTAACCGACTTTAAAAAAGGGGGTTATGTATTCGACGCGAATGTATCTAATACTATTAAAAATAAGGAGCCACTCATAGACAGTTATTATCAATGTGTGGCAATCGATCAGGTTAAGCAACGTTAGGCAAGGTCATTACATAGATGGGTGACCGTTTAATGCCATTTGAAGTAAGCGTCTCCGTGCTTCGGAAGGCAATAAAAAGTGGGCCCCAGTTTTTAACCGACTTTAAAAAAGTAGGTTATGTATTCAACACAAATGTATTTATTACTATAAAACAATGAGAAGCCCGTCATAGACAATTGTTATCAATGTTTGGCAATTGATCAGGTTAAGCAACGTTAGACAAGGTCATTACATAGATGGGTGACCGTTTAATGCCATTTGAAGTAAGCGTCTCCGTGCTTAGGAGGGCAAGTAAAAAGTGGGTCCCAGTTTTTAACCGACTTTAAAAAAGTAGGTTATGTATTCAACATAAATGTATCTAATAAAAAAAATTAGAAGCCCATCATAGACAGTCGTTATCAATGTTTGGCAATCGATCAGGTTAAGCAACGTTAGGCAAAGTCATTACATAGATGGGTGACCGTTTAATGCCACTTGAAGTAAGCGTCTCCGTGCTTCAGAGGGCAAGTAAAAAAGGAGGTTATGTATTCAACGCAAATGTATGCTATTAAAAATTAGTTAACGTAAAAGAGCTCGGAAAGCGCTGCGCGAGTCAGCTAGTATATGTATAATATATCTTTTGTTCATAATATTTTTGTGTTCTCTATTACAATATATTTTTAAGCAGATTTTACGGCATCGTTTTGATCAAACGTTTTTTTTACGATACACGTGTACCGTAAAAAACTTTTTGATTTTTGTAAAGAGGCATTATGTATAAAATGTGTCATTAGAGTACTAGTTTTGAGTTCATAATCTGAATATTACGATATGAGTGTAGATAAAGCGTATTTAAACATTAAAATTATAAAATAAAGATGCTTAAAATGTTCCTTTTGTAACAATTTATGAAATAAATAATGAGAATAGTAAAATATAAAAAAGACCCCCGTCCGGGTAAGAATAGCACCTACCCATCTCCTCCCGTTGGGTGTCCGTAAAAGGCGACTAAGGAAAAACTAGAAGACAGGCAGCAGTCTTTTTATTGGATTACCTGCCACCTATACTGTGATCCCCAAGCCGCCTGCCAAGCGTGATGATAATGGCAACCCCTCCCTTCTAAGGTAGAGGCCTATGTTCAGCAGTGGACGTTTCTGCTGCTGGATGATAAAAAAGACATTAAAGCAAATGAATTGCTAGGATTTGTACCCACGTCTAACATCACGTTATTACCTTAGTTAAGCTCATATACCACTGAGCCAATTATATACATAATATAGTACCATCGCCAGAAACAAATATACTATTAGGAGAGCAAGTCGAGAGCTGTAATGCAATAATCAAACCAGCCATGTCTATATTTATAAGAAAGATATTTAAAAAAAAAATTACCGTCTTCTATAACACTAAAAATATATATATATATTTACGTACACACATTCCTTTCTCAATTATTGATATATCAGCACAGCCACCGCCTCTTAATGCTGGAGAACATTTATTCATAGAAGCGGAACTTCACAACTCTAAAATTCTGCTTGGTGTATATTATTGTCCCTCTCTACGTGTAGACTACTTCTCATCTTTCGAAAACATCTTAGAGCGTTTTTTGCCTTCTTACAGCCATTGTATAATTATGGGTGACTTTAACACGTGTCTTCTAAAAAATGATTCTCGTTCTTTATCTCTTAAATCTGTTGCTCATTCTAATAACTTAGACATCCTTCCTCTCAATGCTACACATAATTTCCCGCATTCGACTCCTTCCCTTTTAGATCTTATTCTTGTGTCCTCCAATAGTCATGTAGCTAAACATGGTCAGTGTTCTGCAGATATGTTTTCTTATCACGATCTTCTTTTTTTATCGTACAAAGTTCGTCCCCCTAAGTTTAAACCTAAAATTCTTCAGCAGCGCAATTTTTCTGGCATGGATGTTGAACGTCTTCGTGAAGACACTAAAAATGTGGATTGGAGCTCTCTCTTGTCCAATGACTGTATTGACGCTAAGGTCAGTATTTTTACATCTACATTGATTAAATTGTATGATGTTCATGCTCCTGTACGTGCCATTAAAATTAAACATTTACCTGCACCCTGGCTCACAGAAGAAATTAAGTGCTTGCAGAACAAAAAAGCTTTTGCAAAATCTAGATACAAATGTCGCTCTACAGCTGAAAACTTGGAAAAGTATATTTCTTTACGGAATATTTGCAATAAGGTTTGTAGGAAAGCTTATCACCGCCATATTCACAGATCTGTTGAAAACGGAGATCCAGTCAAAGTTTGGAAATTTTTAAAGACCGTGGGGGTTGGAAAATCTCGTCAAGATGCTGCTCCTAAGAATATATGTTTAAACTCACTCAATCAACATTTCTCCTCTTCTCCTGCCCGCGATAGGGCAGAAAAAATTAAAACTTTAAATTATCTTTCATTACTTCCAACTCCCAATATTTCACATTTCTTCTTTTCACAATTTGCTGACTGTGATGTAAAGAGGAGTATTTTATCGATTGCATCCAATGCAATCGGTAGCGACTGTGTCAGTCGCAATATGATACTTCCTATCCTTGACATAATACTTCCAATAATTAGCCATATTCTTAACTATTCTATAACTGCGGGCCAATTCCCGTCTAGTTGGAAGGAGGCTCAGATTATACCTATACCCAAAAAATCAAATCCCGCATCTTTTTCCGAATACCGACCTATATCTATTTTACCATTCCTTTCCAAAGTTCTTGAACGTCGCATCTCTAATCAACTCAGTTCCTTTTTAAATAAGAATAATCTACTTAATCCCTTCCAATCAGGTTTCCGTCCTGGTCATAGTACTACTACTGCCCTTGTACATATTACGGATGACATCAGGTCCGCCATGCAGGATGGTAATCTGTCTATACTTTGTTTATTAGATTTTAGTAATGCGTTTAATACTGTAGATTTTGATATCCTGCTTGGTATTCTTGCTTCTCTAAACATATCTCCAGCAGCAATTGAGTAGTTTCATAGTTATCTTTTTGGCCGTCGGCAGCGAATACGCATTGAAGATACTTTCTCTTGTCTGCAGGCGTGCCGCAAGGCGGTGTACTATCTCCTCTACTTTTCGCTGTATTTATTAATACCATTTCCAGTCAACTTGATTCTTCCTACCACCTTTACGCAGATGATCTGCAGATTTACCGTCATGCTTCTCCAAGTAGGTTGTTTGACAGCATTAACATTATAAATGATGACTTATCTAAAATTAGTACCTGGAGTAACTCTTATGGTCTTAAAGTGAACCCTTCAAAGACTCAGGTTATTGTCATTGGCAGTCAGAGGATGATGTCCAGAGTGGATTGGTCGCAAGTTCCTCAAGTTTTATTTAATAACAACGTTATTCCAGTCACCGAGAAAGTGAAAAATTTAGGTATACTCATTGATAAAACTTTATCTTGGGCACCGCAGGTTCAGGAAATCAGTAGGAAAATGTATGCTTCTGCTGGCTCATTAAGAAGATTGCGGAACTTTCTTCCAGTTGCCACAAAAATTGCGCTTGCTCAATCACTTCTACTTCCAATCCTTGACTATGCAGACGTCGGCTACCTCGATCTAAATGAATACCTACTTGATAAACTTGAGCGACTTCAAAATTTCTGCATTAGATTTATATTTGGTTTACGCAAATATGATCACATTTCTATTTTTCGTAAAAAGCTCGAGTGGTTACCTATTCGCCTTCGCCGGAACTCACATATTCTTCATCTTCTCTATAATATTCTTTTTAATCCTATTACACCCCCATATCTTAAAGCTCGTTTCAAATTCCTTCATGAGACACATTCACGGGATCTAAGATCGTCAGAAAACCTTGAATTAGCTATGCCCTTACAGTCAACAAATTTTTATGGCAAATCATTTTCAGCACAGGCAGTACGTTTATGGAATACCTTACCTGTAACGATAAGGCAATCTAAATCTATATACATTTTTAAAAATCGTTTAAAAGCACATTACCTCACTTTGTAGCTCATTGTTATTTTGCTGGCCTTTATTTTGATTTCAGAGTGCTATCAGTATATTTATAAGAATTCATTTATATATATAATATACATATATTAATAGTTCTCTTTGTATGTTTATATATATAATATGTTGGTATTTATATATATATTTGTATATGTTCATATATATTATATGTAAGTAGGTACACATCATAAGTATACATATTTTTACTAGTGTATTTTGTCTCACATATTAACTACCCCACTTTTTGTATTCCACGCAATCTTTTTTCCATCCCAAGGTTGCCTGGAAGAAATCGCGGATAGCGATAAGGCCGCCCTTTGTACAAATTTCTTCAATTCCTTTTCTTATGTTCATTTATGTGTGTACAATAAAGAGTATAAATAAATTAATAAATAAATAAAAAGTATAAAATAATTTAAATATCAAAGAAGTTGCTGTTAGCGTACCTGCTGTGTATATTTGGCACCAACTTCAATAATATTTAAATTATTTTATACTTTTTAGTGTTATTGAAGTAGGTTCAATTTTTTTTTAAATATTTTATTTTATACTTTTTAGTGATATTTTCATACATAAAGATTGAACCATCGAAAACGGTAAAATGATCTAGGTAGGTTATGACATCATTATGATTTCACATTATCGTCTACATACTTTTAATAATTCATGTTACTCTCTCAAATAAAAAAAGAATCATCGAAATCGGTTCATATTTGTCAGAGAAATGTAAAGGAGAACATCAGTTTTATGGTTTTTACCAGATAAATTCCTCCATATCATTCATGGTCCTCCAGGAAGTTCTTATCCGGTTGTGATAAAATTCATACAGATTCATTACAGTGGTTTATTCTTTCGAATAAAAAAAGAATCATTGAAATTGGTAAATATTTGCCAGAGTTATGACCATTTTTGTCCTTAAAAAGCGACATAAAGTCATCTATATAGGCTATCCTGCGCAGTCAACATTCTTGTTTTTTCAGGAACTACTTATTACTAAGCAATATTTTTTTTATGGGACCCAATTAACGGATTAAAGAATGGAGGGAAGAAAGATTTTTCAAATCGGTTCATAATTGCCAGAGTTATGCGCGAACATACATAGAAAAAAAAAAATATATATATATATATATATATACAGACGAATTGAGAACCTCCTCCTTTTTTGAAGTCGGTTAAAAATTGAGACTTTAATACGTTGACATACAGTTCAAGTCCGTTTGAATCTGTATAAACATTAAGTTTTGATGTCGTTTTTCATTGTTACAGTGTTACACTTTTTTCGGTCTTGCCCCTCAGCAGCCCATTTTTTTGTGTATAAAAAAATAAAAAGTTTTTAGAACGGAGTTGCATGTGTATAAAGTGTGTCATTAGAGTACTTACTAGTTTTGTATTCATAATTTAAATATTACGATATGAGTATAGATAAAATTCATTACTTTAATGTTTTATATTTTTATATTTATTGTTATTTTAAGTACCTAACTAGACTTTGTAGTATGTATGTGTATACTTAATTCAGGCTAAAGTATAAATTAAACTTTTTTAATAAACCCCGACATGGGTGAACGAACTCTTAAAATGACTTTCCTGCGCCATTACCCTGATCAGTGTCTGTCTACTAATTACTCGGCAAGATTTAACTATCAATTTACAATTCGATGGGTCCTACATTTTATGGAGCAGAGTTTCTGTTACCACCGTCCTGCTTGCTCCCATCCCCAGACTCTTATCATTATTTTTCTACCTACTACTCATAGCAACCTATCCAATGAGTCTGCGTTTATTGGTGCAGAGATCCCGTGACTACCTTCCTGCTTCATTATCAGACCCTCGTCACTATTTTTCTAGCAACTACTCGTCGAGACATATCTAACGAGCCCAAACTCGGTAGGTATACGTTTTTTGGTCCTTTATAATAATATCAATAATATCTTGGGACAATCCACACACAGTTATCCGATACCAAACTAGGCAGAGCCTGTACTATGGAAACCAGACAACTGATATTAATACTTTTTTTTGTAAATACATACTTAAATAGATAAATAACACCCAGACACTTCGTGGGGGAATCGAACTCACAACTCATCGAGTAGCAGCCAGGGAGTCTAACCACTAGACCAACGGGCCCGTCACCTCATCCTTTGACCACCTTCCTGCTCTATCATCAGACCCCCATCTAAAGATCACCATTTTCTAGCAACTACTCGTGATACCTACCCAAGGAACCCAAATTCGGTGGGTCTACGTTTATTCGTGCAGAGATCCCATGACCACATTCTTGCTCCATCGTCAGACCCTGATCACCATTTTTCTAGCAGTTACTCGTAGAGACGTACGCAACGAGCCCAAATGCGGTTATTGATACAGAGATTCCGTGACCACCAACCTGCTCCATCATCAAACAATGATCACCGTTTTTCTAGCAACTACTTGTCGAGACATATCTGACGAGCCCAAATTCGGTGGGTCTACGTTTATTGGTGCAGAGATCCTGTGACCACCTTCCTGCTCCATCATCAGACCCTGAATTCCATTCTTCTAGCAACTACTCGTTGAGAACTATCCCACGAGCCCAAACTGGATGAGTCTTCGTTTATTGGGGCCGAGATCCTATTTCCACCTACTTGCTGATCATCATCAGACCCTGGTAAAGGTTACCATTTTATATACTATTATCGGATTTATATATGTACTAAATTTCAGATCTTTTGGACTTATAGAAATAATGAAAGATGTCTATATACGAAATATCCCTACCTCGACTCGGAAAAGAGCTGATGGTCTTCTAACAGCTGGACCGATTTTCATGAAACATAGTTAAGAACCATCTCGCTTAAACTAGCTTTAAAAAAACCGCATTCAAATCCATCCACTGGTTGGAGCTCTACGATGCCACAGCTAGCCATACAGAGAGACAGACACTTCCAGCCAGACATAGGCATCAGTTATAACTCCCCTTGTTTTTGGTCGGGGGTTTCAATTAGCCTTTTAATAGAACATTAAAAAAACAATAAAATAATATCAAAAACAGCACTTCAATAGACAGCACACTAAAAAGTATAAAGTATTTTAAATATGATTAAAGTTGGTGTTAGTTGTACGTACAATCGCGGACGGTGTACCAGTTTTCAATCAAAATCGTTTGACAAACATTACGTGTGATTATCTCGTCCGCACGTATTTCGGGCCGGCTCGTGCAAGCGATTCTCGTCCTAAAGGTGGTACACCGTTCGTGACCGCGAGCGTACATACCTACTGTGTAAGTTTAGCCCCAAATAATTTTATATTTTTTAGTGAGCTGTATACTGATCGGGTTAATTTTTTAAAATAATTTATTAGTATTTTTTTCATTCATAAATCGTCGTGATGAACTTGGTATGATACCATTGCAGTAGATTAGTCTCACAAATAAAGAAACTCATTGAAATCGGTTCATATTCGTTAGAGTAGTTATAACGGAAGATGTCGATTTTATGGTTTTCACCAGTTAAATTCTTCCATGTCGTTTATGTTCCTCCAAATGATTTTATCCGATCTGTATGAATCATAAATATCTATAACAAACAATCGGAATTGCATTGCATTGCATATCATGTATTCTCATACGTTCTTTAGACATACATGCTCAGCTCACTCATACTAAACGCTCCCAAATACACACACTACAAAATGACACATATTTTTTACCTACTATACTTTATTTTACTACTAATTACTCTGTAAAACTATGTTGTTAGTAGGATAGTAGGTCCCTTGTGCAAGAGACCATCCGGTAGAAATGTACAATCGCAGTGTCAAAAATCATATAGTGTAAAGATTGCCTTGTTCCGGTGTGAATGGCACTGTAGCTGGTGAAATTACTGGGCTCAAGAGAATAACTATACAGTTGTTTATAGGCAGACGTTTCGCTTACCATCAGGCGAACATCTTGCTATTCTCATCACTAGGTTGAATAAAGACATACTACCACGAGGTTGAATATTACACAATTTAAATTACTTAAACTGTGCATACAAAAAAAAACACATCAAGCACAGACACTTGCATGATAGCCTAAAGTAAGCTCCAGCAGCAAACCGTCCATTGGAATTAAAAACACTTTAAATCGTGTGTACATGATAAGACTCAGTGATGCGTTACAATAATAGGCAATATCCTACTTAAAATGATTGTTATCTCTGCAGTTTCTTATTCTTCGAACAAATTTAGACTTTGTGTAAGCAGTACCGAGTGAAATTGCTAGATGGCGTTGACGTCGGCGGCGGGGTTCCGCGGGCTCAAATGCTCAAGGTCGTTCAGAGTTATTAAGGCCTTAATGCTATTGTTTATACATATATTATACAATAAAATAAATAATTAAGTAATTACTTAGGTAGCTACTTTTTGAAACTGAAAACTTCTTTAGCGGCGCTGTGCACTTTTTTCTGATGGGAAAAAAAATGTTAATTTCTAGTAGGACTCGTAAGGTAAGACGTAGGCGGCGCAGGGCGCCTGCGCGAATGTTCGTGTGTGTTTGTGTTACAGCGTGCCACGCGCATCCATGTATGGTGACTGCTGATGGCTTGACCATCTATGTAGTTAATGTAAAATAATTGTAATAGTTCTGAAGTGTTAAATTTTTAATGTAATATAAATTGTCATGTTTGTGTACGATAGCGCATATGAAAATGATGTACATTTATACTGATAATTAAAGCCATTCATGCAAAATGATCCCCTAACCATTTCAAAATATCAAAAGTGCACAACGTTAATATTCAAGTTTTTACTTCTGCCGGCACTCCCGGAGTGCAACCCATTTTTTTTAGTAACTAACTTTGTGCAGCAGTGGACGTCATCCATGATGATGATGATGATGATGATGATACTAACTATATTATTAATAAGATACCTAATGACATTGCTCAGCGATGAACTTCCTTTGCAGGCCTTATCAGTCATTCTGCATATAGACAATGTAAATCACGGCCATGAGAATTATTTATAGAATAGTGTTTGATTATATTGTGTGTAACTAGCTGACCCACGCAGCTCTGCCCGCGCTGTGTTTACGTTAACTAAACTTTCAATAATATACATTCGCATAGAATACAAAACCTCCTTTTTTATAGTCGGTTAGAAACTTGGCAAGTACAAAGTGGGTACTTTGTACTTGCCCTCCGAAGCACGGAGACATTTAGTTCAAATGGCGTTAAACGGTCACCCATCTATTTAATAACCTTAACTAACGTTGCTTAACCTGATCGATTTCCAAACATTGTTAACAACTGTCTATGAGTGTTCCCTTACAAATATTTATTATAATTATAATGAAAAATTGTTAAAATCGGAGCAAGCGTATAACCAAGTATACATTTTGACTTGTCTCCTTTCCCAAGGGAACCGTGCCGAATGTCGGGATAAAAAGTATACTATGTCCTACCTCGGAGTATGAACTCAAATCATGCCAAGTTTCGTTTCAATCCATCCAGTAGTTTCGGCGTGATGCTCAGCCGAGATACAGACAGACAGACAGACAGACAAAAATAAAAAAAAAAATACATTTTTGGCTTTAGTATCGGTTATAGAATGTAACATAATTTTCAAAATATCTTCAATGTACAGAATTGGACCTGTTACAGTTTTATTATAAGTATTGATGATTGATTCGACCTGATGCTGACCCGCGTGCTGCAGTCACTAGTGTATTGCACTAGTTAAAATATATTTTATTCAAGTACTTAAATAAAAAAAATTGTGTATGGAAAAAAAACGTGATGGCATATGGTACTGAGACGTGGTCTTTAACAGCTGGCCTTTTGGAGAAGCTCAGAGTCACACAACGAGCTATGGAGAGAGCTATGCTCGGAGTTTCTTTGCGCGACAGAATCCGCAATGAGGAGATTCACCGAAGAACCAACGTCACCGACATAGCTCTCAGAATCTGCAAGTTGAAGTGGCAATGGGCAGGCCACATCGCTCGAAGTACCAATAACCGATGGGGAAGAAAGGTTCTCGACTGGCGACCACGAACCGGTAGACGTAGCGTAGGTAGGCCTCCCACTAGGTGGACAGACGACATTGTGCGCGTCGCAGGTAACCGGTGGATGCAAGTCACCAATTGTCGTTCATTGTGGCGTTCCAAGGAGGAGGCCTATATTCAGCAGTGGACGTATTCCGGCTGGTGATGATGATGAATCAAATTCAAAATTCTGTGCATTACCACCATAATGGGCGTCGATCTATAATTTATACTAGTTACTAGTATATTTAAACTAGTTTAGTATATTTATATAGTGCAGTTAGGTACTAGTAAAGTGCACTCAAAAAGTCAAAAATAGTTTATTTCAAATAGGCTTAACGCTAGCACTTTTGAAAGGTCATGTATTTTTTTTTTTTAAACAGCTACCACCGGATCATAACGCGGCCTCAACTGAGAAGATCCGGCAAGAAACTCAGCGGGCTTGTCATTTTATCACTTTTTTTTTTAAAACAGTGTGTCATGTTACAATTAGATCAGAGCGACAGTGTGTCTTGCCGTTCAAAAGATCAAATAATACAGGGGAAAAAAAATAATAAAATACGACGAAAGTCGGTACAACAAACTAAAAAGCCAAAGGGATAGTAGTCGGACCAGTCCCCCCAAGCAGCACCCGCGCACGAGTTGACTCGAGCAGCAGCCATCTACTATTTATATCCACTATTTATAAGTTTAAATTAATAAGCATAAAAAACCCGACTGGACTGTGAACTAACAAAATGGACTTAATTTACACTATACACACATAATATGTATACACATGTATACTGGGTGTAAGGGACATCGTACCGAAAACCGATACCAGGGATCCAGTACATGATTCTGAACACTCTAGTGTTGAATTTCATCGGCTTTTTCATTGGTAAACCGCTCGCTTCGCATACCGGAGGTCGCGATTTCGAATCCGCAGTTCTAACTTCGAAAAAATAATAATATTTTATGCCCACCGTCACAAGGTTATGTTGCTAAATTTTGATGAAGTGTCGAATGTGATCTATTAAATTGACCCTATTTTATTGTGATAAGTATCACCTGAGACATTAGTTATTAATGATTAAATATTCATATGCCTTTATAAACATTTTCGAACAAAAATTGTTTCCCACTACCTACAACTGTTACCTATACCTAAATATATATAGGGTGTAAGGGACATCGTACCGAAAACCGATACCAGGGATCCAGTACGTGATTCTGAACATTCTAGTCAACACTAGAAAATTTCAACAAATTTCTCATCGGCTTTTTCATGAATTTCCAAAAAAAAAAATGCCGCTTTTTTTAATAAAATTAGGTTAACATCATTATTGGTTTAATATTATAGCCTAATTTCAATTTAAAAACAATAAATTACTTATTTGTGCAAAATTAGCAATCATCAGCAGCCGAAAAGTCCAGTGCTAAACAAAGGTCTCTCTCTTGGAAGGGAGGGGTTGCTATAATCTCCACGTTTGGCAGGCGGCTTGATTGAAATTTGCAATGTAATTTGAAAAATAATTATTATTCCGCACGTATTCATTACATGCTCAAAAATTAACAAGTTAGTTATTTGTCATTTTCCTTAAAAATGGTTTCTGTAATGTTGTAACGGAAAATATGAGAAATCGTATAAAAAAGTTTTCGGTACGTAGTCCCTTACATCCTGTATAATATACTTACTTATTAAAACACGCATAAATGATTAGTAATTAATTTATATTATTTTATTTATTTACGCTTTTAAACACAAAGGCCTAGTAAATTATTCATATTTTTGATTGTTAATAATAATTGTAGATCTCGAATAGTTGTTTTTTTTTGTAGGATTTGTTCCTACTGTTGGGCCCAGATGGTCATGGCACAGCTTCACCGAACAAGGCGGAAAACTTGGATCATATATACTTGTATATATGATCCAAGATATTGCACAGGTATATTTAAACAATTTATTTATGTAAATCTTATTTTTAACACTTACGTTTAAAAAAAGTTATATTGAGGAATAAATCGAAAAGGTTTAACTGATATCAATTCATGTGAGCAAGTAATGTAGGTATACCCAAGTATATAAAATATCATTTCCTTCCGCTCGAGCGTAGACGTTATATCAATGATATTTGCGTTTTGCTGAAAATTGCAAATGGCGCTATCAACTGCCCTGAACTACTTGGAAAACTATCATTTTGCACTAACCAAATTGGTTTTCGACACAGGCCATTGCTACATGTACCTTTTATTAAAACTAAATACAGACGTAATGCCTTCCTACTTAGAAGTAACTTTATTAACTTACATCGAAAGCTAAATATCGACTTATTTTGCAAAATACAGCAACCGCTTATTAGCAAAAGAGGATTTTTAATTATTTAATAATGTTAAAACAGTAGTACAACACTGGTTATACTCGTAGTATATATCGCACATCATTATAACAATCTGTAGGGGCTTGTTAGTAGCAATTTATGTAATTTTGTTTTAGTAAGCATACACCTGTTATTAGTCTGTAAGTCTCTTTAAAATTATAAAAAAAAAAAAAAACATTATAAGATACAGGATTTCCAAAATATCACACAAGTACTTTTAAACATTGAATAAAAATATATTTTATTTAAATCTAAATTTTTAACACTTACATTTATAAAAGCTTAAAATCCAGCTGAGTTATAATTTTCCCATTAATTAAATTCAGAAATAAATCGAATAGGTTTAACTGATATTAATGCAAGCAAGCCACTGGCAGCAAAATCACAATGCAACTGAGTAGGTTGCTATATATATTATGTTTTTAAGTTATATTCTTAGGGTTGCTTTGAAATTATATTACGCGAGAGAAGTACGTGAGATAACAGCATTTAATACGCCAGTCTCTACTTTTAGTATCGATAAGAAATTATCATAAAATAATCGATTGCTACTACATCGTTCACTAACACCGTAATTAAAACCTAATAATAATATTCTGGCACGATCCACACACGGTCATCTGATCCTAAACTATGCAGAACCTGTACTATGGTAACCACACAACTGACACAAATAGGTACTTCGAGTTGCTTTTTTGTAAATACCTACTTAAATATATACATAAGTTGAACGTTAGTAACTGGCACGTTTCGTTTGATGTCCAATTAGGTACCACTAATTCGTACGGGATATTCCAACATTTATTTTTATTTTTCTTAATTGATATGTAAGTAATTATAATCTTAAATTAAGTTTGGGCCATTTAAACGTTATAATTTTTTACCTAATGCACTATAATTAGGAACTCACGGATATGTGCAAATTTTTATTTCCTAATTATAATTAAACGGAATAGTTTAAAAATTTAAACTCAAATCAAATCAAATCATATTTTATTGGAACTAAAACAGATGTTAACATTTACATAAGTACGATAATAGCTACATTAGTTAAAACTGTGTCGCAGCTATTAACGCACACCTCAAAAGGACCTGAGGCGTCAGCGTTCCAACCACCATTACATAGTAACATGGATCGCAATATTATAAATTAAAAAATAAGAATAGGTAAATTAGTTCTATATAAGCACGCGTGTGTGTGTGCATGTGTGAGTCTGTGTGTGCGCGCGTGTGTGTGTGTGTGTGTGTGTGTGTGTGTGGGCACTCGTACAAAAAAAAAATAAGAAAAATACTGAGTTAAACTTGTAGAAGGTTTTCAAGCTCATTGTAAGTGAGGGACTTCAGCCATTTATGTAAAGTTTTCCTACAATTATATAATGTAAGTGGGTAAATATTAAGAATTTTATTTTTTATCATACAGTATAGAACTTAGGAAGTAATACTGTTTCCGTACTGTTACTAATCGAGAAGGTTCTGTCACACAGACCCGACCAGCTCGACGTCTTTGTTCACCTAGTTCAGGATCAAATAAGAGCTCAGAATGTTTACGACATATAATTTTCAGCAGAAATGCTTGCCTAACAGTATGTACATCACAAAGAGCATATAATTCACTGGTTGGGAAAATAATGGGTTTCCGTAACATAACTTTTAACACTGCCCTCGGAGCTCTCTCTAGCCGAAGAAAAATACACTTACCAGCGCCTCCCCAAGCTGAGATACAGTAGGTCAGGATAGAGTGAGCTAAAGAGCAGTATACCGTCTCTAATGTAGGTAGATCAGCAGACGATCTCAGGTTTTTAAAAACAAAAAATAATTTTCTTATCCTGATTCGATTTGGTCATTCCAGGACATCAAACTATCGATTATAACACCTAAATATTTCACACTGTTTGCACGTACAATTCCGGTACAGCTACTGTTAGAACAAGTTGATGATGAGCAAACATCCATAGTCAAGTTATAGGTGCTGGTTGGTTGAGATGCAACATTGGGTGCAAATGTTATAAATTTTGTTTTATCTAAATTGAGGGAGAGCATATTAACTGATAGCCATATCATGACAGTTTGAAGGGCAATTTCTGCATAGGCTTGAGCCTGAGACCAATCTGAACCATGTACAAGAATAATGGTATCATCATCATAGGTAATAAGTTTGGTATTAGTCAGGAGTAACTCGCTAAGGCCATTTATGTAGACTAAGAACAGAGTAGGCCCGAGCACGCTGCCCTGAGGCACACCATAACTGAGAGTTTCCTCCTTACTTACGTAATTACCAATTTTTACCATTTGAGTGCGGTTATTAAGATAACTCTTTAAAATTTCATGCATCAGACCTCTAACACCTAACCTATAAAGTTTGTTAAGAAGAATAGGTACGGAGACCGTGTCAAACGCCTTCGAAATATCTAGGAAAATACCAATAGTTTTAAGTTTATTCTTTAGGTTTTTAGCCACAGTACTCGTTAATTCTAGTACCGCGTCTTCAGTACTTCTTCCTGCTCTAAAACCATATTGGTTTTCAGATATTACATTATTTGCATTTAAATAGCTTAATAGTCTGTGGTTTAATATTTTTTCCAATAATTTTGATAAGATTGTTAAAACAGAGATCGGTCTATAGTTGCAAACACTGTCTCGGTTACCACCCTTATGAATAGGGTGTACAAGCGCCTTTTTGAAAACTGTAGGGAATACGCCAGTCATAATGCATATATTATAGACCTGACAAATAAGTGGACAGAGAACATGCCTAGCAGCTTTAACTAAGGTGGCTGATATACCATCATAACCAACAGCACAATTTGATCTCAGACCGAGTATAAGGCGCATAATCTCATCATTATCTGTATTAAAAATAGCCATGGAGCTCACGTTAGAATTTATCTGAGGAGATATGTTACTAGTTTCAAGTAAAACAGAATTTGGTTGTAATTTAGAGGCAATATTTTTACCCACGTTTGTAAAATACTCATTTACGATGTCTATAGAATGGGAAACATTAGTGTTTATAGATAATAGTTCATTACCTGGGGATTTAGAGTTCTGTATATTAGCAATTTGTTTAATTAGTCGCCATGTAGCTTTAGGATTATTCCGATATTTATTAAATTCAGATCTCTCATATTCGCATTTTACTTTTTTAAGTAATTTATTGCAGAAATTCCGGTATCGGTTGTATATTATTTTTAAATTGTGGTTTCTTGGGTCTCTTTTCATATTATGGAATAATTTATCTCTTTTACGTATGCATCGTAATAGCCCTAGTGTCATCCAGGGTTTAATTAATCTTTTTCTGCTCGGAACAGAAGATATACGAGAGTTGTCTTTGACCACTTTAGAAATTGTATCTACCAGATTAGAAGCTACTTCGTTGGCGTCAGAACAATTTATAATATGTGAGAAGTCAGTTTTTTCCAAAGCAGCTACACATGCAGGAATATCAACACGAGATGTGGAAAATGAGAACGTAGGTTTACTAAATTGGAGATTACAAAAGACAAGGGCCGGTGCATGGTCTGTAATAAACGAATCAGGAACTACACAAATAACTTGTTTGTATGATTTAACAATTGCATGGTCAAGACAATTATCATTACGAGTGGGAAAAAGGTGAGCTGGTAACATACCATGAACAAACTATCTAATTTATGATATGTAGTGACTTAATAATAAAATATAATCGATGCAAAGCGATTTGGTTTTGCCCGGCTTGGAATTGCCAATGTGGTTTTCACTCAGTGTAAAATGCAATATGGAATAAACCAATATCTATTAAACAAAAATACAATAGCAATACATGTCCAAAAAACTCTTAATCAGGTATCAATAAAAGTGTTTGTGTTTATGTAAAGTATGCCACAGAGGCCAAATCCTGACAAGATCGACTAACTTCACAAGAGATCATTTAGTTCACAGGTTCCTGCGCAGACCCAGAAACCGTATTCTTTTTCTTTACTGTCAAAAACCAAAAACCCACGGCCACGAACAGATCATTCGCATTAAAGAATTTATTTAATTTTCAGTATATGACTGACGTATGGATTATTTTAGGCAATCGGGTAATTAACAGGCAAGTGACAAAAGTATAGGGGAGTAAAGTTTTTATAAAAATAAAACCATATACATATATTTCTTATAATTTTAATAAATGCATAACAGACATGTTTTTTTAACATAATTTATAAACATTAATTAATTTATTTGAGCTTTTTATCTATAAACATTTTGTTAAGGGCAGACTTGGTAAAACATAATTGCTAGTGTTTGTTTCCTTGCTATTTTGCTAAGACTGTCATTTTTCTACGTTAAATGAACTTCCCACTCCACGAAACAAGGAAGAGAAAAGATAAACGTTATAAAATAGCAGTCATGGAATATACATATGTAAAATAGCTAGGTATTTTCATTATCTTGCATAATTGTGTATCTTTTCTGATAGTAAAATAAAATTTGTTGACTGCTTCATCTTCATCTAATCTATTAATAGAAAATAGTTTAAAGTTTTGATGGTGTTTGTAATATTTATAATTGTGATCAGCTGTTTATTGCAATTACAACACGGCTGCAATAGAAGAAGTTTTTAAGTATGTACTTCTGTTCCCTACACTTACTACAGTATTTACAAAACGCCTAGGGCGTTTGGTGAAAATCGTAGAAACGCCCAAATCGAAATATGTGACGATCATGTCAATAAAACTAACTGCATGTTAGCCTAACTTTCTGGTGCCTTCTTATCTATCAAGCATTGTATTAAAAACTTGTAGAAAAATCCGCCACTGTATTCGTAAATTGGTATCGGTTACAAAGAAAAATAATAATAAATATTTTATAGTATTAACAAAAATAATTTATTATTTAAATTTTAAACTACACTAAAACTTACTCAAATAACAATAAATAAATGCATTTATAAATTTACAATATTATTACATACCTACAAAAATAAAATGTAACTATACATTTTTCCTAAAAATGTACAGTTACATTTTATTTTTTAATATTCACGGATAGCAAAAATAATCTGTTTTATTTATTTATATTTGACTTCCTTTGTATTTGTTTAATTATTTAAATCGGGACAAATTTAAGTATTACAGGATTTTTACACAAAAATAAAGAATGAAAGTCAAAAAAGTTTGCTTTTTGTTAAGAATTATTTTTTAATAATTATTATAGAGAGCTTTTAGATTTGTTATAATTATTACTATAAGGCAAATACGGTTTTGTTAAATTACGTAAATCTATGAAAGTATACAAGTATGTAAGACACAATATTTCATTCTCTAAGGGTGGGATATCGTAGATATTTTTTTCTTTTCTTTTGTTATACAATCTAAATTAAATATAATGCAACGATCATCACTAAACTTTATCATTAAAAAATCGGCAAATAGAAAAATAAATGCACTAATTATAGTGTTTTTTTGATGACACTTCACGAAAAAACACTATAATTAGTGCATTAAACGTACGGTTTCGCAATAGATCAAGTATTTAGTATAATAATGCACTTCAATTCTTCTGTGTCATTAGTGTATGACTACAGTAACATTATTTAACGTCCATGTTTATCTAATATAACTTAATTGGTCGATTGTGCCATTTTTAAATATGTTTTTTTTTTGTGTTCACCCATTTTTTTTGTTAACCCATTTTGCCGTAACAACTTTTTCATACCATTTTTTTATGTTCACTCATATTTTTTTTCTTTAAACCCATTTTAATCTTTAATATTTTTACACCCCTTATTTTCTATTCACCCATTTAATTTTGCTTGTTATCCCATTTGGCCGTAATAACTTTTTCTTACCATTTTTTTATGTGCACTGTTATTTTTTTCTTTAAACCCATTTTAATCGTTAATGATATTTTTTCACCCCTTTTTTCTGTTCACCCATTTAATCGTTGATATATTTTAATTTGTCCACCAGTATTGACTTTGTAGAATAGTTTTTTTTCCTATTCACTATTATTGACTTTCAACGAACACCCGTGATGCTTTTAAGCCACGGCTTATAGAAGGTGGTCCTCATGTAGACTCCTGGCAGGAAGGGAGCTGCACACTTGATGCCATGGGATACTGTGCCAACCAGCTGCCACCTGCCATCATCGCGTTGCAGCACCAATGGACCCCCACTGTCACCCTGGATATCACCATGAATATTAATAAAATAAAAGCTGGTCAGGTGCGAGTTGGTTCGAAAATTGAGGATTCCGTATAAAAACTTTTTTTTTAATATAAATAATAACACATTTAGACTTCATTCTAGATAATAAGCAAATTAAAATTTGCTCTCGGTGGGAATCGAACTCACGACTTTTTGTGTAGTAACAGGGCACAACCATTACGCGCACGGGCCCGTCGATATTCCAATTATAATGCTACACTCTGGCATAGGACTGCAAGGAGTACTGGCAACCTTACTTAATGCAGAAAAACGACGCCACTCGGAGGAAAACAACGCCATTCGGAGGAAAACAACGCCATTCGGAGGAACACAATGCCGCTTGAAGGAATACAGCGCCGCTTGAAGGAATACAGCGTCGCTTGAAGGTACTCAATACTGCCTGAAGGAACATAATGCCGATTGAAGTTACACGACGCCATCCAAAGAAACGTAATGCCGCTTTAATGAACACAGCGCTGCTGCAAGGAGCAATGCAACTCAAAAGAACACAACGTTATTCGATAGAATACAACACCGCTTGAAGGAGCACAACGTCACTCGAAGGAGCATAACTCAACGCTGAGGAACTCAACGCCATTCGAAGGAAAATAACACCGCTTGAAGGAACACAATGCTACTCAAAGGAACACAACGCCACTCGAAGGAATACAACTCTATTCAATGGAGCACAATGCCCCTCGAACCAAACAAAACGTCTATTGAAAACTTAACGCCGCTCAAAGGAACACTACGCCATTCAAAGGAACATAACGCCATTCGAAGGAACACAATGCTATCCGAAGGAAGACAACGTCACTCGAAGGACAACAACGCCAGTCCCCAGTCAAGCAGCATTAATTATGACCGTACACTTTTTGTCTCTCTCTTTCTCTTTCTCCCTTTGCTGACACTGTGTGTTGGTAAAAGAACGCGTACCTCACAGGAATCCTTCTGTCCATTCGCGTATCCCGCGCATATGAACGAGGTTAAGATCTTCTTCGCGTGGCCAGCTGTCTGGAACATCTCTTGACATGCGCTGTTCTCGATCACTGGCACCTGATAATAGTAGAGAAGAAATTTGACGGAATTGCTTGAGATATATGTCCTCCTGGCCCAAGATCAGCAATCTACGCGGGAGATATTATATGCTTGCGTAGACACAAGTGCACTCTCTCTTTCTTTTACCTCTCGCAATCCGATGGGACCGACACGACCGGGGAGAGATCGGACGCTGGACCGACTTTTTATACGTATGGATCATCTTACTTTACAGACAATCAGGTGATCGGCCTGCATTGTCCTAGCCATTAAGGAACAACTACACAAAGTTGTTGTTCCCGGCGGGAATCCAACCCGTGACATCCGGTTTGCAAATCAAGCGGTTTCCCACAAATACAATAAACTTGAGATATAGTGTTTGTTTCTTCAACCTTGTGAGTAGAAACACAAGTCGTGTACCAGACTGCCACCCTTCACCCAACACATTAGTCATTAATTAGTCTCTAGAGGCCAGTAACTTCACCTACAGTGCCTTTCTCACCAGGACACAGCATTCTCCCGGACGGGCGGGTCTCTTGCATAAGGCATCTTTTTTGCTAACGGTGAGGAACCCTCCAAAGAATCCCCGATCTCCGTAGGGGTGGACGCCGTGTTATGAGGGATGTTAACCCACTAAAACCTTCCTGGTGAACTTTATCGACGCGTTGAGAAACTGGGCACTTCGTTTGGACCTTGCTAGGGTCTCACCAACGCCGGATCCCTGCTAGAGCACGTCCACCTGCTTGATACCTACCACCTTTATTGCTTTAATGCAGGGCAACTTGAAGCCATCTGGTTGGTAAGCGAACGATACCACGGACCCGTGGACCAGAGAATCGGTTGGCTCTCGGCTCTGGCTTACTTTAATTGGCCGTCCAGAGAGGAGTCGTTAGAGCTATACTCGCACACAAGTATGACTTGAGCAGCAGCCATCGAAAGGGACTGAAAATTTATTTACTTTGTATAGTTGTTTAGAGAACTTTGCATGTTGTTCGTCATCGTTTTGCGCTATCACAACTAGTATTAAAGTTCTTGTAGGGAGGAAGTGTTAAAAGGCTGTAAGGCCGCGAGTAATTTCGGAAGACACCTCTCGGAGCTCTTAAGCCTGAGTTGTTCCATTTAAAGAAAGATAGATCCCATCAAACAACAACCCATATACCACAAAATAATTTTGACCCCGGCATTCAACAAAAATTGCAATAGTTTCTGCACCTGACGGGTCTTATGCATTCTTTACTGTCAGCCATTGTTGCATTGTTATAAGTTTTTGGTACCTGCATCGGTATTTTAGTTACCTGAACTTCTTGTAGTACTGCAGGCACTCCACCGCCGTACTTGAGCCGTCCCCATCCTGTCACCGTGGCCATTTGACCAGTGAAGTCCGCTTCATCAGGAGGCATGCAAATGGGTACTGGAAGAAAAGGTTCTTTAATATTGGTCTGTTCTCCTTAGTAACTTAGGAGAATTTTTAATGGTGTAACGGGATAAAAAATAAATGTGTAATTGTATTTAAGAATTTTTAGGTATCTACTCCTTCCGTTAGGAAATTCGGTAATTAAAGATCTGACATCAAAACATACAGAATGTGGTTCTGCATTCTTGCCATATTTACGGAGGTAGGTTGATATATACCTTTTAAAGAACAAGAACATAAATCAATCATTAAATGATAGACGTAAAATTATGAATTATTTGTTGTGCAACAGTCACTATAAAATAATCCCGTCTGGCACCGCTCTTCGCGCAAAGTAGGTAAATAAGAGCACGCGCGGAATTGCCAACCATGGGACCTATACTGAGCACTCGAGAGCTCTTATTCTGGTTGAACGTTAATCATGAATCATCTTTTAGTTATTAGCCACTGAATTACTAATCTATTTTTAATCAATTAACATAATCCATAACTGTTAGGTCTTCAAATATGGCAAAAATGCAAAACCACATTCTGTATTTTGTCTGTCCGTCTGTCTGCCCAAGTGTAAACCGATTTGACAAATTTTCATCACCTACTGCTGAACAAACGCCTTCACCTTACATTAGATCAAAGGGATTGCCATAACCCCCACGATTGGAAGGCGTATTGGGAATCGCAGTACAGATGATAAGTCATATAAGAAAGATTCAGCTGCCTATCATGTTGTTTTCCCATAGTCGCGTAGACACCCAACGGGATAAGATGGGTAACCGCTATTATTACCCGGCCACTCCACGGGTCATCGGTAAGTACCATTATGCTATTCCATTGAAAGGATCAGCAGAAGAAGATTTATAAGCAGGTCCCATCAAAAACGCCCGCCAGAACAGTGTGAACAGAAATAATGGGGAAGTAAGTTGATCTTACTGACTGTAGTATGTTCTAAGTGGTGCTTAAAAAACTATAGGCTGCTACCTATATACCTGAATAAAAAATTGACAGATATCACAATCGATATAATATTTAATAAACTAGATTTGGTGTCACGGTACAAAAAGTGGTAGCGAGAAATAGCGCCCTTGTGTCGCTATTTCTTTACAAGCCATAGCCTGACAAAATTATTTTTGCCGATAGGAGTGTCGCTACTGTCTATATGAAACTGTCAAACTACACGTCATTATCATAACAAAATCGTTAGTTCACGTTTTCGCCACCAGCACCATCGATATACTATACCAACTAGATTAGCTGTCACGAACAAAATGACATCGAAAATGTGGTCGCGGTTACATATACTTACACAACTATACACGTAGCTAGAAATTGTAGAAAATAGTTTTAAATAATTCGGAACGTCGGACTAATAGAAGCCTTCACATGTAGTAATAAAGTCTAATTCTGTATGCAGTAATGTTGGCACATAAAACCTTTACATCGGAGACAAAGAAAAATCAACAAAACCGCCAAAGCTATACGAAAAAAAGTAGTTGTTTTGACTTAAACAAAAATGTACTCATTTAAAAGAAAATCTTAACCACTATAAAATAAGGTTCAAAACAGGTGTGTTTCCATTGTGTGTGTACTGACTTACAAACTTATCCGTGCTGGTGGCAAAAATGAGAACTAACTTTTTTATTATGGTAATGACGTGTAGTTTAACAGTTTCGTATAGACAGTGGCGACACGCCTATCGGCAACATTAATGTTGTCAGTCTCTAGCGGAGAAAATATCAAATAAATAATTTTTATTTCGTATTATAAATGATATCTTACTTATATTTATTATTTAAACTAGTAGTAATAAGAACACGAAACGAAAAAAATATTATCTATCTGCAATTTTAGTATTACGATAAGTATTATATTATTTGGACAGTTTATAAACGCGCAATAAGGAATTTCGATACATCCTGTTGGCGGCTTGTACTAATTTGAAATAGAGCGACAGCCGTCTTATTTTCGTGACCACTTTTCGGGTCGTGACAGCTAATCTAGTTGGTATAGTATATCGATGACCAGCACAGATAAGTTTGCAACCTCCGCGACCACATTTTAAATGTCATTTTGTTCGTGAATGTTTATCTAGTTTGTATAGTATATCCATCGATATACTGTTGGTATAGTATATCGATGATTATATCGATGGATATCACCAAACAGCATTTTTTTGAAGGACAGTATAGTTAATCAAATTAGATATTTGGCCCAAGAGACATAAAATGACTTGTCGTGATGACAAGCGGTGTTGCAGTTATTTTTGGGCCGGCGTGTCGCTTACCCTACCTAAACATGAACAGTGAACGTCGTGTTACTCACTTAAGAAAAACTCGCATAGGTATAACTCTCAGAATCTGTAAGTTGAAGTGGCTATGGGCAGGCCTTTGTTTAGCAGTAAACATCTTTGGCAGTGACCGGAGGAGGAGAGTCGAAGTCCGGGCTCAATAGCGTGTATTGGGGGAGGGGGAGGGTGGGCTGATTATGTAGAAGCGTTTTCTGGCTGATGATGACTTACCGATGTGAGCGTCAAATTTGATCGCAGTATCTAGCTCGAGGAGAGCCAGGTCATTCTCGAAGGTGGCTGCGTCGTACTGCCGGTGGACTATCACCCTCTTCACGTTCCTCGACACTGGCCGCTTTGGCTCGTTGTCTCCAGATATGTCATTCTCCCCAAACACGGCTACCAGACTCGCCAGGAATCTGGAATCAGTTTCTTTTTTTATATATTTTAACACCTTGGCTGCGGCAAGTAAAATCATACACCTTTATCTGGTGCGGCGGCGGGTCGAAATGCGCCCTCAACGATATTTCCGCCAGTGCGGGGCAGGTCTTTTTCGACCTACCAGCACTAGGGTAGATTAAAATGCTAAAGCTTTGCGAAAACATGAGGTATACAATTGTTTTTTGTACTGTTGGAATAACCTTGAAGCCAACTTTCTTAGGTTCGATTTGCCCCGGGATCAACCAAACAGGAAATGACAATTTGAAATATATATTTGTTCCTGTCGAACTCTTACAAACATCTCAGATAATCGTTCCCCACAAGCGAGAGGGACATAATTTTCTTCGACCGCACCAGCTGAAGTACCGCGGCAGGCCGATATGTGCCTGTTCCGCACGGAAGGTTAATATCTTGCAAGATATACTCCGATGGTAAAGGAAATGGCTTTGTACGCCGTGAGGCTTCGTCCGGAGAGTCCAGCTACCCCTTATGTGCCTATAAAACAGTCCCGTAGGGATGTTAGTGCCGAGGATCTGTAAGGAGGTTAGCCAGACATGAAGGATTCTTCTTCATGTCCGGCTAACCTCCTTACAGATCCTCGGAGAACTTTAGAATGTTACCCCCACATGAACAAAAAGGACCATAAGCCTGACTCTAAAAATTTCAAAACTGACCAAAAAATATATATAAAAACACATACCCAGGCTGACAATGTGCAGCGGTGGTGACAAATTTGTTCGTGATGAGAACACCACCACATTTGTTCTTGGTGAAGAGTCCTAGCCAAGTGGACTCACGCACCAGGACTTGCCAAGGCCACTCCCCGAAGCGTGCGTTCTTCCCGCCCACTATGCGGCCGGATTTCGAGAGCGGACGGACTCCGCACACTGAAAATCAAAGACTATATTTTAAATCAGGTACGCCAGAATGGTTGATCAAAAAGGCATAAACACTACGACTCACACACGGTCATATGATCCCAAAATAAGCAGAGTCTCCATATAAACCAACTCTTGATTAAAAGTATCGATCGGTAGAAAGCACGCACGCACTACGCATACACACCTCTATGTTGTGAAAGTGCCTTCAGTCCGGACTAAACAATTTGCCTCTTCGTTTATAATAAGAACAGTTAAGGACTGGAACAGTTTGCCTGCGTCGATATTCCCGCCCGATTATAATGTGGGTGTCTTCAAGGCTAGAGTGAATAGGCTTTTAATAAGCTAGTGTGCTTTCCTACCATCTTCGATTGCGTCGCCACTTTCCACCAGGTGGGTCTGCAGTCAAGCACTAGCTTATGTTGAATAAAAAAATACCGGTCAAGTGCGAGTCGGACTCGCGCACCGAGGGTTCCATACGATCTTTGGACGTATTAAAGTAATTTTACTATTCATGTAACACCTCAGATAGCAATAAAACCAAACCGCAAAACTAAGTTTGTTTGTCGAGGTTTTTTTAGGATTACTAAAAAACTGTACTGTTTAGAAAGATCATTTTATTTTTCCTGTAAAATATAGATAGACATACATTATCCATAATTATTTCAGATTATTCCCTCCACAAACTTCGGAGATAAGGGGGGGGGGGGTATTTTTTTTGACATTTTTGATTATCAGCCAAACTACGTCACATAAGCCAAAATAAAAATCTGTTTTGAGATGTGCAAATGAAGCCCTTTCATATGATACCCCACTCGATATAGTAGTCTCACTTTGAAATTTTGATGACCAATTTCGACCCCCATTATAAAAAAAGTAAAAGTAAAAATATATTTTTTTCATTTGCGATGTATGCGGGTAAAAAAGATCTAAAATTATTCCAAGTTTCAAATCGATAGCGTTAGCGGTTCCTGAAATATATATGTTTGTGACAGACAGACAGACAGACAGAGGAAGTCTCACCATAAGGGTTCCTTTTTTACCTTTTAGGTATGGAACCCTAAAAAGAACTTTCTGGCGATGGAATTAAATTAGGTAAGTGATTTTAACTGACTGAAGAATAAAGAAATATAAAAATTTCAATCGGGATTATCGGTTAGATGAGACCCAGTGGTTAAATTACAAAACCTTGAGATTTGTCGTCGGTTATATTATTACGAATACTGTGAGTGTAGTGTGTAGTAGATATAACGTTACAAGTTAAAAAATGGGGGTAAATGGAGATAATTTATGTTCAGCACACGGAGCCAAGTCCACAGCTGGTGTAATACCACCAAAATATCAAGCCAAATTATTAATCTCGAAGTTCCCGATGTTTAACAAGTCGCATTTTCTGATAAAGATTAGTAATGACATTTTGGGGTAACTCACATTTTCTATCATTATAGTCTATGTTCTGATCCACGTAGTTCTCAGTAGTCAGCTCGTCGCTCAGCTCTGTGGTGGTAGTCGCAGCTGGTGTGGTCGTGGTCACTTTCTTCGTGGGCTTCGTTTTCTTGGTTGTCGTCACCTGGAAATAGACGAAATAAAGGGCGACGTACTCTGATCTTATAAAGAAAATATCATATTGAAACATAGTTTCATTTTTGGAGATGTGGACCAGGTAAATCTTGTATAAAAGCCGTCCAAGCTATTATCACCGCAATACTAGATAATATATGCTGCCGCTAAGCTGTATATAAACATTACTGTATGAAGGGCACTGTAGCTGTAAAATCGACCTAGATATTAAAGTCTTTTGAGTCGGTCGACTCAAAAGACCTTAATATCTAGGTCGATTTTTGCGATCCGGCAAATATACTGGTTGTCTTGTAGGTGCATAAGCTCTGGTGAAGGGAAGTTTTATGGCTTTATGAAATTATATGACGAGCAGACAGTCTGGAATAAATACGTGTCGATAATAGGTGTGTTTTAATTACGTCCATTATAGGACCTTCCAGAATACGATACAAAAAGTCCAGAATAGGACTCTTAATTTGATTAAAAAGAACTCTTACAAGTAGACCAACTAAGTTTAGTCCAACTAGGCACCATAGATGTTAAGTGCGCAACTTATAGGGCCTTCAATTTTTAAGAAGGATTTTGATTTCGTATTTGTCATGCAGTATTTGATCTGTATGCTTGACTTGATTTGTTAATATAATCAATAAGTTTTTTTTTTATTCAATATAAGCTAGTGCATGACTGCAGACCCACCTGATGGAAAGTGGCGACGCAATCGAAGATGGTAAAGCACACTAGCTTATTAAAAGCCTATTCACTTTAACCTTGAAGACACCCACATTATAATCGGGCGGGAAAACCGACGCAGGCAAACTGTTCCAATCCTTAAATATAACAAATACCACAGTAAATCAGTGGTTTCGTTCTTGTAAGGGCCTTTAATCATTAAATTCTCAGCTAGAATAAAGTGTTAATAGATTTTATCAGTAGCACTCAGTAGAAAAAGTATACCAAATATAGGAAGCAAAACTGGTTAGGTATGGGTGTATTGATTGAATTCTACCTTCAGGAAAGAATAATGATAATATGTTATAAAGAAAATACGTATACGTATGCTCACCGGCTTTTTTGCCGTCGTTGTTGGCGGCTGTGTAGTTGTCGGCCTCCTATACTGTGTTGTCAGTTTGGTCGGCTTTTTAGTCGTCCTTACTGTCGGCTTTCGGGTTGTAGTCGTTACTCTGATCGGTTTCCTGGTCGTCAGAAACGGTCTCTTAGTAGTCGGCAGAGTCCTTTTTGGCTTTGTTGTTGTCGTTTTAATGGTAGCGTTAGGTTTCTTGTCTAGTATAACTATGTCGTGTAGTTCTTGGAAGGTTCCTTGCAAGCTCCCAACAATTTTATTAACAAATAGATTCATTTTATCGTTTAACTTGTCATCGGCTTGCCACGAAGGCGTTGTGAATTCCAAATCATGCAATATATCCAATTCATTATCAGACATGGAAATACTTGTGTTGTATAATGCAGGATTAGAGCCAGTTGCGTTCAACATCGGATTTCTTACTGGTGGGAAATTGATGAGGTCATCTGGCGATGTTTGCATTTCTGGTTTGTAAGACGTTGGGGAATACTCGTTAAAGTCGAAAGAGGGACTTGTTGTTGTCGATGTTGATGATGGTCTAGTTGGAACTTTTAGTGGATACGGCGTAGTTACAGAACCTGGTTTAGGAGTGATCACTACTGTAGGTGATGATGAAGATGGATATGTAGGCTTGCCCATGTAAATATTGTTTGTAGCTTCTATATGATTGTTGACTGTAATCTGGCTGACTGGTTTCTTATACGGCTCCTGCGAAATCTCAACAAACTGTGGTTCATCCGATACTGCGTCTGGCTTCGGTGTATGCAAATCGTTTAATACTATAACAGTAGGTGTCACACTTGAAAATGTATCAGGGACTTCGTAACTTGGTATCACGTCTGACGGAGTTATAGGTCTTCTGTATGGAGAAGCGCCAGTGACGTAACTAGTAGCTGGGGGACGTCTCGTAGTTGTGGGTTTAGTTGTTGTAGTGGAACTAACGTAACTAAACGTTGATAGGTCTCCGAAGTCTGAAGGATCAGTTGGGTAGCTATTGAAAGCATCAATAGCCTGGCTGGTAGAGGAACTAGGACTTGGAGATGAATAATATGAAGTCGGTTTGTCATCCTGCGGCAAGCTATTTGGAGTTGTGTGGACATGATTGAAAGTGGGTTTCGATACGGGTTTCTTATACGATACAGTTGAGAATGTTGATGGTTTGAGAGTAACGTAGTGGCCTGTTGATGGGAAAGTAGAGTATGTATAAGATGGAGAAGGAGATGATTTTGTTTCCATAGAATCTACTGACAGCGTGGCAGTATCTTTCATACTAGCCGTGCTGTCATTGAGCATTTGAATAATATTATCTATTGATGATAATTCTGTTACTTTCTGAGTTTCTTTGGTTACTGTGGACACCATGATGTAGTTCTCAGTCGATGATACGGGCTTTGGTCTGAACACGGGTCTTATTGGACGATGTGTTGAACCAGCTTTAGGAGTAGTGGATTGTGTTGTGCTAGGCGACACAGTAGGCTTAGTCTGCATTGATGACACTTGAATATTGAAATCTGAAGGTCTGACTACATTATCTACAAGAGAGCCGTTCGTATGAACTAAAATTGTGTCTGGACCACCATGATCAATACTGCTGTGCGTGTAAATGTAATCTGGTTTAGGCTTAATTAGAATAAAATTACTATCTTTGGGTGGAGCATTCAATAACGTATTAGTTATTTGCGTGAATCCTTCAGAGATGATCTCTGCTTGAACGCCTTCTGTACTCAAATCTTCAGGTTTGGCTGTTGTCGTTTGAGCTTTATCTGCTGGTTTATATCCAGGGGTAACAACCGGCTTAAAACTGTTATGCCAAGCGTTTAGTTCTTCAACATCATAATCATCACTTTCTGTCGCTTCGGGGTAGTCTAAGTAACTCGTCATGACAATTCCTGGGCCTTTGGGAATATGTGACTGACTGTCAGATTTGAGTTGGCAACAAGCCCCAAATAGAAAACCGTCCATGCAAGCGCCAACCACTTCTCCCCCTCGCTGGACACACTCGTGGTTGAACATGCATAGTGTGTTGCCTTTGTTGTACTTCGCGGCTCGGGATGCTTTACAGTACATCGGCGTTATTCGATATCCTCCGAATAGTTTTCTGGAATCTGAAAAGAGATAATTTCATGTTCAAATAGGTGAATAACAAAACAATTGAAGTAGGGTCAATTTAATAGATAACATTTGACACGTCATCAAAATTTAACAACGTAACCTTGTAACGGCGGTAGTAAAATATTATTATTTTTTCCTAAGTTAGAACTGCACAATTGCTTAGCTTTTTCAATTGTTATTTCATATTTATTGTAATATATATTGACAAAAAAAAATTTTACATTAGCTCATTCGCATCTGCTTCCGTCCTTCTTTTTCATTACTTTTTTCAAAATACCAGCGACCTATTAATTCACCAAAAAGTTCACACAAAGAGTGATAGAGGGATAAGATAGTAATGAGACAGGCAAGATGTTCGCCTGATGGTAAGCGACACGCCGACCTATAAACAGCTGCATTGCACTGCCAAGACTCCCAAGACATAACTTATTAAGTCTTTTGTGTCCAGTAATTTCACCAGCTACAGTGCCCTTCACACCGGAACATAGCAATGTTTAACACACTGCTGCGTGGCAGCAGAATATTTGACACTGCGGTGATACCCACCTGGACGGTTGCTTGCACAAGGAACCTTCCACCTAGATACATTTCCATAATAATACATTTTCTTACAGTAAATTCTCTTTCAGAATAGGCTACATGACTAAAAAAATTTTTTAGTCCGTCATTTAGATTATCAAAAAATATGTGTCCAATATTTTCTTTTGTCGATTAAACAAAAAATGACGAAGATAATAGTGCTTTGAAATGCCGCGTGACGTCACGCCAGTATACAATTTTTACGGAGACGTGACGTCAAAAGCGGGAGTGGAGTGGGGTTCCCGAACTTGGACGCTCTATATCTTTGGCAATTTTTATTGATTTGCTAAATAAAAAAAATACGTGTCCATTATTTTTTGATAATCTAAATGACGGACTAATAAATAATAATTTATTTATTGAAACAAAATATTTACAGTTTATTTACAAACATGTACACTTAAACTAGGTAAAAAACTTCCTCAAAGTTGTCGCCACACTGGGAGTCGCCACACCTAAAAGACTGGCGGCATTACTCCTTTGTATGGCCAAGCTTATACGTTGGCAGAAAAAGCTACCAGCCCGGCGGTCTCCTGAGACTTCGATAAGTTTGGATGAAATTTCTTTCACCAAAGCGTGCGTACGGACTAATTAGAATTAGAATTTTCCCAGTCATCATCCCCATTGGTGCATATACTGACATTATTCAGCCGTAAAGTAAAGAGAAACTATCTAAATTATTTTATACTTGATCATGTTCTTCTGTTTTGCATGTTTTTCTGTTTTAGTCCGCCAACCCGCATTTGGCCAGCGTGGTGGACTATGGCCTAAGCCACCTCATCATGAGAGGAGGTATGTGCCCAACAGTGGGACATAAACTAGGGCTGGTACCTACCTATGTTCTTCTGGCCGATATGGCCACAGTCGTCAATATTTCACAAGACCAGTCCTCTACGCAGGCAGGAGATATTATAGTAGGTACACTAGGTGGTGAACTGGAATTTTCAGGTAATCGAGTGTTTAACTCCTGAATAATTTATAAAACATCCTGCTGAGACAGTCGGGAAAAATTAATAGTAAATAATATTTAGTCCGCCACCCCGAACTGGGCAGCCAGTGGTGGACTATGGCCTAAGGCCCATCTTGAATGGAGGCCCGTGCCCAACAGTGGGACAAAAGAAGGGCTGAAAAGAATATTTAAAAATTGCTTAGAGTGCCTAAACAATATTAAATGACTGCCTACAAAATTATCTTTAAAAAAATATCGTCAATAAATTATCAGTAACCGAATGATTTCAATTGATCCATTCGATTATTTTTATCAATTGCGACGGGCCATTACTGAGATCGATCGATCGATAGTGACAGGAGAAAATCATAGAAAGCGTCGCGGCGTCAGGTAAAATTTGCTCGAGACGGGGAAATCGACGCTGGACACTCTCAAATTGAAATCATTAGAAAATTCTAGATCAATCTGATTCGTAAATGTCTATCAAGGTTTAAAAACCAGTACATATTGTATAAAAAGCAGGGCTCCCCTAATACTGGTTTGTTTTAACGTAAAAGAATAAGAAATACATATTTCACCTGAAATTTTTCATCAACTTTTCCATGAATTACCAAAAAAAAATACAATTTTTTTAATATAAAATCTTTTTTAAAAAAAATTGAACCGACTTCAATATCACTGAAAAGTATAAAATAATTTAAATATTATTGAAGTTGGTGTTAGCGTACCTGCTGTGTATATTTGGCACCAACTTCAATAATATTTAAATTATTTTATACTTTTCAGTGATATTGAAGTCGGTTCAATTTTTTTTTAAAAAGATTTTATTTTAAACTTTTTAGTGATATTATCATATATAAAGATTGAACCATCGAAAACCGTAAAATTATCTAGGTAGGTTATGATCACATTATCGTCTACATAGTTTTACATAATTCATGTTTCTTCAGAAAAAAATATCCGGTCGTAATGAAATTTGCATGGAAACATCATAGTAGTTTACTCTCTCGAATAAAAAAAGAATCATCGAAATCGGTTCATAATTGTTAGAGCAATGTAATGGAGAACATCAGTTTTATGGTTTTTACCAGATAAATTCCTCCACATCGTTCATGGTCCTCCAGGAAGTTCTTATCCGGTTGTAATAAAATTCATACAGATTCAATACAGTGGTTTCTTCTTTCGAATAAAAAAAGAATCATTGAAATTGGTAAATATTTGCCAGAGTTATGACTATTTTTGTCCGACCGAGCGAGTCCGAGCGACTAAAACGTCATCTATATAGGCTTTCTTGCAGCTCTCAGTGCGCAGTCACCATTCTTGTTTTTTCAGGAACTACTTATTACTAAGCAATAATTTTTTTATGGGACCCAATTAACGGATTAAAGAATGGATGGAAGAAAGATTTTTTCAAATCGGTTCATAATTGCCAGAGTTATGCGCGAACATATATAGAAAAAAAAAAAATATATATACAGACGAATTGAGAACCACCTCCTTTTTTGAAGTCGGTTAAAAATTAGTATATCATCATTATTGGTATAATAATAAAGCATAATTTTAATTTAAAAACACTAGATTACTTATTTGTGGAAAATTTATTTAATTATTTATTCTCTATGCACTAAAACAGTACATAGGCAGTGAATTATTAATATTTTAGAAAATTAGCAATGTAATTTGAGAAATAAATATTATTCCGCATATATTCATTACATGCTCGAAAATTAATAAGTCAGTCATTTGTCATTTTCCATATAAATGGTTTCTGTAATGTTGTAACGGACATTATTTGACATCTCATAATTTTTTTTTCGGTACGATGTCCCTTACACCCGTTATGTGACCACGTAGCACAGCGGGAAGCCGCTTACTTTGCAAAATGTAAGTCTCGGGTACACATCCCGTTGGGAGCGACAACTCGGGGTAATTATTCCTTACTGGCTAGGATAATGCAGATTGATCAACTGATTGTTAGAAAAGAAAGATGATCAATGGGCATGTAAAAAGGTGGTCCCACGCCTGACCTCTCTCCGGTCGTGTAGATCTTTCGTCCCATTATGTGTGTAAATAAAGAGAGAGTACACCTGTGTCTACTCTGTTTGAGTACTATAATACTTGTGAACTATAATAATTATCTCCCGCGTGGATGGCTGATCTTGAGAAAAATGTAATTTATGGAATATATTTATGTGTAAAAGCGTGGGGCGCTTTTTCTCTGTAAATGATTACAAATTATTGTCACGTGAATACAAATACTTAGCGTTCTTGAAATTTGACAAAAATGTTAAGCTGTTATTCAGAAAAAGCGCCCCACGCTTTTACACATAAATATATTCCATAAATTACAAACACGAGGTAGAAAGAAAGAAAGCACGGTTTAGATAATTTATTTATAGCTTTTTAGTGCAGTAGTCCTTATAAAAGCGTGTATTCAATTCTAACCCGACAAGTCACCGTGACCCCACGGGGGACATAGATTTTAAACCCTGTTTTTTTTTATCTAAGACCACAGAACGATCAAGAGTGGCGGTTTACCAGTTTTAAATTTTTTTATTGGTAGATCTCGTATATCCTGGGGTATTTCCGTATTTTACTATAAAAAACTTATACCTTGGCCCATAATGGAATTGCTAATTCTGTGGAGACGTGTGGAGTGTACAGCAAGATTGTGTTTGTTCCGTTGTTACTGAGACAAACTAACACGAATTAAACGTATAATTTAATAAAATTGCTGAGGTCTCCCAGTACATAGTACGAGTATTTATTTTACTAACAAAATAATGTTTTTTATGCAAAACTATATACATTATAACGGTGTGTCCTTTTCGCTAAGTTTTTGGTATTTAATTCTGGGCATGCAAGGCGGTGAAGAGAAAGCGCGACTTTCTGATTGCACAGGATAACGTGAATTTGAAATCGAGTACACTTACGAATCATGTACCTAACTCTTTGACGGGCCCGTTGGTCTAGTGGTCAGACACCCTGCCTGCTAACCGATGGGTCGTGGGTTCGATTCCCGCCAAGTGTCTGGGTGTTGTTTATCTATTTAAGTATGTATTTACAAAAAAAAAGTATATAAGTATTAGTATCAGTTATCTGGTTTCCATAGTACAGGCTCTGCCTAGTTTGGGATCGGATGACCGTGTGTGGATTGTCCCAAGATATTATTATTATTATTATTATTTATTGTATACTAAAATAACAGAATGTTTTTTGTTGTTAAGTATATTCAGCGGTAACACGTCTACTGCCGAACAAAAGCCTCCCCCATAGAAGGGAGGGGTTGCCAAAATCCCCAAGCTTGGCAGGCGTCTTGGGGATCGCAGTATAATAATAATAATATTCTGGGACCACCCCTACACACGGTCATCTGATCCCAAATTAGGCAAAGCCTGTACTATGGAAACCAGACAACTGATACTAATACTTACGTATATAGTTTTTTGTTGGAAATACATACTTAAATAGATAAATACACCCAGACACTTCACCCACCCAGGTAATCCAATAAAAATACGCGCTGGCCATCTTCTTGTTTCTCCTTAGTAGTCTCTTACGGAGACTCAACAGGAGGAGATAGGAGGGAGCATAGAGTTATATATTAAGAATAGGGTACGCGTTAGTCTATGGTTCCTTTAAACAAAGCGTAGGCAGATTTTCTTCTACGAGGCATGAAAATCGAACTATTTAAAGTTATATTATAAGAGTTATATTGATATGTAAGTGATAAGTAGTGATGAGTTTGATCTGTCACAAGCGCATGTGTCGATAAATACAGCTGACGGTATGGTATCTACTGTCGTTTACCTGATATTTTTGTATTTTGATGTTCTTACCCGTGCCTACGAGTTCTTACTTGAGTTAAGCATTCTATAGTACTTGTACTGATTTTTGTTCTGTGGGAGGGAGCTATTTTCACCCGGACACCTCACGGATCTTATAAGTACGAAACCCTAAAAATGTCATAGATTTTAATAGTCCAATGTCAAGGATATTGTAATAAGCAAATAGAATCACGTCTATCAGGCGGAAGAGACGATCGTTTAGGATACAAAGTATGTCATCCGTGTATCGAATGGTAATCGAATCGGTAGGTACAACACTAATCGAGAATCGCGGACACTTTCCAAAACGAAATTCGGACGTAATTTGCAATTGCATTAGGGCATTTTTAACAACGGCTCCGTTCCAAGTAGAATGCCCTGCTGGAAGTTACACGTAGATTCGTGGCGTAAAATAAAACAGGGTAAGTGTTTTGTTGATGTGTTTTTATCTCAGAGTAAATAGTATTTAGATTACGCGTTAGTCTATGGTTCCTTTAAACAAAGCGTAGGCAGATTTTGTTCTACGAGGCATGAAAATCGATCTATTTAAAGTTATATTATAAGAGTTATATTGATATGTAAGTGATAAGTAGTGATGAGTTTGATCTGTCACAAGCGCATGTGTCGATAAATACAGCTGACGGTATGGTACCTACTGTCGTTTACCTGATATTTATGTATTTTGATGTTCTTACCCGTGCCTACTAGTTCTTACCCGTGCCTACTAGTTCTTACTTGAATTAAGCATTCTATAGTACTTGTACTGATTTTTGTTCTGTGGTTTTTATCTTAGAGAAAGAAACCAATAGAGAGCTGGCACTTTCTTTCTCATTCGCGCAAGAAAAAAATGCATTTATGGATTTTATATGTGACTAGCTGACCCACGCAGCTCCGCCCGCGCTGTGTTTAAGTTAACTAATGTTTCAATAATATACATTCGCATAGAATACAAAACCTCCTTTTTTAAAGTCGGTTAAAAACTTGGACCCACTTTGTACTTGTCCTCCGAAGCACGGAGACGTTTAGTTCAAATGGCGTTAAATGGTCACCCATCTATTTAATGACCTTACCTAACGTTGCTTAACCTGATCGATTTCCAAACATTGTTAACAACTGTCTATGAGTGTTTCCTTACAAATATTTATTATAATTATAATGAAAAATTGTTAAAATCGGAGCAAGCGTATAACCAAGTACACATTTTGACTTTAGTTCCCTCTCCCAAGGGAACCGTGCCGAATGTCGGGATAAAAAGTATCCTATGTCCTACCTCGGAGTATTAACTCAAATCATGCCAAGTTTCGTTTCAATCCATCCAGTAGTTTCGGCGTGATGCTCAGCCGAGATACAGAAACACAGACAGACAGACAACAATAAAAAAAAATACATTTTTGGCTTTAGTATCGGCTATAGAATGCCCTCCAAATATAATTTTCAAAATATCTTCAATGTACAGAATTGGACCTGTTACAGTTTTATTATAAGTATAGATATAGATAGAAAGAAACAGAGCTTATGATTTTTTGTCCCTCAGCGTGTGTTCAGAATCTGGCGCACCGCCGGTGCGTTTTCTTCGAGTACTCATGAAATTTTCTAGTTCACGATCTAGCTTTGGAGTTTTAAATTGAATTGCATTATGAAATATCGTTTATACTACATAACAGGTTGATTTGAATAAATATCCATAACGTGTGATATGTGTACGAATGATTACTTTCTGTCCTTATCGGCGGCACGCTAGCTAGATGTCTTGTTATATTCTGTCTACGGTTTTTATTCTCGTTACTGGCGCACCCGCCATTATTATTCTTATTGACATTTATTTTAATGTTGTCAGCATAAAAATCTAATCTCCAAAATACTGTTCATAAACAGTGGCAATGCTACTATAACTTTTATATATTATTTTAGTAATTACATATTAATCATAAATTTACATAAATATATGATTATTTACCTTTCCTTTTAAGGGTGTAATACATTGATAATATTAATCTATGGTCAATATATATCACTAGACTTGTAACACATTATCGATAACGTAGCGAGCAGGGGCCTTACCATGAACTCATAAAGCAGGGCAATTTAACACGAAAAGTGACCTGTCTTACAAGTTTGTACCATGAGCGCACTTGTTAGTGTGCCAATAACCACGTGACCACTCACCACCTGTTTGGGTGACGTAATAGGCATGATGACTAATTTAAAAAAATACCTTATAATGTACTTACTCCCGAAAATAATCATATTTTTGTATTATATTTACAAGTAATAGCAATATTTTCAATTTTTAAAATAGAGTTTGAATTTCATTCCAAAACGAAGGCTGGTGCATGGCGCCATTTTGTGACGTCACTACCGTATAAATAAATATCTGTCTGAGAGGTTTATAAGTGAATCATTGTACGAAAAAGAAAAAGTTGAGATGACAGTTTGACAGTTGTTTATTTATACCGGATTGACGTCGTTCACTCTGATCAGTGTTCATTTAAATCGCATGGGCATGATTTCTTCCCCATTGTGTCCTGAATGCACATTGCAAGAAGAACAGACTCTAGATCATATTTTCTTCAAGTGTACTGCTTATAATATCCAACGCCTGATATTAATAGATAGCCTATTGAGTAAATATCAAAATACCCCGCCGTCACTTCAGGATCTTTTAGCATGTCCTGATAATTTTACTATTATATTTGACTTTATCAACTCTACTATTGGAGAACTATGACAACATTACAATGAATGAAGAAAAGTAATTATAATGAAACTACTACTAACTGGATAATGAAGAATTATACAAGACTTGGCACTTCTGCCTTACTGAAACTACTTACCGGAATGAAGAACTATGCAAGACTTGGCATTTCTGCCTTATAAATTTATATCTCGGACAAGACACATTACTTCATGGAATAACAATACGTATATCGGATATTCTATAAAAGATTTGGCAGTATGGAGAAATTCCTTCGCCTGTCCTGTATATGGACGAATAAACTATCATCATCATCTGATCAGTGTTTATTACAAAATGGCGATTAGCTGTATTGCACGAAAATCTCTCTATTATTATGAAATAGAGATGTATTTTTGGAATCAGTGCCATCTGTTCTAATATTCAAAACCACAGATTCATTGGTATTGTGTTGCAGTCATCATGTGCTGGGTGGCCTGCATGCCAGTGGCACTCTCCTTAAAACAGGTGACAAAATTTTAATGTATGGAAACTAGCACACCTTCAGGCGAGGGAAGGAACTAAATTTTAAGTTTCTACTATAATTTGCCTAGATGGCGTTAAAAATGCAGTTTATATATTTTTATTTATTTAGTTTACTATTGTTATTGTATATCTTCAATTTATTTGAGTAAATCTGTTATATTTCGAATATTTATATTAAATTTCCATAATGTAACAGCCGGCCTCAACGGATTATCGTGTGTGGTCCCCAAGTGGAACGCGCTCCGTATAGTATTGTTATATCTGTGGTATTGTAAATTGCCTTTGGCGGTTACTATGGCAACTTAGGTTGTTAAGTCATTTTTTTAAAAAGACTTGTTTCATGGAAGATAAAAAGCTTTATACATTTATTGAAACTAAATATTTACAGTTTATTTACAGTTTATTTACAAATATGTTTTTGAAGAATTCTGTTTGTTCTGTGTCTGGGTGTTTTTATCTACTTAGGTAGGTATGTACTTACTTATTTACGAAAACATTTATAAAAGCTAAAACAAGTCATTAAGAACATGGCATAAGTATTTATTTATAATAACATCTATACTACTCGTGAACTATTTCAGGTCCACTACATCATTGTCGTTAACCACAATGGCTTGAATTGGAAATATTTAATGCAAAGCTGTACTGAAACAAGAAACTCAAGTTAAGGGGATTGGACAATATATGTAAATAAAAGAGTACGATTGTGCGTCAGATATGTTTAGATAAAGTTATTGATTACCAAGTAAACTTTTTACAATAAATATCTCTTTGTTTTGCCTTAAACATGTTCCTTACAAATATTCATTCGACATAAAGTTTCATTTCCCTATACGTAAAATGATTATTAAAAAAGCGCCATCTGTTGGCACATTTTGGATTCCTGTGAAGTTACGCCATCTTTTGGCGAGGGTAAAATTAGTTTATTAAAAGTTGAACGAGAGTGTCCAATCTATAGCTAAGTATATAGTGTATTATCTATGGTGGCCTGCTAAAAACAAATACGAAAGGGCTTCATTTGCACATCTTAAAACAGATTATTATTTTGGCTTATGTCACGTAGTTTTTGGCTGATAATCAAAAATGTAAATAAAAATAATTATTAATTTCTAAGTAGAACAGTTTTTAGTAATCCTAAAAACACTCGTTAAACAAACTTAGTTTTGCCGTTTGGGTTTTTGCTATTTGTGGTGTTACATGAATACTAAAATTACTTGCGCGAGTTCGCGAGTTCGACTCGCATTTGACCGGTATTTTGTGTGTGTTGTTACAATTAGATCAGCATCAGCGACAGACAGTGTGTCCTGCCATTCAAAAGATTAAAATAAGAGAGAGGAAACAGAAAAAAAATACCACGAAAATACAACAAACTAAAAGGTCAAAGAGATAGTAGCCGGACTAGTGGGACCCCCAAGCAGAATCCGCGCACGAGTTGACTCGAGCAACAGCCAGTAATAAATTAATTAATTCAATTTTCATTTCACTCTCCAAGAATATACACTTACGTAATACAAAAACATAATATATTTATTTGTCATAACTAGAACATAACCTATTCTTTGCGAAACAAATGATGATGATAGTTTATTCGTCCATATACAGGACAGGCGAAGGAATTTCTCCATACTGCCAAATCTTTTATAGAATAATATTGCGAAACAAAATGAGAAATGTTGGTTTGGTTTTACGAGGTGACAGATAAAAGTGACAAATGATTACCCGCCACTTATGACAATTTAAATGTCAAAATAAAAAAGCAAAGAAAAAACTGATAATGGCCGGAAAGAATTTTGAAAGTGATATGACGCATAAACAATGTAGAGTCGACGTGACAGAAGAATAATTTCCGATATTTGAATACCGAACGACATTCGTTGTCCATGTTTTGAATACGAAGGACATGTTATTTCGGTGAGAGTTGAAATAAATGAATTTATTTGCGTGCGAAACTTACAATATCCGAATGGTTTGAAAAATATGCCAAAAAAAAGTCATGTCCTTTTTATGTTTAAACTACCATTTACGAGAAATATAATTAAGTATCTATACTCTGTTTTTTGTAAGATCAAAAATATCACAAAAAAAACATAAAATAATTTCTATAAATATTATCATTGAAGTTGGTGTTAGTGTCAAAAATGGAATAGTAAATGTATGAACGTAGGAGTGATGCCTAGGGCTAGCAGGGTTGAAAGACACATTTAACCCTACCAAGTGCTTTTGGCTGGCCACTGGTAAACCGCCACTCTTGTTCGTTCTGTGGTCTTAGATTTAAAAAAAAAAACAGGGTTTAAAATCTATGTCCCCCGTAGGGTCACGGTGACTTGTCGGGTTAGAATTGAATCCCCCCATCTCTCGTTGGGTGTCGTATGAGGCGATTGCGAGAACGGGAAGACGGGCAACAGCGTCTTTCTTTTGGATTTATCTTCCACCTATACTGCTATCCCCAAGCCACCTGCCAAGCGTGGGGATTATGGCAACCACTCCCCTCTAAGGGGGAGGCCTTTTGATCAGCAGCGTTTCAGCTGCTGATGAGAATCTAAGTCAAAAAATCAAGATTGAAAAATATCTTAATGAAAACCTTAGAGGAGCTGGTAATGTATGCCTAGGTCCAAATGCAAACTTATTTATTTTATTTATTTATTAAACAGAATTCTTACCACTAACAGAAAACCTTACGCGATAAGTGCGTTATTTTATTCTTTATTGTACACATAATTATACACAAAACAGTTATAAAAGAAAAGGTATTACAAAGGGCGAGCTTAACTCAATATGAGTTTTCTTCCAGCAAACCCAGGAGCATTTAAGACAAAATCAGCGGTGTTTTCTCGTGGACCCACTATTTTGTACCACCAGTGGGTCCACGAGGGAGAACTATTTCTCGTGGACCCACTGTTGTTTATTAACATCCTATATATAGTTATAGCAAGGGTTGGGATAATATCATATGAATAAAAAAATATTAATTATAATTTATTAAATTAAATCTATATTAACGGACATTATATACACCACACCAGAACTACCAGGGCGGCATAAGATACAAGGAGGCCTCGCGCATTTTAATAAGCTCTGGGTATGAGTTGTTTAATGGTATGGATTATTATACCCGTGGGATGTCCGGGTAAGACAACAGACTAAGGGAAAAGAGCAACGTCTTTCTATTGGATTATCCGTTCCAATTAGTCCGATTAGTAGTTCGATCATCAGACAGATGGGAAAAAATTTCTTCGAAAAGGCTTCTACGATCGAACAGTTTGGAAGTAAATTTTGTGTAAATATTCCAAGTAGTACACCGGCTGAATGTGGTAGCTCCAGACGGAATTTCAAAGGGCATCCACGAACGTAAAACCGCAAAATTGCGCATTCTTAAACATTATTACCAGAAGTACTAGGGCAACAGAGTGCACAAAGAGGCCTTCCCCTTTCGTGAGACATCTAGTTTTACCAAACTGTGACTACATTGCTTCAATATTTATACCAGAAGTATGTCATGAATTATGGTTAACTTCTTTATGGGAAGTTTATAACTTAGTAATGCCCTATAAGAATGTAGTTGTAGTGAAAAAATGGTTGTGGAAGCCTACAAAACTATGAAACGATTTACACCGACCAGCGGAGGCGCATATTTTTTGTCTGCCACTTGTCACTTCACTATACGATAGATAAATTTTGACAATGCAAAAAGGTGCTACACATCTTTATTATACAGGAGGAACATTTAATAACCGTAGAGTGCAGTGGGTCCACGAGAAATAGTTCTCCCTCGTGGACCCACTGGTGGGACAAAATAGTGGGTCCACGAGAAAACACCCAAAATCAGGGGTAAAAACAAACCAATGCACAAAAGTAGGTAAAAGAAAGAAGTAACATATTTACATACACTTATTACAACTATATATATACTTCAATAATATAAATATATATATTTACATAAATATATATAATATACACTAATACATACAAAGAAAAATGTATAGATAAATCACAAAGATGTTCTTTGGTTCTTTTTCTGAAGACGGCCAGAGATTGACAGGCACGAAGAGGAAGGGGAAGGCTGTTCCAGAGTCTGGCAGCTTTAACAACAAAGGATCCGTCAAAACGACTTGACGAATGAAACTTCTAAAGGTTGGGTTCTTACCAGAACACGAGTCACTAGGCTAAATAAATAATAAAAGTCCAACACTGGCTGTAATTGCTATAAAAATGCCATGTAATAACAATTATAAAGATATGTCTTTTATTTTTTTTTATCCGTGTATTCCATTGACCAGTGTCTATGCAATCAGTCTCGCTAGATGACGAGACAAAAAGCGGTGACGTCACCCGTTACTCAGCTATAGAGAAAGTGGAACTTTTATTTTCGGCCTGACTCACGCGCAAATGGCCAAATTGTCCGATACACTTTTACGTAACATTATTCCTCTTTGTCCGTTTATGTGATGCACTTTAAATGGAACTAATCGATTAGATTTTTATATCGATTATGTTAGAGGAGAAATTGGCAGTAACAGATGCAATTGTGCCGTAAAATTGCTATTAAGGAGATGAAATCGTGAGATCATCAGCGTGTATTCATCGTGATGGACATTAGATATTTGCACGACATATAAGATCTTCGACTTCTCTCATCTAGTTTCTCTACGCATCACTTTTTTTAAACTATTTTAGTGCAATAGCCAAAATTTTATAAGAACTGTCTATGAGTATCTCCTTATTTTAATTGTATTAGATACATTTACGTCGAAAACATAACTTCCTTTTTTTGAAGTCGGTTAAACACTAGAACCCACTTTAACATGTCCTCCAAGCACGGAGACGCTTGATTTAAATGGCAATAAACGGTCACTCATCTTTGTAATGACCTTGCCTACCGTTGCTTAACCTGCGATTGCCAAAATTTGATAACAACGTCCTCTCGCGCGGAGAGCCACGCAGCCATAGATAAGAATAGTATATACACGCAGCGACTGAGTTGAAATTCAGTGACTAAATGCGATTACACCTTCCTAAATGCGTTTCTAATTAGGATCCTAAGTGATTTAGTCAGTTAGAAAGCATCCTTGCCTCTGAATTTAGAATCCTAACTTCCTAAATGCGATTACACGTCACCTCAGAGAAAGTACGAAAGGAGTTAGTATCGCGTCGATTCCCCGAACAAATTTTTCGTGGCACTTTTGCGGGGTGCGGGAGGCGAAGTAAACACACACAGATACACGTTCACGCATACCCACACTATAGTAAACTCGCAACACATTCAAAAATACACGCACACAAATAAAGAATGACCTGACCATATGACCAAAAATTTGGCAGAGGGGGTTAGCGCATCATGCTCTCTCCAGTGGTATCTCCTCTAAGCACTTCACTGAATTCAATGACTAACTCATTTAGCTTCCTAAATTTAGGATAATGTAATAGCTGCTAATTTCGTTTAGTGGCAAACACCTCTGCCAATGGACAGCTGCATTCCACTGCTGCTAGATTAATTAAGTGTTACGGTCCGAAAAGTGGCACACAGAAATAGCGCCCTTGTGTCGCTATTTCTTTTCAAGCTACAGTCTCACAAAATATTTTTTGGCGATAGGAGTGTCGCTACTGTCTATATGAAACTGTCAAACTACACTTTAATGGGCATTAACATTTCAAAGTGAGACTACTATATCGAGTGGGGTATCATATGAAAGGGCTTCATTTGCACATCGCAAAACTGTTTTTTTTTGGTTTATGTCACGTTACCTCCCTTATTCGTTCCGTTCGCCCCCTATCTCCGATGATTGCGGAGAGAAAAATCTGAAATAATTGTGGATAATACATGTCTATCTATATCACAAGAACGAACACGATCTTGTTGTACATGCCACGCGTCTCCACAGAATAGGCAAATCGTTTATGGGCCAAAGTATACGCTTTTATAACAAACTGCCACAGGATATCCGAGATCTTCCTATAAAGAAATTTAAACCTTTGATAAAAAGCCGATTGTCAAAAAAGGCTTATTATAAAATCTCGGATTACCTGGAGGATAAAGCTGCGTGGGCTTGAACTGCTCAACTCATGCAAGCTTAGAAGTTTAAGGCTGACTTATGTATAATTTGTAAAACTGTTTTTTAAAAAAATGACAAAAAAAGACAAGCCCGCTGAGTTTCTTGCCGGATCTTCTCAGTAGCGGCCGCGTTACGATCCGGTGGTAGTTTGTAAAAATGATTTTTGTGTAAGTGCCTCCGTGGGGCCTATACATAATAAAGATATTTTGACTTTGAAATATTTTACAGGTAAAATGAAATTATCTTTCTACGTACTACAGTTTTTGAGCAATTCTAAAAAAAAAACCTCGACAAAAAACCTTAATTTTGCGGTTTGGTTTATTTGCTATCTGAGGTGTAAGACGAATAGTAAAATAACTTTAGTCCAAAAAAGCTATGGAACCCTCGGTGCGCGAGGACTCACACCGGTTTTTATTTTATGTCATATCGTTAGTGGCCATCCTAGTATCCGAGTTTTCAAGCTGCCCTTAGGCCTCTGACTTAGCATAACGACTGCTGGCTGTCTAGATGACAAAAAAAATAATCGGTCATATTTTTAAAAGCTACCACCGGATCACAACGCGGCCTCAACTGAGAAGATCCGGCAAGAAACTCAGCGGGCTTGTCATTTTTTCACATTTTTTTTAAACTATATGTTTGTCTTGTTACAATTAGATCAGCACCAGCGACAGTGTGTCCTGCCGTTCAAGAGATCAATAATACGACGAAAAACGAAAATACAACAAACTAAAATGCCAAACGGATAGTAGTGACAATACTGGGACCGACTTTTAACGTGCCCTTCTGAGCACGGAGTCGCTCAGTACAAATGTCCGTCTGTCTAAGGACTGTCCTTGCCTGAAGTTGCTTACTCAACTAATCGTTTACCGAACAGTGGTTACAATGTGGCTATGAGCGTCTCTTACAATAATAGATAGATATAAACTTTATAGTACACACAAACTTACACATTAAAAAAAAAAAACGCACTAAAAACACTTAAAAATTAAATATGTACAAAGGGCGGCCTTATCGCTATTCGCAATTTCTTCCAGGCTACCTTGAGATGGAAAAAAGAGAGAATGAAACATAAAAGTATAATAATAATACCAGCCCTTGTTTTTGTCCCAATATTGTGCACGAGCCTTTTAAAATAATAATAATAATAATATCTTGGGACAATCTACACACGGTCAACTGATCCCAAACTAGGCAGAGCCTGTACTATGGAAACCAGACAACTGATACTAATACTTATATACATTTTTTTTTGTAAATACATACTTAAATAGATAAATAACACCCAGACACTTGGTGGGAATCGAACCCACGACCCATCGGTTAGCGGACAGGGTGTCTAACCACTAGACCAACGGGCCCGTCCGTCAAAATGAAGTGGCTTAGGGCATAGTCCACCACGCTGGCCAAGTGCGGGTTGGCTTCACACGTCATTCGATAGCTAGTTAGGCTTTCTCAGACATGCAGATTTCCTCGCAATGTTTTCCTTCACCGAATGTAACAATCGCACAAAGACGATTCGCATATGATTAATTAAAGAAATGAGATGTGCGAGCTGGGGTTCGAACTTTCGCACCTTGTTTCTTGTGTATTACTGCTTACTTGTTATTGTTGATGTATTTGTTAGTACTCATTAGCAGTCCACTGCTGAATAAAGGCCTCCCCCTTAGAAGAGAGGGGTTGCCATAATCCCCACGATTGGCAAGCGGCTTGGAGATCGCAGTATAGGTGGAAGCTAGATCCAAAAGGAAGACGCTGCTGCCCGTCTGCCCATTCTGTCTTAGTCGCCTCTTACGACACCCAACGAGAGGAGACGGGGCGTTGAATCTAACCCGACAGCCCACGGGCAAGTTAGTACTGACTTAACGTTGTTTTTTTTTTTTTTTTCACTTAATACCTCGATGTATGTATTTTAGAATGCAAAACCGATAAGCAGCTATGAGGACTTCAGATCGTGAGACGGTGGCGCCGATGGTATGCGTTTCTAGTACGCTCTAGTTGGTAAGTATACTGACTTCCGCGTAGCGTGATATGCACTGCACGAGGTGAGACCACCTGTTGTCGTCCATTGCAAAATTTTCGTCCTGTCCTTTTTGGCCGACTGTCCCAGACGGAGGACTGTGTTTCCGAGAGTATATGTATGTTTGTACATGTCTATTTGTCACGGCGTACAACTTAAACGGTTCGATGGATTTTGAGTTATAATAATTATGTTGTTCGATTCCTCTTAGTTGTGGAAGTGATATAGGCTAAGTATTCCTTTCAAAAGATTTAATATCGTGGCCATCAGCTGCCATTTTTTATGTTTGTTGAATCCAAAAAATATGGTTATCTAATGAAACGTCTTGAGGGGTCTTAGGGTAGGTTTCTGGTAATGCAATTTTATGTAAGGTGTAGAAATACGTACCCTAGGTTAGGCTGGCTAGATTTCATGTTTCTACTTCTCATAATTTACAATCGATTAATAAAAGCTTGAACCAACAATAGCACACCTGTCTCTCTCACACTTTAGTACTCCTAATACTCTAGATAAATATTATACAGCTCCAATCTCTGACGCAATCTCGGTGTACTTTACACTTGGACACCTTAGCAACAGAGTAAGGGCTGAGGCATGCATATTGGATCCAACTGGGTCAAAGTACGTATCGGTGTTTACTGGGCCCAATTTATAGCCAACAAGTATGGAATAAGTATGTAATTAAATTATAGAGCGCTAAAATAATGAATGGTCAATAAATGACCACTTTACCTTGTCTTAGCACATCTCCCGATAATGCGCGATTGATAGTTAATAACTATACGTAGTGCATATTTAAAGGTGGTTATCCGGGTACGAAATCGCCGGCATGTATCCTTTTGGCCTTTCAGTTTGTTGTACTTTCGTCGTGGTTTTCTTTCTCTATTATTTGATCTTTGCGTAAAAATGCGTAGCCCGCTGAATTTCTAGCCGGATCTTCTCAGGATGCGTTGTGATCCGTTGAAGTTTTTTTTTTAATTGACTGTTCAAAAGTGCTAGCGTTAGCCTATTTGACATAAATTGGTTTTGGCTTTAACTTTTGACTTTGATTAAAGATTGTGGTTTTTTTTTGGGGACGCTGTTGGCCGCAGATGGCCATTACGGCTTCACCGGACAATAGGAGGCGAGCGCTTAAAGCGCTCTAGCCTTAACGGCAGAAGTAGCGACGAGCTCAAGGGCACCTCAGGGAGGCACGGCCTCGGCTTAGGCTGTCGCTTAAGAGAGGGCTGAGTTTACCACCGGTTCACAACGCACACCCACTGAGAAGAACCGGCAAGAAACTCAGTGGGGTGATGCACGTCGTTGAGGTCGCATGCGTACGACCCTTCGGCCTCGCCGGCGAGACCGGTGTCTGATAGCTAGTGTAGCATACGGTTGTCGGGGAGGGTTCGGCGCATCCCGGTCCAATAGGACCGTCATGGGGTCAGGAGGGTCGAGCAGTACGTGCCGTGGTCTGCGGCGCGAGTCAAAAGGACTAGGGGCGTAATCGGCGGCAGCGAGGATTAAACTGTTCGCGTGACGGGACGCGGATTCAAATTAGCGTTTCGACACTTCATTGAGGAACTTACGAAGGGGATCTAACTTGAAATCGGAATGCAGATCTACATTCCGCATGTACCACGGGGCACCGACGGCACGTCGGAGGAAACGATTCTGGATAACCTGGAGGCTATCGATACGGGTGCGGGCGGCGTGCGCGAAAACTACATCCAATAGAAAGACGCTACTGCTCGTCTTCTTGATTTCCCTTAGTCGCCTTTTACGGACACCCAACGGGAGGAGATGGGAGGGTGCTATTCTTACCCGGACACCCCACGGGCAGTACCCTTACTACCTTCTAAAACTATTGACCTCAACCAACTATAAGTCTTATCGTAGTATTTTTAAGAGCGTGAGAAATATTGCGATCTGAGAATGGTGTTTATGTTACATGTTAATAAAGATTATTACAAAAAAGAATTTCACAGCATTTGTATTGGAGAGATCTAATCTTACAATGTAACAGTAATGCCATTGTGATTGCTAATGTGTAGGTTTTTAATACTATCTACTTAGTGATTGCAATTTTTATATGAAAAAAATATCCCAAAGGCCCAAGCAAAGGCAACGCGCAATATTTTATAGAATAGATATGCCATTAGCGCACGAAAAGTGAAACAACGAAATTCGCCCAAATTGGGTGAACTAGCAATAAGTCACGCGTCGGTAAAATGTAACGAACGTGACGTGTGCCTTTGAAAATCAATTAAAATGTCTACATGCATATTTAGAATATGCACAAAGTACTGTACAAAAGTAAATAATAAGGAAAGGATTTTATACCTTAATATCTCAGAGTAATTAGAATGGAGTTAGTATCGCGTCGATTCCCCGAACAAATTTTTCGTGGCACTTTTGCGGGGTGCGGGAGGCGAAGTAAACACACACAGATACAATTTTACGCATACCCACACTATAATAAACTCGCAACACATTTAAAAAGTTACGCACACAAATAAAGAATGACCTGACCATATGACCAAAATTTGGCAGAGGGGTTAGCGCATCATGATCTCTCCAGTGGTATCTCCTCTAAGCTTAATATATACGAGAAAATACAGGATGTGGTTTTGCTTTTTTGCCATATTTGTAGACCTAACAGTTAAGGATTACATTAATTGATTAAAAATAGATTAATAATTCAGTGTCTAATAACTAAAAGATAATTAATGATTCATGATTTAACGTTCAACCAGAATAAGAGCTCTCGAGCGCTCAGAGTAGGTCCCAAAGTTGGCAATTCCGCGCACACTCTTGTTTACCTACTTTGCGCGAAGACGGGGTTATTTTATAGTGACCGTTGCACACGGGATTTCTTTTCGTACCAAACATAAAAAAATATTCATAATTTTACGTAGGTATATATCAACCTCCGTAAATATGGCGAGAATGCAGAACCACATTCCGTATTTTAATTACCTGAATCACAATTTTTGGCGCGCATTAGTAGGGATATAACTTACTATGGTTTAATATATCATTGCAAGGCGCTCTATCTCGGGCACACACCGCAAACGTCCAGCGACTCCGAATATCTATAAAATGACCTTGTTTAACTAGCCAATCGTTTTCCAAACAATAATAATATCTTGGGATAATCCACACACGGCCATCCGATCCCAAACTAGGCATAGCCTGTACTATGGAAACCAGACAACTGATACTAATATAACTTGTTTTTTGTAAATATGTGCATACTTAAATAGATAAATAACACCCAGACACTTAGTGGGAATCGAACCCATGACCAATCCCTACTAATGCGCGCCAAAAATTGTGAATCAGGTAATTAAAATACGGAATGTGTGTGGTTCTGCATTCTCTCCATATTTACGGAGGTTAATATATACCTTTTAAAGAACATAAATCAATCATTAAATGACATTGACGGGCCCGTTGGTCTAGTGGTTAGACACCCTGGCTGCTAACCGATGGGTCGTGGGTTCGATTCCCACCAAGTGTCTGGGTGTTATTTATCAATTTAAGTATGTATTTACAAAAAAAAAAATATAAGTATTAGTATCAGTTGTCTGGTTTCCATAGTACAGGCTCTGCCTAGTTTGGGATCGGATGACCGTGTGTGGATTGTCCCAAGATATTATTATTATTATAGATGATAATACAATCGTTTAGCTCCCGTTAGTGTCGCTAAAACGGCAAAAAGCTCACGGCTAAAACGGCTTGATCAGCTTGAATAACTTTTGTTTTTTTCCGCTCTAAGAAGTTTAAAAGAAATAAATTACTAGTTTAAAAAAACTAAAAATACACGCTTTTACAGGGACTAAGTAAGTACTGCACTAAAAAGCAATAAATAAATTATCGAATCCGTTCTTTCTTTCTTTCTACCCTGTGCTTGTAATTTATGAATTATATTTATGTGTAAAAGCGTGGGGCGCTTTTTCTCTGTAAATGATTATAAATTATTGCCATGTGGATACAAATACTTAGCGTTCTTGAAATTTGACAGAAATGTTAAGCTGTTATTCAGAAAAGGCGCCCCACGCTTTTACACATAAATATAATTCATAAATTACATACAAGCACAGGGTAGAAAGAAAGAAAGAACGGATTCGATAATTTATTTATTGCTTTTTAGTGCAGTACTTACTTAGTCCTTATAAAAGCGTGTATTTTTAGTTTTTTAAACTAGTAATTTATTTTATACTTTTTAGTCTTAGATATATTCGCCTAAACTACGGATAAAATTATCCCAAGTATTGATTTGTTCGTAGCTTGAATCGTAGGCAGGTTGTGGCAAAACATATTTTTACTAAATTAGATATTACGCGTAGGTATCTGAATGAGTTTAAGAAAGTACTACGTATTTACCCTTTAAAGATGCGCGTCCATTGGCAGGCGCCGGACGCACCGCACGCACGGCACGCAACGGATTTTAGTTTGCTTTCTATGATTTTGACAGCCCGCATCGGAAAATGCCGGCGCGGATAATGGACGCAGCGCTATGTAAAATCATACAAAGCAAACTAAAATCCGTTGCGTGTCGTGCGTGCGTTGCGTCCGGCGCCTGCCAATGGACGCGTACCTTTAACAGTCGAAAGTACGCTAAAAGTCAATAGCTTCACAAGTAGTATTCAAGGGTTCCGTTACCTACCTTCCAGGTCCATCAAAAGGTCCACGTATTAGGCAAAGTGAATATAACTTCTTAATACAAATCAAATGAGTCCAAGCTCGATGGGTTTACTAGTAATCATTCCAGGGTTCCGTCAACCACCTTTAATTTCCATCATCAACCATGATTATTGGGCAAGTAAATATAACTATATATATGAATCAAATGAGCTTAAACTCGATGAATTTACTAGTAGCCGTTCCAGAGTTCCGTCACCTACCTTCCAGTTCCATCATCAGGTCCTGATTAATGGTTCATGTGAAAAGAACTCTTTAAAACAAATCAAATGAGCCCACACTCGATGTGTTTACTAGTAGCAAATCCAGGGTTCCGTCACCCACCTTCCTGTTCCATCATCAGGTCCTGATTAGTGGTTAACGTGAAAAGAACTCTTTAAAACAAATCAAATGAGCCCAAACTCGATGTGTTTACTAGTAGCTATCCAAGGGTTCCCTCATCCACCTTCGAGCCCCAGCATCAGATCAGCTCGATGATACCATATTATTGTATTGTCACCGGTTCTAGATACAGGTGCAAAATTTCAAATGTTTTGGACGTGTAGAAGTGGGTCAAAATTGCATCGCAAGATTCCATTACCATCATACATACATAGTTACATACATACATACATACAGGTCAAGCTAATAAAAGCGTGTTAAAAAAGATAGGTGTCAACGTAAAAAAGCGCGGGCGAGGTTGCGCAGGTCAACTAGTCTATGATACAAAACACCAAAAAAATCGCACTGGTTAAAATCCTTTAGTTATATATACAATGTATATAATTATAATGATATGTATGTTTAATGATATGAATGTTTAATGATATTCACATGAATGTTTAATGATATGTATGTAAATCGAGACTTTTATTATCGAGTCGTCTCTAACGGTGTCGTGTTTAATATTGCAGGTTGATTTTCACTTTCGGTGACCCAGCAGTGTCGCTTTCTACCGCGCTGTGCCCGAGAACCATTGCGATTGTGATGCTCCGTTGTTTGAATCTGTTTTGTAACCGATAATCATATGATTATTTCTACGTTTACGTATAAACTTTTTCTTTTAGAGACGAGAAATGCAAGTCGTGCGCCCTCACTAGAAGCACACACACATTTTGATATGATAATGGTAGGTACTCGTATTGTCCTCCGGGTCAAACTCAAACTCAAAAATCTTTATTGAAAAAATAGGCTTAACGCTAGCACTTTTGAATGGTCATTTTTTAAAAGCTACCACCGGATCACAACGCGGCCTCAACTGAGAAGATCCGGCAAGAAACTCAGCGGGCTTGTCATTTTTTCACTTTTTTTAAACATTGTTTTGTTACAAATGAATCGACATTAGCGATATTGTGTCTTGCCGTTCGAAACATAAGGCAAGGGAGAAAAGAAGAAAACAATAAATTACGACAAAAATTTCAACAAACTAAAAGGCCAAAGGGATAGTAGTCGGACCAGTCCCCCCAAGCAGCACCCGCGCACGAGTTGACTCGAGCAGCAGCCATCACTCCCCTCAACCATATCAGAGGGAAGGGGGTGACCCGCCACACGAAGCCGCCACAAGACTTTTCGATGGCGAGCATGACCGAACCAAAATCACCGTAGTCGTAGTCTAGGATGAGAGCGACGAAACCAAACATTGTTTTAAAAATTCGGTCGCAAAGGTTACCGGAGAGCTGCCCGAGGCTATTATAAGTATACACCTATGTATGTAGGCTTGGGGCGGGACTTTGGAGTAGGCGCTTGGCGTCGAGGTATTCGAGAAGACTTTGCTCATAAGTCTATATTCCCTACGTGACTGCTTTTCGCTACTCTGGACTAGATAAGCCACATGATTAAAGGTCGTCCTAAAACGTCTTTTACGACGTTCATATCGAAGGTACGAGCTTTCAGGTTTGCTCTTACCTGAGCCAAGTTATGGTTTAACAGCCGCACTCACAAACGCCAATTAACTTTAATACTAATTAAGTCGCTTTTAAAAATCTATTTATTTTGACTGTCGGATCCGTTTATGATTATTTGCGATTATTGAATCCGAGATAATTGATATTTCTACTCATTATCTGTGTATTAAGTATTAATTGGCTTCGATTGTCGAAATAATCCGATTTCAAGAAATGGATTAATGGTCATTAACTATAATTGACGTTTGTAGGTTCGGCGGTAAGACTTTTATTTCTCAAAAAGAATACAATTCACTTACAATGAGAAACACGAGAACACTTACAAAATACTGGGAGCGAGATACAGAAACTTGTTATAGTTATTTCATTATAACATTGCACATAGCACTATTTACTTAGTTATTATTATTAGAGCACTATTTTTCATTTTATTTTTTATTACTATAACCAATGATATACTATTTTTTGTGGGTAGGTTTACAAGAAAGTTTTATCAACATGCAACAGAATGCGACTAGTGAATGCGAGGGCTTTATTACGTATCGGAAATGTATTCATAAGTAAGTAGTATATTGAAAGCAATATATGGCGATCAGATTTTAATTATTATTTTTTTTCATTTTTTTTTCATAATGTGGAATTTTAATTTCTTTTTAAACGATGGGAAGGAACGTATTTCTTTAATATCCTTTGGTAAGTCGTTATACATTTTGGCACCTTCAAATCGAATGTTTCTGCTACCGTAGTTGGTTCGTGGTTTATATAAACAGATATTATTAGCGCTTCTCATTAGTCGAGTTTGATATTGTGATTTTGTTGTAAAAGTTATTTGTGAGCGTATATCTTTCGCAAGGATTTTCCTGATTAGTAAACAGGTTTGGTTCAGAGCAAAACAGTTGTTTCGGTAATCTAATCTGGATGAGCCCATAAGAACTAAGTGCCCACACTAGTACGATTGGCATTTCATTAACGTGCTTACGCCGCCGCTGCTGCCGCGCCGCCACGGAAGCGGTTGACAATACACGGGGAAAAGCAGAGTTCACACGAGCCTATTCGTGGGACTGCGCCAACGGGTCCGAGGAGGGACCAGTGCGACGAGGAAGGCTTCATCAAGGTGCAGAGGAGGAAGAGGAAGCCAGCCAACCGTAATAAGTGCGGCATCGCACCGACGGGACCAAACCATCTGCTGCGTCCGGCTGTCCCGGTGACGCTGCTGTATGTGTCCAGATTGCACTGCTCTACGAAGGTCGTGGAGATTGTGGAGTACGCGGGGATCAAGACCAAGCTCAACCTGAAGGTCGAACGGTTGGAGTCTCGCCACAGTGTGAATTTTAATTCATTTGTGGTGAGGGTGCCGACTGCGGCGTCATGAGGTCGGGCGTTGCGGTCCTACCATCTCAACAAATCAGCAGATGGTAGGAAGTAGGTAAGACCTCCCGCGTGTTTTTGCCGTGCGCGGGGACCCGTAATGAGGGGGAAGGGAGGCCTGGAAGATGAGCTGCACAGTGGGCCTGCGGACGCGGTCCCATGCGGCAACACGACTCTTCGGTCCCGGACTCTTATAACACGGGCGGTTGCGACTGAGCCGGTCGCAATCAATCGGCTGTTGGTGGTCCTTAAGACCAGCCGGCTAGTCTTCTTGGGTGATGGGGTCCGCAGTCAGCAATGTGAGCCGAAAACGTGGCGCAGCGCGGCGCTGCACAGGCGAACGTTGTGTGGACTCGTGGACAACTCACTTGGGAGGACTATATTTCACTGATAGCCCTGGTGCTTAGAGAAGCATCCCCAAAGGTGCGGGCTCCGTGGAGGGTGGGGAGTCAGTGAAATGAAGTTACGAATAATATTTGCATGGATTCGCACAAGAAACCGCGCACTGTCCCTAGGGATGACGGGAGTGGCCCTTCCAAGGGTTGCTCTAGAAACATGCCGGCCGGTGGAACTACTGCGATACCTGGTGTGTCGGAGGTGCGAGGGAACAGGAATGGGACCGGAACTCTGACCCGAAGGGCTGAAGGTGGCAAAACTGAGCTGGCGAGGAAAGGTTTGGCCCTGACTTCGGCTGGCGGAGCTGATACTGGAGAAGGCTCGTCAGAGCCTGGTTTCAGGACAGCGAAGCTGCTGGGAAGGGCCACAACTAATAACTTGCCGGCCGGTGGAGCTACTGTAGGACCTGGTGTGTCGGAGGTGCCTGGGAACAGGAATGTGACCGAAACTCTGACCCGAAGGGCTCAAGGTGGCAAAACTGAGCCGGCAAAGAAAGGTTTGGCCCTGACTTCGGCTGGCGGAGCAGTCACTGGAGAAGGCTCGTCAGAGCCTGGATTCAGGACAGCAACGCTGCTGGGAAGGGCCACAACCAGTACAGCGCTAACGCGCAGAAGCAAGCCTGGAGCCGTTGAAAGGAGAGGCAGGCGTGATCAGGCCATTGGTGTTCCATCACCAATGGGTTATCTAAGATGTATACAAATTAATCTACATCACAGTAAGGCGGCTACGGCAGTACTCTGCCGGTCGCTTAATATGGATAAATATGATGTCGCTCTCATACAGGAACCTTATCTGTACAAGGGCGTCATCAGAGGTCTAAACGTTCGTGGAGGACAGCTTTTCTATAGATGCCCTACAAATAATATGAGGACCTGTGTCTTTGTCAGGAATGGCATAATGGCAATGCCTCTATATGACTTCTGCTCCAGAGACCTCACTACTGTGAAGATTAAGGGGTTAACGGGAGGGGGCAATAAAGACACTATTCTTTCGTCTGCTTACCTACCCTATGAAAATGAGGACCCGGTATCAGCACTGCTGCAAGACCTGGTTAACAATGGTGCTCGCGACGACCTTATCATAGGATGTGACGCGAACGCTCACCACGTTGCCTGGGGTAGCACAGACAACAACAAAAGAGGGGAGGCACTATTGGACTTTCTGGTTAGCTCACCCTTACAAATTTTAAATAAAGGCAATAGACCAACCTTTGTGAATAAACGCAGGGCGGAGGTCATTGATATAACGCTTGCATCCAATAAAGCGAGTAAAGCGATCCGTAATTGGCATGTGTCGGAAGAGGTCAGTCTATCTGACCACAACTACATCTGCTTTAGGTATGTAACTTCCAATAATTTTGGTAAGGTACGAAGGAGGAACCCAAGGAGAACCAATTGGGAATCTTTCAGGAGAGACCTTAAGAAACACCTCGGGGATCCTACGGAGCGACTCAACTCAATCATAGATATCGAGTTTGAGTCTGACAGAATTACCCAGGCAGTTAAGGCCAGCTGGATCAAGAACTGCCCGGAGAAAGAGGCGGCGACGCAAAAGGAACCGTGGTGGTCACCTGCCCTTGAGAATCTAAGGCAGGAGACGCGACGTGTTTTCAACTGGGCGAAGTCAAATAATGACTTTACGGTATATGCCGAAGCTCTTACGCACTATAGTAAGGAAGTGCGCAAGGCGAAGCGGAGATCATGGAGATCTCATTGCAGTAGCATCAATAGCCTTCCAGAGGGTATGAGGCTCAGTAAAGCAATGAGCTCTGCAAAGGTTAATCCACTTACATCTATTCGGAATGACCAAGGCAACCTCACTGCAACTGGGAAGGAAACTCTTACGCATATGCTAAGAATGCACTTCCCGGATTCAGTGGAGATACAAAATGTGACTGATAATATCATCACCATGGAAGAACAAAACACAAAAACTTCCAAAGACGACTGGCGTATAGCAAGGAAAGTCGTTGACGCAGACAAGGTACGATGGGCAATCAACAGCTTCAGTCCGTATAAATCACCTGGATCTGATGATATATATCCGATCTTACTACAGGAGGGGAAAAATATTCTTATACCTCACTTATGCAGATTGTACAGGGCATGCCTAGCCTTTGGGCATGTCCCATCAGCTTGGAGACAGGCAAAAGTAATCTTCATTCCCAAACCAGGGAAAGAAAGTTATGAGGATGCCAGATCTTATCGTCCTATCAGTCTCACTTCATTCTTTCTTAAAACTATGGAGAAGATGATAGACAGATATATAAGAGATGGCCCACTGAGGAGACGACCGCTCCATAAGATGCAATGTGCGTATCAACCGGGTAAGTCTACGGAAACGGCACTGCATTACGTAGTCAACCGAGCAGAACATGCATTGGAGACTAAAGAAATAAGTGCTGCAGCGTTTTTAGATATTGAAGGGGCGTTCGACAGAACGACCTTCGATTCAATAAGAACCTCAGCACAAAGTCATGGCATAGAAGCGCCAATTGTTAAATGGATTAGCACTATGCTACAGGAACGAGTTATTGAAACCAGTTTATTAAATGATAAGGTTACCGTAAAGGCAACAAAAGGATGTCCACAGGGAGGCGTACTATCCCCACTACTGTGGAGTCTAGTGGTGGACTCGTTGTTAGTAGAGCTGAACAGTGGACCACTTCAAGCAGTAGGCTATGCAGATGATATAGTCATACAAGTAAATGGAAAATTTCCAAACGTAGTAGCGGATTTGCTACAAGGTGCTTTGGGTAGGGTGGAAAGATGGTGTACAAACACTAACCTTTCCATAAATCCAAGCAAAACTGTTATAGTGCCGTTCACGAGGAAAAGACATTTGGAGGGCCTTAGGGAACTCGAAATGTACGGCACCAAACTAAAATGGGCTACGGAAGTTAAATATCTGGGGGTAACTTTCGATAGGAAACTAACGTGGTATAATCATGTTGAAAATATAACAAAAAAGGCCTTACGAGTCTTCAATATGTGCCGTTCTGCCTATGGCAAAACTTGGGGACTCAAACCAAAGGTAATATACTGGTTATATACTACGATGGTGAGGCCTATTCTCACATATGGCAGCGCCGTATGGTGGCCTAGGACTAAACTAAAGATCTGTAAAGATTCTCTCAGGAAGGTGCAAAGGGTAGTTTGCATGGCAATTACAGGTGCCTTCAAAACAACGCCTACACAGGCTCTTGAGTGGATACTGGAACTAACTCCACTACACACTTATATACAAACAGAGGCAAGGAAGTCCCTATATAGACTTGCAAAAGCAGGAGTTTGGAATCGTAACAAGCCCTGTACAAAACACACTTTATTGGATCCCGTGAAACAACTGGATAATCTAATGGACATGCCCTGTGATAAGATAAATCCAGTGTACATGTTTAATAAGAGGTACCGAGTACACATACCATCAAGGGACGAGTGGACGAGGGGACTCAAACCGGTTGGTGGTACTCACCTCATATGGTACACTGACGGTTCTAAAATGGAGTCAGGTACAGGGGCAGGAATTTATTCCAAGGACTGCAGGGTCAGTCAGAGCATGGGGCATTATGCATCGGTATTCCAAGCGGAAACCTATGCCATAATTGCCAGCATTAAAGAAATGCAAAGGAGAAATGTCAAAGGTAAAACCATTTACATTCTCAGTGACAGTCAGGCAGCTCTGAAGGCTCTAAACTCCTTCCGAGTTGTCTCCAAACTAGTTAAAGAAGGTGTCACAGGTTTAAATAACTTGGGAAAACACAACAGCGTCAGCCTTATCTGGGTACCTGGACACGATGGCGTCGAGAGTAATGAGAAGGCAGACAGACTAGCGAGGGCCGGCTCACAGAGACATTTGGTTGGCCCCGAACCATTTGTAGGGATTCCGTATGGAACATATCACCAAGCATTATATGCACATGCTAGGAACGAACACATGAAGGAATGGAGGGCAGCGTCAGGCCTAAACCACTCCAAAGCGTTCTCTAGCACAAGGGTGGACTGTGGGGTTAAATTATTAAACCTAAGCAGATCACAAATAAGGCACCTAATAGGTGCACTCACGGGACATTTTGGTACCAATGAGCACCTTCACAGAATGAGGCTAAGTACTATTGATACTTGCAGATTTTGTAAAGGTGGCAAAGAGTCAATGCGACACATATTGTGTGGCTGCGACGCTCTTGCGAGACGTAGGTTGGGTCATCTGGGAGTAGCATATCCTACACCAGATGATTATGTACAGCTCCAGGCTGGTGCAATCGTTGCGTACCTGAGGGAACTCTTCGACACGCCAGCGACAGAGTAAGGGCTAGGGCATGCACAATGGATCCAACTGGGTCGAAGTGCGTTCCGGTGGTTTACCGGGCCCGATTCTTAGCCACCATCAATAGAATAGAATAGAGGGTGCCGACCGATCAACTGTTGACCTTCACAAATGAAGAGTTTTGGCCGAGGGGTGTTGTGTTCCGACGATTCCGAGGACGGATACCCAACACCGCGCGCGACACGTCAACAGTTTTATGTATCAACTAGCTGACCCACGCAGCTCCGCCTGCGCTATTTTTACGTTAACTAAACTTTTAATAACAGACATTCGCATCGAATACATAACCTCCTTTTTTATAGTCGGTTAAAAACTGGGACCCACTTTTTACTTGCTCTCCGAAGCACGGACCCGTTTAGTGCAAATGGCGTTAAACGGTCACCCATCTATTTAATGACCTTACCTAACGTTGCTTAACCCGATCGATTACAAAACCTTGATAACAACTCTCTATGAGTGTTCCCTTACTAATATTTATTATATTATAAAGTAAAATTGATAAAATCGGACCTAGCGTATAACCAAGTACCCATTTTGACTTTAATCCCCTCTCCCAAAAGAACCGTGCTAGATTACGGGATAAAAAGTATCCTATGTCCTACCTCGTAGTAAGATCTCAAATCATGCCAAGTTTCATTTGAATCCACTCAGTAGTTTCGGCGTGATGCGCAGCCGTGATACAGACAGACAGACAGACAGACAGACAAAAATTAAAAAAAAATACATTTTCGGCCTCAGTATCGGTTATAGAATGCCCTCCAAATATCATTTTCAAAATATCTTCAATGTACAGAATTGGACCTGTTACAGTTTTATTATAAGTATAGATTAATGTTTAGTATAATATAATATGTATGTTAGTCTGTAAGGTATTTGTTGTATGAGCCATAGTAGCCTGAAATAAAGGATTTATTATTATTATTATTAACTCGTCCTTCGTACCAAACAGCCTCGTTTGTTGAAGTATTTCCTTGTTAGATATGAATAGCACCCTCACAACTTATCCTTTTGGGTGTCGTAGGAGGCGACTAAGGGAAAACCAGAATATGGGCAGCAGTATCTTCTGTTTAATATCTATATTGCGGGCCTATGTTTAGCAGTGGACGTGTTTCAGGTGACGATGTTAATATTTTGTACATACATGTATATCTGTATGTCTGAGTGAACGATCCCATTTTTATCCATAAACGAAACTGTTGCCGTAACTGTGTTTTACCGTATTATTGCGTGTTTTATTAACATAAATAATATTATGTGCATACACACGGACTGCAAACCGTTGGCTCTTTTTTGGTGATTAAAAACCAGTTTTTTTACTTTGCTAAGATGAGTGACGACTTTACAAACTTGGCGAAGCGCGGTACAATATAGGAAACTTCGACACGTTATCATATATATAAGTACTATCGGGGACACGAACGGTGTACCACTTTTCAATCAAAATCGTTTGAATTTCGTACCTCGCGCTTACCCCGCCCGCGCGTATTTCGGGCCGGCTCGTGTCAGCGATTATTGTCGGCGGGACGGCGGCGGGGTTAAGGCCCCTGTCCCCGTGAGCACTGAGGTTCCTGAGGGGGGAGGGGGGGCGCCTCCTGGTGCAGATCCCACCAGAGAGCCCAGGTCTCTTGTCTGTTGTCCCAATGCGTCTCTTGTTTTGTTTGCACCTACCACGATTTATCTCTGCATCACCCTAAGGTAGACTGGTAGGGAATCCCTCTACCATTAAGCACACCTATGTACTGTTTTGTGCATAAATAATAAATAAATAAATAATGCGCCAATGCGACAGACCAGTAGGGGTCAATCCGAGGGGATTACTGGTCACGAGGACATTCTGAAGGTTTCCCCCGCGAAACCCATGGTGTAGGCCCTGCGTCGTCACGAGCACCGTGAGTGCCGGGGAGTATACTAGGTGGAGGGTTCCTCGTCCATTGAGTACGGTGGCGACTCCGAGGACGACGGCGGTGGGGTTCCGACCCCCGTCCCCGTGAGCACCGTGACCGGTTCCCGGGGGGCTACAATGCGCCCCCAGCGGCGGGGGGTTCAAAGGCAAGGCACTGAGGGGCTCCTGGTGCAAATCCCACCGGAAAGCCCGGGTGTCCCCTCTCTTGTGCCAATGCGACAGACGCGGGGATTGACTCCTACTGGTCCCGAGGACATTTTGAAGGTTTCTCCCACGAAAAAGAAGGTGTCTAGTTCAGGTGGCGAGTGATGCGGTGTAGGCCCTGCGTCGTCACGAGCACCGTGAGCACCGGGGAGTTTACTAGGTGGAGGGTGAGGGTTCCTTGTGCAAGGAACCGTCCAGGTAGGTATCTCCGCAGTGACAGATTTTTTTGCCACCAGCCAGCAGCAGTCTCTAAACATAGCTGTGTTCTGTTGTGAAGGGCACGTTAAATTACCAAGCTTAAGAGACTTCGTATTCGTCATCATCATCATCTTTTATGGGACTAATCCCACCACTCTTTTTTTTTTTTTTTTTTTTTGGGAATGATAGACGCTGTTGGCCGCAGATGGCCATTGCAGCTTCACCGGACAATAGGAGGTGAGCGCTTAAAGCGCTCTAGCCTTTACGGCAGAAGTAGCGACGAGCTCAAGGGCACCTCAGGGAGGCACGGCCTCGGCTTGGGCTGTCGCTTAAGAGAGGGCTGAGTTTACCACCGGTTCACAACGCGCCCCCACTGAGAAGAACCGGCAAGAAACTCAGTGGGGTGATGCACGTCGTTGCGGTCGCATACGTACGACCCTTCGGCCTCGCCGGCGAGACCGGTGTCTGATAGCTAGTGTAGCATACGGTTGTCGGGGAGGGGTCGGCGCATCCCGGTCCAATAGGACCGTCATGGGGTCAGGAGGGTCGAGCAGTACGTGCCGTCTCATTCCCACCACTGTGACTCCTGTCAGCCAGGATCTACAGTGGTCACCAGCGAAGACACCGACGTTTGACCCTCAGCGAGTCCCGAGGAAACTAGTGTTGAGCAGGAGATACAAGAGGCAGTACATTTGTCCCGGACATGACAAAATAATGTAAGTAAGAGCGGCACAAGATTTTGACATGTACTACTTCAAATTTAATGTCGCGACTCGCGTTTCTTGTCCCGTTTCTCTTTACTCTTTCAAATGACGTGAACAGTTGGGTGAGGCGTTCTATATCGCCTTCCTCTTTACTCTTACAAAAGACGTGAACTGGTGGCGAGGCGTACCGGCACCGTACATGTCGCGTTCCTCTTCACTCTTTACAAATGACGTGAACTGTTGGTGAGGGAGGCGTACCGTACGTGTCGCGTTCCTCTTCATTCTTTCAAATAACGCTGGTGTCTCTCTCTGTCATACTCGATACCTCAAATGTACCGCAGAGCTTCACGACACCTCGCCTCATTTGAAGTGGGACATTGTACTGGCTCATTCCAAAAAAGAGCTACTCTTACAAACTCATTTTAAAACCGTGTCCTACCCGACATTAGAGGAAACGATAAATTGTCTTGGAACCGGCATCAAATTTAATTAGTAAAGTATATAGGAGGATTTGGAAAAATTAAAATTCCACTTCCCTCCTTTGCAAAGCGCGAGACAAGAAAAAATCACACAGATCGATAAAACCTCAGAACGAAAGGTCACATACCTCTGCGCACCAACTAGAGTTAGTCCACCTGGCACCACGGAAGTTACTAGATTAAAAGGGACCTGTATTTAGGTTTCTACTAATAGATTTCTTTCGTCCACTACAATCGTCCACTTCTGGTAATAGGCCTCTCGAATTACACGCCACTGACTGTGATCCTCGGCTCTTCTCATCAAATTTCTGCCCGCAACTTTGTGTAACTATATCATCACTACATCTCGCTTGAGGACGCTAACCTTGTCAACTCGCGGTCACCACTGAACTCGTTTGCTCCAACGATTTGTTTGCTTCGTTTGTTTGGTACTACGGCAGATATGGTCAGTCCACTGCCACTTCAGCTTGCTAATAACTTTGGTTCTCTGTCTCATCACCTCGTTCCGGATTCGATTAAGTGACGAGCAATAATGAATTTCAGCCTATTGTCAGCAAGCGGGCATACAACGAGTTTTATAATAAAAAATACATCGAGAACAAAAGTCGATCCTAAGTCGTTGAACTAATGACTCATATTTTAAGTGATTGCAGATAACAATGGAATTTCTACGTTAATCCTTTGGTAGGGATATCGCAGAGGTATGTGAGCTTTTTTTTTTTGACGCGGGGGAATCTTCCAAAGTTCCCCGGGAGCTGTGGGGCTCGACCGGGGTATGTGGGATTCTTACCCACTAAAAACCCCGCGGCTGTCGCATCGGCACATGAGAGGGGGGACCCCAGGGCTCTCCGGTGGGATCTGCACCAGGGGCCCCTCAGTGCCTTGCCTTTGAGCCCGCCGCCGGGGCGCACATTGTAGCCCCCCGGGAACCTGTCACGGTGCTCACGGGGACGAGGGTCGCAACCCCGCCGCCGTCCTCCTCGGAGTCACCGCCGTACTCAATGGAAGAGGTATGTGAGCTTAATCTGAGCAAAAATTGGGCCATGCGTATTAACGCACAGCTATCTAATAGGATAGCTGTATTCTCAGTTCCCTCAGGGACGCCAGGCCCTAGAAGAACCTGGTCGTTGGACGTTCGGGGTGTGGATCATAGGACATCCATTGAGTACGGCGGTGACTCCGAGAAGGATGGCGGCGGGGTTGCGACCCCCGTCCCTGTGAGCACCGTGACTAGTTCCCGGGGGGATATAATTCGCCTTCCGGCAGCTGGGTCAAAAGAGCTCCTGGTTCAAAACCCACCGGAGAGCCCTGGTGTTCCCATTCATGTGCAGTCGCGGTGGTTTTAGTGGGTAAGAATCCCACAACCCCGGTTGAACCCCACAGGTCCCGGGGACCATTTAAAGGTTGACCCCACGAAAAAGAAAGGCCCTAAAAGGAGGGTTATGTTTTTGAGATTACTTGTAAGTTCTTTGGCACAGCCTACAGTTTAAAGGCTAAATTAATTTGGCTTATAATACATAGTCAAATTCGTTTTAGTAATGTGAGTGTCATAGGCTGTATTTTTTGTCAAAACCTTTAATATGGTCGCCATCAGGCGCCGTTTTCAATATTTTGCTCACAAAACCATCAATACGGATATCAATTGAAAGGTCTTAAATAAGACCAGTTTAAATATAGTAAGTATATTATGTAAAACGTAATTTTTTTTCCTCCGTGGCTTAAAAATTGATTGAAGCTCGCCATAAAATAGTCAAAGTCAAAATATATTTATTATGCATAGGCCTAACGATACGAGTAATACATAATATTTTCAACTTTTTTACAACTACCGCCAGATCACAACGCGGCCTGAGAAGATCTGGCAAGAAAATCAGTGGGCTTATCATTTTTTAAATATATTATGTGATGATATATCGAAGTAATCCAATCATCAATCATTTCATTGTAAACATTTGTATATAATTTTTTTTTAACATAAAATTGCAATGATTTTTTTTCTTCTTACATTACGAATATTTGCCCAACAGCCTTCTCAATGTCCCTGAATTCAGGGCACAGGTAACATCGCTGCCTAGTCCTGTTTCAAATAACGGGTGTGAAATGCGATAAAAACTGCTGCAACTGACCGGTTCACGGCACGGGTCCGGTTTTCGGAACAAATTGACCGGGTTTCCGAATACGCGCTCCGAATAGTGATGTACCGATTCGGGGCAACCGACCGGTTCCTATATACGTACCGCGAATTAATTAAGTAAAAAGAATTTACTTCGGCAGGTGGTAGGCAGTGCTCCTTCGGAGTCGCTGAACGTTCCGGGTGTGGGCCCTAGGGCGGCCTTTGGCAGTGGCGTGCACAGAGGGCAAAGAAACGTATTGGGCTTGTACCTACCTATTATATGTATAATAGTATACCATTTTAAATATCCATAATTTAGCAGATTCTATATACATATTCATTTGCATTTAAAAACTGTAATCAGATTATTCAGAGACCTACGATTACACTACGATAATTCAAATTCAAATTCAAAATTCTTTATTATGCATAGGCCTCACGGGGGCTCTTACATATTGTCATTTTTTACAACTACCACCGGATCGTAACACGGCCTCCACTGAGAAGATCCGGCAAGAAACTCATCGGGCTTGTCTTTTTTCAATTATATAAGATTTTTTATAAACAAATTTACAATAAATATACTTGCAAGAGTACTGCAGTTCAAGCCCACGCAGCTTTATCTTACAGGTAATCCGAGATTTTATAATAGCCCTTTTTAGACAAATGGCTCTTAATGGTAGTTTTAATTTTTTTTATTGGTAGATCTCGTATATCCTGGGGCAGTTTATTATAAAAAAGTATACCTTGGCCCATAAAGGAATTGCTAATTCCGTGGAGACGCGTGGAGTGTACAGCAAGATTGTGTTTGTTCCGAGTATTTATATTATATCGATCACTAACCTTAGCGAAAGTCCTTATATTCTTTTTTACATACATCAAATTTTCATAAATGAATGAATGATGGCCTACGATTTCTTTAAATAATCTTAATTTAAAAATATTTTGTACTCACATGGTATTAACGTGATGTTTTTAAATGTAAATGGATACGTCTGTAATGTTAGTTCATATAAGGATATTTGCGGTGGCACACTAACAAATAGCTTAGAGTACAGATAAGTCGCAGATATTGTTGCCTACTTTCTGTGGACACCACTGCCATTGACTACGGCGGCGACTTCGAAGAGGACGGCGGCAGGGTGGCAACCCCCGTCCCTGTGGGGCTATAATGCGGCCCCCGGCGGCGGGTTCAAAGGCAAGGCACTGGTGCAGATCCCACCGAAGACCCCGGGTGTCCTCTCTTATGTGGCGATGCGATAGCCACGGGGATTTTAGTGGGTAAGGATCCCACATACCTAAATTGAGCCCCACAGCTCCCGGGGACCTATTGAAGGATCCCCCGCGAAAAAAAAGGTGGTAGGCGGTGCAAGGGATCCTGGTAGGTAATCCTTTTAGGCATATTTTTACAGATTTTTCTGACGCGCCATTCTTGTTTTTACAAACTTTTTTCAGGAATTACTTATACATATCCTTTTTTGAAGTCGGTTAAAAATGAAAAAAAATTCAAAACTTATTTACGTCGTATGAGGGTTTTAATTGGTTCCTCCGTATCTTACTTGACGAATTTTCTTTTGTTTTCACGGAAAACCTTCAATCGTTCCCCGGAAACCTGTCACGGTGCTCACGGGGACGGGGGTCGCAACCCCGCCGCCGTCCTCCTCGGAGTCGCCTCTGTACTCGATATAACTACTTATCTATCTGTACATATAAATTACTTGTCCTGACTGACTGACTGATTCATCAACGCACAGGCCAAACCGCTGGACCTAGAAAGCTTAAATTTGGACAGTAGGTTATTCTTATGACGTAAGCATCCACTAAGAAAGGATTTTTGAAAATTCGTCTCCGAAAGGGGTTAAATGGGGTGTTTTCTTTTGTATGAAACTTTTTATTGTATGGTTCTATTGACTTGAAATTTACTGAAAAGAGTCTCTAAATAAAATAAATCAATACGTGTTTCGCGAATTTTCAAAAACAACCTTTGGGGGTGTGTTAGGGGTTGGTGAACTCTGTAAAAAAATTAGCGGGCGAAGCCGCAGGAAATTGCTAGTTAATACATAATATTCTAGTGTCTGAGCACGATCAAGTTCATTGGCGCGTCAGTTCGATTCCTACCACTTTTTCAAGTCACGCGCAGACTGAATTTGAATCAAATTATCACCTGCTTAACGGTATCTACCTGCTATGAGGTCCTAGTATTCAGATACACGGGATTGGCGTAAATATTACATTTTTGCGTTTTTGTCACGTAAAATGGGAGCTTCGTTCGCCTTCTGGTCTTCTGGCAGTTAGACCACAAAATACTTCATTATTTTGTGGTAAGACACTGTTATACGTATTTATTACTATCCCAAATTATCAAGGTTATGATTGCGTAAAACACGCACATACATACAAACTCTTTCTCTCTCTCTCGCTCACTCACTTTCTCTTACTCTCACACCCTCATAATCTCTCTTGCTCTCTCTATCTCTCTCTATCACACACACTCACACACTAGCGCACGCGCACCCATTCACGCACACAAGCAGCTTTTTATCGTCAAGAAATAGTAAAAATACATCGCCTTACGTCGGAATATTTTTTATTTCGATAGTTGTGTTTGGGATATAATATTGAAGTGGCATTGGACAGGCCACATCACTCAAAGAACTAATAACCGATGGGGTAGTAAGGTTCTCGAGCGGTGACCACGAACCGGAAGACGCAGTGTAGGCAGCCCTCTCCAAGCGACAGTCCAAGCCGAGGCCGTGCCTCCCTGAGGTGCCCTTGAGCCCGTCCCTCTTCCACCTTTCTGGCTGAAGCGCTTTAAGCGCTCGCCCTCTTGTCCGGTGAAGCTGTAATGGCCATCTGCGGCAAACAGCGACTGTCCTCCAAATAAAAAAAGGCAGTCCTCCCACTAGGTGAACTGACGGTGTTGGATGCAAATAGCCAATTGTCATTCCATGTGGAGGCCTGAGTTCAACAGCAGACATCTTCCACTGATGATGATTGAAGATGATCATGTTAATCCCTCAAATGATATAAAAGTTATATCGTAATGGGTACACCGAGAGAAAGTGTGGTTAAATGAAGGGTAATAAATTTTTGAATTTTATACGGGCATTAAATTAGTTACTCACGTTCCAGTAGCTCAATGGTGGCATAGAGATTATAATATAACGAACCATGAGGTGCAGGCAGGTGCAGACAAAACTTGAAGGATGGGTTCAACTCTCAGATGATGGTAAGACTGACGGGGAGTTTTAACTTCCAGATGATAGTAAGAACTGAAGGGGTGGTTCCACTCCAACATAATGGTAAGAATTGAAGGGGAAGCCAAATCCCAGATGATATGAATTAAAGGCGAATCCTCCAGATAATGGCAAGAATTTAAGGGGGGTTTGCGCCAGCCACAGAGGCATCATCACTTGCAATCATCTGGTGATTGCAAGTGATGATGCCTCTGTGGCTGGATGTGCACCTGCTTATCAAAAACGGATAAACCAGTTAGTAGTTAGTGGAGACTGAAATGTGGTAGGTCACTAGGTGCAAAGGACCGTCCAGGTAGATACAGCTGTATTTTAAATATTCTGCCATTAAGCAGCAGTATAAACATTGTAATAACAAGCTTAATTTCCGCAACTACAAATGACAATTATACTTAATTATCATGAATCCTTGTTTTGAAGTTAGATTATTTCGACACTTATAGTAATAATTTTTTTTTTTTTTTTTTTTTATTATACTACCAAGGTGGCAAGCAAGCGTGCGGCCCGCCTGATGGTAAGCAGTCACCGCAGCCTGTAGACGCTAGCAACGGCAGAAGAATCACTAGCGCGTTGCCGACCCTTAAGACATTAGATTTTAAGTCTTTGTGTCCGGTAATTTCACCAGCTACAGTGCCCTTCACGCCGGCACACAGCAATGCTTACACACTGCTGCTTGGCGGCAGAATATCTGACACTGCGGTGGTACCTACCTGGACGGTTCCTTGCACAAGGAACCTACCACCTAGTAAATTTGATAATATTGTGTAGAGATATCATATATCTCGTCCTCAATAATTGAAAATAATCATAAACGGCTACGAGAATCTAAATAATTAGATTTAAACAGATGACTTAATTAGAATTAACGGTTATTGACGTTTGTGAGTGTGGTAGTAAGACATTTTAATATCTAATGGAATTTCTCGTCTCGTCATTAAGTTGAATACGGATTTGTATAAGACTACAGATGTATATTTATGTTGATTACGTACGAATTGGCAAACGTAGCAAGAGATGCCTTTAGGCTAGGTGAAGCGTTGTGATAACCACCAATTGCCACCAGAGGTACAGTCTACATGCCTTTTTTTACGACAATCTACACACGGTCTTCTGATCCCAAACTAGTCAGAGCCTTTACTATGGAAACCAGATCATCATCATCATCAGCCGGAAGACGTCCACTGCTGAACATAGGCCTCCCCCTTAGAACGCCACAATGAACGACAATTGGCTATTTGCATCCACCGGTTACCTGCGACGCCCACAATGTCATCTGTCCACCTAGTGGGAGGCCTGCCAACGCTGCGTCTTCCGGTTCGTGGTCGCCACTCGAGAACCTTTCTTCCCCAATGGTTATCGGTTCTTCGAGCGATGTGGCCTGCCCATTGCAACTTCAACTTGCAGATTCTGAGAGCTATGTCGGCGACCTTAGTTCTTCGGCGGATCTCCAAATTTCGGATTCTGTCGCGCAAAGAAACTCCGAGCATAGCTCTCTACATGGCTCGTTGTGTGACTCTGAACTTTTATAAAAGGCCAGCCGTTAGAGACCACGTCTCAGTACCATATGTCATCACTGGCAACACACACTGGTTAAAAACCTTCGTCTTCAGGCACTGCGGTATTTTGGACGAGAAGATATCGCGTAGTTTCCCGAACGCTGCCCATCCGAGTTGGATTCTTCGGGCGACCTCATTGTCAAAGTTGGACCGACCTACCTGGATAGTTTGTCCTAGGTATACGTAGTGGTCAACAACTTCGAGTGTATCGTTCCCAACAACTACCGGTACGGGTGCAACATGGACATTAGACATGATCTTCGTCTTGTCCATGTTCATTTTAAGACCCACCTGTTGGGAAACGCTACTGAGGTCGCTGAGCATCATATTGAGGTCCTCCAGCGACTCTGCCATAATGACTATATCATCGGCAAAACGAGTGATGTATTCGCCATTGATGTTGATGCCGAATCCGTACCAGTCCAAGAGCTTGAAAACGTCCTCCAATGCGTTTGAGAACAGTTTCGGAGAAATAACGTCTCCCTGTCTCACACCTCGCTGCAATGGGATTGGTTTCGTGTTCTCGTCCTGTAGTCGGATCGACATGGTGGCGTTGCTTTACAAACACTTCAACACTTCGATGTACCTATAGTCAATGTGGCACCGCTGGACTGATTGCAATACCGCCCAGGTCTCGATTGAATCGAAGGCTTTTTCGTAGTCCACAAACGCTAGACATAATGGCCGATTATACTCCTCGGTCTTCTGTATAAACCAGAAACTCTGTGGAAACCAGATAACTGATACTAATACTTAAAATATTAGCAGAATCCGTGGTGCCTTATGTGTGGACTAGCCTTCGTTGGTCCGCCTTTATGAGTCTTCCTTTTTGAGGTTGTATCGACCGTCTGTTAATTCTTTGCTTGTTCCAACTCCTCCTATCTACCTTTTTAATTAAATTTGTTGCGAGTCACAAGACAATTTAGCGTTCCCCTGAGATTCGCCGAGGGTCGAACCTCGGTGTCTTCAGTGGTGACCACTGTAGATCCTGGCTTACAGGAGTAACAGTGGTGGGAATTAGTGGTGGGATTAGTCCCAATAAAATGATACTAATAGTTATATACTTTTTTGTCTATACTTATAATACTGTAACTGGTCCAATTCTGTACATTGAAGATATTTTGAAAATTATATTTGGAGGGCATTCTATAACCGATACTGAGGCTGAAAATGTATTTTTTTAAATTTTTGTCTGTCTGTCTGTCTGTCTGTATCACGGCTGAGCATCATGCAGAAACTACTGAATGGATTCAAATGAAACTTGGCATGATTTGAGATCTTACTACGAGGTAGGACATAGGATACTTTTTATCCCGTAATCTAGCACGGTTCTTTTGGGAGAGGGGATTAAAGTCAAAATGGGTACTTGGTTATACGCTTGGTCCGATTTTATCAATTTTTCTTTATAATATAATAAATATTAGAAAGGGAACACTCATAGAGAGTTGTTATCAAGGTTTTGTAATCGATCGGGTTAAGCAACGTTAGGTAAGGTCAATAAATAGATGGGTGACAGTTTAACGCCATTTGAACTAAACGGGTCCGTGCTTCGGAGAGCAAGTAAAAAGTGGGTCCCAGTTTTTAACAGACTATAAAAAAGGAGGTTACCTATTCTATTAAAAGTTTAGTTAACGTAAAAATAGCTCAGGCGGAGCTGCCTGGGTCAGCTAGTAAATATATAAAAACACCCAGACTCTTGGTGGGAATCGAACCCACGACCCATTGGGTCGCGGCCAGGGTGTCTAACCACTAGACCAACAGGCCCGTCAAAGGCCTTGTCAGTAAATTTCAGAAATTTTAAAACAAAAGAAAACACTGTGGAAGTAATCTTTTGAAATTTTAACTCTACCATATTTGATCAAAATATTTAACAGCTTGCAAATGAGGTTACTCAACCACAGATTATTCACACACCATTACATTCAGAGTAAAGTACGAGTAACCACAATGAGCTTAACCGCATCTTTCTGTGGTTAACTTAAACGCAATTCATGATATATTTAGTTTACAACTTTGCACACACCGTTAGCTATTTTCTTTAACTTCGGTAGTAGTGGGAATCTGTTTGCAATCCACATAGTAGTTATGACAAAGCAGGTCTGTTTTTTATAGGGAGAACACCTTCAAAAGGTACCCGGTCTCCGTAGGGGTGGAGGCCGAGTTACGTGGGATTTTTACCCACTAAAACCCGTGAGGCGTCCGGGTAAGAACACCCTCCCATCTTACGGACACCCATCGAGATCAGATGCAATTTTAACCCGGCACCCCACGGGTAGTCAGTTGCATACTCGTATTATCTTTAGGTTGATAAGGTATGTTACACAGAGGAAAATCTGCTTTCTCCAACTCTTTATAGCTAATGAAGGAAGGATAACGTATTCGCAAGAGATGTGGACGATCATGAAAATCTCGCAATGGATTATTTAGCCATCAAAGAAGGTGTAAAATCTCAAACACACACACTGTTTAAATTATCTATAATGGATGTAGAGGCCAATATAAATATAATAAATTCATCTATAAATACGAATTAGTTTAAATATGCTTGTTCAATAGTTTTTATTATAGGTTTTCGTATGCGACATACCAAAACTCATATTTCGGTATCTTCACTAGTGACTGCTGTAAATTGTATTTTTAAATAATGATGGAAGTGCGATAGGGATGGGCCTATAAAATTGGTTTAAAAGCAAATTCCGTCAAGGACTTATACAGGCTGTTAAAAAAAACCATGTCCGATTATGTCCGAGGGTCACAGGTTTTTAACACTATATAAGCCTGTTAGCCAGCTCCTACTAAGCTTGTTAGCCAAAACACGCAAGAGTAACCGGAAGAAATTTCACTCTTCTACTTCCTTTCGCCAACCTGTATGGTTTGCGAAAGGAAGTAGTAGAGTGAGTGGTCTGGTCTTGTCAATTTGATAAAATTTTATGATAATTTGTATACTGTACTGATAGTAGATTTATCAATTGCGGAGCAGGCGAAGGAATAGATCTATAATGCCAAAATATTTTATTTGGATAATATTGCATTAAAAATATGTTATGAGACATCCCTAGATGGTTGCGTGCTGGTAGTAACTAATGAGGGTGTTTGGTAAGTTCTGGCGTGAGATAAAATAAAAAAATGTGTTCGCCAAGGGACTCTTAATAAATAACTCTTAATATTTTTATTACTTTGGAATGGTCCCTGGTTTTTTAATAATCTTACTTTTAAACATACCTCTGTCAAAGTCTTCTCCTTTTGAAACGGGCAAACTGTCCAATACCGACAATAACACTAAAAATGAGAACATCATTTTCACATCACTACGCTGCGATTTTCTAAATTTGAACCACCTGTGAACTGTCATCGTGACGTTTGATTGCGCGGGAAAATTGATTCTATATTTAAAATTGAATTATTCTTTAACGAAACACATTCACATTTTTTTCTTTTAGTTTTTTGTTACTGAACCGACACACGTGATTCTCGGCATTTTTTTATGGAAGCTCTAATTTAATTAGTTTATTCTATGAAGACGTCTGTTCGTCTGTACAGCTGCGAACCTACTAGCCGACTGACCAACTTAACACTGTAAAATAAGAAACATACATATTACTGACGACGAGTTTACTTTGACATGGTACCAACTAGCTTTCACTCTACATGGTAAATTGAACTTTCTCGTATAAAGATTAAAGTTGAAAATAATATCAGATTTCTTGTTAACAGCAACTCGGTTACACTTGGAATCCACTTGCTAAACAAGTGAACGGTGAAATGAGAAATTGTGAGAGACAGACATGATATGTCAGAAAGAGACAAACAAACATTTCTTTTTAACTTTACGACCAATGAAACTGTGGACCTTTAGGGAAAGTTGAATATTGAAATTAAATTTAATAAGGTCTATAAATTGGGTTTTGGAATTTCACAATTGAGGTTTTAAGAAGAAAATTTTGAACGTATTAAATATATATAAATACATTTGAATTAAGAACTTCCTCCTTCTTTTGAAGTTGGTAAAAACGAGTCCAAATCGGTAAATGAGAGATTTTTATGATATTATTTGGAAGAAATTCTGTTACTTATAGCTAAACCGCATCCAAATACATTGTGTTCTTTAAAAGAAGTAACTAAGCAGATAGACAGACAGATACGGCTAGCGACTTTATTTTATAACCTAGATAGAGAAGACAGAAAATAAGTAGAGTTCATGCTACGAAAATATTTCGCAATGGGTTAAAAAAAAATGTTTTTTTTTTCACTTTCGACAGTAATATAAAAAAATTACAATCTAAATAACGGGCCTGTTAGTCTAGCGGTTAGGCACCTTGGCTGCTACCCAATAGGCGGGTTCGATTCCTAACAAATATCTGGATGTTATTTATCTATTCAAGTAAGTATGTACAAAAGAAGTTTATAAGTATTTTGACGGGCCCGTTGGTCTAGTGGTTAGTAACCCTGTCTGCTACCCAACAGGTCGTGGGTTCGATTCCCACCAAGGGTCTGGGTGTTTTATCTATTTATGTATGTATTTACAAAAAAAAAAAATTACAAAAAAAAACTGTTGTCTGGTTTCCATAGTACAGGATGTGCCTAATTTGGGATCAGATGACCGTGTGTGAATTGTCCCAGGATATTATTATTATTATTAGTTGTCTGGTTACCATAGTACAAGTCTCTAGCTAGTTAGGGATCAGATGAGCGTGTGTGTAGTGTTTTATTTTATTTATGGAACAGCAAACAGTTACAATATATGTGTTAGCTAATAGTAATACATTGTTTAAGAATCATGTTATTCATATTGTAACCCACAGCACTGTCCTCATATTAATTAGAATAACAGAGTTACAAATAAGCATAAGAGGTGAATACAAAACTATTCTAACAGAATTTTGCTTGTCTAACATACTGATTCCATTAAGTTTGTAACAATTAAGAATTTATATTTCTTTAAGGTACAATTAAATATATCAATATTTATAAACTTGTTATTATAAGATTCCACCATACGGCGAAGAGGCTTGCGCGAGCCGCTGTTTGTGCGACAACTGTCTAGAGCAAACAGCTGGCCATCGCGTGCTTTCCGCCTGAAAACCGTTCTAGGCACAATATAACACAAATCTATACTTATAATAAAACTGTAACAGGTCCAATTCTGTACATTGAAGATATTTTGAAAATTATATTTGGAGGGCATTCTATAACCGATACTGAGGCCGAAAATGTAATTTTTTTAATTTTTGTCTGTCTGTCTGTATCACGGCTGCGCATCACGCCGAAACTACTGAATGGATTCAAATGAAACTTGGCATGATTTGAGATCTTACTACGAGGTAGGACATAGGATACTTTTTATCCCGTAATCTAGCACGGTTCTTTTGGGAGAGGGGATTAAAGTCAAAATGGGTACTTGGTTATACGCTTGGTCCGATTTTATCAATTTTTCTTTATAATATATTTATTATAATATTAGTAAGGGAACACTTATAGAGAGTTGTTATCAAGGTTTTGTAATCGATCGGGTTAAGCAACGTTTGGTAAGGTCATTAAATAGATGGGTGACCGTTTAACGCCATTTGAACTAAATGGGTCCGTGCTTCGGAGAGCAAGTAAAATGTGGGTCCACGTTTTTAAACGACTATAAAAAAGGAGGTTATGTATTCGATGCGAATGTCTGTTATTAAAAGTTTAGTTAACGTAAAAATAGCGCAGGCGGAGCTGCGTGGGTCAGCTAGTTACTAACTAATTCTGGACAATTAAATTTATCATGTACTAAATTGTAAAGGGTTATGGCTTCTAGGAATGTACGTCTGGATTCGAGGTTAAGTAATTTATATTTTTTGAGTAACTCCGGGTACGAAATATATATTTTGTGACATCTGTAGTGCATAGCACGTAAAAATTTTCGTTGTACCTTTTCGATCATGTCACAATATTTTTTGTAGTATGGGTTCCAAACCGCAGTGGCATATTCTAGTTGCGACCTGATCAAGGCATTATAAAGACACAGATATGATGAACTTTTTTTAAAGTCTTTAGTAGAACGCATAAAAAAGCCATACATTTGAAATGCTTTATTAACTCTCTGTTCAATGTGTACATCTAAACACAATTTCGAGTCCCAAATGATCCCCAGATCACGGATAGCAGGCACCTTGTTTATGGGGACGTTGTCTATTATATAAATGAATTCTATAGCCATTTTATTTTTTGTAAAACGGATTAAATTGCGTTTTGGTATGCTAAGATGTAGTTTGTTGACGTTGCAGTAGTCAGTCAGTCTATCTAGGTCATGTTGTAGGGCAATACAGTCATCGATAGATTTAATCTGCTTATATACTTTGAGATCGTCAGCATATAGTAGAAATTTAGAATTACTAAAGCATTTATTGATATCATTAATGAAAATTATGAATAAAAGAGGCCCTAAAATAGAGCCTTGTGGAACTCCAGAGGTAACATGAATGTTACATGATTGGAACCCATTGATGACAACCTTCTGACTCCTATATTATATGATGTAAATCATCGTAGCAAGTTACCACGAATGCCATTGTACGCTAATTTATTTAGAAGCAGCAGATGATCCACCTTGTCGAACGCCTTCTGGAAATCAGTATACACGGCGTCAACTTGTGTATGATTGTCAAGACTATCGAAAAGGAAATTAGAAAACATTAAAAGGTTAGTATTAGTCGATAAATATAAAAATGACACATTAGCAAAATGATGCAAAGCAAAAAAGGCCTAATAGCAAAATGATGATGATGGAGGGAATAAGTTGGACAGAAAGGAAGACGAATGAGGAAGTTTTAGAATTGGTTAATGAAGAAAGAGAAATTTTAAGATCAATTGAGAATAGGAGAGGAATGATGATTAGCCACTTGATACGACACGACATCTTCTTTAAAACGATAGTGGAAGGTAAAATAGAAGGGAAAAGGGGAAGAGGAAGACCCAGACGAAGTGTTATGAAGCAGGTGTAAAAATGGGTGGAATATCGTATCAGGAGGTCAAAATGAAGGCATATAATAGATCGGATTGGAAATTGCTTCACCGACAAGACCCCAGCTCTTAAGTTGGAGAGAGAGAGAGCAAAATGACCCCACGCAAGAAGTCCTATTCATATTAACATTAATATACTTACCTAAGTCCATAGTTTAAGTGGTTAATTATAATCATTATGCCCAGTACCGGAGGCATATCACTTTTCTACATCGCGTTATGAATGACATAATTATGCATAGAGAGAAAAAAAATACTGGTTTTGATCTGACCTATTGGTCTCCTAAAACCAATATGAACGTAATTTTAATATAGCGGCTTTCTGTGAGATAGAGGTGATCCGTCGAAGGGTTTAGGCGTATAATGGCAGATTCTCAAAATGGCAGATGAGTCTACAAATGCCACATTCTCAAAATGGCAGATTCTACAAATGCCACATTCTCAAAATGGCAGATTCTACAAATGCCAGATTCTCAAAATGGCAGATTCTACAAATGCCACATTCTCAAAATGGCAGATTCTACAAATGCCACATTCTCAAAATGGCAGATTCTATAAACGCCTTCTTCTCTAAATGGCAGATTCTATACAATGTATTCATCTCGAAATTACGTACTTTTCCTTCGTTACCCGTGTTACTATCATTTTTACTACCAGTTTTTTTTGCCCTACTACTGACTGCTTTAGTAGTAACACGGGACAATTTTTATTTCCCATATTACTACTGGTCAATATCATTGTTGATTAGTATTATAAAACATTCATAAATAATAAACATAATGATAATAAAAATATTGCTTTATTCTTACCTATTTTTGGCCAATGTAGAAGTTTGATTCTTACCGAAATGTATGGGAAAAGTTTTAAGCGATTTTTTAGCTTTTTTTGGCGGTTCATACCTTTAGTCTCATAGATTTTGATCCCTACATGAAATAGGATCAATTTTTAGGGTTCCATACCTAAAAGGTAAAAAAGGAACCCTTATGGTGAGACTTCGTCTGTCTGTCTGTCATATCTGTATATTTCAAGAACCACTGATGCTGTCTATTTGAAACTTGGAATAGTTTTAGATTTACTTACCCTTTTTTTTTTTGTCGCGGGGGAAATCTTCCAAAGATCCCCGGGAGTTGTGGGGCTCGACCGGGGTATGTGGGATTCTTACCCACTAGAACCCCTGCGGCTGTCGCATCGGGGGGACCCCAGGGCTCTCCGGTGGGATCTGCACCAGGGGACCCTCAGTGCCTTGCCTTTGAGCCCGCCACCGGGGGGCGCATTGTAGCACCCCGGGAACCAGTCACGGTGCTCACGGGGACGGGTTCGCAACCCCGCCGCCGTCCTCCTCGGAGTCGCCGCCGTACTCAATGGACGTTCAAAGGGCCCACACCCCGAACGTCCAGCGACTCCGAAGGTACTTACCCTACCTCAACGCAAATGACAAAAATATATTTTTTCTTTTACTTTTTTTATAATGGGGTCGAAATGGGTCATCAAAATTTTAAATTGAGACTACTATCGAGTGAGGTAACATATGAAAAGGCTTCATTTGCATATTTCAAAATAGCTTTTTATTTTGGTTTATGTCTTGTAGTTTTCGGCTTATAATAAAAAATGTATCCTTATCTCCGAATTTTGTGGAGGGGAAAATCTAAAATAATTAATACACGTCTATCTATATTTTACAGGAAAAATAAGTAGCACAGTTTTTTAGTAATCCTTACAAAACCTCACCAAAACAAACTTAGTTTTGCGGTTTGTTTGTTTGCTAGATATTGGAGGTGCTAGACGAATAGTAAAATAACTTTAACAGGTCCAAAGAAGGTACCTATAGAACCCTCGGTGCGCGAGTTCGACACGCACTTGACCGGTTTTAAGGAAAACAACAGGAACCAACTTTTTACATGCCCTCCGAAGTACAGAGTGACTCAAAATTCAAAATTATTATTTCAAATAGGCTAAACGCTAGTACTTTTGAACGGTCAATTTTTTAAAAGCTACCACCGAATCACAACGCGGCCTCAACTGAGAAGATTCGGCAAGAAACTCAGCGGACTTGTCATTTTTTCACAATTTTTTTTTAAACAAAGTATGTCTTGTTACAATTAGATCAGCACCAGCGACAGTGTGTCCTGCCGTTCAAAATATCAAATAAAATAAAAAATACGACGAAAATACAACAAACTAAAATGCCAAAGGGATAGTAGTCGGACCAGTCCCCCCCCAAGCAGCACCCGCGCACAAGTTAACTCGAGCAGCAGCCATCACTCCCCTCAACCATATTGAAGTGAAAGGGGTGACCCGCCACACGAAGCCGCCACAAGCAAAGACTTCGATGGCGAGCATGACCGATCCAAAATCACAGTGGCTCACGTTTAACATTTACCTTCTGCTGTTAAGCAGTGCCTCGTCAGGCAAGACACAAAGCACTTTAACATATTACCAACTTTTATCACAAGTCGTTTAAGTTAGATACACACCAAGAATAATTTACAAGCTCAAGTGAATTGCCTTCAGAACGTAAATAAAGCAACAATCAATTTTGCTGCTAGAGTACAAGACTAGACTTCCGTGGGGTGTCCGGGTAAGAATAGCACCCCCCATCTCCTCCCGTTGCGTAAGATGCGACTAAGGGAAAACAAGAAGACGGGCAGCAGCGTCTTTCTATTGGATTACCTACCACCTATACTTACTGCGATCCCCAATTCGCCAAGCGTGGGGATCATGGCTACCCCTTCCTTCTAAGGGGGAGGCCTTTGTTCAGTAGAGGAAGTTTTTCAGCTGCTGATAATAACGAAGTACGGAGTTGCTCAGTTCCACTAAACGTTCACCCATATAAGGACCTGCTGACCCTCTGTCAACCCCTTAGTGAAAAGCGTGATGATATTTTGTTGTTTAATTACAATCATTATAGAGCGTCCAACCGTTTATTTTCTTTTTGACAGCACCAATAGAACGTAACTGCGTCATGTTACGCAAAAGTTCACTTTTAAAAGTTCACTTTAAGTGAACTTTTAAAAGTGAACTTCACTTTAAGTGAACTTTTAAAAGTGAACTTTTGCGTAACATGACGCAGTTACGTTCTATTGGTGCTGTCAAAAAGAAAATAAACTGTTGGACGCTCTATAGTAAAATGATTTCACTTCTTGTAGAGACGAGAAACTAGGCTTTGAAGTTAAATACTCGTCAAACCGGTGATGAATAGTTGAAAAATTGTCTAGAAATCTTAGTGCTTTTAACTGAACTAACAGCCAGACAACTTAGTCAAAGTCAAAGTCAAAAATAGTTTATTTCAAATAGGCTTAACGCTAGCACTTTTGAAAGGTCATGTATTTTTTTTTTTAAAAGCTACCACCGGATCACAACGCGGCCTCAACTGAGAAGATCCGGCAAGAAACTCAGCGGGCTTGTCATTTTATCACTTTTTTTTTTTTTTAAACAGTGTGTCATGTTACAGTTAGATCAGAGCGACAGTGTGTCTTGCCGTTCAAAAGATCAAATAATACAGGGAAAAAAAATAATAAAATACGACGAAAGTAGGTACAACAAACTAAAAAGCCAAAGGGATAGTAGTCGGACCAGTCCCCCCAAGCAGCACCCGCGCACGAGTTGACTCGAGCAGCAGCCATCACTCCCTTATACTCATACCATACTTATACGTACCTATACTTACTGTTTTATTTTTGAATACGTACTTAGGTGCTAAATAAGTAAAACCCAGATAGTGGGAATCGAACCCGCGACCTTTAGATAGCCCGACTGCGAACTAACAAGATGGTCTATGTCACTTCCACATCTATACGAATGTCACAACTTTTTTTTTTTAGTGGCAATTGTTTTGAATGTCACAACTTATTATAAGTCAAAATCTATCGAGCAATTTAGGCTATAGGCCGTGCCAAAGAAATAGACAAACATACATAATCACGAAAAAACATAGTCTTTCTTCTGGGACAGTCGGGCAAAAAGTGTATAGATTAGCAAAACTATACAATCTCATTCACAAAACTAAACCCGGTAACTAATTTAATACGATACCGGTATTCACTTTCATATTTATCGATATATCGATAAGTGTGTCGACGGAGGTCATCGACCTCACCGATACAGTCGGTGCTCGCTTGATGTGTTGTGATTTAGCGATGATAGTGCAACACTAGTCTCCTTGAGGTTGGACTTTCGCTTGGAGGTCACGTGCATGGGAATAGTGAGGAGAATTTTCATATCGATAAATATTTTATGTTTCGATCAAAATATAGAAATAATTTTTTTAGGCAGCTTTTGTTATTACTAAGCTATGGGTAAAACATGTACAAATCTTATTTCAAAAGAAATACATATTTTACAAAAAAAGAAGGCTCGAAAGAAAACTTAAAGAATGATCTAGGGCGCTGTGTGTAGGATGAAAAGTAATAATAGTAAGTAATAAGTAACGCCACAAATATTTAGGGAATAATAATTGCACAACAAAAACAACCACGGCATCCATGGTGTCACGTCTTCGGAGTCGCTGGACGTTCGTGGTGTGGGCCCTAGGATGTCTATTACGGTTGCGACCCCCGTCCCTGTAAACACCGTGTCAGGTTCCCGGGGAGCTATAATGCGCCCCCCGGCGGTGGGCTTAAAAGCAGATCCCACAGGAGAGCCCGATGGTCCTCTCTCATGTGCCGATGCGATAGCCGCGGAGGTTTTCAGAAAGAATCCCACATACCCCGGTCGAGCCCCAAAGCTCCCAGGGGCCTTTTGACGGTTTCCCCCACTGGGACACGTCGTGGTAGACCTAGAGGGGAATCGGCTTAAATTGCTATGATTTGGAAAAGTGGAAATAGAAAAGGGAGGCCTTTGCCCTGCAGTGGGATAATAAAATAAAAAAAATAATAATACCAGCCCTTGTTTATGTCCCACTGCTGGGCACGGGCCTCCCCTCAAGATGAGGGGGCTTAGGCCATAGTCCACCACGCTGGCCAAGTGCGGGTTGGCGGACTGCAGTGGGATATTAGCGGCTAAATCATTATTATAATTACAACAAAAAAGATTTAAAAATACGAAAACGAAACGTTGTGGTCATTATAAATAAAAAAACTAAAAAGTAATTTATCGACGGTGTCACACCACTAACCATTATCGATAAAGTATTCGACACAGGCCGGCACAATAGAAAGTTTATTTGTGTGCCGTGTTGACTCGGAGCGTCAACAAAAAAAGCAAATAATTGTTTAATAGACTTTTTTATATTGTTTACTCGCGGCGACGCGAAGCGTGGGCTTTTCTATGAAAGTTGTTCTTTTGTTTATATAATGGTATTAAACCAAGTATCTTACATACTAAATATAATACATGTAAGTATACGCATTATGCTTTGTTATGCATTCTTATGAAAAGCAAATATGATGGCTGCTGCTCGAGTCAATTCGTGCGCGGGTGCTGCTTGGGGGGACTGATCCGACAACTATCCCTTTGGCTTTTTAGTTTGTTGTACTTTCGTCGTATTTTTTTTCTGTCTTATTTGATCTTTTGAACGGCAAGACACACTGTCGCTCTGACATAATTGTAACATGACACAATGTTTAAAAAAAAGTGAAAAAATGACAAGCCCGCTGAGTTTCTTGCCGGATCTTCTCAGTTGAGGCCGCGTTGCGATCCGGTGGTAGCTTCTTTTTTTTTATTATAAACATGACCTTTCAAAAGTGCTAGCGTTAAGCCTATTTGAAATAAACTATTTTTGAGTTTGAGTTTGGTAGTTTATACTATAGATATACCTATTATATTTTATACACGAAAATTGAAGACACGAAATTCGCCCAATTGGAAGAACTAGCAGTAAGTCCCGCGTCGGCAAAAGGACGGCAAAAAGCAAACTATTCGCCACTCGTCTCTTGAGACAGAATAACTTCTTTTGTTTCTAGGTGGTGGGTTAGGTGCAGGTAGGCCTGGATAGATCCTTACACAAGGAACCCACCACCTAGACAGAAAAGAAGTACCGTACAAGTGGTACCCTAGTACTACCGCTTCTGAAGGGGACGGCGGTGGGATTGCAACCCACGTCCCCGTGAACACAGTGACTGGTTACCGAGGGCCTACTATGCGCCCCCTGGCGTAGGACTCAAAGGTAAGGCGCTGAGGGTCTCCTGGTGCAGATCCCACCGGAGAGCCCGGGGGTCCCCTGTCATGTGCCGATTTGATGGGTTTTCGTGTGTAAGAATCCCACATACCCCAGTCGAGCCTCACAGCTTCCGGGGACCTTTTGAAAATTTCCACCGCGACAGAAAAGGTTTATTTCTCAAATCAATGATTACAAGATATTCAGTTGTGCTTGGTGTTCCCACACTATGAAATACCTACCTGTTTCGTGCGGTACTTGAGTTATCTCATTAAAAAGGTGAACAACATAATAAACTATTACAATTATGACATGAATCACATGATAAAATAAATAGGTAAATGATAAGTTTGCACGCAGCCAGTATTGTTTACGTAACCAACTTAAAAATAAAACACTTAATCGATTTTTTGCAGACTGTACCAACATAATTTCGCAATGTGAAAAAAAAACAATTAACAATAAAACATGTTCTTTTGCGGACCATACATATTATCAAAAGCGGTTGTCAGGTACACCTGCCTGGACTTCGCTAAGGTCGGGAGCACACAATACAAACTCGAGTCTAAAGGGCGCGGTGCACACTTATACGTGTGGTCTTCTCGTATAACAAGCATAAAATTGTAAATGCACAAAAACCCGACTGTGAACAAACAACATGATCTTATATTACATTATACATACATAAAACGTCATATAATCAATAATAATAATTATTATTATTTGTTAAATTCGTTACTATATGTAAAATTCTAATCTTTGTCTGCCTGATTCAATTACTTGTGTTCTATTGTCTTTACTTTGTGCTACCTATTCGTGGAAACTGTTTTGCTAATGTCTTAAACATCTAAATGTATCTTTATGTGCTTTATAAGCTGTATGTTTTCCTTAAATAAATAATGGATAAATATAAATGAATAAATCAATAAAACTTAAGTATATATGGGATTAAGCAATTTGCAAGCAATAATGGAGGAATTTTTAATTTGAGTGACATGGCAGGGTATATAAGTATTAGTATCAGTTGTCTAGTTTGCTTAATACAGGCTCTGCCTAGTTTGGGACCAGCTGACCTTGTGTGGATTTTCCAAGAATATTATATTATATATAACGGGATGGAGACGGTAGAGTCTCCGGTGGAAGGTGATGTTGGCTAAAGGGCCAACATCAACTTCTACCGGAGACTCTACCGTCTCCACTCCGTTAGGTATATACCATCTGGGGTGGATAATACGACAATAAATTAAACATCATGTGCGTAATGACGTTCATAGTCGAATGCCTAATAAGAGATTAGAAAAAGTGATTGTAATTAATCTAATAAATAATTACTAGAGAGGTGACTATTTGGTGTACACTGGTAAGCAACAGCGCGGGCGGAAACACCTAACTCGTTCGTATGTTTCGACGCGATCACTCACAGAAATTAACCTCTGGGTTAATGACCCAATGTTTACAAATGGTGTTATATTTTGATTACGTTTTTCTGCAGTATATTTTGTTCAAAAGTAACATTTTTTAATTTCTTTGTAAGGTAATTTATTTGACGGTTCTAAAATACTCATGTGTAGTGGTATTACCAGATTTTTCATTAATTGTCGTATCGTCTTCCCCACATTGTATATTTCAACTTATCTCGTTAAGAGCTTTCATTTGATACCCATATTGATGTTTTTAGAAGTAATAAAAATACAAAATGGCGGCTGAAGGTCGCAATATTAATTTATTGAAAAGATGAAGAAAGATAGCCTATGTCACTCCCACATAATTTTTGGAATAAATAATATGACCTATGTACACACGTCTCCCTCAACTTAGACGAATCTACGAATGACATATTATAAGGCGAAATACATCGAGCCGTTTAGTTTGTACGACGTGCCAAAGAAATAGATATACATACATACTATCGAAAAACATAACCCTCCTTCTGGGACATTCAGGCAAAAAGACACGTAGCGTACTAACTGCCGCACTCACAAACATCGATTAACTTTAATTCCAATTAAGTCATTTTTTTTAATGAATTTATTTCGATTCTCAGAGCCTCTTATGATTATTTTTGATTATTTATAAAGAGATAATTGATATATCTTCTTGCTATCAGAGTATTACGTATTCATTGGCTTCGAGTGTCAAAATAATCAGATTTCAAAAATGACTTAATGTTAAAATTATAATAGACGTTTGAAGGTGCGGCAGAAAGTGATTATATATTTAACTGTGGGATTTTTCCACAGTACAAAAACTGACATTCTGTCTGAGCCGAGACGTTCAGCAACTACGCACGTTGCGAATGTCCCATAAGTCCGGACTAAGCGAATTGATTCCTTATTAATAATACGTACAGCCATGGACTGGAATAGTTTACCTGCGTCGGTTTTCCCGTCTCATTATAATGTGGGTGTATTCAAGACTAGAGTGGCTTTTAATAGGCTAGTGTGCTTTACCATCTTCATGGCCGCTTTCCATCAGGTGAGATTACAGTCAACCATTGGCTTATGTTGTTTTAAAAAAACAAGTTCTACGGCTGCTATTTTTTATCATCGAGCAGTCAAAACACGTCCCTTGCAAAGCCCACAAAACACAAAGGCCTCCCGTTTAGAAGGGAGGGGTTGCCATAATCCCCACGCTTGGCAGGCGTCTTAGGGGTCGCAGTATAGGTGATAGCTAATCCAATAGGAAGCCGGTTGTCATAATAATCCAACTCGGATGGGCAGCGTTCGGGAAACTACGTGATATCTTCTCGTCCGATATACCGCAGTGCCTGAAGACGAAGGTTTTTAACCAGTGTGTGTTGCCAGTGATGAGATATGGTACTGAGACGTGGTCTCTAATGGCTGGCCTTTTAGAAAAGTTCAGAGTCACACAACGAGCCATGGAGAGAGCTATGCTCGGAGTTTCTTTGCGCGACAGAATCCGAAATGTAGAGATTCGCCGAAGAACTAAGGTTACCGACATAGCTCTCAGAATCTGCAAGTTGAAGTGGCAATGGGCAGGTCACATCGCTCGAAGAACCGATAACTGTTGGGGAAGAAAGGTTCTCGAGTGGCGACCACGGGTTCGTGGTCGCAGAGTGGGTAGGCCTCCCACTAGGTGGACAGACGACATTGTGCGCGTCGCAGGTAACCGGTGGATGCAAATAGCCAATTGTCGTTCATTGTGGCGTTCTAAGGAGGAGGCCTATGTTCTGCAGTGGACGTCTTCCGGCTGATGATGATGACGTTGAACGTTGTAGCTTTTACTATCTGAAACTAGCTTGAATACAAATTACTAACATTGGCACTGTCCGCAAACTTTCCTATCCTAGGTAAAACAATACAGGTCTATTCGTATCCTTAAAACCTAAAATACGAACGTAGGTTGAATAAATATTTGCCAATTCAAACTATCTGTGATTTTCACTGTCTTTGATACATACGGTTTTGTAATTTGACGAACATGTATGTGTATTTAAGGAAGTCTGACGTAGTATTTACATTGATTATTTCAGAACTCAAACTCAAAAATCTTTATTTCAAATAGGCTTAACGCTAGCACTTTTGAATGGTCATTTTTTAAAAGCTACCACCGGATCACAACGCGGCCTCAACTGAGAAGATCCGGCAAGAAACTCAGCGGGCTTGTCATTTTTTCACATTTTTTTTATATAGTGTCGCATGTTAAATTTATATCAGAGCGACAGTGTGTCTTGCCGTTCAAAAGATCAAATAAGACAGAAAAGAAAAAAAAATATGACGAAAGTACAATAAACTAGGCGGCCAAAGGGATAGTAGTCAGACCAGTTCCCCCCAAGCACCCGCGCACTATTTCTATTTTAACTAAGACCCTGTGCCAAAAAATAAGCTAGTTTACTTATTATTGTTTACATCATAACTTAATGATGTTTTGATGCTGATTCACCATTAGTATTTTTTTAAAACCGATATACTATTTTGTAGTTTTTCTCCATCACTCAAGCAGTAAGAAAATTCAATCTTTGGGTTAAGCACGCCTTTGTGAACTAATTTTCTTTATATGTATATAAGTAGTATTATATTATTGTGTGCAATAAAGAATAAAAATAAAAATTACCACACGTATTTTTGGAAGTAGATGAAAATAACACCAAAAAAATAATGTATGCTTATGAAGTGCCTATATACCTATAAAGTATGTTTAGATTATGGCTCTTTATGGTTCGACGTCAAGTCGGCGAGCATGCTCGACGCACTTTCAGTCCCGTGTGTAACGATTAACAATGGCTTATTAAGACCCAGCGCACACTTAACATAAACATGTCTTATGTGCAGAGAAAACAGTAGTTAGACTCGTTGAAAATGACAGTAAGTTGAATTGAGGTAAGGAGACGGCCAAAGAAGTGTGTTAGAGAGATTTTATCTTTACACCTGCGTTTACGATGTAGAGGCACGACATAGTTAATGCATCGGTCAGTCGTACTAGATTTCCTTGTCCATGGTAGTCATTATAATAATAAAAAACGTGCGTGCGTGGAGTCCCTCCGCGCGGAAGAAGTGAAACTTCATTCTCGCTCAGTCGATCACACACTCACTCACTCGCTCACACACACACACACACACATACACATACACACACACACACACACACACACATACACATACACACACACACACACACACTCCCCAACCCACCCCAACTCACCCCAAATCACCCCAACTCACCCCAACTCACCCCAACTCACCCAACTCACCCCAACTCACCCCAACTCACCCCAACTCACCCCAACTCACCCCAACTCACCCCAACTCACCCAACTCACCCCAACTCTCCCCAACTCACCCCAACTCACCCCAACTCACCTCAACTCACCCCAACTCACCCAACTCACCCCAACTCACCCCAACTCACCCCAACTCACCCACTCACCCACTCACTCAGTGACGGCGTCACATGAGCGCTTTCATAACCTTAACAAATTTACGCCTATCACCTATCGTTTAACACCTATTACTTAACGCCTATCACCTATCATTTAACGCTTAACGCGTTATTTGATAACATTTTTGGAAGTCACATAAGAAGTTTCATTTCAATAATGTCCTCCTGGCCGATACGACCACAGCGGCCAATCTTTCACAAGATCAGCCATCTACACGGGAGATATTATAGTGCACAAGCACTTGCGTAGACACAAGTGCACTCTCTCTTCCTTTATACCTCTCACAATCCGATGGGACGACCGGGGAGAGGTTAGGCGCAGGACCGACTTTTTACATGCCCATTCGACGCATGGATCATCTTACTTTACAGACAATCAGGTGATCGGCCTGCATTGTCCTAGACAGTAAAGAACAACTACACAAAGTGGTTGCCCCCCGCGGGATTCGAACCCGCGACTCCGGTTGCAAGGCAAGCGGTGTCCCACTGCGCCACACAGGCTACAAAATGTATAATATACTATACTAATATATGTTTTTTTATACTACCAAAGTGCCAAGCAATCGTACGGCCCGCCTGATGGTAAGCAGTCACCGCAGCCTATAGACGCTAGCAACACCAGAAGAATCACTTGAGCCATTAGATATTAAGTCTTTGTGTCCGGTAATTTCACCAGCTACAGTGCTCTTCACGCCGGAACACAGCAATGCTTACACACTGCTGCTTGGAGGCAGAATATCTGACACTGCGGTGGTACCTGGACGGTTCCTTGTACAAGGAACCCACCAACTAGTAAAATAGTCGCATAATCTCATCAATACTTTTACTACATGTTATTAATTTAAAATTACATACTTATTTATTACTAGCTGACCCACGCAGCTCCGCATGCGCTATTTTTTAAGTTAACTAAACTTTTAATAACAGACATTCGCATCGAATACATAACCTCCTTTTTTATAATCGGTTATAAACTGGGACCCACTTTTTACTTGCTCTCCGAAGCACGGACCCGTTTAGTTCAAATGGCGTTAAACGGTCACCCATCTATTTAGTGACCTTACCTAACGTTGCTTAACCCGATCGATTACAAAACCTTGATAACAACTCTCTATGAGTGTTCCTTTACTAATATTTATTATATTATAAAGAAAAATTGATAAAATCGGACCAAGCGTATAACCAAGTACCCATTTTGACTTTAATCCCCTCTCCCAAAAGAACCGTGCTAGATTACGGGATAAAAAGTATCCTATGTCCTACCTCGTAGTAAGATCTCAAATCATGCCAAGTTTCATTTGAATCCATTCAGTAGTTTCGGCGTGATGCGCAGCCGTAATACAGACAGACAGACAGACAGACAAAAATTAAAAAAATTACATTTTCTGCCTCAGTATCGGTCGGTTATAGAATGCCCTCCAAATATAATTTTCAAAATATCTTCAATGTACAGAATTGGACCTGTTTCCGGTTTATTTTAAGTATAGATTTTTTCCGTTTATTAACTACTTATATCAAACATTAGTTCTTTTCCCAGTCGGGTAAAGGTCATTGACCCACAGTCAATGTTGATATAACATTGACTACTAGCACTTTTACTTGTAAGTGTAAGTTTATTGGTGAAAGGCACTTTCCCTGTATAGATGAAGGCCAAAAGCGAATTTGATACACCATTTTATATTTACTACCTCGATACTTAATATCTTTGGGAAATGTTTGTAGACTACTTCAGTAAGACGTCCGCTTCCTTTGAAAGCCGATGGCGACGGACTCAAATCCTTTTCTCCCTTCAAAATGTAACTAAAAAGCTTGAAATAATTTCTTAGGATTAGTGGATTTTACATCCAAAACGAGCTATGGAGAGAGCTATGCTCGGAGTTTCTTTGCGCGACAGAATCCGTAACGAGGAAATTCGCCGAAGAACGAATTTCACCGACATAGCTCTTAAAATCTGCAAGTTGAAGTGGCAATGGGCAGGCCATATCGCTCGGAGAACCGATAACCGTTGGGGAAGAAAGGTTCTCGAGTGGCGAACACAAACCGGAAGACGCAAAGTGGGCAGGCCTCCCACTAGGTGGACCAACGACATTGTGCGCGTCGCAGGTAACCGGTGGATGCAAATAGACAATGGGGAACTTGCATAAAAATTATAATGATAAATTATGATTCTAATTTAATAAAAATAGTTCTAAAAAGAGCATTGCTAAAAGATTTTTTCTAAAATTATTATTATTTTACAAAATATTTCAATTTTAAGTTACGTAAAATGGAACGCAATTTGAAACACCAGCAATCGCACGTGACGTCATACCTCAACTAGTCGGTCATGCCCACAAGCCATGCCAGTAAATTTTCAAGGGAAAATCTCTGTGTAATCACATTGTTTTTTTTTATAAAATAAAAAAAAGGTCTAATTATAGCGGAATTTATTTATTTTAAGATAAAAATATAAGCATGACTATTTACAAAATGTAAGTACTACATACATTTATGTCCTGGGACAATCCACAGACGGTTAACTGATACTAAACTAGGCAGAGCCTATATTAAGGTGACCATACAACTGCAACAAATACTTATAGTACTTTTTTGTAAATACATTGATAAATAACACGCAGACACAAGGTGGGTATCAAACCAACGATATAGTAGGTAGCGGCCAGGGTGTCCTAAACCAACGGGCCTGTCCAACTACATGACAAGTGCAACATATTTTGTTTATAGATAATATTAATTTTCTCTGAACTGATAACTCTAAGGGATCATTTTATCATTCTGATTATATCAGTCGTCAAAAGTCTAATGAGAACAAAATAATCTTCAGTGGTAGTTTCTTCATTCACTCGCCAATCACCATGAAAAATTACTAACTCGTACGTCAAATCTATGGACTGACGTCACGTCCGTCAATGAGCGTTTTCACGCGAACGTGGAAATGTCAACCTTTGATTTGCAATATCTAGATAATTTGTGCATATTTTAACGTTTTTGTTATTGGTATCTCTAAGTGAGTCTAAAATCTATATTATACACTAAAAAACAAAAATTGTGCAAGTTCCTCATTGTTCATTGTGGGAATTGTTCGTCTTTGATAATAAGATGCATTTATATATGTTGTGGTCCACGTCCAATTATTTAGATGTCATCATCATCGTCATCAGCTGGAAGATGTCCACATAGGCCTCCCCCTTGGAACGCCACAATGAACGAATATTGGCGATTTGCATCCACCGGTTACCTGCGACCAAGGAGGTTAGCTGCGACGCGCACAATGTCGTCTGTCCATCTAGTGGGAGGCCTGCCTACGCTGCGTCTTCCGGTTCGCGGTCGCCAATCGAGAACCTTTCTTCCCCAACGGTTATCGGTTCTTCGAGCGATGTGGCCTGCCCATTGCCACTTCAACTTCCAGATTCTGAGAGCTATGTCGGTAATAGGCATGATGACTGCAACACATTACCAATGAAACTGTGGTTTTGAATATTAGAACAGATTGCACTGATTCCAAAAATGAATCTCATTTTCATAATTATAGTGAGATTTTCGTGATTTTTAAATAAATAAATTACTAAAATACAGCTAATCGCCATTTTGTAATTAACGCCGATAAGAATGAATGACGTCAACCTGGTATAAACAAACAACTGTCAAACTGTCATCTCAACTTTTTCTTTCTTATTTCTTCACTAAAATTCACTAAAATTCGCTGCTTATTTATAACTTGGTGACGTCACAAAATGGCCCGTGCACGGCATGCACCAGCCTTCGTTTTTGAACGAAATTCAGTCTATTTTAAAAAAGTTAAATAATGTTATTAATTGTAGTTTAATACGAAAATAATGATAATTTTCGGCAATAGTAGACCCGTAAGTACATAACAGAATATTTTTTCAAAATTAGGCATCATACGTATTGGTTCTTGCGCGAATCTCCTCATTGCGGATTCCGTCGCGCAAAGAAACTCCGAGCATAGCTTGAATGGCCTGGCTGGCATGCCAATGGTGATATAGGGGAAAGTGGTCACCCTTCGTACGCGGGGCATATTCGTACAGTAAGTCTAGAAGAAAAACTAAACGGCACACAAACACGCCTTTGCTTGTGTGCATAGACATACCGACCACCATGTTACTATCGGAACTTCGGGGTAGTCGCGCCACGCTGTATGAGCTGACAAGACGTTAAGTGTTTCCGCACGAGGTAAGTAATTATACTTACTAAAGTTTAGTTCGTAATTGTAGGAAGAATTTTTATGTTTTTGACTAAATAGTGATGATTAATTAATGTTATTGTTGTTTAATATTTCTCATACTAAATTAGAATTTATATGAAATTGTAATTTTAATTTTAGAGTAAGTGTTCCCAACCAACTGCGGGCAGCAAGCTGGGAACGTGGGCATGCAGTGACACAGCCCCAAATTCAAATGAATAATGATGACCACTTACCCGGGCCCGTCGATGATGGTGTGGTCCACCGGCGTTCTGGTGCGGATATGGGGATACGAGGACAAAGAGGGATAAAAGGGTTACACCGTCACGCCTACGATCACCGACCCGGCACACTGGATCGATCCAATTATAGTCCTGCCACTCTCTACCGATAAAGTGTCTAATAGGCCAACAAGTAATCACGGGAAAGTTCTTCAACCGGCACCTTTAGGCGCTCGCCAATTACGCGGCGCAGGGCGAAAAGTTTACAACGTATATACGTCCCAACACAATGGACGGGCAAAACGCGATAACAATACTCGATCAAGACGAATTTACAATTATAATTCGCAATACAAACGTGGATAACCCAAAAATTGGTTAGATTCAACCGACAACCAATTCGAATCTTTTCAATTACAATATTTTCTTGCGCAACGTCCGTCGCACGTGCCGCGCAGAATCACAACACACAGACAACTGACGTTGACAGTGACGTTTCAAAATGACGGACCAAAGATATAAAACTAAACAGTAAGGTTTGGGGCACATTCGGACAGTACTGCAGGGGGCACATTCGTACGTATACAAATGCTCCCCCCTTAATATCTTATTTGACGGGCTCGTTGGTCTAGTGGTCAGACACCCTGCCTGCTAACCGATGGGTCGTGGGTTCGATTCCCGCCAAGTGTCTGGGTGTTGTTTATATATATTTAAGTATGTATTTACAAAAAAAAAGTATATAAGTATTAGTATCAGTTGTCTGGTTTCCATAGTACAGGCTCTGCCTAGTTTGGGATCGGATGACCGTGTGTGGATTGTCCCAAGATATTATTATTATTTATTATTATTATTTAGCGCCAGTACATCAAATTTCATTTTTTTTATGAAATGTATACAGTAGGTACGTCAAAAATTGTTTTAAGCATATTATAATTAGGGTACTTTTTATGTATATCGATCGGAAACCTTTAATTTAGCTCAGCTGCTTAGTTTTATTATGTAAATCTTTTATAAAATATTTGCTTGCAGAATCATGGTATGGAAATATAAAAAGGGTACGCAAACCGAAGAGCTGAAAGTATCTTATCTTCGGAAGAAACCGGGATCATCATGGCGATTCTATTACCCTGGTGTAGAAGATATACATACTTTCTATTTTGGTGGCATCGCCATGATCCTCCCTGATCCTCCGCCACGAGCAAATTCTACACCTAGAATGGCTAGACTTTTTACTTTTGCAGTTAATTTTAATGTGCAATAAGTTCTAAAGTTACAACCAAATGTTTATTATACCTACTTTAAGTTTCAATTGTCAAAGATTTATTACAAAGATCTCACACATATTGATTATAGATCTGTTACAGACTGATAGTAAATTTTAGAATTATCAAAAAGTAAAATATTTTATTCTTCGTTTTTTACGGAAGAACAATTGATTAATTATGAGTCAAGTTAAACATTATTAAGTTAGTTTTATGATAAAAACATTATTCTTTGTGATCTAATAAAGTTATCGAGTTTAATCGGCTTTTTAATTACCCTGTATCAATCTACCCCATGGTGTATGAAAGTACCCCACTCGCTGTATGAAAGTACCCCACCTGTGGGGTGCGTTCGTACAAATATCTTATCGTAGAAAAATGGCTATAACCCTTTAATCGTCTGACATAATAGTATCAAAGTTTTTAGTAACTAACTATGATATATTTGTTACACGTAGGTGCATAAACTAGGTAATTTTGACAGTTGATCAAAGAGTAAAAAAATAATATGTAAAAACTGTACGAAGGGTGACCACTTTCCCCTACTTACTTGAAAAATCGTTAGCGAAAATTCTCTCACGTAAACATAATCATACTTCAAGTGCGGTTTGGTATACCCGGCGAAAGTTGATAGCGTAAATATAACAAATTTTTACTGCCCAACAAATATGCGGATAACTTTGAAATACACAATCAATGTTTTTAGGCGATTTGCGACTCTATTTGCTAACCATTAATGTGTAAATTCGATGTGTTGTCATGTGTATGAATAAAATATTATTGCCTGTTTCGTTACATTTTCACTGATCACCCATGTTCTGTTATTTTTAAATATTAATATATACGCTTTCAAAGAGCTTTATAAATGCCACTGATGTAAAGATATTTAGAAACAAGCATAAATTATAACGGGTGTAAGGGACATCGTACCGATATATTTTTTTTATAAGATGTCAAATAATGTCCGTTACAACATTACAGAAATCATTTATATGGAAAATGACAAATGACTGACTTATTAATTTTCTAGCATGTAATGAATATATGCGGAATTACATTTATTTCTCAAATTACATTGCTAATTTTCTAAAATAATAATAATTAATTGCTTATTAATTAATTGCCTATGTACTGTTTAGTGCATAAAGAATAAATAAATAAATAATTAAATAAATTTTCCACAAATAAATAATTTATTGTTTTTAAATTAAAATTATGTTTTATACCAATAATAAATAAAATAAATAAAAATAAAAATATTTTATTTCAGTCAACATAGCCCATATATTGTTAGTCACAGTTACTTATACTATGTTAGTAAACATTTTTTTACAATTTTTTTACAAAAATTCTACAATTAGCGAATTGCTCTCACGTGCAACTCAACAAACCGACTTAGAATGGCTGAGTCCATTCTGTCCGCAAACACCTTCAGGATTGTGTTGGTACTCCCCCGCAGTCTGTGCACGACCGACGCAGTTTTCTTGCGCATGATCGCATAAAAGTCATCAACTTTCGCATCTGCAAACATGCCGGACGCACTACAAAAACGAGGTAGCCCCAACAAAACCCTGAAGGCATTGTTATACTGCACTCTAAGGGCATTATAAGACCTTTGCGTAAAACTATTCCACAACCCACAGGAATAAAAGTTTTAACAAAACGCTTTAAATAACGTAACTTTAACATTAATATTACAGCGGGCAAATCTGTGTGACAACATATTGCCACGAACCGACAACGCTCTACGCTCTCTATCAATGTCTTGATCATCTTTCATGTTCTCTTTTACAATATGGCCAAGATACTTAAAAATAGGCACACGATTTAGATAGACCCCATTTAGAGACAGTGAAGGTACATACATTATCAGGCCCTTTATTTTTACCTGTGAATATCATATATTCACTTTTCTTAACATTATATAACAAACCATGTTTCGTTCGTCGTACATTCATAAACTTTCAGTAATTTTCTCATTTCGCTAATTGAAGGGCTGAGCAACACCATGTCATCAGCATAACTAATGCATACATTATCTATGCGACATCCGGCATTGGTGCTGTTCAGCTCTCCAATCAGCTGATTAATATAAAAATTAAATAGCCTGGGCGAAGTAAGTCCACCTTGCCTTACACCACAGCATAATGTGTATTCATTCGAGTAAGCAAATGCTTACTCGAATGAATACAATCAGAAAAATATTGTAATATGGTCAAATGACCATTTTACAATATTTTTCTGATTACTATACCAAAACGAAAGAATTCCTATCACTTCTGGAGAGACCTTTGCCTCATCCAGTTTTGCCCACAATAGGTCATAACAAACCAGGTCAAAAGCCCTGGATAGGTCTAAAAAACAAGCATGCAAGTTGGAGTCTTTCTTTTGACATAAAAATACTAATGACATAATAATGATGAATGGGTGCTGCTTGGGGGGACTGGTCCGACTACTATCCCTTTGGCATTTTAGTTGTTAGTTTGTTGTATTTTCGTCGTATTTTTTATTTTTATTTGATACTTTGCACGGCAGGACACACTGTCGCTGGTGCTGATTTAATTGTAAAAAGACAAACTTTGTTTTAAAAAAAAAATGTGAAAAAATGACAAGCCCGCTGAGTTTCTTGCCGGATCTTCTCAGTTGAGGCCGCGTTGTGATCCGGTGGTAGCTTTTAAAAAATTGACCGTTCAAAAGTGCTAGCGTTAAGCCTATTTGAAATAAAATTTTGAATCTTGAATCTTGATATTATACTAATATTATTTTAAAAAAGTGTTTTTTTTTTGGAAATTCATGAAAAATTCGATGAAAAATTTCAACACTAGAGTGTTCAGAATGATGTACTGGATCCCTGGTATCGGTTTTCGGTACGATGTCCCTTATACCCTGTATAGAGCACAAAAAGTCTGAATGCGAGCAAAGAAAATGTACTTATATACATACATAAACCTTTCATTTTAACTAATGAATAGATCTTTCAGATAGTAAGAAAACCTACATAATATTTGCTAACCAGCCATATTGTTTTTTAGGGTTCCTTAAATAATAATAAATAAATAATACCAGCCCTTGTTTATGTCCCACTGTTGGGCACGGGCCTCCCTCCATGATGAGGGGGCTTAGGCCATAGTCCACCACGCTGGCCAAGTGCGTGTTGGCGGACTTCACACGTCATTCAACAGGCTTAGCACGATTTGCCAAGACTTCGTAATCTTGACAGTTCGGCGTGGAGTATGACGTAGTTATCGACCAAGCTAGTACCGAAAATGACGTTTCGACGTCTATAACTACGTCATACTCCACACCGAACTGTCAAGATTACGAAGTCTTGGCAAATCGTGCTAAGACTGCAAGAGCTAGTTAGGCTCTCTCAGACATGCAAGTTTCCTCACGATGTTTTCCTTCACCGAAAGCTATTAACAATCGCACATAGCTTTCAGCGAAGGAAAACATCGTGAAGAAACCTGCATGTCTGAGAAAGCCTAACTAGGTCTCGAATGACAAGTGAAGTCCGCCAACCCGCACTTGCCAAGCGTGGTGGACTACGGCCTAAGCCCCCTCATCTTGAGGAGAGGCCCGTGCCCAGCAGTGGGACGTAAACAAGGGCTGGTATTAATTAATTTGGTCTTTGTCGAACTACCTACATTTATAATTACTTCTTCTTATCCTATGGGTTGCCTGGAAGAAATCGCGTATTAGCGATAAGGCCGCATAAATGTACAATGTTTCTGTTTTCTTTTTATGTGTTCTGTATTTTGTGTTTGTACTTAAGTATAAATAAATAAATAATAATAATCGGCGCACCAGCCATATTGTTTTTTTAGGGTTTCATACTTGCTGCTTATTTCTACAGACAGAAGGAAATCTTATTTCTAATCTTCCAGCAGACCTGCGAGAGTAAAATAGAAAGGAAGAGAATAGTAACACTAGTAGTAGTAGTTAATGCACTGTGAATCTCAGATGCAGTGGCGTAGCTTGCCTTAGATAAAGAAGAAGAAACACATTGACAGTAAAACTACAAAGAAAGTACATGAAAAAAACAGTTGTGCGGGGCCAAACAAGATGCCGCCTCAGCATAATGCTGTGCCGTAATGAATTACAATACAGCGCTGGTATTCTAGCGCCAGGGGCCTTAGATGGGCCCCCTATCATAATTTGTTGGGGGCCCCAGATTATGGTACGGCCTAAGAGATTATGTGAGAACATGGATTTTAAGAATTGTTGCTGACACATGTTAGGGGCCCCTGTAGCCCGGGGGCCCCTGTAGCCCGGGGCCCCGTATCATTGATACGGCGGATGCGGCGATAGCTATGATCCTGCTCATCAGATGGCAATGAATTTAATAGTCTTGGCGCATGAACAGAGAAGGAGTAGGAATAAAAATAGCAAGCATTGCTATGGATGCAAATATCTATAGGCAAGCGTGTCGTTACTATTATCATCATCATCAGCCGGAAGACGTCCACTGCTGGACATAGGCATCCTCCTTAGAACGCCACAATCAACGACAATCGGCTCTTTGCATCCACCGGTTACCTGCGAAGCGCACAATGTCGTCTGTCCACCTAGTGGGAGGCCTGCCTACGCGGAGTCTTCCGGTTCGTGGTCGCCACTCGAGAACCTTTCTTCCCCAACGGTTATCAGTTCTTCGAGCGATGTGGCCTGCCCATTGCCACTTCAACTTGCAGATTCTGAGAGCTATGTCGTTTCCATCATTTGTGTAAAAGAATCTTGCTCAATGACCGGTTTTTTATAAGGTACAGTTAAATAAATAACTAGAAAGTGAAACACAACACGTGTCGATTCCCAACGGTGTATAATTTTAATGCAGTGTGCATTTTCACTTGGGGAAAGTGCAATGCAAATGGCAAATAGTAAAAGTGGTCCTTTGGGGCCGGCCGCTCGCTGGGCTCGGACGTGTTATGAAATTTACGTGACTGACTGTACTTGTGATGTTCTTCAGGGTCGAGGTATACCGAGTTGGGTTTTAAGTAAATTATTTTTTACTTTTGTCCCCTTTTTACCAGAGTGGACTGGAGGGAAGGTTCTGTTCATGAAACAAGAACATGACAGCAGCGTCTTTCTATTGGATTACGTACCACCTACACTGCGATCCCTAAGACGCCTGCCAAGCGTGAGGTTTATGGCAACGCCTCCCTTTCAAGGGGGAGGCCTTTTTTCAGCAATGGATGTCTTTCGGCTAATGATGGATGCGTAATGGGGTAGAAGCATCAAAAGAAAGAAATGCATTATTTATTGCTATTTATTAAAAGCTTTAAAAAATGTGTAGATATATTGTTTATAACTTATTAAATAGCTGGATTCTAAATATTATTGTATTAATGGTAACTGTTTATTTTCTTTTTATCACAATTAATTACCAAATATTTTATTACTATCAAATAATACTACCGATCGTAAAAACTTATTAAATATATTTTATTTAATAGTAAAATTACAATTAAATGTTTAATTTTGTATTCGCATCGTCAATTCAACGCAAAATAATATTTTTAGTCAAACTGACAATTCATTATCAAGCTCAAATCATCATTTTCTTGATACTTATAAAATAAAATAAAAAAATATTCTCTAAAAAATATTTCTGAATTAAATAATAAACAATAATTGCACTGAAAAATAATTAAAAATTATATTTTCCTTGTACTATTAGTACTAGTCTCTTGTTTACTCCTTTCTCTTTCTAGTAATCTCCTCCTAACTTCCTCTGGATTGTATCTCTTCTTATAAACCCTACGTACTCTTCTAACAGGATTGACATTTCTACTCACAATTTTTTTACCAAAATTGTTCACTGTTGGTAATTTAGGTTCTTCAAATCTTAAACTCTTGCTCCGTCTAGTGGAGTTAGTTTGAAATATATCTCTCTGTTCTCTAATCGTCGCATCATAAAATACCTTGCCGTTGACAATAGCCTTCCTAATATTTTCAGTAGTAGATAATACTCTAGGAGGTCTAACGAACGTTGTCTCACTCACTTCCAAACTCTTATCAGCTCTGTCTCTCTCTATCTCATCTTTACTCACTTTCTGTATCACTCCTCTTCTCTCTACATTAAATCTATTGCCGAAATTGAAATCAATGAGATCCTTATCAATAGCTATGTTCCTGGATTCCAATTCTTTTTGAGAACGTTTATCTAACACCAACTTTCCACCTCTTCTCGATGCTAAAATTCTACCTATCTCCTCAATCTGCCTTTCTTCTGCCTCTAAAGTCTTCAGATCAGATGTTTTATCACCTTTAACATCATCCAAGTCTATAATCTCTATAGAACCAGAAAAGTCTTCTAATTTATCGTCAATACCTTTGATTGTGTCTTTTAAAACTTCTACTTTTGTTAGTTCTAACTTAGTTGAGTTTTCAGGAATTGCTTTTTCGGTAACTTCAGAGGATTCTGGCACATCAGTGACATTCGGCATTTCTGTAGTTATAGATTTGAATGTAGTAGTTACAGCTTTAATTGTACTAGTAGCTTCTGTAATATCTTCATAGTCACTAATGTTCCTCTTCTTTTCGTCTCTATGATTCTTTTCTACGTTGTCTATGGCCCTTGGTTGGGTAGTTGTCGATGGTGGCCCTTCAGTTGTAGTTCGATCACTCTCATTGTATCGAAAGTAAGTCATGTTAGGTGGAGGTCCTTTGTGGAGGTACGCTACTGGCCAGTATCTGACAGCAAAAAAAAAATACAATAGTAGTCTCATAAAACCTATAGGACAGATGCAGAGTGACAAGGCTCTACGTACTCTACAATATAGATTTTGGAGAGTATGCGGCGAATTAGCATAACTTGATTCCACCCACCATCACCCTTCTATCATCAGACTACACTACTATACAGACTATGTGCCCTTATGCTGTGAACTTCCCTTCAGTGCTCGAATGAATAGATTTTTAATAATCTGTGTGTACTCTACCATCTCTAACTACATCGCTGTTTTCCATAATGTGGGATTGCAGTCAAATAGCTTACATGCAGTAAAAAAACATTGCAGAAAACTTGGAGTTAGCGATGGTAGCCTAGTGACTTAGGGATACCTGCTTAACGAGGCAGTGGTTTGAACATCGCCCCCGCTTTGAAAATACACCAAATTGATATTAAGAGAAAAAGTAGTCTAAAAATTTCTACTATAATCATAATATTCTGGGACAATCCACACACGGTCATTTCATACCAAACTAGGTAGAGCCAGTAGTATGGTACTAATACTCATTATCTTTTTTTTGTACTTATAATTATGTAGATAAATAACACCCAGACGCATAGTGGGATTTGAACCCACGATCGCAGGGTATTTGGTAGAGACCAGAATAATTAACCACTAGACCAACGGGCCCGTCAATATCTTACCTAGGTACACCTAATCCAGGCACATTAGGTTCCGGTTCTTGTTGTGAAACAGGTAGCCATTGCCCGCCCCCTGGTCTGGGGTAGTTGTGTTTGTACTTAACTTGTGGCCGATCCGCTGTGGGTACTCTAGCATATCCTGAAATTTAATTATTAGGTTTCCCAAAGAGGTTTTAAAATAAAATGAAGGGTAGAATGGATGAATATATTTGTGAGTCACTGATCTGGCAGTACAGAGAGCATTCGTTAAATGATAAAGAGTAATAATGTCCTCCTGGCCATTACGACCACAGCGGCCAATCTTTCATAAGATCATCAATCTATGCGGGCAATATTATGATGGATAAGTGCTAGCGTAGACACAATGCACTCTTTTTCCTTTACTCTCACAATTTACTAGGTGGTAGGTACCTTGTGCAAGGAACCGTCCAGGTAGGTACCACCGCACTGTCAAGTATTCTGCCGCCAAGCAGCAGTGTGTAAGCATTGCTGTGTTCCGGCGTGAAGGACACTGTAGCTGGTGGAAGTTATAGGACACAAAGACTTAATATCTTCTGTTGTTGGCATCTATAGTCTGCGGTGACTGCTTACCATCAGGCGGGCCGCATGCTTGCTTGACACCTTGGTAGTATAAAAAAAACCGATGGAACGGAAGACCGACACGATCGGGGAGATGTCGCAGGGTCAACTGTTACATGCCCATCCGACGCATGGATCATCTTACTTTCCAGAAAATCAGGTAATCGGTCTGCATGGTCCTGGCCAGTAAAGAACAACTACTTAAAGTCCCGCGGGATTTAAACCCGCGACTTTCGGAACGCAAAGTCCTGACCATCTGGATAGTATTATAATCCACGCGTCATAGGCATGTAAAAACTAGGTCCTGCACATGAACTCTCTTCGGTCGCGTCGGTCTTCCATTCTATTGAATTGTGAGAGTAAAGGAAGAGAGTTTAGATATCTTCCGACTGAGCGAGGTGTGATGCTCGGCCAGGGCCGAAGCCCCCGACAGCTGTTGTCGGGATGTTGTATATATTCTCCGAGTTGGAGAAACTTCGCTTGCACGATTCAGAAATCGGTGGCGCCATCTGTCTTGTTGTATGTAGTACTATTCGCTTCTTCCTCGCGTCGCTGTACCACATGTGGCGTCATCTTGTGTCGAGTCGCCACAAGAGAGTGCACTTGTGTCTGTCTACGCAAGCACTTGTGCACTATAATATCTCCCGCATAGATGGCTGATCTTGTGAAAGATTGGCCACTATGGTCATACCGGCCACGATGACATAATAATTATTAGTTTACTGTACAATAAGCTCCACTAGTACTGTACGCTTCGTCTATTCTTATTATTTTTGTCTGAACTTCACTTATACCATTGTACGCACCTGGCAACGGATTTCCGTATTTATCATAATATGCTTGAGGTCCATTTCTGTACAAATCGTCCCAGTATCTTTTGTCTCCCTCTGATAAGAAAGGCCCTTGGTTAGGTCGGTCTCTGTCATCGTACCCTGGCCGGTCCTGCCACGGTCGTGGAGGGGACTGGTCTGAAATTACGTTTATATTCCATTAATTCTATTTAAGTACTGTACTTCATTTCTAGTTGAAAACGATTACAACTTTATTATGCGGTCGTAAAACATCATCATAATCAGCCGAAACGTCCACTGCTGAACAAATACCTCCCCCTTGGAAGAGAGGGATTGGCAGGTGGCTTGGGGATCGCAGTATAGCTGGTAGGTAATCCAATAAAATGATGTTGCTGCCCGTCTTCTTGTTTTCCCTTAGTCGACTTTTACGGACACCCAACGGGAGGAGATGGAAGGGTGCTATTCTTACCCGGACAACCCTTGGGGTTTACCCATTATTATGCGGTCGTAAAATATGCTCTCCGTATATTTGACAATACAACGCAGCAGCAAAAACGTCTTGGTAATACAAAGTAGTTTTTGCCACCGCGCCAAGTTAACAATGTAGGCGATATGTAGTTATTGAGACGCTAACGAATTTGTAATCATTTACGAGTTCATTTGAAGCCGGACTGTAGTTGGAAGGTCCATTTAGCAGGGAACCATCCACCACAATGTCAGATATTCTGCCGCCAAGTAGCAAAATGGCATTACTGAGTTCCTGTGTTAGGGGTAGCTGATAAAATTACCGGGCTGAAGAGCAACTGTCAATTAGATAGTGTTAGTGTGATTGTAAAACTCTATTTTTAATATCACAGATTTAAAGTTCTGTGGCAAATAGTTTCAAAATTGTGAACTTGTTGAGGGTATGCAACTCAAAATAGTTTGAGATATATTTTAAAAATAACAATCTGGAAGATAGTATTTGTAATGTGTTATGAATTGGTTATTGTAATGACATTCAATGTGGCGGGGGAAAATGTCTAGTAGTATTCAAGGTGGAACCTCATTGTATTCTAGTCTTTCAATCTGTGCGCGTGGTGGAATAAAGACGTGCCAGGTACTTCAGTGTTTTACTCAGAAACTATAATTAACAATAGAAATAAAGAAGGATAAATGGTATTCTATTACAACACCCAGACATGGTAATGAAACACACAAGTATAATGAAAAAGAATTTAGAAAAGCGAAACATAAGACTTAAGACAACGATTGATAAGTCAGTCAGTACTCAGCTGTGCGATGTGAGAAATGGCCCTTCTATAGTCTATTATAATCTCTTAGTTTGAGCTTTATAATGTCGTAACTACGCTTTATTTTGAAATAAAATTAAGTTTATATTAAACTTTTTACTAGGTGGTAGGTTGCTTGTGGGTACCGTCTAGGTAGGTACCACCGCAGTGTCAGATATTTTGCCGCCAAGTAACAGTGTGTACATATTTCTGTATACTGGTGTGAAGGGCACTGTAGCTGGTGAAATTATCGGACGCATGACCTAATATCTAATGTCTTAAGGGTTGGCAACGCGCTAGTGATTCTTCTGGTTTTGCTAGCGTCTATAGGCTGCGGTTTAGAACACTGAGCTTTAGAACATACTCGGATAGAGTAGCAAGTTTGGAAATAGAAGTGTCTAATAAAAATATCTGGTCATTTATTCAAGTATATGCGCCAACGGAAGCATACCCTTTGCAGGAAATTAATTTGTTTTATGTGGAAATAGAATCAGCCTTGGAGTCACTCCAATCTAGAAAAGTAATCATATTAGGTGACTTTAATTGTAAAGCAGGGGAAATGCAAAGTGGAGAAAAAATAATCTTTGTCAAATATTCGTATGGACGTAGGAGCCCTCATGGACAAATACTGGTCGAATTCGCACTACAATATAACTTTACGATTGCAAATAGCATGTACAAACAGAAAACAAATAAAAGATGGACATGGCGATCACCAGATGGAAAACAACTGAACGAAATTGACTACATACTGACAAATAAACCAGCGCTAGTCCATAATTTTGATACAGTAAAAAGCCTGAATTTCAATACTGACCATAGAATGATTCGTTGCAAAATACCAGTTACAATAAAAAAAACCAACAAAGAAAGTTTAACCCGAAAAGTTACAATAGAGAAAACATACCAATGGTGTTAGAAAAAAAACAGCAGTATTGGGAGTCGAAGTTTATGAATGCAATACATAGTTCAAATGAAGTGCAAGAGCAATATAATAATTTAGAGAGAGAAGTAAACAATTTTACAAAACAACTGCCGAGGGATAAGAAAGAGGGAGTAGAGTCTTTAAGTCAGGAAACAAAAAATATGCTGGAAAAAAGGAAATTCTTGTACAAAGAAAAAAGATCAAAAGAAGTTAAAGATGAAATAACAAAAATAAGCAACCAAATTAATAGGAACATAGGGACCCACTCTCACCAAAAATTTTTTCAGCTGTACTCGAATTCGTGTTTAGGAAACTGGAATGGGATAAAAAAGGAGTGAATATCGATGGCGAATTTCTGAGTCACCTTCGTTTTGCCGACGACATTGTGGTAGTAGCGGAAAATGCATCTGACTTAGAAATTATGATCAACCAGCTGACAACAGAGAGTAGGAAAGTCGGATTGACAGTAAACATATCAAAGACTAAAATAATAACTAATGGGGAGATAAAGAAAATAACAATAGATAATGAGGAAGTAGAATACGTAAATAACTATGTTTATCTAGGTCAATCAATGTCTTTTGAAAATTGTACCGGAAAGGAATTGAATAGAAGAATTGCCCTAGCTTGGAATAAATACTGGGCACTTAAGGAGATTCTAAAAAACAAAGAAATGCATGCATATCAAGAAAAAATTACACGATATAGCAATACTGCCTTGTCTGACGTATGGCTGCCAGACATGGGCATTAAGGAAAGAAGATGAAGAAAAGTTAGCTATCTGCCAAAGGAAAATGGAGAGGAATGTGCTGGGTATAAGACTCTCTGATAAAGTAAGCAATGCGAAGGTCAGGGAGAGGACAGGATTCATGGACGTCACAAAAAGCAAACAAAGAAGTAAGATTATTAAAATGGAACTGGGCAGGACACATTTGTAGATTGGACAATAATAAGTGGACAAAAAAGGTAACGGAATGGGTTCCATTGGAAGATAAAAGGAAGAGAGGGAGACAAAGAAGGAGATGGAGAGACCTATTTAAACAGAAATGTGGACCCAACTGGATGCAGAAAGCGCGAGTGAGAAGCGAGTGGAATAATTTAGGGGAGGCCTACGCCGAGGAGGCGACTGCTACTTAATTATTTTTTTAGTTTAATAATTTTTTAATAGTTGATAACTTTATTATGTAAATAGCAGCAGAAATAAAGGCTTTCTTTTCGTTTATTTTTTATTTTATTTTATTATAGGCTGCGGTGACTGCTTACCATCAGGCGGGCCACATGTTTGCTTGCCTTGGTTATATAAAAAAATTAATTACATTTTGCTTGTGTTTCTAGTGAAAATAATACATGGATGTCACATATGTATTTTACCTTTATGTGTTTGAGATGACGGATGCGGTACATTGTGTTGGTGGTAAGGGTAGTATTTCTCGCTGCACGGACGCCATTGGTCTTCAGTAGGGCCAACATAACACCTTAGTACAAAAATAATAATAAATGAACCTTGGGGCAATCCCTTTTGTACCAAAAAAAATATAAGAGCGTGCTCTGCGATAGTTTACAGTTCGGAGAATTATATATAGCAGTTTATTAGTAAGTAACATACATTATAAAGAATTATAACGAAACTACACAAAGATAATATGTATTATTGATAGTATTTTTCTTTTTAGTGAATCTTATGGAACACCATTTATCGATATTGAAAGACAGCTTATTGGCAATACAGTATTCAGATAGACGCTGCAGATCCTTTTGAAGTAATTCACAATAGCTAGTACTAGTAACTATTTTCACTTAAGATTGTCTGCTTATAATAAAATTTGAATTTTTAAAGCATATAAGGCCCTAGTATAGATCCTTGTGGAACCCCTGATGTTACATGAACTATACTGCTAGACTGATATTTATTACAACATTTTGGGATCTATTTGTCACATATGAAATAAACCAACGTAGCAAATTACCACGGATACCATTATATGCATTTTTTTTAGAAAAGTAGATTACGGTCCATCTTGTCAAAAGCTTTGCGAAAATCAATGTACACAGCATCAGTTTGCATGCGTTTATCCATATTTTTAAATAACGAATTTGTAAAAACCATTACATTGCTAACGGTTAGTCAGGTTTTTACGAAACCGAGCTGTTCCTGCAAAATTTGACTATACAAAAGTGGATATAGTTTGTTGTAATCAAGCTTTTCGAAAAGATTATAAATATATATGATTAATGCACTTACCATGGTTTATGGAATCCTTCGCTGTATCCGCACCTATGTGTGGGCGCACAGCAGTAGTCCCAAGACCCTTTATGTGTAATTCAAATCTTTAATATATTAATAATAATGCCCACCTGGTCGATACGACCACATAATTTTTTACAAGACCAGTTATCGAGGGAGATAGAATAGTGCACCAATGCTTGCGGATACACAAGTGCACTCTCTCTTCCTTTACTCTCACAATCCGATGGAACGGAAGACAGAATCGACCGGCAGAAGTCAGGGGCAGGACCGACTTTCTATACGACGACCTACCGACGAATAAATCGTCTTACTTTACTATTACTAGACAAACTGGTGATCGGCCTGTATTGTCTTAGCCAGTAAGAAACATCCACACAACATTGTTGCTTCCCGCGGGATTCGAACCAGCGACCACCGGTTTGCAAAACAACCAGCCCCCCTTCACCACGGCAGCGGCTACATAAATGTTGTACAGCCTTTTTTTCACCTTCTAAAGACCGTGCCCTGTTGGGGTCAACTGGCGTACGTGGGATTCGTCCCCAGTAAAACCCCCGCGGCTGTCACATCGGCACATGAGAGGGCCCCCGGGCTCTCCAGTGGTATCTGCACTAGGAACTCCACAGTGCCTTGCCTGTGACCCCCCTATTACGGGCCGCATTATAGCCCCCCGGTAACCTGTCACGGGGACGGGGGTTGCAACCCCGCCACCGTCCTTCTCGAAGTCACCGACGTAAAACCTAGAGCTCAAAGTCAACGCCAATAATAACGCCATTAATATATTTTTTAACTTACCAATCTCTCCGCCTTCAGGCTCGCAAGCCCAATGTCCGGCCACTTGATTCTGAGCGCAAGTGGTACCGGCCCTGCATGGGAATCCTGACACTGTATAATGACGCCACGACACTGCTACTGTTGAAAAACAATAATGAACTAGACATAGCCTGTACTATGGTCTATGTATAATCTTTTGAAAAGTTACTATCTTTCTTTATAGTCATTGTTTTTTGCTTTTTAATTGCTGTCTTTATTGTTATTGTTTTTATTATTATTATATATTTTACTATCATTATATTGCTATTTATTATTATATTTATGTCCTTATATATTTTGTAGTACATAGTGTACGTATAAATTTAAGATATATATATATAAATATGTATATATGATTATATTGGTTTTAATATTGGTATTTATAATTTATAGCTATGTTTTTCTGTTATATTCTCTTTACTTTCTTTTTTTTTTTGTTTTCTAAATATCATAATTGTTGCACTAGCTAACTACCCCACTTTTATGTTTCATTCTCTCTTTTTTCCATCCCAAGGTTGCCTGGAAGAAATTGCGAATAGCGATAAGGCCGCCCTTTGTACATATTTCAGTTTTTAAGTGTTTTTATGTGTTTTATTTTATGTGTAGGTGAGTTTGTGTACAATAAAGAGTATATCTATCTATCTATCTATCTATGGTAACCAGACAACTGCTACAAATTCTTTAAATAGTTTTTTTTGTCGTATGGTTAATGGCCAACCTGGTGTCAAAGTTTTCAAGCTGCCTTTTAGGCCTCTGACGGCTTATCAACTGCTGTATAGATTACAATATCCGGGATCGACTTTTAACGTGCCCTCCGAAGCACAGAGACGCTCAGTTCAAATGCCACTAAACGGTCACCCATCTAAGGACTGGCCTTGCCTGAGGTTGCTTACCCAAATGATCGTTTACTGAACAGTGGTTACATCTGGCTATGAGCGTCTCACTTAAACAGAATAACACTTTTTTATAATGGGAAAATTTTGCATACTTAGATAGATAGACAATTCTTTATTGCGCACAAACAAACAGATACTAGAAGAATAAGATACAAATTAATAAGACATGGAACAATGGGCGGCCTTATCGCTAAAAGCGATCTCTTCCAGGCAACCTTTGGATGGCATGATATGTCTATATATGTATCATTAACACATAAAGACACATACAAAGACATATGTTGTAAACTATATTAACTTTATTATTTTTATTATTTATTATTTACATACAGATTGTTGAAAAAGAAAGATATTTTTTTGGTTTACCCACCTTGGTATAAAAATATCAAAATAACTTCACTTGAAAGTACTCGTATATAAAGTCAATTACCTTGGACATATTTTTAGACATGACCGATACCATCTTCTTCAGGTAATAATGATGGGTAAAATTGAGGGGAAAAGACGAGTCGGAAGACGCAAACTATCGTGGCTTAGAAATATCAGACAGTGGACCGGCATTGCCAGCGTGGAACATCTATTTCGCTTGGCAAGGGACCGATCTAGGTTTGATGAGCTGACGGCCAACCTTCAGTAGTGAAGAGGCACCGCAAGAAGAAGTATCCGCAACAAGCGCATTGACCATGGTCACGAGCGTTCGACGCTTGCCTTCACCTGCCCCCATCACTGCCGTACGCATGGTAAATACATTTTCCATAATTTTATGGTGGATAAGTAAAAAAAAAATTAAAATATGATCTATTATCGATACTGATAACGTGATAAAAATATACGCAGTGGATAAAAAAATAACCTGTATAGATAAATAACACCCAGACACGAAGTGAGAATCGAACTCATGACCTGTTGGGTAGTGACCAGGTACCTAACCACTAGACCTTCCCCTCTTTCTTATTCTTTATTGACTAAAAAGGTTAACGTGTTTAAATATACTTACTGCCTGTATTGACTTCTCTATCTGGATATCCGGGCTTGCCTCCAGGCTTTTGTCCACCCGGATATCCGGGCCGTCTATCCGGTGAAAGTCCTGGTCTATCTGGTCTGTATCCGGGCCTTGACACCGGATTGAAGCCAGGTTTTAATGCTAGATCAGGTTTGGGACCCGGATATCCGGGTTCAATTGGTCTTGGTGGATATCCTGGCTTATAATTTGGAGTATGCTCGGGTATGTTTGGTTCTGGTGGTCGGAAATCATTGTTTGGTCTAGGATAGCTTGGCTTAAAAGTTGGTCTTGGTCTATCAGGATATCCGGGTTTGAAATCCGGACCACTAGGACCGATTGGATATTGAGGCTTATAATCAGGGCCGCTAGGACCTGTGGGATATTCTGGCTTAAAGTCATGTGGCGGATAATCCGGTTTATAATCAGGTCCAGTAGGTTTAACCGGATAGCTAGGTCCGGAGGTTTCATGATAAACTGGCTTAAAATCTGGACCGCTAGGGTACTCTGGCTTAAATCCGAATGTACTGGGACCCGGGTATCCGGGTTTATAGTCTTGGCTGCTAGGGTAAGCTGGCTTAAACCCGTGTCCACTTGGGCCTGGATATCCAGGCTTAAATCCGGGTGGTTCTGGTCCGATTGAATAAGGTTTTGATCCGGGTCCGGTTGGAGGTGAGGCAGGCAAGAAAGGTGGTTCTGAAAGTAATTTGGACTGTATTTCTAATCACATTTAATAATTAGCTACTCTCAGTATTGTTAATCTTAAGAAAGAGTGAAAACCTTGTCAAATTAAAAATTAAAATTCATTTATTTCAGGTAATTAAGTATTGACCCATATTATTATAAATTAACATTAACAAACACATAAATTACACGATACAATACAAACACAAAAATTCACACACACAAAATCAACCTACCACCCGAAACCTACGTCCCGAAACCTACGTCCCGAAACCTACGTCCCGAAACCTACGTCCCGAAACCTACGTCCCGAAACCTACGTCCCGAAACCTACGTCCCAAAACCTACGTCCCGCACCGAATATTACCACATGGCGGTCACAACAGTGCCGGACGTAGGGACAATCTAACCTACTGGCGATCATCTTTATAGAGTGCCCCCCGGGGCGGTGAGCTCAAAGGCACTGAGAGGCACCGAGAGGTAACTGATGCCGAAGAGCCTTTTTTTATACAACCAAGGTGGCTGCGGCCCGCCTGATGGTAAGCAGTCACCGCAGCCTATAGACGCTAGCAACACCAGGAGAATCACTAGCGCGTTACCGACCCTTAAGACAATAGATATTAAGACTTTGTATCTGGTAATTTCACCAGCTACAGTGCCCTTAACGCCGGAACACAGCAATGTTTACACACTGCTGCTTGGCGGCAGAATATCTGACACTGCGGTGGTACCTACCTGGACGGTTCCTTACGTTAAGTCCCCCCTCTCATGTGCCTATGTGACAGCAGCGAGGTTAGGTAATAATCCCATATAAGTACCCTGCTTGACCCCCACAGTTCCCGGGGGACCTATTAAAGGTTTCCCCTCCCCGCGAGTACAAAAAAAAGGTAAAACTCACCTGGTCGATCCGGAATATATCCGGATCCGGATGGACCCGACGGATGCCCGGATAACGGATAATGCTCTTCTTCATGTGATCCGGGTATTGGCCGGGGTAATTCTTGCGTTGGTTCACTACAACAAAGGTCGTAGTAAGGTCAACTCCACTAAATTATCTTTAATAAATATTTATTGCAAAAATCAACAGCTGAACAAACGCCTCCCCTTTAGAAGGGGTTACCATAATTTGGCGATTGGCAGGTGGCTTGGGGATCGCAGTATAGGTGGTAGGTAATCCAATAGAAAGACGATGCTGACGGTCTTCTTATTTTCCCTTAGTCGCCTCTTACGGACACGCAACGGGAGGAGATGTGTGTCTGCAATAGCTATAGATAGCTGCCCGTTTGCCTATAGATAGCTGCATTGCACTACCTACAAGAAACTTAGTAACCAACTAGCTGACCCACGCAGCTCCGCCTGCGCTATTTTTACGTTAACTAAACTTTTAATAACAGACATTCACATCGAATACATAACCTCATTTTTTATAGTCGGTTAAAAACTGGGACCCACTTTTTACTTGCTCTCCGAAGCACGGACCCGTTTAGTTCAAATGGCGTTAAACGGTCACCCATCTATTTAATGACCTTACCTAACGTTGCTTAACCCGATCGATTACAAAACCTCGATAACAACTCTCTATGAGTGTTCCCTTACTAATATTTATTATATTATAAAGAAAAATTGATAAAATCGGACCAAGCGTATAACCAAGTACCCATTTTGACTTTAATCCCCTCTCCCAAAAGAACCGTGCTAGATTACGGGATAAAAAGTATCCTATGTCCTACCTCGTAGTAAGATCTCAAATCATGCCAAGTTTCGTTTGAATCCATTCAGTAGTTTCGGCGTGATGCGCAGCCGTGATACAGACACAGACAGACAAAAATTAAAAAAATTACATTTTCGGCCTCAGTATCGGTTATAGAATGCCCTCCAAACATAATTTTCAAAATATCTTCAATGTACAGAATTGGACCTGTTACAGTTTTATTATAAAGTATAGATGTCTTGTATGACAAGCGGCAGTGCAATGCAGCTGTCTTTAGGCAGGCGCGACGCTTACCATCAGGTGAACCTATCGCTAGTCTCGTCACTAAGTTACTAAAAAGACCTCCTCCTAGTAGCCTTGTAGCCTCCGTGGCGCAGTGGGAAACCGCTTACTTTGCAAACCGGAGGTCGCGGTTTCGAATCCTGCGGTGGCCAACAACTTTATGCAGTTGTTGGCTAGGACAATACAGGCCGATCACCTGATTGTCTGTAAAGTAAGATGATCCATGCGTCGGATGGGCATGTATAAAGTCGGTCCTGTGCCTAACCTCTGCCCGGTCGTGTCGGTCTTCCATCCTATCGGATTGTGAGAGGTATAAAGAAAGAGAGAGTGCACTTGTGTCTACGCAGGCAAAGATTGGCCGCTGTGGTCGTATCGGCTAAAAAAAGTAAGCTCCAACATTTGGCTGATAAGGATTTTCCCTTCCATCTTTGGTGCATGCTAGAACATATTCCTTTATACTTACTCATAATCACTGTGACCGTGTACCTTCCTCCAACATTGTCCGTTAAAAAGGTCAAAGGCAAAAAGCCAGTCGTCCGCTGAATGGACATAGTCTACTCCTTTTTGTAGATCGAAGAGACGGATCTCTGAGAGGAGGCAGTTGTCTGTTTCTGGTGGGGCGTTGTTGCTAAAAAGAATAATAATAATAAAAAATAAAAAAACAAACCACAAGAAGACGTATTTAGAATATTTCCTGAAGAAGATAGAAGATAGAGAGTCGTCACGATTATATTAGCTTTAACAAAATAATACCAGCCCTTGTTTATGTCCCACTGCTGGGCACGGGCCTCCCTTCAAGATGAAGGGGCTTCGGCCATAGTCCACCACGCTGGCCAAGTGCGGGTTGGCGGACTTCACACGTCATTCGAAAGCTAGTTAGGCTTTCACAGTCATGCAGGTTTCCTCACGATGTTTTTCTTCACCGAAAGATAGTAGCAATCGCACAAAGACGATTCGCACATGATTAATTAAAGAAATCAGAGGTGCGAGCCGGGGTTCGAATCTGCGCACCTTGTTTCCAAGGCAAGTGCTCGCCCCAGTGGGCGCTACAGTAACAGCTCAATACAGTAGCTGTTACTGTTCATAGCTAGAAACTCACACTGAAATCCATTCAATCATTTGGAATTGCCACAGACAGATAAGCAAATAACATTGGATTCAGACTGACAACAAAGAGAAGCCAAAACGTACTCTGCTGAACAAAGGTCTCTCCCTTAGAAGTGAGGGGTTCCCATAACCCCCACGCTTGGTAGGCGGCTTGGGAATCGCAGTATAAGTGGTAGATACTCCAATAAGACGCTGCTGCCCGTCTTATTGATTTCCCTTAGTCGCCTCTTACTGAAATCCGACGGGAGGAGATGGGTGGTTGCAATTCTAACGCGGTACGAGACTTATAATAAAGAACGATAGAAAGAAAACATACTTATATCACAAGACGACAAAATAAATACATCACAAAATGGTCCTAAGTTCCTAACCCAGCATATTGCTGGTCGCGGACTACCACTCTGAGGACTACCAGCGCCGGTATTGAGACCTTCTTGGTAAAGTCCCGTTATTGTAGACGCACAACTCATTATTGCTACAGTTGTGCCCTCAACACGCACAACTCATTATTGCTACAGTTGTGCCCTCAACACGCACAACTCATTATTGCTACAGTTGTGCCCTCAACACGCACAACTCATTATTGCTACAGTTGTGCCCTCAACACGCACAACTATTTTTGCTACAGTTGTGCCCTCAACACGCACAACTCATTATTGCTACAGTTGTGCCCTCAACACGCACAACTCATTATTGCTACAGTTGTGCCCTCAACACGCACAACTCATTTTTGCTACAGTTTTGGGATAAAAACCTCTTAAAAATAAACAAAAATTAAAAAAATTGCGACGAGATTTAAAACAAAAAACAATATAAATTCAAAACTACAACCAAATAATGCAACCTTATTTGCTTTAGTATTATAATAAACGAAGCGATGTTCCTTTAGCACTCCTCAGACCACTGGTAATCCTGCAAGAATGCAATGCGAACCGGGAAACTTTCTAAGTAGAACTGCCCAATTTTTTGACTTACTTTGCCCCTGCTTAAAGATACTGTTAACCACTTACTTGAAGGAGAAACTGAGGCATCTGAAGGGCGCTTCGGTACACGCTTGGCCGCAGGACCTTTCGTCCTTGACACGAGCTTGACCCTTCACTGCACTCCCTGTCAGTTTGGCTGCCTTATCGTATTGCAAGTAGCATTCTAGAACAATACAGTATCTCGTTTAAAGCTTATTGTGTGAGCAAATCTTACATCAAGAATTTTAAGCAGTAAAAACAATTGCTGAAGTAGTCTACAAAAATTCTTCGAAATTTATAGACGTAGTTTTAAGGAGATTTCCTAACAGAACGCGATTACGCGATCATCACAAGTTCACGCGAACGTGCGAAGGTCGCGTCATTCGTTCGTGCGAAATCGCGTTGTGCTAGGACATCGGCTCCAAGTTAAATAACATCTTGACGAAGAAAACCTAGGTTGCCTGGAAGAAATCGCGGATAGCGATAAGGCCGCCCTTTGTACAAATTTCTTCAATTCCTTTTCTTATGTTCATTTATGTGTGTACAATAAAGAGTATAAATAAATAAATAAATAAAATAAAACGAATTGATATTTTGAAAAGTATTATAATCTGATTGCATTGTAAGGATTAAAGGCATAGCTAGATCATCTTATGAAAGACTGAAGCGGGTTTCAGACTACGCTATAATATATAGCTATATAGTATAGCAAAGAAGAACCTAAAGCTATACTATATAGCATGGCGTTCACATTACGCGATATTATCGCAAGCATTTAAAGAATATCGCTCGTTTCGCTTGCGGGTCGGCCGGGGGTGAGGGAGGAAGAAAAGGGGCCCGCGCGATATAGCACAGCTTGAACTCAGCACATCGCACCGATTTATAGCGTATAGTAAGCCAATAATATATAGTACAGTACAGTGTGAACGTGTCCATAACAATGTATGGTGCGCGATATTGTTGTGCTATGAGCTATATACTGTTAGCTATATATTATAGCGTAGTCTGAAACCAGCTTAACACTAGTGGCTGTGTCGTTCCTATTTTCACTCTAAAACTCGCTATAAGACACATCATTTTCTTAATCTAACAGAAGCTAGACCCACTCTGGTTTTCCCTTCATCTTGGTCTTACCTTCATCCCGATGCTGTACATCGTCATACAACGCTGGTTCGCAACCGCGACCGTAGTTCCCTCGAGAGTACAACTCATGCCCACTGTTAGGCCGTAGCCCTCTTCCAGTTTCCAGAGACGTGGGCGGCGATGACGTAAGAATGCAGTTCTCGAGGTCGTCACCTACTGTTGGAGAGTCAAACCTGTAAAGGAAACTTCTGTTAATGTATGCACAAAATTCCAAATTGATACCAGTAATGGTTGAAGAGATAAACCGATTGAAGACAGAAAAAAAAATCTTCAAAACTACCAAATATTGAGTAGCAAATTGCTTGAAAAAGGCAATACAAGAATAAACTATTATGGTTATCAAAACGTATTTTTTTTTAAATTATCTTAGTAACTAGACGTTCGCCTGATGGTAAGCGACAAGCCTGCTTATAGACAGCTGCAATACACTGCCACTAGTTACTCGAAATATTAGTTACAAAGTCTCTTTTGTCTGCTAATTTCATCAGCTACGGGCGGGAAGCGCATCTGTTCCGGTGTGAAAGACACCGTTTCGCACCTGCCTGTCCAAGGCATAAGGAACCGCCTAGTGAAGTATGTAGGTCTCAGAGTAATTAGAATGGATCTAGTATCGCGTCGATTCTCCGAACAAATTTTTCGTGGCACTTTTGCGGGGTGCGGGAGGCGAAGTAAACACACACAGATACAATTTCACGCATACCCACACTATAATAAACTCGCGACACATTCAAAAAGATACGCACACAAATAAAGAATGACCTGAACATATGAACAAAAATTTGGCAGAGGGGTTAGCGCATCATGCTCTCTCCAGTGGTATCTCCTCTAAGATGTAGGTAGGTAAATACTTGATGGGACAGGGATTGGAACAGTTTGCCTGCGTCGGTTTTCTCGCCCGATTATAATATGGGTGTCTTCAAGACTAGAGTGAATAGGCTTTTAATAGGCTAGTGTGCTTTACCGTCCTCGATTGCGTCACCGCTTTCCATCAGGTGGGACTACAGTCAAGCACTATAAGTATATCAGTATAAGTAGCAAAAAAAATTTTTTGAAGATGCCAATTGTTTCCACAAACTTCATTGATAAATCCTTTTCGGTGCAAGCTGTTCGTTTGTGGAATGCATTGCCCATTTCAATAAGAAGTGCTCAACTCAATCCTTACTCTCTTTTATTTAAAGAAATGGTCAAAGATTGAGCCTTAAAATTCCTGAAAGATCTAATATTATTGTTTAAGTATATTATTTACTATTAGATATATTATTATTTTTATATACTGTGTATGAAATGTACAATTGAAGTTTTACTTTGATTTGCAAATAAAAATAATTTTATTCTATTCTTAATAGGCTTCTAAAAGTGTGGTATGATGCCCACCTAAAACTAAATCCTCTACAGAAGAAAGCGTGTGCTCTGATGCACTCCGCCTCGCAGGCTCCCAGCCCGGCCACCGTCAGAGCTCCCCGTACTGCGGCATCACTCACTGCGGCCCCAGACCGGACATGCCAGAAACATTCTAAAATACAAGATATAAATTAAATATGCGAAAACAACCCGACTGAGGACTTAGCACACATTTTGTTAAGAAACATATTCGAATTCTTGACATTAATTAACGAAGCATTCTATACAAATGATACATTTTTTTGAAATAAAAAGTGGCCTAACCAATTGTAGTACTTATACATCGATATACTATATAAACTAGATAAACATTCACGAACAAAATGACATCTAAAATGTGGTCGCGGAGGTTACGAACTTATCTGTGCTGGTAGTGGAAACGTGAACTAACGGGTTTATTATGACAACGACGTGTAGTTTGACAGTTTCATATAGACAGTAGCGACACTCCTATCGGCAAAAATAATTTTGTCAGGCTGTGGCTTGTAAAGAAATAGCGACCCAAGGGCGCTATTTCTCGCTACCACTTTCTGGACAGTGACACCAAATCTAGTTTAAATATTATATCGATGTACTTATAGTAGTAGTACAATTTAATCGATCACATTTGACACTTCATCAAAATTTAACAACGTAACCTTGTAATGACAGTCATTATTTTTTTTGAAGTTAGAATTGCACAATTGCTTATTTTTTTTTCGATTATGATTACATAATGATTATGATAATAATGACAAAAGAAACAGACAGAACAAAGAAACTGACAGATGTCAAATGTGATCTATTAAATTTACCCTACATTAGTTCCCACGTAAAAAAGCAAAATGTCATCTAGTAATTTCACTTTAAGGCTCAATTCACACCAAGATGGCAGCACCGCACGCCGCTCGAGGCCGCACGCGGTCGCCCGCGCGCCCCGTTTTTTAAGCGATACTGGTCTTTTACGTAATAATAATAATACCAGCCCTTGTTTATGTCCCACTGCTGGGCACGGGCCTCCCTTCAAGATGAAGGGGCTTAGGTCATAGTCCACCACGCTGGCCAAGTGCGGGTTGGCGGACTTCATACGTCATTCGAGAGCTAGTTAGGCTTTCTGAAACATGCAGGTTTCCTCAAGATGTTTTCCTTCACCGAAAGCTAGTAACAATCGCACAAAGACGATTCGCACATGATTCATTGAAGAAATCAGAGGTGCGAGCCGGGGTTCAAACCTGCGCACCTTGTTTCCAAGGCAAGCGCTCGCCCACTGAGCTGTTACCGCATCCGGTCTTTCGCATTCTAGATAAAGTTTAAAATTCTTTGACACTGAAAGCGCGCTGCCAGCCCCTGCCATCTTGGTGTTAGATTTATTTAAGCCTAATACTGAAAGTCAACGGTTGCCAAGCTTTTTTTGTCACTGCCCCATTTAGAATAAAATCCCCGTAATTAATAAAAAAATCAAGCGATTAAAATATTGTTTTGTAATAACTGTACCGGATTTCTTTGTTACTGTATCTATTAAAAATCTATTAATACTTAGTAAAACGTCAATCCGATCAGAACAGTAAAACATTTATTTATGTAAAACAAAAACTATTTTCAACCTTACCGCTCTCGACCCAAGGTTTGTAGTTGATAGTCACGCAGCCTTGATCTTGAGGCATCGCGTACACATCAGAGCTGCTATCCGCAGACATCTCCAGCCCTCGGTACGGGCGCTCGCTTAAAAAACAATTGTCCGACTCTTGCGAGTTTGAATACCTTAAATAAATTAAAAAAAAACTAGCGTCAACTTCGACTCCCAAGAGCATATTAGTATGTGTATTGAAGAGGTGTAAAGAACTTATGTCATTGTTAAAGAAATCTTATTTTTGCAAAAGAAAGAAACGGAGATATACACTGCGTATGTATATCTGCGTCTCTTTCCCACTTACAAGTAAGATTACTTTAACAATGTTATAAGAGCTGATGGTAAGGCCCCTGATCACAGCATATTGAGTCATTGAGACAAAATTGGTAGACGACTTCGGGTATATATCTTTACACAATAGAAGCCGAAAGACTCGGAAATCTGTAGACAAAAAAATATCAATCTTTTATGCATTTACTGTCTCATGACCCCGCATTGTCAAGGGTGAGGCCTATGTTCAGCAATGGACGTCTTCCGGCTGGTCATGATGATGATGATGACCTCGCTTTGGTGGATCCAAAGACGGGAAGACGGATGAAGTAATGCATGCAATCAGATCTATACCCATCTTAAATAATTAATAGATTGTAATTAATCTATTCTTACGGATTATATTGCGATTTATTTGTACAAAATCTGCAGTATGTGAACACGTTCAGGATCGCACCCGCCATTATATCAGATTTGATAAACCACAAATCCTCGCAAAAGAACACCGTTTCCAACCAAGGATGATTCGTGAGGCTATTGAAATCAAAAAACATCCTAATTACAATAGAGAAGATGGTTGGGTGTTATCACCAGCTTGGGATCCTGTGATAAATATAATTAAATCCAAAACCAGACAAAACACTGCACGGCGTCAAGATACTGTAAGCTCTTACTGCGTAGGTCGGACCAACAACAATAATAACCAATAAGAATTGAGGGTACATCAATAAAAACAACAACAATAACTGAGGGTACACCGAACATTATGACAGTATAAATAGAGCGCAGGGACGTTCAACATCTCAGTCCGCCCGTGACCATGGGTGCTGCCATAGATAAGAATAGTATATACTGGATGCTGCAAAGCATTCGAAACGTCGGGAAAATTAAAATAAATCGCGATATAATCCGTAAGAATAGATTAATTACAATGTCTAGTATTCGCGTAAATAAAAGACAACATTAATTAATAGATTGGTTAGTCATCCATAAATTAAGTTATATTACGTAGTCAACTTAAGATTACTCATCAGCAGCAGCAGCAGCCAAAAGACGTCCATTGCTGGGCAATGACCTCCCCCTTAAAAGGGTGGGGTTGCTATAATTCCCAAGCTGGGCAAGTGTCTTGGGGATCGCTTAGGTAATCCAATAGAAAGATATTATTCTGCAGCCCGTCTTCTTGTTTTCCCTTAGTCGCCTCTTACGAACACCCAACGGGAGGAGATGGGAGGGTGCTATTCTTACCCGGATACGGGTACTGGGTTAATGTTACTAGTCCTTAATAACTTCATAGATCAGGAAGTATTTTTTGATTGCAATTTAGGTTTGACACTATACTAGCTAGATATTCAGCTACCCACGAACATAAATTGGAGCTGTCTGCCAATGCGCTAACGCTCGTTACTTGAGATATTAGTTCTGACCAGGCCCGGATCTATTGCAAACCTGGGCACCGGCCCCGGGCGGCAGTTTCGGGCTAATATGATTAAAAATAAAAAAAACTTGCTCCATAAAGCGCTTAGCATACGGAAGCCTGGTTGGCTCACCATTGACTTGTAAGAAAAAGGCGCTACACCAGCCCAACCCAAATCACAAGTGAACATGCGATTTGAGATTTGAGTTTTTTTAAGTAATTTCTCAAACGCTGAAAGGAGGGCGCCACTATCAAGTTTCTGACCCGATTCGAAAAAATCGTAGATACGGGGCAGGTTCTGATGACTCTTGACCATCGAAATTTTAACAGCTACAGAAAGAAAGGACATAGAAAAATTTGCACATTGCTGCTTCTTCTTCTTCCGATGGCGCTACAACCCTTTGTGGGTCTTGGCCTCCTCTACAATCTTCCTCCAGTTGCTGCGATGCTTGGCGACCCTCTTCCAGTTGGTATACTTTTTCAACTTCCTTAAATCTTCTTCCACACAGTCAACCCAACGCTTTTTAGGCCTGCCCTTTGGTCTCTTTTGTTGCGGCGTCCACCTTGTCATAACTTTCGCAGCTCTCGCGTCTGGCATTCTCTCAAGGTGGCCCGCCCATCTCAATCGCTGCGACTTGCAGAACCTGACGATGGTCTCGTGTCGAATCAGTGCATCCAGTTCATGGTTCATTCGCTGGCGATAGGTGCCATCTCTCTCTTTACACAGCGCTACACATTGCTGCTTGGGGGCACAAAATCTGATACTGTGGTGTTGCTGATCTGGGCCTCAAGGCTAATTTACAAAGTTTTAGTGGAGTGTCGATAGTGTGTCAATTGGATAATTTTACACATTTGGTAGTCTGCTAATTTTATAAGACCGGTGGCGTGTCAGTGGCTTTCACTGTTCTGGGTCCCAAGTGGGTATACAATTGCCATTACAGCGACTATTGAAACCTAAAACGATAGCGGTGTCTTAATGGTGTGAAACCACTGGTTATAGTTATTTTAGCAGAATACAGAATTTGTCACAATCGTAATGGAGTCTCAATAGTGTGTCGCTGAAATGGTAGTTGTATGTCATTTTATTAAAATTTTTAGACTTGGGGCCCTGGATGTTCTCTTGCACAAAATAGTCTTAACCTCTACCTCATGTTAGTAATGAGAATAACTCACCGGTAACTGTATGATACGCATTTGAATTCCCGTTCGGAGAAGCAGGCAGCTTCACACTCCACAACGCTGCGAGCTATCAGCGATCGTCTTATAGCTCCTGAGCCTAAAGACATGCCAGGTCTTCGACGAGACGAGCAATCTAAAGGAAAACTGATTATTAGAGTGGAATCTACTGGTTAGCGTGGCTAAAATTACATTTGAATGGCATTTGTCTAACTAACTAACAAGAATACCACTACAAGGCGTAAGACTGTGACCTTACTCATTTATTTGACCTTGCTTTAGACCCCTTACCTTTTCTACTCAAACAAGTGAGATGCTCACCTGATAGGAAGAGACAGGCCTGCCTATAGAAAGCTGAATTTCACTGCCGCTCGTCACACAAGACAACCCCGCCGCCGTCCTCCTCGGAGTCGCCGCCGTACTCAATGGACGTCCTAGGCTGAACCACACCCTGAACGTTCAGCGACTCCGAAGAACCACCTCTATTTAGACCCTTCCTACCTCTATTGACTTACCTTTCACGCTTCCCTCATCACTCCGTGCAGCGGATTCATAGAAATGTGATTTCGGTGGTCTATCAAAACTGGACTCCTCATAATCCAAAGCGTTTAAATTTCCAAAACTATTCCATCGGCCCCTCTTCCAAGAGCCGTATCCATATCTAGAATTCCAAGCTCCCACCTTGGATAAGCTATGATAATCGAAGTTAGAGTTCTGATGTGGTTTAAAGCCATATGAAGGTCGGTTTACATCGGATGCTAGTTGCCAATGGGACATGGATTTGTGGTAATCGTTCCTGTCCTTGTAGTAACTTTCGTATCCACCGTAGACACCGCCATACTGTCCCCAATTTTCCTGGTCTTCATCACTACGGGCTATGCCTAAAAAAAGCAAAGCCAAATTGATGGAAACAGAGTTCATTCATTCATCATCGTCATCAGGCGGAAGACGTCCACTGCTGAACGACAGTTAGCCATTTGCATTCACCGATTGCCTGCGACGCGGACAATGTTGTTGGTTGACTTAGTGGGAGGCCTGCCTACGTTGAGTCTTCCAGTTCGCGGTCGCCACTCGAGAACCTTTTGTTCCCATCGGTTATTCAAACATGAGGCCCACCCACTGCCACTTCAACATGCAGATTCTAAGAGCTATGTCTTTGACCTTGGTTCTTCAGCTAATCTTTCCGTTAAAGATTATGTCGTGCAAAGAAACTCCATCCATAACTCTCTCCATAGCTCGTTGTGTAACAAAGTTCAGTCAAAATATAATAGATCAGTAAAATACATTGAAGGTTTCGTCACCTATTTTCTAGACTAGCTTGTTTTGCGATATGCCAAATTATTTCACTTTTAATAAATATTTTATGTCTTCGGTAAGATGCTCTATGACCGATTTCTGTGCTGTTAGTTGAAGAATTAACGTTCGTCGCATTTACTGCCGGAACCATGAAGCTATTCTATAGCTTCATGGCCGGAACCTTTGGTATCTATACCATATCTGAAAATAACTCTAGTTATTTTTATTTATGCTCTAGATTGAAATGAAACTACTTTTATCATAACTTCTTGAAATATATATTTCTCAAATTTCTGTCCAAACAGTTCGATGCTCGAACTACTAGTCGGACTACTTGGAACTAACGATTATAACGTGGTATATTTTCTAGTTTTAATTTCCGGACGTTACGAATGCTTTGCTACCCATGGTCACTAGAATGTAGGAAGGAAGAAGACTGAGGTGTTGAACGTCAATATGTCTCACTTATCCCGCTGTAATTTCAGGTCTTTTTAGTTATTATTACTTAACTACTACTTAAAGATGGTTTTAGGTGGTGCTGTGATTACTTTAAGGTGCTGACAGAATAACAGCTGCCTCATAGTTCTTATGGCGCAGCAAAATGCTGAGACAGAGCCCTTTTTGGCCCCATACAGTTTTTTGTAAACTATTAACTTAGATATTCTTAGGTTGTGTTTTTTTTACTCACTAAAGTGTGTGTGTGTTTTTGTGTATAACGGGTGTAAGGGACATCGTACCGAAAAAAAAATTATAAGATATCAAATAATGTCCGTTACAACATTACAGAAACCATTTATATGGAAAATTACAAATGACTGACGTATTAATTTTCGAGCATGTAATGAATATATGCGGAATAATATTTATTTCTCAAATTACTTTGCTAATTTTCTAAAATAATAATAATTAATTGCCTATTAATTAATTGCCTATGTACTGTTTGAGTGCATAAAGAATAAATAAATAAATAAATTTTCCACAAATAAATAATTTATTGTTTTTAAATTAAAATTATGCTTTATTGTTATACCAATAATGATATTATACTAATTTTATTTTAAAAAAAGTTATTATTATTATGTTGTTTTCAGATTTCTCTGTCTCTCTCCAGGTGAAAGGAGAGGTGTTCTCTAAGGCACGGGCCGTAGCCAAGTGTCTCAGATTCTTAATTCAATGATAGGAATTTACGGACAAGTCTGCATGTGTTCAGTATAACTGCTTTTTGCATTAGTGTGTATGTGGAGGGATGTATGTCAAGAATATTTAGACTTGTGTGTAATGTTAGTGGTACTACTCCCGTGGAAGATAGTATTATAGGAACTGTTTTTACTGTGTGGACTTTCCATTGAGTTTTTATTTCTATTGCTAGATCTGTGTATTTAGAGATTTTTTCTGTGTACGTAGATGAAAGATTGTGTGTATTTGGTATGGCAATGTCTATTAATAACACTGTATTATTAATTTTATCGTGAAGTAATATGTCCGGTCTATTGTAGTGTATGGTTTTGTCAGTAATAATTGTGCGATCCCAATATAATTTGAAATCTGCGGATTCTAATATAGTTTGTGGTATATATTTGTAATATGGTACTTTATGCGTGATGAGGGAGTGTTTGAATGATAAGTCTTGATGAATGATAGCTGCAACTTGATCATGTCGATGTTTGTAATCGGTCTGTGCGATGACTCTGCAAGCTCCGGTTATATGCTGAATAGTTTCAGAGCTTACATGGCAACGTCTGCACTTATCAGTTATAAGATTGGGATTACGAATAATATGTTTTTGAAAGTTACGTGTATCTAATATTTGATCTTGTATGGCTAGAAGGAATGCTTCAGTTTCCGGGAAGAGGTTTCCTCGTTGCAGCCAGTTGTTTGATGCTTTTGTATCTACATGTGACTGGTGTATATCCTGATAATGTCTACCATGCAAAGATTTTTGTGTCCAAGCTAGAATTTTGTCTTCTTTAGTTGTAAGCTTTTCGTTACTTTGGGTGTTTGCATCATTTAAGTTGAGAGGTGTTAGGTGCTTGTCTGAGTGTGTTATAATGTTATGTAATGTAGTTTGCTGTGCTCGTCGAAAGAAATACTGTCGCATTGATGTTATTTGTTTATTGTGTAAATTTTTAATATCGATTATCCCCCTTCCGCCTTCCTCTCTACGTAAAGTGAGCCTCTGTATGCAGGATCTAGGATGATGCTTGCGATGTGTCGTCATCGTTGTGTTAATAATCCGTTGCAAGTTTGTTAATTCAGTTTGTGTCCATTTTATAACTCCAAAAGAATAGGTCAGTATAGGTATTGCAAATGAATTAATAGCCTTAATTATGTTGCGTGAGTTAAGCTGTGTTTTAAGAATAAGGTTCAATCTGTGTTTGAATTTTTTAATGATTTCTGTTTTTGTTTCTTTCTGATGTATTTGACTTGATTGTTGAAATCCTAAATATTTGTAGGTCGTGTTTTGATCCATTGGCTCTATTCTCTCCGTAGTATCTAATGTGTAATCATTGTGTTCTATAGTTTATTATTATTATTATACTTTATTGGGTACACTTAAAACAGAAAACAGTACAAAAACACTTAACAAGAGACAAAGGTATCACAAAGGGCGAGCTTAACTCAAAAACGTGAGTTCTCTTCCAGCAAACCCGGGCATGGAGACAAAATGTTATCGGGTAAAACCAAGTGTACCTACAGATGCAAGTTAAGTTACATTAAAATAAACATACATATAGACAAATAAATAACACACATAGGTATATCAATACATATATACACGTTAAAACATAAACTAATATATTATGATATCAAATATACATAATAAATACAAAAATATATATAATGATAGATAAATAATACATATTTTAAAGTTAGTTTTATTTTTAAAGTTGAATTTTTTTTTTGGAAATTCATGAAAAGCCGATGAAAAATTTCAACACTAGAGTGTTCAGAATCATGTACTGGATCACTGGTATCGGTTTTCGGTACGATGTCCCTTACACCCTGTATGTGTGTGGTGGTCAAATAAATGTTTTTCTTCTTCTATTGTTGGTTGGTAGTAGTTCCATTTCAATGCTTTATTTAGTGTTCGTCTGTCTTTTTGACAATGACACATGAGACACATTTAAGGACTAACAACAGACCCCAGAACTAAGAATTTAAAACTTACCTTGATTAATCTGGTACGGCACAAAAAAACGGTCCTCGAATCTCCTATTTCCATGACCGCCTCGCCTTTCCTCGTTAAATCTGTTATCATGCCGATGGCCAAGCCAGTCAGATCTGTCCATCCCACTCTGCTGGCTTGGCTTTGAGGATAAAAAACCCGAATGCAAGGCCCCCGGTCCTCTTAGCGTTTCGGGGCAGTTGGGCTCCAGGCTGTTACGGTCAAGCTCGTAGAAATCAAAGTCTTTATCTTCAACGAAATCTCGTCGAAGATCAAAGGCTTCTATTGGCTTGGTCATTAGTTCGCAAAGTCCTTTGCCACGGAATGAGGGATCCAGCCTATAAAAAAAAACACTCGGATTGTAAATTAGTTAACGTTAACGCTATACGCAATGTAATCATTTACTGGGTCGCAGGGTCAGGTCTCCTGTACCAGGGCTCTATCTCTGATAGCAGTGTTATTGTGAGATATAAACTAGATGTATTCACTACCTCGTGACATAGTAATATTATATCAATACTGCTTTAGAAGTGGTAATAGAGCCCCAGGTAGTGTCTGAACCCAATACTAATAACCCTTTTAATTTCTACGAGTTATTCAAAACAATGATGACAGTACTACCGTAGCACGTGTTGTCGCCACCAACATCGCCAAAAGATTGTCATCTCGCCGCCGCCGGCTCGAATGATACAATGGCGGTTTTTTGCACCACGCGGAAGAATTTCAAGCATGCACAAAGAGCAAGCGAGCAAATCCGCCGATTTTTAAGTCCGCAGACACAGAACAAAAATCAGTAGGTACAAGTACTATAGAATGCTTAAATGCAAGTAAGAACCGTAGGCTCAGGTAAGAACATCAAAATACATCAATATCAGGTACACGACAATAGGTACAATAACGTCAGCTGCAACACTTCTTCAGCAACTTATCACTTACATATCAATATGACTCTTGTAATATAACTTTATACAGTTCAAAAAACCTGCCTCGTAGAAGAAAATCTGCCTACGCTTTGTTTAATGGGACCATAGACAAACGCGTACTCTATTCTTAATATATAAACCCTATGTCCGCAGACTTAAGTGCTCCATTTAGACTTTGGCTCGCGAGTTCGTTGGCGTACCGGCGGTTTGCTCGCAAATGGATCACCGCCTTTAGATTGACCGACAAATCTTAATTTTGCGAGTAAATATGCAAATTATAGAGGGGATATGTCATAGGTACGCAGATATGTACGCAGCCTTGAGTATGGCCCAGATACGTCACATGGTACCAACTCGGCCCATTATGCTGTACATGAATCTCGTCATCTTTTATGCATATTTGTATGGCTAATACAGGGACGGATTTAGCTATAAAACTAACTATAGAGCGATACTACCACATTGCACCTTGTTCATTTAATTCACACTAGGTCACACGTAGTGTACTCCTAAGAACATCAAGCTGTATAAATATTGATTGATTTAGAATTTGATCAAAGTTGTTATTTCTTTTTACAAAAGCCTTCAGACCTTTACGCTCTAAGTCAACAAAAATGTTTTCGAAGGAAGTTTGCCTAATTCAGTGTTGCGGTATCTCTAATCTCACTACAATACATGATTGAATGAGATTAAGGTATTTTGTAAAACTAATGAATATAATAAAGCTAGCAATTTTTGTATGATAAGTTCCCAAAGGCCGTTCTACATATAGCTTATTTATTTTTTTACATCTTTTAATACTCTCCAAATTTATTTCACGCAATAAAAACACGTTGTATAGTGTAACTACAAATATTGAAGCGTAGAGTCAGTCCCTGCGCTATCGGCGTTCGCAAGGTGATCACATCTCGCACAATGCTGATGGGACTGATAACTGTGACTCGAGGCTACCGTTACACCCAGCTGCGTACGTCAGGTGCTTCCCGTAGTAAGGAAATACCATCGTGAACAATAGGACGTTCCGTACAAAAATATTAAACCTACGTAGCTTGAAAGATTATGCTGATCTAATTGTAACAAGACAGCTCAGTGGGTGAGCGCTTGCCTTGGAAACAAGGTGCGCAGGTTCGAATCCCGGCTCGCACCTCTGATTTCTTCAATGAATCATGTGCGAATCGTCTTTGTGCGATTGTTACTAGCTCTCGGTGAAGGAACATCGTGAGGAAACCTGGGCGTCAACTCGCAAAAACGATTATCGATACATCGTGACATTTGTCGTGTCGAATCCTACTCTGAGTTACATCGTTTTCTATGTCGCATGTCTTAAAGAGTGGCTACACAGTTACTAACCAGCCTCCAACAAAGGTCAAGTGGTTGGGACGTCCACCGTTGGCGTGCTGGCTACACGGTTATAAACCACAGGCACTAACTTGATAGAGTGGCTATGATTCCAGGAAAAATATCGATATGTCGATATTTTATGTTTAGATAGAGGGATATTTTTCCGCGATATTTAATATTTCGATATCTCCTTCGATCGACATACTTGATATTTTACCTAGATATATCGATATAAAAATGAATTATCGAAAAATAATATTAAAATAAATATTTTTTGTCTAGATTACAATATCTTTGTCTTCAGCGAGGGATATAAAGAGTTGGGGCACCCACCACCCAAGTGTCTTTTCTATTTTGACAATGTTTGGACGGTTAAAATTGATATTCTTGTGATACTTAAGTAGATAACTAAAACTTGAAACCGCCAATATTCTTTTAAATAATAACGACATTTTTCATTTAATAATCTTACCCGACATATATTTTATAAATGTCGATACGATGTTATGTCGACACCTTATTTTTGCTCTTGGACATCTCTAACGTTACACGTGCCGTTGGCGTCCAACCAAGGCCGTTGTAGCTGTAACACCCTTGGATTTCGTTTGACCTTCATAGCTCTAACGGTCTCGGTTGGGAAGCATCGTTGGCAACGGCAGCTCTAACCAATACGAGATGTAGCAAAAGCAAAGATAAGGTATCGATATTACATCGTATCGATATTTAAATGAAAAATAGTTTAATATTTTTACTGATTATATCGCGGTTTATTTTTTATTTTAATTATATTGTAACGATATTTTTAACCACCGATCAAAAAGGAGGGGTCTTATAAGTTCGACGTAGTCTGTCTGTGGCATCATAGCGCTCCAACGAGTGGACGGGTTTCAATGCGCGTTTTTTATGTGAAAGCTAGTTAAAGGGATAGGGTTCATAGCTATGTATCATGAAAATCAGTCCAGCTGTTTAAAGATCAGCTACTTTTCCAAATAGATGTAGGGATACATTAGTTATATAGATAGTAACATACATTTTCTAGTACTTCCATTCGTCCAAAAGTCACGAAATGTACACGTGTTTATCCAGTGCTACTAAAGAATACGTGGTAATCTTGGCCAGGGTTTAATGACACAATCACTGAACCAATAAACGTAGACATACGAAATTTATACTCTCTGGACAGGACATGACGAGTAGGTGGTAGAAATATTGTGAACAGGATCCGATGATGGACGAAGATATTTCTTCAATAAACCTAGACAATACTTCTCAGTGCCAGTCAGTCAGCAGTCTTGTGCGCCTGCTCGTTGATTTGAAAGATCGTTCCGTACTAGTACAGTTTCGGAAGTGAACGAGTTCACACTAACCGTACGGTACTACGGTACTTAATAGGTAGTTTACAAATGATTCAGAACGATTGCACCTGTTAACTAACTTCTGTCTTGTAATTTTATTTTAATCTACAACTTACAGTATAATTAGGTATTATCAAATGTATGCAATGTATGGAATCTAGAAAGTTCTTTTTGTACCACAACAAGACCCATGTGTACACAATACACCGCCCAACTGAAGTAAAACTACTATTAACTAATGATATAGGTACGTACGTTAACTCCTTTGGAGTGTGTCCGATGTACGATTAAGATTAGCGAATCTATTCGGTGAGCACTGTGCAACGGTTCCTAACCGTTCACCGTTCCTGTAGTACAAAAGACTACTAAACATAAAATATCGACATATCGATATTTTTCCTGGAATCATAGCCACTTTATCAAGTTAGTGCCTGTAGTTTATAACCGTGTAGCCAGCACGCCAACGGTGGATGTCCCAACCTCTTGACCTTGGTTGGAGGCTGGTTTATAACCGTGTAGCCACGGTGTTAACGACGAATGAACGAACGATACATCATTCGACATTATCGTCCATAACCTACTCTTAGGCGCAAAGACTCTCATCGAATATTCGAATTTTTCAACGACATAGACATGACTTTTACGATAATCTTGACGATAGCTCATTAGGTGTCGTTTGCGATATCGTTTTAGTTTTTACCTTTGATTTTCTTTATTTTTGATATTTTTGATTAATCTTTTAGTTCACAAAACGTATACCGGACCGGATAAAATTATGTATTTCTTTTATTTTTTATTATTATTTAAATTGGTGATAAGCAGAAGGATCACCTGATGGTAAGCCATTACTTTAATAATTTTATTTAAATTAATAATTTAATAATTATATTTAAATTTATGATTTAATAATTTTATTTAAATTTATATTTTAATAAGTTTATTTAAATTAATAAGTAATAATTTAATTATTTTTATTAAAATTAATAATTTAATAATATTATTTAAATTAATAATTTTATTTAAATCAATAATTGATCATTTAATTATTTTTATTTAAATTAATAATTAAATAATTTTATTTAAATAAACAATAATTTAATAATTTTCTTTAAATAAATATTAAAATTATAATATAAAATTTAATTTAATTTAAATAAAATATAAAATTTAATTTAATTTAAATAATATATAGAATTTAATTTAATTTAAATAAAATTTAAATTAATTTAGATTAAATTAAAAATAAAATAAAATATAATATTTAATTTAATTTAAATAATATATAGAATTTAATTTAATAAAAAATAAAATATAAAATTTATATTAATTTAAATAACATATAATATAATTTAATTCCATTTAAATAAAGTATAAAATTTAATTTAATTGTAACTGTAACTTTGTACTTATTATTTATTCCATTCGCTCCGAACATGGTATATCGATTATATATTTACTCTACCGCAACGATAATCGACGAGAAATACGAACATTTGTTAGAGTAGGGCAGGTGCGATACATTCGGAGACGTATCGTTTCGTTTCGAATGTATCGTTGTCGATTTTGCGAGTAGACGCCCTGCATGTCTGAGAAAGCCTTAACTAGCTCTCGAATGACGTGTGAAGTCTGCCAACCCGCACTTGGCCAGCGTGGTGGACTATGGCCTAAGCCCCCTCATCTTGAGGGGAGGCCCGTGCCCAGCAGTGGGACATAAACAAGGGCTGGTATTATTATTTATTATAAACACTGTTTAAAAACACTGTGTCTTACTTAACTACCTATAAGCTACCTAAATACAATAATGCCTATGGGGTACGGACGTGGGAATACATGTTACCATCTAGCCTGAATAGATTACCCATCAAAATATGCAATGATCTAAATGCAAAAAATTTTAAAAACGTGTTAAAAGAACATTTCCTAGGTTTATAAGGTACTTAAATAAAAGTTATATGTATAAACTGTACCGAGATTGTGTCTAATTAGGTACTTGAGAAAAAAAAACAATTTTTTTTTTTTTGAAACTTTATTATTAATAATATTGATATATAATGCAAAAAAGTAAAAAAAATATTTTTCAATTAATTATATCAATTAAAAATTGATGAAAAATCACGTGACTATAAACGCGCCAAGATATAGGTGTGACGTCATAATGTTAAAGCTATTTAATAACAGTACAGCGTCAACGGCTATTACACTTGACTAGACAATAATATTGAAAATTTATTGCTAAAAAACGACTCTGAACAACGCTGAACGACACTGAACGACGATACTGAACGTCACTGAACGTCACTGAACGTCACTGAACGACACTGAACGACACTGAATGACACTGAACGACACTGGACGACGACACTGAACGTCACTGAACGTCACTGAACGACACTGAACGACACTGAATGACACTGAACGACACTGGACGACGACACTGAACGTCACTGAACGTCACTGAACGACACTGAACGACACTGAACGTTCAAGTCTAGCACGTTAAGCCTATTTGAAATAAATAATATTGAATTTATAGTTACAGAAGCCGTTGAACCACTTCAGATTTTGTCAATCATTTGGCCTGTAGGTTTAATGGTTAGACACCCTGGCCGCTACCCAATAAGTCGTGGGTTCGATTCCTACCAAGTGTCTGGGTGTTTTATCTATTATAAGTATGTATTAAAAAAAATTGTATCATTCAAACATTGAGAGGTTTATCAATTCTTTTTCAATATTACTTTAACTTCCTTTACAGAAAGAACACTCAGATTATGACGAGATGTAACCGCATTGTACGTGGTCAAATAACTATGTGGTAGGTTCCTTGTGCAAGGAACCGTTCAGGTAGGTACCACCGCAGTGTCAGATATTCTGCCGCCAAGCAGCAGTGCGTAAGCATCGCTGTGTTCCGGTGGCACTGTGGCTGGTGAAATTACTGGACACAGATATTATCTAATGTCTGAAGGGTCGGCAACGCGCTAGTGATTCTTCTGGTGTTGCTAGCGTCTATAGGCTGCGATGACTGCTTACCATCAGGCGGGTCGCATGCTTGCATGCCACCTTGCTTGTACAAAAATAAATGCATACAAATCTTTTTGCATAGGTGGTTTTAACTGTGGTGATCAGGGAACCGTCAAAAGGTACCCGGTCTTCCGGGCATTGGCCAGGTCATGGGACGACCAAGCCTAAACAGCCCCGGGGGGTGCCTGGTTAGAATAGCAACCCCCAATCTCCTCTCATTGGGTGTCGTACGGGGACTAAGGGAAAACAAGAAGACTGCCAGTAGCGTCTTTCTTTTGGATTACCTACTTACCAATGATATTGCAATTCCTAAGACGCATGCCAAGCGATATGGCTGAGTTCGTGGCTTCCTGCCAGTGCTATAAGCGCTCGCCTCCACTTGCCCGGTGAAGCTGTAATGGTCATCTGCAGCCAATGGGAAGACGGGCAGTAGCGTCTTTCTTATGGACTTATCTTCCACCTATACTGCGATCCCCAAGCCACTTGCCAAGCTTGGGGATTATGGCAAAAGGATTATGATTATGGCTTGGGGATTATTAAGGGAGGGGTCTCCCTTCTAAGGGGGAGGCCTTTGTTCAGCAGTGGACGTCTATCGACTGCTAATGATGATGAAGCTAAAACATCCCCAGTGGCCTTCCGTCGACCCAAGTGTGTTCATGACAGCCGTGGGGGCTGGTAAACGCTGCTCACCTATAATTGAAACTCTCACAAGGGAATCTCCTCTCGGTAGCACACTCCCGGCGGCAGTCTTCCAGTTGTTCACACGGCACCACCTTCCGGACGTTACTCCTGAGGGCTCGACGGCCGGCCAGCACGCGGCGGAAACAGGCTAAAAGAAAATAATTATGCAATATACGGGGTGTAAGGGACATCGTACCAAAAACCGATACCAGGGTCCGGTACATGATTCTTAACATTCTAGTCTTCTATGAAATCTTAGAGGAGATACCACTGGAGAGAGCATGATGCGCTAACCCCCTCTGCCAAATTTTTGTTCATAATTATGTTCAGGTCATTCTTTATTTGTGTGCGCATATTATTGAATGTGTTGCGAGTTTACTACAGTGTGGGTATGCGTGAAAGTGTATCTGTGTGTGTTTACTTCGCCTCCCGCACCCCACAAAAGTGCCACGAAAAATTTGTTCGGAGAATCGACGCGATACTAACTCCTTTGGTACTTTCTCTGAGGATGAAATTTTTCATCGGATTTTTCATGAATTACCAAAAATAAAATATTTTAATAAAAATAAAAACCGACTTCAAAGTAAATTATCTAAAAAGCATAAAATAACGAAAATATATTGAAGTCGGTGCTAGCACATCATGTTAACTAACACTAGGACCAGCTGACACCGACTTCAATATATTTTCGTTATTTTATGCTTTTTAGATAATTTACTTTGAAGTCGGTTTTTATTTTTATTAAAATATTTTATTTAACATTTTTTAGTGACTTATTTTACCAAAATAGGTATCAGCACTATCACGCAACTCGAACGTCTACGTTACGGTAACTTACTGAAAACATAAAAAGTTTATATCTCTTAAACTACTGGACCGATTTTGATGAAACTTGTACTCTACCCTAAGTTGAAAAATACTCTAACTATTGCAAAAAGAATTTTCAAAATCGGACTTGTAGTTTCTGAGAAATCCGTGGACAAACCTACATACATACATACATACATACACTCATAAAATTTGGTAAATTTGTTTAGAAGCCCACATAGACTAACATATATTAATATTACGCATTTTTATCAATATTACATACATACGCGTCGAATAGAGAACCTTCTTTTTGAAGCCGGTTAAAAATGCCGCTTTTTTAAATTAAAATTAGTAATAACATCATGATTGGTATAATAATAAAGCCTAATTTCAATTTAAAAACAATAAATTAGTTATTTGTGCAAAATTAGCAATATAAGTTGAAAATTAAATATTATTCCGTACGTTTTCATTACATGCTCAAAAATTAACAAGTTAGTCATTTGTAATTTTCCATATCCATTTTTATCCATTTTTTCCATGGTTTCTGTAACGTTGTAACGGACATTATTCGAAATCTTATAAAAAAGTTTTCGGTACGTGGTGAAACATAAAACAAGAGGTAAGTACATAACATACAGAATCATTGTTTCAAAATGGGTCTTTGAGGTGCACACAAAATCTTCTTATAACTTGGATTAGAGGTACTTATCAAAAACAGCCTCATTAGGGGAGACCTAGGAGGGTTGTGACAATTTTTATGTTTGCTCTCATATCTTAATCAACAATAGTTCAATATGAAAGTCCTATTAACTCAAGGTACTTTGATCTTTATGCTATACTAGCACTAGCTGACCCACGCAGTTCCGCCTGCGCTATTTTTACGTTAACTAAACTTTGAATAACAGACATTCGCATCGAATACATAACCTCATTTTTTATAGTCGGTTAAAAACTGGGACCCACTTTTTACTTGCTCTCCGAAGCACGGACCCGTTTAGTTCAAATGGCGTTAAACGGTCACCCATCTATTTAATGACCTTACCTAACGTTGCTTAACCCGATCGATTACAAAACCTTGATAACAACTCTCTATGAGTGTTCCCTTACTAATATTTATTATATTTTATAGAAAAATTGATAAAATCGGACCAAGCGTATAACCAAGTACCCGTTTTGACTTTAATCCCCTCTCCCAAAAGAACCGTGCTAGATTACGGGACAAAAAGTATCCTACGTCCTACCTCGTAGTAAGATCTCAAATCATGCCAAGTTTCATTTGAATCCATTCAGTAGTTTCGGCGTGATGCTCAGCCGTGATACAGACAGACAGACAGACAGACAAAAATTAAAAAAATTACATTTTCGGCATGAGTATCGGTTATAGAATGCCCTCCAAATATAATTTTCAAAATATCTTCAATGTACAGAATTAGACCTGTTACAGTTTTATTATAAGTATAGATAAATCAAATGTCTGCTTTATGTGAACAATTCTTGCAATCAATACACTAAACCCACTTCTCATTTGCTCTACACCTAGTTTCAGGTTTCAGGCAACACAAGAAAAATCATCCTTATATCATTCCTTTTACTTTTATTTTACCTTTTTTTTTTAATTTCTTCTTATTCAGACAAAATATTTTCTTTTTTGTCGCTTTTGCCTTTATAGTAAAAGCTTCTCATCATCATCATCATCATCACCAGCCGGAAGACGTCCACTGCTGAACATAGGCCTCCCCCTTCGAACGCCACAATGACCGACAATTGGCTATTTGCATCCACCGGTTACCTGCGACGCGCACAATGTCGTCTGTCCACCTAGTGGGAGGCCTACCTACGCTGCGTCTTCCGGTTCGTGGTCGCCACTCGAGAACCTTTCTTCCCCAGCGGTTATCGGTTCGCCGAGCGATGTGGCCTGCCCATTGCCACTTCAACTTGCAGATTTTAAGAGCTATGTCGGTGACCTTGGTTCTTTGGCGAATCTCCTCATTTCGGATTCTGTCGCGCAAAGAAACTCCGAGCATAGCTCTCTCCATAGCTCGTTGTGTGACTCTGAGCTTATCCAAAAGGCCAACAGTTAGGGACCACGTCTCAGTACCATATGTCATCACTGGCAACACACACTGGTTAAAAACCTTCGTCTTTAGGCACTGCGGTATTTTGGACGAGAAGGTAAAAGCTTCTATATCAATCAAAACAGTAGATTTAATTTTTCGTCTGTGTGTTTGCTTACCTTTCCTTCATGGAGATTTTGGCAGTGGTCTTACAGATTGATTAGGAATGATAAAATAACTAATTGCGTTTATTGTATACAAAACCACACAAAACACTATATTATGTGAAAACTACAACTAAAGAATTGTAAGTACTTACACCGAGGAAAATTGTGACAGCTTGTCACAACTCACCTAGGCTTCGCAAAATCCATGCTTTTGTCAACTTATGCTCATAATCTTAAAATGCCTAAAATATTTAGTTTATCAATGCCACATTGCCAAAAGTTGAATAGTCAACGCTTATAAGGTTCATTATTGTATTTCAATAATCTTATTATGTACCAAATAATAAGGCACTAAAATAATAGTTATAAACTTACTTTTAGGACTTTTTACCGAACAATCGCCGTATATAGAAAACTGTACTGCACGAGTCATTGACGTGGTTTGTGACAAGTGGGGAGTCAAATTGAAACAAAAATGTAGTACTAATATCCTGCTAACTATCAGAACTACAGGGAAATCGACTTTGTCACAACTCACCTTTGTCACAACTTACCCTGGTCTCCCCTATGTTTTATTATTGCTATTTGTGTGTTTTTTTATTGCTATTTGTGTTTTATTACCCACTATAAGCTAATGCTTGAACGTGATGATGGTGAGTGGTAATACAGTCATGAACGGAAGTCCTTATTATGAGCTAGTAAACCTGGGACGCGCACAATGTCGTCAGTCCACCTAGTGGGAGGCCTGCCTACGCTACGTCTTCCGGTTCGTGGTCACCACTCGAGAACCTTTCTTACCCATCGGTCAGCGGTTCCTCACATAGTACGGATAGTACCTCACATATCCGTGACAGGGATACCTCCACCCGGGGACGGGCGATTTATGTGTTTTATTTCAAATTTAATAAAAGAAAATACATCGTGATTTAGATGCATTGTTGTTTAGGTATGATTCTGGGGAATCTTAAGGCTGCTCAATCTATTTCGAAGAGCATTTTTGCTGTGCTGTTTTATATCTTATAAATCATAACAATAAAGTTATAATTACATTTTAGCCAAATAATTAAGGAAGTCAGTTCTAGGTATAAATGGATGAGATGAACCTAGATGATTAAATGAACAAAAACAGTAGTAACCTTGACAGAAGCCCGTTACAAAGTATTAAAATAACTATGACCCAGTGAAGATGTGAATCATATCTTCACGCTCATATTTTCACTATAGGCAATGCGCCTACCACCTATACTGCGATCCTCAAGCTGCCTGCCAAGCGTGGGGATTAATACAACCCCTCCTTTCTAAGGGGGAGGCCTTTGTTCGGCAGTGGACGTGTTACGGCTGCTGGTGGTAGGGATTCAAAGCCAAAACTAAATATAATTAATCATACTAAAATATGGAAGTGGTATGATTTTGCAGGGTCACCCGTTCAAAATAAAAGTGGTAATATCTTTTTTTTTTTTGACGCGGGAGAAATCTTCGAAAGATCCCCGGGAGTTGTGGGGCTCGACCGGGGTATGTGGGATTCTCACCCACTAAAACCCCCGCGGCTGTCGCATCGGCACATGAGAGAGGACCCAGGTCTCTCCGGTGGGATCTGCACCAGGGACCCCTCAGTGCCTTGCCTTTGAGCCCGCCGCCGGGGGGCGCATTGTACCCCCCCCGGAAACCAGTCACGGTGCTCACGGGGACGGGGGTCGCAACCCCGCCGCCGTCCTCCTCGGAGTCGCCGCCGTACTCAATGGACGTTCTAAGGGTCCACACCCCGAACGACTCCGAAGGATAAGTAGTATTATCTGGAGGTAGTTATAGGTACGTGGTGGCGCGACGGGCTCAAAGTTAAAGGCTAGACACTGAGTGGTTGATGGTGTAGATCCCACTGCAGATTTAATTAGGGTGGTTAGTTGGAGCATCTATTTTCCCAGTGAGGCTATTACGAATTTGACGGTTAGTTGGAGAACCCATTTTCCCAGTCGGACTGTTCCAAATTTGGTGGTTAGTTGTAGGACTTATTTCTCTAGTCGGGCTATTTTAACTTGACGGTTAATTGGAGAACCTATTTTTCCAGTCAGGCTATTCCATATTTGACGGTTAGTTGGAGAACCTATTTTCCCAGTCGGGCTATTCCAAATTTGACGGTTAGTTGGAGAACCTATTTTCCCAGTCGGACTTTTCCAAATTTGATGGTTAGTTGTAGGACCTATTTCTCTAGTCAAGCTATTTTAATTTGACGGTTAATTGAAGCATCTATTTTCCCAGTCGGGCTATTCCAAATTTGACGGTTAGTTGGAGAACCTATTTTCCCAGTCGGACTTTTCCAAATTTGATGGTTAGTTGTAGGACCTATTTCTCTAGTCGGGCTATTTTAACTTGACGGTTAATTGGAGGATCTTTTTTCTCAGTTGGGCTATTCTAAATTTGACGATTAGTTGGAGGACCTATTTCCTCAGTATTCCAAATTAGGCAGTAACTTGTAAGACCTATATTCACAGTCTGGCGGTCTGGCGGTAAGTTGGAGGGAGAACGTATTTCCCTAGTTTCAAATTTGGCGGTAAATTAGGGAAGCTATTCCCCCATTCGGGCTCTTCCAAATTTGGCGGTAATTCTGGAACTATTTCTCCATAAGAGCTTTTCCAAATTTGGCGGTAATTTGGTGGACCTATTTCCCGCTGGACTACTCCCAATCTAATAAGGCGTTTCCGGTTCGTCCTGCGTTTCTGAAATTAGTGTTTTGCTTAAAAAATATAAATAATTTAACATTATACGTACTCGGCGCATTTTCCACGAGAATAACCCTCGTTCCAATAACAATGTGCACAAACTGACAGACTAACGTTATTGTACACAGTCTCATTTTCACAACACTTTATCGTTTGCATCATTCACTAAAAACGACAATACCAATCCCGTATATACACACATATCATTGCATTAATATAAAAAAACATATTTTAATTAAATTGTACAAAATTTTAAAATTTTTAATTCAGAACGTGGAGCACTAATGAATCATAAGAAATACCGCGTTCTAATTTCGACTTCAATCAAGTTTAATTAAATTATTTTCGGAACATATTTATTTTATATCAACATAATTGTATAAAAAACATATATTATTTAATGAAAATCGAATTATTTTGTACATTATTTTTGTATATGGGTCAAAGGGGCCGCAGCGCGTAACATAGTGCGACTGAACAGAAGCATTGTGTACGTAAAGCTTATATGTGAATGTAAAATTAAGGCTAGAATAACATAGATAAGCTCTGGCCTATAACAATACTTTAGAGATTATTAAGTTTCATTATTTTGGACTTGTCCGGTGAAGCTGTAATGGCCATCTGCGGCCAACAGTACTACTCATACAAAAAAAAAAAAAAAAAAAAATTATTTTGATCAATATTAGGTACTAAGCACTGTGAAACGTGTGAAAATTATGTGTGTACATCTAGAACAGAACGATTTAACCACGATTTAACAAGTGGTTAAATCGTTCTAGGTGTACATATAATAGCAAACTCAGTCATAGCTACTTGCTGTCACATGTCATTATAATTTTTTACACTACAAAGGTATCAAAACTATAGCTCGTCTGACGGAATTTGGAATGTAGTAATACCAAATGTATGCTGCAATTGACCGTTTGATGTCGTAAATAAAAAAAAATACTAAGATTCTATGTACATGTACTAGCTTCATAACACCATACGTTTTTGTAAGACTTTTTTAAAAACTTTTAATAACACATATTTTTTGTATCATATACTTGAAATAATTACCTCTTTTTTTTTGTTCTGCATGGAAATTAATTCATTGGTCGCAAAAATCAATCCATCGCACCGTTTTTTATTACCAGTCTGTTTTGGAACTATGTAGAGTTACTGCTATTTAATAAATGCTTTTCTTCTTATTCTATTTAAATATTAAATGTGGTAGTAAATGTTTCAGTATTGCGTAAAGGAGATACCAGTATAAGAATAACGATAGCATTTTTTTTTTAAATAACACTGTATGTAATAGTCTTATCCACACAATTCTAACGTAGTGTTGATTACCGCTGATAAGTTCGGCAGGCGGCCTATTGTCTCTAAAAAAGGGATATATTTGAAGCAAAAACGGCTAATACATCCGACCATTGTGCACTGCATGGGAATGTTAAACCATAAACTCATGGTGTATGTTGTTAATGCCCTCGACGGAATCGAGATAATATTGTTTCTGTTACATTTTTTATTAATAATTTGATTTTTAATGTTTTCAACAAAGCTAGGTTTCTTGTGCAAGGGGCAGGGCAGGGGTAAGGCTCCACCTAACCAGGGTGTCTGGGTTAGAATAGCACCCCCCCCCCCCCCCCCATCTACTCCCGTTCGGGGTCATAAGAGGAACTAATAATAATAATAATATCTTGGGACAATCCACACACGGTCATCTGATCCCAAACTAGGCAGAGCCTGTACTATGGAAACCAGACAACTGGTACAAATACTTATATACATTTTTTTTTGTAAATACATACTTAAATAGATAAATAACACCGAGACACTTGGTGGGAATCGAAACCACGACCCATCGGTTAGCGGACAGGATGTCTAACCACTAGACCAACGGGCCTGTCAACTGAGGGAAAACAAGAGGACTGGCGGCAGCGTCTTTCTACTGGATCTCCAAAACACCTGCTAAGCGTAGGGTTTGTGGCAACCCCTCCCTTCTAAGGCCTTTGTTCAGTAGTGGACGTATTTTGACTGATGATGGAACTACCACAGCAACCAACCTTTTAAAACATCATCCATTATAATGCTTTTGGGTTCCCATCAGTTCCCAGATACAAGTGTACTCTCTTTCCCTCTACCCTAACAAGAAGATGAGACGGAAAACCGAAACTATACGCCCTACTGCGTTAGTAATTTGTCTTTAAACACCGGAATCGTGGTCATAGGATGACGACGATTTGGCAAATTGTTCAAAGAAGCCAGTCCATTGTCTGTATCTTCACGACGTAGTATCAAGCGCGTAAATAAAGGTAATGATGACATATGGTACTGAAATGTGGTCCTTAACTGCTGGCTGTTTAGAGAAGCTCAGTCATACAACGAGCTATGGAGAGAGCTATGCTCGGAGTTTCTTTGCGTGACAGAATCCAGAATGAGGTGATTCGCCGAAGAACTCGGCCTTGACCGAGCATTAATACACCTCGCTCGGTCGGAAGATTCTCCCTTTAACAGGCCGCCGCGCCTCGACAAACAAGTTCGAAATAGAATAAATTCTTGTAGCGGCTGTCTTTTTTTTATTCATCATAAGAATTTTAGTACTTGACTGCAGACCCACCTGATGGAAAGCGGCGACGCAATCGAAGATGGTAAAGCAAACTAGATTATTAAAAGCCTATTCACTCTAGCCTTGAATACACCCACATTGTAATCGGTCGGGAAAACCGATGCAGGCAAACTGTTCCAATCCTTAGCTTGGAATCAAGTCATGCAATTCCTGCGCACACTCTCTAAAATGCATGCTGTAGAATACCGAGAGGCTGGCTACTTTACGCTTATGCTCTAGGCTTTGTAGATTGGCTTCTACTAACTCAGTATCACCAATTCAAACTCAAACTCAAACTCAAAAATCTTTATTTAAAATAGGCTTAACGCTAGCACTTTTGAATCGTCATTTTTTAGAAGCTACCACCGGATCACAACGCGGCCTCAACTGAGAAGATCCGGCAAGAAACTCAGCGGGCTTGTCATTTTTTCACTTTTTTTTAAACATTGTTTTGTTAACTCAAACTCAAAAACTCAAAAAATCTTTATTTCAAATAGGCTTAACGCTAGCACTTTTGAATCGTCATTTTTTAGAAGCTACCACCGGATCACAACGCGGCCTCAACTGAGAAGATCCGGCAAGAAACTCAGCAGGCTTGTCATTTTTTCACTTTTTTTTTAAACATTGTTTTGTTACAAATGAATCCACATTAGCGATATTGTGTCCTGCCGTTCGAAACATAAAGCAAGGGAGAAAAGAAGAAAACAATAAATTACGACAAACTAAAAGGCCAAATGGATAGAAGTCGGACCAGTCCCCCCAAGCAGCACCCGCGCACGAGTTGACTCGAGCAGCAGCCATCACTCCCCTCAACCATATTAGAGGGAAGGGGGTGACCCGCCAATCAGCCTCTTAGCGCGCCTCTTCACTGAGTCCAAAGCAGCTAGATGGCATTTTGCAGCACCGGCCCATATATGACTATACTAGATCAACGGGCCTCCCAAACTTGCATTGACACTGCCAAGGTTGGGGTGGGATTTGAACCAGCGCCATAAGGCGTACCATACGGTACTACCAAGACGCGCGTACGGTGCGTGCGTCTATGTGCGTAGCGTTAATGATAAGGGGGATATAATGGTTCGTTTGCTAATGGCGAAGAGTCGGGTGGCACCAATTAAACCCACCACAATTCCAAGATTGGAGTTGTGTGGTGCCGTAGTGGGCGCTCGAATGTGTGAAAAGGTTATAAAATCCCTTCGACTACATGTCAATCATGTTTTCTACTGGACTGACTCGACTATTGTGTTGGGATGGTTGCAAATGGTGCCTTCAAAACTTCAGCCGTTTGTACGCAATCGCGTAGCTGAGATTTTAGATAAGGCTGGTAATTGCACCTGGCGACACGTACCTACCGACCAAAACCCAGCAGACCTTATATCTCGTGGTGTGGATATAAGTAATCTGCAAGGTTTGGATTTATGGTGGAGTGGTCCCGATTTTCTGAAGCATGATCCGTCTCTTTGGCCTTTCCATCTTAATCCTTTAGAGTTAGACAATTTGCCCGAAACTCGACCTCAAGTATCACTTTGCGCTGGTCTCGACCTTAATAAAAATAATACATTTATAGAATTTAAACGTTTTTCTAATTATTTACGCCTTGTACGTTCGGTGGCTTTTATGCTACGATTTATAAAATCTTGTAGGAAAGAATCCATTAATAAATATTTATCACAAGAGGAACTACAAGACGCTTTAAATGTTATCATTATTAACTCACAAAAAGAATCGTTTCCCGAGTATAGAATGCTTATTGAAAAACAAAGTATTCCTCGGAAGAGCGCCCTCCTAAAGTTTAATGTATATCTTGATGAAAATAAAATAATGCGTGTAGGAGGACGTCTCGATAATTCTAATTTTTCTTATAACAAAAAGCACCCTATTTTACTACAGTCCGCTCACGAATTTACAAAATTATTATTCGATTTTGAACATAAAAGATTAATGCATGCTGGCCCGCAGCTGTTACTGGCTTCCATTAGGGAATCGTATTGGCCAATAGGTGGCCGTAATTTAGCGAAGACCTGCTACCATAAATGTGTACGTTGTCAACGACTCAAGGGTAGAGTGATTACGCCGTTGATGGGAAACTTACCACAGCAGCGTCTTCTCCCTGGTGGGTACCCCTTTGAAAGTACTGGTGTTGATTACGCCGGCCCCATCATGTCTGCTAGTCGCCAAGGTCGTGGATGTAGGTTGGTTAAGGTGTATGTTGCTATTTTTATTTGTTTCACCACCAAAGCTATACACTTGGAACTGGTAGGGGATTTAACGAGTAATTCGTATTTATTGGCATTGAACAGATTTATTTCAAGAAGAGGAAAACCTATTAATTTATATTCCGACAACGGTACTTCATTTGTTGGTGCGTACAATGATCTTTCTAAATTTTTAAAATCTAATTCGGATTCTTTGGCTGCAACTGTTGCTAATGATGGGATTAAATTCCATTTTATTCCCGCATATACTCCTCATTTCGGTGGACTCTGGGAGGCGGGTGTTAAGTCGACAAAATATCATCTACAGCGTGTGCTGGGTAATTGTAACCTTACTTATGAGCATCTTAACACTACAATAATACAGATTGAAGGTATATTAAACTCTCGCCCATTGACGCCGCTGTCTTCTGATCCTGCCGACCGCACGCCGCTGACACGAGGGCATTTTTTAATTGGACGACCCATTACTTCACTGCCACAGCATAATCTCCAGGAATACTCCATCACCCATTTAAATCGTTTTCAACGTATTGAGCAGCTCCGCCAACACTTCTGGGCCCGATGGAGCAAGGAGTATGTAGCCGAATTACAGCAGAGAACGAAGTGGCGCTCCTGCAAGGATGGTTTGAAGCTGAACACCTTAGTTGTGGTAAAGGAGGACAATCTTCCGCCGCTTAAATGGAGACTAGGAAGAGTGGTCGCCGTCTACCCTGGTGCCGATGGAGTTGTTCGAGTTGCAGATATTCGCACATCAGCAGGAATAATTAGACGAGCCTTCAACAGGATTTGCCCACTGCCGGTGTCTTCAGATTCTTGTTGAAATCGTAGTATTTCAACACCCGGGGGCATGTTGGAACTCCACAGCATCAGTCCAAGGACAGCTGATGAATAGAAGGATTCCCTTGGAACCGTAGCGCCTGACTGAATTCTCATAGCACATTGTAATTAGCACGTAATTAAGGCGTTAGCATAAATTACTTATAATATTCTTACTTGCACTTTAACTTGCGAGCCGGTAATACACAATATCGAAGACATTCAACGAACCTGAGTTTTTATTTAAATTATTCCCTCAAGAAGTCCCCCAGGACCTACACACATTAGGTACTGTTTTGAGATTGACCTCGTTACCTCTTAAATCTTCGTTTTGTTAGATCAACTTCCTACTACATTGTATTGTCTTTGCCGAGGTCATTTTAGAACAATCAGTTAAAAAATGAAACTAAAATAAATCATTTTTTTTAAATGCAGTGTTCCTGAACCAAGCTACTTATGTAATCCCGAGCTGGCGACACTGCAAGCAGCGTTCCCGTTCCGATCTCACCAGCAAGCAGCGCGCACGTAATCAAAATTTAGGGACTACGCTAACACGCTTTTTCTAGCTGCGGCGACCGGCAATGCGGGGTGCGCGGTTTCTAAACTAAATCGCTAGTCCATGTTGCTAGAAGTGTGCGGGGGTTTGAGATCGGTCGCGTTATCAAGCTTCCGAAAAGCAACTGAAATGCCGGTCGCGGATGCTAAAAGTATCGTGTGTGCTTGGCCCTATATACATGTTTGTTGCTAAATAGACTGAGCATTTTCATTCATTAATACCAAAACGTGTGGCGACAGACAGCATCAGATCTTTACCTGCAGTGTGTACCTACATTTGTGTGTGTTCCGGCACAAATGACACTGTAGCTGGTTGTTTATACCACCAAGGTGGCAAGCAAGCATGCGGCCCGCCTGATGGTAAGCAGTCACCGCAGCCTATAGACGCTAGCGACACCAGAAGAATCACTAGCGCCTGGCCGACCCCGTAGTTCCCTTTTTAAATAACCCCATACTGCAAGTACTCGGAAAACCTCGGCAGACAATTAATTCCACAATATAAGGGTACGAGGACTCATAAAAAAAAAACTCATAAAAAAAAATAATGAACTCAAAAGACTTTAATCTTGTGTCTCAAGTGCCCAGCGGCAGTCCAGTTCACGTGAAAATATAGGACGTATAGAAGAAAATTCCGATCTCCTATGCACGGGATGATAGAGTATACCTATTTACCATACAATAGAATGAATAGGTATTTTCGTTTAGTATATAACCCCTCATATAACAATACGTAAGGTCACAGCACTATGATATAACTTTAACAATAAGTTTTGTGCACAATTATTCAAAGGATCTTGATATCAGATGCGTATCTTTAGTGCTGGGCCCAAAGTTTAAGAAAAAGCGATTTCAAACAAAAAATGTTTACGGAAAATGGCAATACTGTCAAAATAATTATAATAGGCATGATGACTGCAACACAATACCAATGAAACTGTGGTTTTGAATATTAAAATAGATTGCACTGATACCAAAAATATTTTTGTAAATGCATAAAAGTAATTATAATCCATAAAATATCATTTTCGATCCTATTTCTACCACCACCACCACCACAGATAATATGTTGATCAATCTGATCCTTAAAAATCCCATTGTGGATTATTTTTGTATGGAAAATTGAGCTTTTTCCTTCAATTCATTCTTATCTTGTACCAACAACGTAACGTCACCAGATTAAATGCATTTTCCAATCTTAGTCGATACTTTTCTCTCGAAACTATTGGGGCTTTGTTATCTAAACGGAAACAGATTCTGTTAGCTCTGAACAACAGATTTTTAGCTTTAAATACATTTTTCATTATCTATTTACTTCTTTCTTCAATTTTTTTTTGTATACATAGATGCTGCGTTATGACTATTGGAAACGGAACTGCGATTTGCCTATGCATCGTGAATGGCATCAAAATCTGAAGTACAATAATATTTTATGTCTCGTGACGATACTCTAAACCTCTTATAACTTACACCATACACCAACAGAATAAATTGCAAACGGTAGGCGTATGGTTAAATTGCTTAGACCTTCTATTATGTAGTATTATTGAGGAAATCATGGTAGATACCTACTAGACAAATATGAATATTATTTAAGGAAGATATTATGGAGAGGTATGAGGAAGATATTATGGTAGTCATGGGATACTCACCCCAACTTACCTGTCCGGTAGTTGTGGTATAGTATACGGGTATGCGACCCCGGCTTCCCTAGCTATTACTGTCCCATCCCTTGCCCTCCTGGGCGGTAATATCCTACTTTTCCTATTTCCCACTCTAACTTGCCTATCTTCCTTTTCACAACACCTATCCTTCCCTTTCCCTCCTTATTCGTGAGAACGCAATGGTCAATCATATAAATAATTTAATTAACCAAAATGGCGGCGATGTGGTTCGCCACCACGTCTCGTTTCTCACGAAGGCGAAAAGCGGCCCTTGGGCTTTGACTACCCCTACCGGAAAAAGGCGTGATTTTAGTTCACACTTCTGTGACAAAACTTTCCTAAAGCCGAAAATTAAATATGAAATCTTTTTTTTGGTTCTCACGGAGGAAACTTTTGGTAGGTCCCCGGAACCTGTGCGGTTCAACCGAGGTATGTGGGATTCTTATCCACTAAAACCACCGCAGTTGCATCGGCCCATGAGAGGAGAAACCTGAGCTCTCTGACTCTGATGAATCTAAAAATCTCATGGCCATTTTATTGGGCGGACAGGGTTCACAACCCTGTCACAGTCCTCGTCGTCGCTGTACTCAATGGACATCTAGGGACCTTGGAAATTCTCGCTTCCTTTCTTACCAATTCTGTATGTATGTAACTTGTGGCACCCTGTTCTTTGGCAGGTATTCATGCCATACCTCAGAAAAGGGCCAATCCCGCTCGGTGGAGGCGACAGTGCCAGAGCGGCGGTGCGTAGCGCTCCGGCCCTCGGGCCCCATCTTCAGGAGTCCGATAGAAATGTGATGAGGTACCCTATACTCACGGGCCATTTTGGCACCAACATGAACCTACACAGAATGAGGCTAAGTGCTGTATATACCTATTTGCACATTCTGTGAAGATGAAGTGAGTCGATGTTACACATACCTACTGTGTGGATGCGACGCTCTTGTAAGACGTAGAGTCATCTGGGAGTAGCGTATCCTACACCAGATGATTACATACAGCTCCAAGCTGGCGCAATCGTAAGCAACTCTTCGATAAGTCAGCAACAGAGTAAGGGCTAGGGCAGGCATAATGGACCCAGTTGGGTCGAAGTGCGTTCTGGTGTTTAGCGGACCCTATTAATAGCCACCAACAATAGAATAGAATCCCCTAAACCTTCTTTAAAGGGGCTCGTGAGTCGCGGACGCACAGATTGGGAGCTTTGTGTATCCATATTAAATATGATCTCAAGGCGAGTGATAACGCGGCTTTAGGCCTTGTGTCATCCCGAGCACTGAGAAGGTGCCGGGAGGAGCATGGAATCTCCACTTTCCGTGGGACGAGAGGAAAGATTCTCGGGAGATCCAAATGGAGTCTCCCTGGTTGAGGTTTTTTAGGACTACTAAAAAAACTGTACTATTTAGAAAGATCATTTTATTTTTACTTTAAAATATAGGTAGGTAGACATGTAGTACCCAAAATCATTTCAGATTTTTCCCTCCACAAACTTCGGAGATAAGGAGGGGGGGAACGGTAGTTTTTTACATTTTTGATTATCGCCCAAAAACTCCGTGGCATTAAACCAAAATAAAAATCTGTTTCGAGATGTGCGAATGAAGCCCTTTCATATGATCGATATACTAGACTCACTTTGAAATATTGATGACCCATTTCAACCCTCAGAGAAAGTACCAAAGGAGTTAGTATCGCGTCGATTCCCCGAACAAATTTTTCGTGGCACTTTTGCGGGGTGCGGGAGGCGAAGTACACACACAGATACACTTTCACGCATACCCACACTATAATAAACTCGCAACACATTCAAAATTCAATACACGCACACAAATAAAGAATGACCTGACCATATGACCAAAAATTTGGCAGAGGGGGTTAGCGCATCATGCTCTCTCCAGTGGTATCTCCTCTAAGTTTCAACCTCCATTATAAAAAACTAAAAGAAAACATATTTAATTTGCGATGAGGTTGGGTAAGTAAGATCTAAATCTGATCCAAGTTTCAAATCGATAGCATCAGTGGTACCTGAAATATATAGGTGTGACAGACAGACGAAGTCAGACCATAAGGTTCCTTTTTTTTTACCTTTTAGGTATGGACCCCTAAAAAGGGGTATTACCATGATGCAAGCTCATGCTTTTTGCCTTGGTACAAAAAGTTCAAAATGACATAATCGATACATATAACCTTCACGGTGTGCATCACGGCTTGTAAACATAGTTAGATGAGTCAGACTGTTTTTTATTAGATCTTACTAGAGATACGGGTGGAACACTGCCTGATGGTAAGCAGCCATTAAGTCATTAAGCCTCTTGAGCGCGGTGTTGTCACCAGCTACAGTGACCGTTTCACCGGAATAAAGAACTGCTTACACTGCGGTTGTAAAGGTACCCGGTCTCTGTAAGGGCGGAAGCCATGTTACCTCCTTTTTGCTCTCGCGGAAGAAACCTTTTCAATAGGTCTCCGGGACCTGTGTGTGTCAACTGGGGTATGTGGGATTCTTACCCACTAAAACCCCCACGGTTATCGTATTGGCACATGAGAGGGACACCCGGGCTATCCGGTAGGATCTGCACCAGGAGGCCCCCAGTGCCTGCCTTTGAGGACGCGTCCCAGGGACGTATAATTATAGCTCCCTGGGAACCTATCACGCTGCTCACGGGGGTCGAAACCCCGCCGCCGTACTCAATAGACGTCTAGGGCCCACATTCCAAATTTCCAGCGGCTCCAAAGAACGCTGCACCCACCTACCGCTTAAATAAAACTTCAGTATCATTCATTAACAGCCGATGGATGTCCACTGCGGAACAAAGGCCTCCACCTTAGAAGTGAACATAACATAACTTAGAATCACGCCTGTTTCCCGTAGGGGTAGGCAGAGCCCAAGTGCCGCTTTTCACCTCCATGAGAAACGAGACGTGATGGGTGGCGAACCACATCGCCGCCATTTTGGTTAATTAAATTTTTATATGATTGACCATTGCGTTCTCATGAATAAGGAGGGAAAGGGAAGGATAGGTGTTGTGAAATGGAAGATTGGCAATTTAGAGTGGGAAATAGGAAAAGTAGGATATTACCGCCCAGGAGGGCAAGGGGTGGGACAGTAATAGCTAGGGAAGCCGGGGTCGCATACCCGTATACTATATATACTATACCACAACTACCGGTCAGGTAAGTTGGGATGAGTATCCCATGACACTTAGAAGAACACACTGATACTACACTACACTTAGAAGAGAAGGATTGCCATAATCCCCACGCTTGGCAGGCGGCCCCAAGCCGCCAATCATAGTATAGGTGATAGGAAATTCAATAGAAAGACGCTGCTGCCCGTCTTCTTGTTTTCCCTTACTTAGTTAATTTTATTTTCTATAGGATGCATTTTGGAGAGTGTGCACAGGAATTGCATGACTTGATTCCACCATCTCCCTTTCATCATCGGACGACGAGACGCACGGCACGTACACACCCTTATGTGGTGAAAGTGCCTTCAGTCCGGACTAAGCGGTTTGCTTCTTCATTTATAATAAGGACAGCTACGGACTGGAACAGTTTGCCTGCGTCGGTTTTCCCGCCCGATTATAATGTGGATGTCTTTAAGACTAGAGTGAATAGGCTTTTAATAAGCTAGTGTGTTTTGCCATCCTCGATTGCGTCGCCGCTTTCCATCAGGTGGGTCTGCAGTCAAGCACTAGCTTATGTTGAATTAAAAAAAGCACTTTCTTGCGATGGAAATAAAGTAGGTGATTTTAACTGACTGAAGAAAAAAGAAATATAAAAATTTCAATCGGGATAAGTGCTTTAAATTATCGGTTAGATGAGACCCAGTGGTTAAATTACAAAACCTTGAGATTTTTCCTCAGTTATATTATTACGAATACTGTAAGTGTAGTGTGTAGTAGATATAACGTTACAAGTGAAAGAATGGAGGTAAATGAAGATAATATATGTTCAGGGGGGCTTATAAGTGATTTAAAAAAAAATTGTCGTCTCTTACGGCCACCCAAAGGGAGGAGATGGGTGGGTGCTACTAATAAAATGTACTTGTTACATTTTAATAAACAAATCTAATTACGTGACCTTACGTGACCGGCCAAAAATCCGTCAACCGGAGGCCATTGTTTAAACACCATCACGCCATGGTGAATTAACAGAAATGTTATACATTAACATTATAATAACGTGACCTCATGTTCCCATGGTCAAAATTATGTTGTACGGTGACAACTTAGTAAGAGAAATCGTATTAAAAAAATTGTTTTATTTTTGTTGTTGTAGGTATGTATGGCCCTTCGGAGTCGCTGGACGCTTGGGGTGTAGGCCCTTTGAGCGTCCATTGAGTACGGCGGCGACTCCGAGGAGGACGGCGGCGGGGTTGCGACCCCCGTCCCCGTCAGCACCGTGACTGGTTCCCGGGGGGCTACAATGCGCCCCCCGGCGGCGGGCTCAAAGGCAAGGCACTGAGGGGCCCCTGGTGCAGATCCCACCGGAGAGCCCTGGGGTTCCTCCTCTCATGTGCCGATGCGACCGCCGCGGGGGTTTTAGTGGGTAAGAATCCCACATACCCCGGTCTAGCCCCACAGCTCCCGGGGATCTTTAGAAGATTTCCCCCGGGTCAAAAAAAAAAAATATGGTACCTATGGTTAGTGGTCAACCTGGTGTCATAGTTTGCAAGCTGCTATTAGGCCTCTGACTTAGCATAACGACTGCTGTCTAGATGACACGGTCGGTGATGACGGTCACCATCTTTTTTTTTTTGACGCGAGGGAAATCTTCCAAAGATCCCAGGGAGCTGTGGGGCTCGACCGGGGTATGTGGGATTCTTACCCACTAAAACCCCCGCGGCTGTCGGATCGGCGCATAAGAGGAGGGACCCCAGGGCTCTCCGGTGGAATCTGCACCAGGGGCCCCTCAATGCCTTGCCTTTGAGCCCGCCGCCGGGGGACGCATTGTAGCCCCCCGGGAACCTGACATGGTACTCACGGGGACGGGGGTCGCGACCCCGCCGCCGTTCTCCTCGGAGTCGCCGCCGTACTCAATGGACGTTCAAAGGGCCCACACCCCGAACGTCCAGCGACTCCGAAGAAACGGTCACCCATCTAACTTAACCGAACAGTGGTTACAACTGGCTATGAGCGTTTACGCGCATCACCCAAGCATGGTATGCCTGCGACCATGGGTACTGCAAAGCATTCGAAACGTCGTCGGGAAAGTAAAACCTAAAATATGCCGCGATATATCCCGTAAAAGTAGTTCTATTACAATGTGTAGTATTCGCTTATATAAAAGACAACGTATTTTTCTATTCAACATAATGACAATACAAGTAAGACGTTGACCTGATGTTAAGTGACCCGCCTGCCTATAGACAGCTGTATTGCACTGCCACTCGTGACACGAGACATTAGTTATTAAGTCCCTTGTTGTTAAGTCCTAAATTACCGGTAATTTCACCAGCTACAGTGAACTGACAGTTTGGCGTGTGGTTGATTTGTCCCAAGATATGTACCTAGTTTATGAAAAAGCTAAATATATCAACCGTGGGGTGCCGGGTTAGAATTGTATTGTACGACACCCAACGACAGGAGATGGGGGGCCATCTCCTGTCGTTGGGTGTCGTAAAACTAAGCGAGAACAGGAAGACGGGCAGCAGCGTCTTTCTTTTGGATTTATCTTCCACCTATACTGCGATCCCCAAGCCACCTGCCAAGCGTGGGGATTATTGGCAACCCCTCCCTTTTAAGGGGGAGGCCTTTGTTCAGCAGTGGACGTCAATCGGCTGCTAATGATGAATGATGATGAAATATAATCATCTAAGCTTTTCGCTCTAGATCGCATTCTGATACATGACTTGTGACCATCCTGTATTGGATCCAAATTAACATGCTGAATAAGGATCGCTAAGGAGAGGTATACTTTTTTATTAACCGGCTTCAAAAAGAAGGTTCTCTATTCGACGCGTATGTATGTAATATTGATAAAAATGCGTAATATTAATATATGTTAGTCTATGTGGGCTTCTAAACAAATTTACCAAATTTTATGAGTGTATGTATGTATGTATGTATGTAGGTTTGTTCACCGATTTCTCAGAAACTACAAGTCCGATTTCGAAAATTCTTTTTGCACTAGTTAGAGTATTGTTCAACTTAGGGTAGAGTACAAGTTTCATCAAAATCGGTCCAGTAGTTTAAGAGATATGAACTTTTTATGTTTTCAATAAGTTACTGTAACGTAGACGTTCGAGTTGCGTGATAGTGCTGATATTGGTAAAATAAGTCACTAAAAAGTGTTAAATAAACTATTTTATAAAAAATAAAAACCGACTTCAAAGTAAATTATCTAAAAAGCATAAAATAACGAAAATATATTGAAGTCGGTGTCAGCTGGTGATAGTGTTAGTTAACATGATTAGCTAGCACCGACTTCAATATATTTTCGTTATTTTATGCTTTTAGATAATTTACTTTGAAGTCGGTTTTTATTTTTTATAAAATAGTTTATTTAACACTTGGTTAAGTTAATATTACTTTTGACCTTAACAATTAATAGTATTTTATAACTTGGGTGGTAATTCCACACGTCAAACTTTGTCCAATTTCTATGTCCCAGACTTGATCAAATTTCTTTGACGGATTCCCGTTCCACTAATCCAATATTTCTTTGTAATTTACGTACTAAGTTGAAAATAATACCGGTCAAGTGCGAGTCGGACTCAACCACCGAGGCGAGGGTTCCATACCATCTTTGGACATATTAAAGTTATGTTACTATACGTTTAACACCTCAGATAGCAAAAAAAAAACGCAAAACTAAGTTTGTTTGTCAAAGATTTTTTAGGATTACTAAAAAATGTACTACTTAGAAAGATCATTTTAATTTTCCTGTATAATATAGATAGAAACTTATTACCCATAATTATTTCAGATTTTTCCGTGCACAAACTTCAGAGAAAAGGGTATTTTTTTTTACATTTTTGATTATCAGCCAAAAACTGCGTGATTTAAACCAAAACAAAAATCTATTTTAAAATGTGCAAATAAATCCCTTTCATATGATACCCCACTCGATATAGTAGTCTCTCTTTGAAATTTTGATGACCCATTTCGAACCACATTATAAAAAAAAGTAGAATATAAAATATATTTTTTTCATTTGCAATAGGGTTGGATAAGTAAGATCTAAAACTATTCCAAGTTTCAAATCGATAGCATCAGTGAGTCCTGAAATATACCTATAGGTGTTACGGACACACAGACAGACCTTACCTTTTAGGTATGGAACCCTCCAATGGAGGAGGAGAGGACCCAAGGTCCCTCCCCCCCATAAGGTCCCCCTGAGGACCTTATGTGCTACCATTAGCAGTGGCTTGCAGTCCATACAGGCGTAGAGACATTGCTTATCCTATGACTTCTCTGAATGATTACAATATAATGTAATACATAATCTAAGCATTAGGTTAAAGGTTTTTAAAAAGAAATTAATGTCCGTGAAATCCGTTCATTTATGGATATTTGAGGAGGTACAAGGCATAATATAGATACAGCTTAAAAACACGCAGTCTATAAGTAGTTTCCTTTTTTGGCTATCTGGTCACACACACACAGGACAGGACAGTGGTGGACAGGGCTTTTATGACCGTGAAACTACTGCTCCCCGATGGCCTTTATCGATAAAGTTGCCCTGTTTTTCTTTACCGGTGGCCAGCCAAATGGGGCCAGTAGGGTCAAATATGACATATTCATGGTTATGGAGGCTCTAGACACTTCGTTGGGACCTCACCAGAGGCCCTCCGGCGCCAGGCGTTCGCTAAAGCATGTCCAGGGGGGAGGGGGGTCTTATGGCGTATGTGTAAGGGACCTTTTTTATGAGCTTACTAAGTCCCAAAGATGAGCAAAGGCCTCCTCTTTTTCCTTCCATAAGTCTCGATCCTGAGCAATACATGGCCACGCCAGACCCGCATAGACCCCTATATTGTCCCTCCAGCGTTGCCTTGGTCTACCCCATCTTCGACGACCGTTGCGGGGTATCCAGAACGTGGCATTTCTAGCCTTCTAGCCCAGTGTTGTTGTTAATGTCTTTGTGTGCTCTATGTAGAATAGTGAAGTGTAATTTGTTTATGTTGATATGTAGTTTTCTTGTGTTTGTGGTAAAAATAGTATTTGGCAAAAAAAAAAGTATTTAAACTTACCTAAATTAAGCTCTACTGTATTTAGTTGTCTTGTGTGTGTGTTATTAGTGTATTTAATAAATGTATTTTCTTTTTCTTCTTCTTCTTCCCTAGTAAATAGATAGTTTCTGGCTTCCGCTACTTTAGACATGATAATCAAAAATATAACTATTTGGACGTTCTCAAGCACAAAGGACCAATCACTTAAGAGCTTTCAATATACCTTTCAAAAAAAGACTCAAAATATAGAAAAAAGCTGACTCACCTTTGTATGAAACATCCTTGCCCGGTTGCCGCCCATGTCCAAAATCACTGTAATCGCCAATCGCCATAGGTCTTGTCGTCACAACCTGTCCGCCCGGCCTCGCTATATAACTTGGCCCGTTCGGCTTCTCCAGTTCAAACTCGTAAACCGGCTTAACATCCGGATAATATCCGGTTTTATTTGGTTTATCGTTGCCGGGTCTTAGCGGATTAGAACCGTAACCGGATTCTTCTTGATTATAACTCGAATCCGGTTGCACATAATCGGGTCTATCTTTATCGTAATTTTGGTTACCGTAACCTTGGTCATCGTTGTCTTCGCTTTCAGAGCCGTATGAAGGTTTTGGTTTTTGGGGTTTTTGGTAACTGGGTCTATCTTGGTAGGGACGATTACCGCCGTACGATGGTTTTTCGTAACCACTCGTTGTGCCGTAAGAGCCTTGGCTACCACCATAGGACCCCTGACCCTGACTACTGCCATAACTGCCTTGGTTACTGGTATGGGAACCCTGACTACTACCGTAACTGCCTTGGTTAATAGTATGGGACACCTGACTGCTGCCGTAAGATCCTTGGTTACTACCATACGAGCCTTGGTTGCCGTAAGATCCTTGACTGTTGCCGTAAGAACCATGATTACCACCGTAAGACCCCTGATTGCTATCACTGTTATAAGAGGGCTTACTTCCACCATGCGCACTTCCGTAATAACTGCTGCTGCTTTGAGCAGATTGACTGCTCCCATAAGACGATTGACTAAATCCATAAGTTCCTTGAGAGCCACCGTATCCTTGATTTTGATCACTATATCCTTGGTTTCCCCCATAAGACCCTGAACTAGATCCCTGACTACTTCCATAAGACCCTGTACTGCTTCCATATGATGCACTGCTGCTTGAACCTAAATTACTAACATAATAGTCTTGGTTACTCCCGTAAGATGGTTTGTTGCTATAGGATGGCTTGTACCCGTCATTAGGCTTTGAACCGTAACCGGTGTCTTGGGTTTGTGGTTTGTTACTGACGGAGTAATGACTAGAACCATAGCCACCTTGACTGCTAGTATATTCCTGGTTATGTGATGCAAAGTTACCATAAGAAGGCTTATCATTATAGCCGGGTTTTTGTGGCTTCTGTCCATAACCATTGGTAGTTTGCCCATAACTGGGTTTTTCTGGTCGGTAACTATCATAGTCTTCAGTGCCGTAACCAGGTTTTGAAGGTTTAGATCCATAACCGTCAGAAAAGGAAGCACCGTAACCAGGCCTTTCTGGCTTTTGCCCGTAACCACCAGAGCTGTCAGATATTGAACCCCCGTAGCCAGGTTTTTGTGGCCTGTAATTGTCGTGATCAGAAGAGCTACCGTAAGCAGGTTTTTGGGGCGTGTTACCATAACCATCGGATGAACTTGTGTGACCCGGTCTTTGAGGTTTCGATCCGTAACCATCATAGTTGTCAAACGAAGAGCTGCTACCGTATGCTGGTTTTTGGGGTTTTGAATCATAACCACTATAATAGTCCGATGTAGAGGTGCCATAAGCGGGTTTTTGAGGGTTTGACCCGTAGTTGTTAGACGGAACTGAGGAAGAAACTCCATATGCGGGTTTTTGAGGCTTTGAGCCATAACCATCGGAGTAGTCGGAAGTAGAAGAACCGTAACTGGGTTTTTGAGGTTTCACCCCGTATCCATCCGACAAATCAGAACTTGGGCTCCCGTATCCAGGCTTCTGTGAGTTTGTCCCAAAACTTCCATAACCAGTGTCTTCATTTGATCCGCCGCCGCCGTAACCGGGTTTTTGAGGTTTCACCCCGTACCCATCCGAGAAATCAGAACTTAGGCTACCGTAACCAGGCTTCTGTGGCTTGGTCCCAAAACTTCCATAACCTGTGTCTACATTTGATTCACTGTAAACGGGTTTTTGGTTTCCGTAACCACTTTGATCTGTTTGTGAACCGTAATAATGTGATTGACTATTCTGTGCGTACGCGTTTTGACTTGAGTAGCTACCATAACCGTATATGCCTTCATTGTAAATAGGTTTTGAAGGTTTATAAGGCCGTATTGGGTCTTTTATTTCCAAATAAATAGAATTATCTTCATACTGTGATTGGCCATAACCACTCGCATATTGACCATTAAAACCTGGACGGTATGGCCTATCTTGGCCTTTGTGTGGCCTATTTGGAGGCCCAACTGGACCAGGCCCATACGGGTCCGGTCGGGCCTGGTCTGGTGTACCATATCCTATATCCTGAGGTTTGGGTTTCCTATTTGGTCTGATAATATAATGATACTCTGGCTTTTCAGGCTCAAACGGTGGTCTTTGTGGCTTATATGGATCTTGCAAGTGCAGTTCATCGTAAGGTCTTGCTGGTTTTTCAGGTCGATACAGTATTTCTGGTGGAGTATGAGACCCATAACTTGGAGGGGCGTCGTAGTCCGGTTTTGGATTGGTATAATCGTCTGGTCTCTCGTCAGCATAAGGTCCTAAATCGCTTGTAATTAAATAGTCCGGTTTATCGTCAACGGGGCGGAAGATAGGACGGTGGCCTGGTTCTGGTCTGCCGTTTTGGACTAACTTTTCGTCTGGTTCGTCAAACTGGATGGGGGATGGTGGAGATTGTTCGCAGCCGATACGACGGACGTATACGTCATAGTCGGGATGACGGTGAAGTAGGTTCTTCTCTTTGAGTTCCTTTTCGTCGAGATTTCCGAGGTTGCATGTGGCGTTGCCTTTTGCTCCAACGCTGGGTGAAAAAAGAATGTACTATTGAATGTTCCACCCAAAAATATAGATTCCATGGTAAAGTCAAGACCTATGAAAATCCACTGGAGCTGAATCACTAAAATAAACTTAAGGATTCCTTGATAGGCTTCACCGAAAGGCAGCGTAAACAATATAACATAGATTTTATATAAAAACCAACTAAGTACAATAAACAAGATTTGAAATGCACTTGAACTTCGGTACATCCCATTGTTTGAAAACAAAGAGATTAAAATATTAGCAGTTAAATTGCTTGCAAATTATATTATATGTTGGTATAATCTTTTTGTAAAAACAATAGTTTTTTCAAAACTTTCGGAAAACTTAAAACTACCAACAAATGATTGTACTACTAGCGCGATCTATAAATAGAGATTTAAAAAAAAATACTATTGTCGCCATTTACATTTACATCACACAACAAAAATGTCATTGCTAGTAGTGCCATCTATAGTTAGAGCTGAGAAACAACTCACCCGTAGTCGTAGCTTTGGCATTGTTTATCTTGTTTGCATATTTGCTCACACTCGCGCGTTGTTAGTTCGGACACATTCCGATAGATGGCGTCAGTAGGCAACTGCTCGCCTATTGATATTCTTTCGAAGCAATCTGTAAATAAAAATAAATTTTCAATGGAGTATACAGATACAATAAATTCTATCTAATCTAGAATTCTTATAAAATTAATTTGCTACCGCAATAAGGCATGAAATAGATGAAATGGCTCTTGTTTTCAGAATTATAGTCACTGTTGATACGAGAAGGCGAGCGCTTATAGATAGTCCAGATTGAAGAGCAGGAGAGCGAAGAGCTCAATGGCACATCAGGGAGTCACGGCCTCGGCTTGGGCGTCACTTAAGAGAAGGCTGGCTATACCACCGGAACACAACGCGCCTCCTTTGAGAAGAACCGGCAAGAAACTCAGTGGATGCTCGTCGTTGAGGTCGTATATGATCAAAATATCTATATTATGCATAGGCCTAACGAAGGCACTTACTTACATATTGTCAACTTTTTAACAACTATACCAACGGAATTCAACGGATCACAACGCGGCCTCTACTGAAAAGATCCGGCTAGAAACTCAGTGGGTTTATATATTTTCAATTTTGTTTAACTTTTGATAAACTCGCATGAGTGTCTTAGTTTACCCACGGAGCTTTATCCTCCATCCAGGTAATCTGAGATTTTATAGTAGGTAGTTTCGCCGGCGACACGTTTGATAGAGCATAACGGTTGTCTAGAGCTAAAGAGGGTGAAATAATGACTAATTAAATAACTCTAGTGCCACTGTAGGTAAACTCTCATAGAACTCGTGTTGTCCGGTTTTCTAAATAACGGATATTTTTCATTATTTCAATATGCAAATGTCGCAACCGGAAATTGTTAAGTAATAAGCGAATTTATTATTAGTACATAAGTAATGTAATGTTACGGCGTTTCACAATTTTCAACAGAATTCACGTTAATTTGGTACATGGTCGTTTGTATGCGGTCGAGTGGATATGGTGGGACCGTTGTACCAAGTTCGACTCCTTATAATAATAATGTCCTCTTATGCCAATACTGAAACCCGTGGGATTAGAATTACATTCCCGCATCTCATCTCGTTGGGTATCTTAAGAGGGTACTATGCGAGAACCAGGTAGTCGGGCAGCAGCGTCTTTCTAACAGTTTAATCCGCGCCGCCGCCGATTACGCCCCTAGTCCTTCTGACTCGCGCCGCAGACCACGGCACGTACTGCTCGACCCTCCTGACCCCATGACGGTCCTATTGGACCGGGATGCGCCGACCCCTCCCCGACAACCGTATGCTACACTAGCTATCAGACACCGGTCTCGCCGGCGAGGCCGAAGGGTCGTACGTATGCGACCTCAACGACGTAACGACGTGCATCACCCCACTGAGTTTCTGGCCGGTTCTTCTCAGTGGGGGCGCGTTGTGAACCGGTGGTAAACTCAGCCCTCTCTTAAGCGACAGCCCAAGCCGAGGCCGTGCCTCCCTGAGGTGCCCTTGAGCTCGTCGCTACTTCTGCCGTAAAGGCTAGAGCGCTTCAAGCGCTCGCCTCCTATTGTCCGGTGAAGCTGTAATGGCCATCTGCGGCCAACAGCGTCTATCATTCCCAAAAAAATATTTTTCACCTATACTGTGATCTCCAAGCCTGCCAAGCGTGGGGATTATGGCAACCCCTCCCTTCTAAGGGAGCGGCCTTTGTTCAGCACTGGAAAACTTTCGGCTACTAATGATGATGATGATGATGATGATGATGATGATGATGATGATGAAGCCAATACGTCCACAGCAGCCAATCTCTAGTTGTGTCATTTTCATTTCATTTATTTGCGTTTTGTACATACAGTCTTAAGCTAAAGGTTAAGTTGCCTAAAACTATACTAATATGTACATACCCTGGCAGGGAGTCGCAAAGAGGGAGTACAATAATTATATGAAAAGTTACAAGTTACATTTATCTTCCATAAATTCTTTTATATTATAATAACATTTTTGCAATAAAAATAATTTAAGCTTCGATTTAAAGGCGCTATCTGTATTTAAATCCCTTATTGCGTTAGGTATCTTATTATAAATTTGAATGCTGCGGTACTGTGGACTGTTTCGAAACATTTCTAATCTTGGTCTTGGTAGGGTTAATTTATTTTTACGTCTTACATTTGTATCAAATTCGAAATTTCAAATTTGTCTCTCTCTCTAGAGATGTTCTAGTGTATACCCTTGTTTTTTTTTCTTTACCAAATAGGGACAGCAGTGTCGAACATGACATATTCAACCCTACCGTCTTCGGCTGGCCACCGGTCAGCCATCAAGCCTGCGTTCATGCATTTTTTTTATATTTTTGATCTTGTAAAGGGTACTTATACGATTGGTTGCGCTGACGCAAATGCACTCTCTTCCTTTACTTGCAAAAACCGGAGGTCGTGGCTTCGAATCCCGCGGATAGCAGCACCGGATCTACGATTTTTTCGAACCGGGGCAGTAACTTGATAGTGGCGCCTCTCCCTTCAGTGTTTGAGAAATTACTTAAAAAACCTCAAATCGGCATCAGAAGTTCACTTGTGGTGTGGGCCTATGTGGCACCTTTTTCTTACAAGTCGAAGGTGAGCCAACCAGGCTTCCGTATGCTAGGCGTTTTTTAGAGCGAGTTTTTAATTTTTAATCATATTATATTTTGATTTTGGCGCCCCCAATACTGCCTCCCAGGGCCGGTGCCCCGGTTTGCCCCAAAGATCCGGGCCTGGCGGGGAGCAACCACTTTTTGAGTTGTTCTGATTGGAAAATAGTCGGTCCTATTACACCTGATCTCTTTCGGGTCGTGTCGGTCTTTCCATCGGATTAAGTCTCTTGTGTCCGGTAATTTCACCAGCTACAGTGCCTTCACACCGGAACACAGCAATGTTTACACACTGCTGCTTGGCGGCTAAATATCTGACACTGCGGTGGTACCTACCCGGCCTGGACAGTCCCTTGCACCTTTTACACTTACCTTCAGTAGTCACGTCTGAAGTTGGCTGCAAGACGCTGCGCAGTAGCTATTTTTGTGTTTTTGCATTGACAACTCACGACTGTATAATACTTGCGCATAGGTTCGCAAAACCCAACTTCAGACACAGAAAGTTGTGAGTACTGTACCTAGTTTTTATAGCTAAATAGTTTACTTTAAAACTCCCAGCATAAGTGGCTACGTAGATACTCACCTTCAATAGAAGTTCCCAATTGAGAATCAATTGTCAGCGTTTGAACTCCGGCAGCAAGCAACACCGGGCACAATAATAATATATGAAGCATTTTTACAAACAAACTTACTAACATACTAACACCATAATAACACTGCCATTTTTAAAATTAAAAAATAAACATGTTTATTTTCAGAAAAAATCAGTTATCCCATTGAAAAATCCATTGCTGTATAACCGAACTGATAAAAATCGTCACACAAAGAAAACTCGCAATGGACTTCGAAAGAAAATGTTGTACCGGAAAAAATATTAGCAGCGACCACGGAAACTATCTCCGTCCTTTTCTCGCCAGTTAAAATGCTTTTCATAAAACGGTGACAACTAAACTTCAGACGTCATCGAATTCTGAATTCGAATTCCCGCCCAATTCGCGACCGACGCGTCACAGAAAAGAAAACTTTTTACTTTTTTTTTCTTAATTAACAAAGGCACGTCCATGCGGTTTTGGATTTACAAATATTGTGAAGTGATTTCACGAGGTGTGCCTTCTGCCACGGTCCGGTGATCCGGCCACACTTCCTTGACGTCTCATGTGAACCTTTAAGTTTGTTAATCGGTGGTAGGTAGGTGTTTAGCGATGACTAACAAGCGCGGAATTGGACAAAAAAGATCTAATTTACATATTGCTTTTTCAGATTTATATATGACGCAGTTGTGAGTGGTAATCATCTTTATCTTTACAAAACTCAATTTTTTTACAAAATTTAAATTCAAAAATATTTATATCAAATAGGCTTAACGCTAGCACTTTTGAATGGTCAGTTTTTTCTAAAAGCTACCACCAGATCACAACGCGGCCTCAACTGTGAAGATAGCGCAAGAAACTGTAATTTGCAATTTTTTCATATTTTTTAAACATCGTTTGTCTTGTTACAATTCGATCAGCATCGGCGATAGTGTGTCCTGTCGTTCGAAAGCTAAAACAAGAGAGAAAAGAGAAAAATTCAAGGCCAAAGGGATAGTAGTCGGACCAGTCCCCCCAAGCAGCACCCGCGCACGAGTTGACTCGAGCAGCAGACATTACTCCCGATATAAGAGGGAACGGAGTGACCCGCCACACGATGCCGCCACAAGCAAAGACTTCGATGGCGAGCATTACCGATCCAAAATCACAATGGCTCGCATTTCTGCTGTTACATAGTAACAAAGTCCGCTGTTCGTACGCTTAGATCTTTTAAACTACGCAACGGATTTTAATGCAGTTTTAGCAATAGATGCAGTGATTTAAGAGGTAGGTAGTATGCGCGGGCGGAGCTGCGCGGATCAGCTAGTACAATATAAGTATACAACTTTTTCACTATAATAATAATCCAGGTGCCAACTTCATGCCTAAGTAAAATCCATCCTACGGAGTCGCTGGACCTTCGTGGAGTGGGCCCTATGCGTCTCCGAGGAAGACGGCACGGTTGTGATACCTGTCCCCGTGAACACCGTATCTGGTTCCCAGGCAGACAGGCTCAAAGGCAAGGCACTGAGGTGGGATCTGCACCAGGAGCCCTCTCCTTTTAATGTGTAATAATCCTACACACTCCGGTTGATCCCCACAGATCCCGGTGACCTTTAGTGTAAAAAAAACAAAAAAAAAAAAAAAAAACAATGGGAGGTAAAAAAACAGTCATCGGCAACTAAGCAAAGTTTGTGGTGTTATGATAACCAACTAACCAAGCCACTGAAAAAGAAAAAAAACAGAAGTTCGAACTTCTGTTTTTTTTCTCAGCAAACCTCTTAGCTTGTCTTCATAAGTGTTGATCTCAAAACCAATTATTTATATCATAAAAAAATTAACAACAGGCATGAATATTAAGAATACATCTATCGTCTTCACGCTTCAGCTGTGAAAATATAGCAAAAAAAAAAATATTACGTCATACTTTGCGTTATTATTAATGGTTATTATTAGCTTAGCCTACGCTTCGGGTAAAGAAATTTTTTTTTTTTGGGAATGATAGACGCTGTTGGCCGCAGATGGCCATTACAGCTTCACCGGAGAATAGGAGGCGAGCGCTTAAAGCGCTCTAGCCATAACGGCAGAAGTAGCGACGAGCTCAAGGGCACCTCAGGGAGGCACGGCTTCGGCTTGGGCTGTCGCTTAAGAGAGGGCTGAGTTTACCACCGGTTCACAACGCGCCCCCACTGAGAAGAACCGGCAAGAAACTCAGTGGGGTGATGCACGTCGTTACGTCGTTGAGGTCGCATGCGTACGACCCTTCGGCCTCGCCGGCGAGACCGGTGTCTGATAGCTAGTGTAGCATACGGTTGTCGGGGAGGGTTCAGCGCATCCCAGTCCAATAGGACCGTCATGGGGTCAAGAGGGTCGAGCAGTACGTGCCGTGGTCTGCGGCGCGTGTCAGAAGGACTAGGGGCGTAATCGGCGGCGGCGCGGATTAAACTGTTCGCGGGGGATAAAGAAAATAAATCTCGCTTTTTTATGGTGCACCATCGATATAGTATAGTATACCTATCGATGTGGTGCACGGACTCTTTTCTATGCGAACGCTTATCACTGAATGGCGGCACTGTGATTGGTTAAAATACCGACTTAGCTACGATTAAGCCAATCAAAGCGCCCCGCATTGAATAGGTAGGTACTTAGCACAGCCAGGGTCGTTAATTTAGCGACTTTGTTGCTAGAAATGGTGAGAGTACAGAAGGCAAGCTCATGTATGTAGCTCTCGCTTTTCATACCTACGCTCGGCGGTCGGGCTAGGGTTATCAACTCTGGCTTATGCGAAAAAACTATCGTGATTGTGGCACTCGTATCGTAGTTTTTTGATTGATTGTTGAGAGTAAAACAGAAAGAACGGAAGACGACTGTTTGGTACATTTAAGCATTTTTAATCTGTGTACATTACACATACATCTCACTCATTCACTCAACTGATTCCTTTCTATTCAAATTCTGGCGTCGTAACGTACAGAGCTCTCTCCTTTCCCTTAACGTTCTATTAAGGTGTCTAGTTACGGATCATTAATTTCTATTTGCTATCTGTCGATTCATCCGCTCTAAAGACGTGCGGAACGCGAGTGCACCCTTATAAGCTCCTCTCCCACCCTGTGGACCGTTGGCTACGCGCAGCAGCTGAACACCAACCGAGACCACCCCCGGGGGAAGAAGCCCTACGCACCGAGATTTACCGTGGAGGATCCGAGACGGGGGTGACATCAGCGCAGGTAAGGCCGACCACCCTTTCTTTTTACCTTCTCTCCTTGTCCAGTACATCAACCCTGACACTACTAGGGCATGTACGCGACTTCAAAAAAGGAGGAGGTTATCAATTCGGTTGTATGTTTTTTTTTTTTTTTTTTTTTTTATGTTTGTTACCTCAGAACTCTGTCGTTTACGAACCGATTTGGAAAATTATTTTTTTAATTGAAAGGATATGCTTCCAGATTGGTCCCATTTTTTTCAAAATCAAGTTCTGATGATGGGAACCATGAGTAACTGAGGGAACTCCTTAAATATTATAGGCATACATATAGCGTTTTTGGTATTTTTAGAAACTAGTCAAGCATTTTCGTTCAGAAAGTATCATTTGGTGAAGTGGATCTTATGAAGAAGGCCATAGATGGCCACCGGGACTCTGTAATAAAATTAACAATCCATCCTATCCTAGCCGTGCCTACTAAACGTACTCGATGTTAGTAGTGCGATTCATGCGCAAGCAGATCCGTAATAACTTCATTTCCTCGGCAAAATCTCGCAGAAATTTGAATAATAAGGATATAGTGGAGCAAGGAAATGAAAGGAAAGTATTTATAAATGAACGGCTCACTGCTAAAAAACGTATTTTATTTCGAGATGCCAGAGCTAAAGCCAAAGAAGCTGATTACAGGTACTGCTGGACTAAAAACGGCTCCATCTATATCCGGAAACGTACTGGAAGTCCTGCAATCCTCATTCGCTCAAAGAATGATCTTCCAAATGGACCCGAATTATTAATACCACCCACTTTTAGATTAGTAAGTTTTTATTACATTCGGTACTTCCCGACCTTACTGTTTTATATCTTATTTTATCATAACTTCATTCTAGCTAACTTAAGTTGCTTCGCATGTTGTTACATAAGCGGAATTTTTAATAATCATAAGCTAGTCTATGTTACGGAACTGTATACAACTGCCAAAGTTATAAATAGCTACATCGATTTTTGTTCCACATCCCTGCCTCCTTCCTTAATGCTATGGCTTATAAATAATTTAAAATATGTTTTATGCTATTTGTATGAGATAATACTGAGATACAAATGCGCTTTAGTTTATAAAATAACTTTTTACATTTTACTCATGTTTGAAAATGTGGCTAAAGTTTTAATTACCAGAGAATTTTTACGATTTATTTACATTATTCGTCAAAAATGGCCACCCTAGATATTTTAAATGATATAGATGAAAACCTTTTGATAAAATGCCACACTATAGATACTCCAGAAAATTGTAAACCAGTTCTAGACAAATATAATATTAAAACACTTACTGTCAATATTAGAAGCATAAATCGTAATTTCGACCAATTCTTAATTATATTTAAACGTCTTAATGTATGTTTCGACATAATAGTCCTTACGGAATGTTTTTTTTCAATTGGTTATTTTTATTAAGATATTGTCACATGTACACTTTTTTAATTTTTTGCTTAAGCTTATATTTTAGTGATGGTCCATAGTTGTGTTATGTAGTGGGTGTTTTTAAAATAAATATTAAACTGGCTGTTTGTCAGAATAAAATATAAGTTGTTAAAACTTAACCTAATAATACACCAAGGGAACCACTAAAAAGAATAAAATAAAAATAATTTTTACAAAAAAAAAAGAACCGCCTTCAAAATGCAACTAAAAAGCCTGAAATAATTTCTAAGAATTAGTGGTTTTTACATCTACATTGCTGGACTTGGACTACAACATATTATAAATACATATTACTATCGAAGTCGGCGCCTAACGTCTAGCAAATACTTACAAGGGCAGTAGGTACCTAACTGTTTTCCAGTTTGGCGCCGTCTAATAATACACCAAGGCTTGGTGTATTATTAGGTTAAGTTTTAACAACTTATATTTTATTCTGACAAACAGCCAGTTTAATATTTATGTGCTAATGCTCTCATAACGAGAAGAACCGACCGCTCGGCCGTTGCCCAGCAACGACTAGGAGGGATATATAAAAATAACTGTATGGATAACAAGACCATGTACTTAATAATATTTGAAACAAAAAATGATACAATTGAAAAGTTTCATGCTTATTTCGCTATCTTGAATTCATATCAGATGATTACATGCCACGCGGGATCCGAAACGCGGACAGAATGTTGTAAATTTCGCACAATAAATTAGCGAATAGTTTTTAGAATACATCTCTTTTGTTTTCGATTATGAAAATATTTTTAATTAATTTTATCACCGGTCATTGAACTAAATCATCAGCAAACGAAAGACGTCCACTGTTGGACAAAAGACCTCCCCCTTAGAAGGGAGGGGATTGCCATAATCCCCACGCTTCTGAATTAAATATTCATTAGTAACTCTCACACTTATGAATTCCTTGGACCACATTGTTGTGCAATAATTTTTAGGGTTCCATACCTAAAGGTAAAAAGGAATGGTCTGACTTTGTCTGTCTGTCTGTCACACCTCAGATATTTCAGGAACCACTGATTCTATCGATTTGATACTTGAAATAGTGTTGGATCTTACTTACCCAATCTCATCGCAAATGTAAAAAAAAATCTTTTACTTTTTTTATGATGGTGGTCGAAACGGTTCTTCAAAATTTCAAAGTGAGATTACTAGGATCGAGTGGGGTATTAGAGAGCTGGCACTTTCTTTCTCATTCGCTCAAGAAAAGGATGCATTTATATATATTATATGTTATAGAAAGAAACAGAGCATATGAGTTTTTGTCCCTTAGCGTGTGTTCAAAATCTGGCGCACCTACGGTGCGTTTTCTTCGAGTACTCATGAAATTTTCTAGTTCACGACCTATAATAGCTTTGGTGTTTTAAATTGAATTGCGTTATGAAATATCGTTTATACTACATAATAGGCGCATTTGAATAAATATCCATAACGTGTGTTAAGTGTACAAATGATTATTTTCCGTTATTTTCTGTCCTTATCGGCGGCACGCTAGCTAGATGTCTTGTTATATTCTGTCTACGGGGGTATCAAATGAAAGGGCTTCTGCCAGTCTCCTTGTGTTTCGGGGGGCGTCCAAGGCGCTTAACTCCACTGCCAGCCGCGTTGCGCCTTGTTGCCGCTGCCATCTTGGTATGAATTGAGCCTAAGCAAGAACAGGAAGACGGGCAGCAGCGTCTTTCTTTTGGTTTTATCTTCCACCTATACTGCGATCGCCAAGCCACCTGCCAAGCGTGGGGATTATTATTAGGCCTTTGTTCAGTAGTGGACGTCTATTGGCTGCTATTGATCATGAACAGTCAGATGATGGTACCGACCGAAGAGCGACACGACCGGGGAAAGTCATTCCACACGGGATTTGCAAGCAGTTTGTAAATAATTATAGATAATTATGTTAGTTTTTTCGCCCGAAGAATCCAACTCGGATGGGCAGCGTTCGGGAAACTACGTGACATCTTCTCATCAGAAATTCCGCAGTGCCTGAAGACAAAGGTTTTTAACCAGTGTGTGTTGCCAGTGATGACATATGGTACTGAGACGTGGTCTCTAACAGCTGGCCTTTTGGAGAAGCTCAGAGTCACACAACGAGCTATGGAGAGAGCTATGCTCGGAGTTTCTTTGCGCGACAGAATCCGGAATGAGGAGATTCGCCGAAGAACCAAGGTCACCGACATAGCTCGTAGAATATGCAAGTTGAAGTGGCAGTGGGCCGGCCACATCGCTCGAAGAACCGATAACCGTTGGGGAAGAAAGGTTCTCGAGTGGCGACCACGAACCGGAAGACGCAGCGTAGGCAGGCCTCCCACTAGTTGGACCGACGACATTGTTCGCGTCGCAGGAAACCGGTGGATGCAAATAGCAAATTGTCGTTCATTGTGGCGGTCTAAGGGGGAGGCCTTTGTTCAGCAGTGGACGTCTTCCGGCTGGTGATGATGATGATGATGATCATGTTAGTTTTAGACAGTGTCTAAGAATCCTTTTGACACTACCTTTCTGTCAATCCTTCAAGAGCTTAGCGCGATAATAGTAATTAAAGAAAAGAATTACAGTACCATGTGAGCTACAGTTAGAAACTGTATTGTAATTATCCAGTTTCACTTGTCTGTAATCTAGAACATTTTCGTCACTTCGCTTCGTCTAAAAACAACTACTTACTTATCCTTAGGGTTGGCATTTTGGAAATATCCTGTTTTTCCGGATTACAAAGGACCTTTCTTTAATTGATATCAAGAAAATTGTGTAAGGTCTCCGTTTTTGCCCGAATGCCGAATGCAGAAGGAGGGCTATGGTTTTCGAGAGTATGTATGTGTGTATGTCTATTTCTTTGACACCGCTTACAGACTAAACGGAGGTTCGCCTTAGTTGTGGGAGTGACTTTAAGCTATCTATAAAAATATATTATTAAGTACTTGAAAGGTACTTACCAAATAGTATTAATGCATCTGTGTATGTGTCACACGATATTATGTTCACTCCAAACCAAATAAGCTTGAAAGCGATTACAACTTTATTATGCAGTCATAAAACACCCCCGCTGTATATTTGACCGTTAACGCGGCAGCAAAAAAAGGTTGGTAATACAAAGATGTTTTTGCTGGCTTTTTTTTTATTTTTTTTTCTAGGAGTAGTACTGTTGGCCGCAGATGGCCATTACAGCTTCACCGGACAAGAGGGCGAGCGCTTTAAGCGCTCCAGCCAGTCCATTTTTTTTTGCTGACGCGCCTAGTCGACAATGTATGGGTTATTGTAGTTATTGAGCCGCAAACGAACTTACCTTCAAGCTTATTTGGGATGGAGTATAAAGAACAATCCGGTGGGATCTGTATGAAGAGTCCCTCCAGTGCCTTGCCTTTGAGTCCACCGCGGGGGGGGGGGGGCATTGTAGCCCAGGGGAACCAGTCCCGGTGCTCACGGGGAGCCATCCTCCTCGGAGTAGCTGCTGTATTTAATGGACGACCCCTAGGTCGTCCCTACCACCTTTTCTTACTAAAACTGGGGCCTACCCCACACCCCGAACTTCCAGCGACTCCAAATGTAAAGAACACCCTTTGGATTATGTCGAAGAAGTTTGTAAGAGAACGAGCAACCCTAAATTGAAATATCCCACGCCAGTTTTAGTAAGAAAATGTGATATTGTAACATTGAAATCGAGCAGGTTAATGTACGAGTGCCAGATTTGTGATCGCTAGCATAACGTGGATAAGAAACTGGATGGCTGAGTTGTGAATTAGAAATATCAAAATATAATTAGACATTGTTAATCTTTATTTTTACCATCATGTTACTTCCAAAACCTTTAATACCCCTCTAATCTGGTAATGTGGTGGAGCCGTTGGTGTAGTAGTAAGTCACCCTGGCTGTTACTCAATAGATCATGAGTTCGATTCCTACCCAAAACAAACTGGGTTTATTATGGTACATTCCTTGTGCGAGGAATCGTCCAGCTAGGTACCACGAGGTAGGCTCTCAGATATTCTGAAGGGCACTGTAGCTGGTGAAACTTCCGAACACAAGAGATTTAAAATCTGATGCCTTTAGGATCGGCAACGCGGTAATGATTCGTATTGTATTGTCGCTAGCGCTATAAAAAATACAATAATAGTGAATGCTTACCATCAAGCGGGCTGCTTGCTTGTTTGCTACCTTGGTGGTACCTAAGTAAGCATATAAAAAAATACATGGTAACTTTGTCTCCGGCACCGCATCAATAAAAAACGTTATTCTCATAAATATGTAGATTTAGCCGACTGGGTATATCCGCATTATTATAGCGTGGTGTAAAGCATAGAGCCGTATAACAATGAATGAGATAATTAGCGATGTACAGCTTATCCGGCAATCAGCAGACTAGAGGTACCGCGCGAAATTTATTATTAATTTAATATGTATTACGCATGTTAGTGAAGACACACTAGGTTATCGATAAAAATATGGTTTATTTTTACTCAATATAAACTTTGAAGGCCTGCGTCGCAGTGAACAGCCACTAGCGGGAATCGAACGAGTACATGGTGCCAAACCATTGTACGCGTCTCGACTGACTTCAACTGATACCACAGATTTTTGATCAATTTCAAATTTTGTTGATCATAAAAAAAAATCTTTTCTACCAGGAGTAAGTGACAATAACAAAATTTATTTAATAATTAGCTACAACCAATGAGATAATGAATTTTTGCTTGTAATTCCAGCTGTAATTTCTGAGCAACGTTTTTGGACATAATGCAGCAGTCCAGTCTCTCGACAATCGTGCCCGAAATGCTGTCTGATTATCGATATGGAGTCTTGCCGTTTATCGATAATTTCCCATCACTATAGAAAGCAACAGTGACCCGTACACTCTGACCGTTCTCCGATTGCGGCAAAGATAAAGATGGTGTTTGCAGTTAACGAGATAGCTGGTTTGAGTCAACGACCCAACAAATAACGAATTAGCACCACCTCCTTTCGGGGATAAAGAAAATCTAACAGAAGATCATGGAAGTAATAAGTACTACGTGTACGTAGTACTTATTACTTCCATGCAGAAGATGGACTGACACACTTTGAAATAATACTAAAGCAATAACAACTCAGTGGGCGAGTACTTGCCTTGGAAACAAGATGCGCGGGTTCGAACCCCGGCTCGCACCTCTGATTTGTTTAATTAATCATGTGCAAATCGTCTTTGTGTGATTGTTACTAGCTTTCGGTGAAGGAAAACATCGTGAGGAAACCTGCATGTCTGGGAAAGACTAACTAGCTTTCGAATGACGTGTGAAGTCCGCCAACCCGCACTTGGCTAGCGTAGTTGACTATGGCCTAAGCCCCTTCATCTTGAGGGGAGACCCGTGCCCAACAGTACGACCAAAACAAGGGCTAATATTATTATTATCATATATAATCGTAATACGACAAAGACGCCAGCCAAGCGTGGGAATTACGGCAACCCCTCCTTTCTAAGGGGGAGGCCTTTGTTCAGCAGTGGACCTTTCAGCTGATGATGATGATGAATCATAATAATACGAGCGGCTATCTGTCCCAACCTCAGAGTAATTAGAATAGAGCTAGTATTGCGTCGATTCGCCGAACAAATTTTTCGTGGCACTTTTGCGGGGTGCGGGAGGCGAAGTAAACACACACAGATACAATTTCACTCATACCCACACTATAATAAACTCGCAACACTTTCAAAAAGATACGCACACAAATAAAGAATGACCTGACCATATGAACAAAATTTGGCAGAGGGGTTAGCGCATCATGTTATCTCCAGTGGTATCTCCTCTAAGGTCCCAACACACACATAGCCATCTTCATATCGAACTAGGCAGAGCCATTTTCTGTTCCCGTGGGGGAAACTTTTAAAAGGTCCTAGTGTGGGGGTCAGCTGGGGTATGTGAGATTCGTACCCACTAAAATGCCCCCGCTATGGCATCGGAACATAAGAGGGGGTCCCGGGCTCCCCGGTGGGATCCGCACCAGGTACCTCTCGGTGCCTTGCATTTGAGACCCATAGAGGACTATACTGTGTTCCCCGATGGGGGTGGGGTTTGCAACCCCTGTGCACCGGCATGGACCTCCCCTCAAGATGAAGGGCTTAGGCCACACCACCACGCTGGCCAAGTGCGGGTTGGCAGACTTCACACGTCATTCCAAAGCTAGTTAGGCTTTCTCAGACATGCAGGACGCCGCCGTAAGAAACAATATTATTTTAAGACTGCCACAAGAGCTGGTGGTAGGACTGTGGTCAACGTACTGTAAATTGACAGCTTTTATGCAATAATCCATCAACCATGTCTATATACTTACTTCAAAGAAAATTAAATCCTAAATCTATTAAAATACAGATCAAGTTTTTTTTCAATCTGTATTAAAGGTAGACAGCGTTTTTCATAACGTCACTCAATTAATATTTCGCGTTATATTAATCCGTTATGCCATGAACAAAGAAATTACTTACAACAAAAGCTGGTAAAACAATTAAAAGCCTGCGGCCATTCACTCCATATAATTGGTGATATCCGCCGCCGCTCCCGTGCGAGGTTAAGTGGTCGTGACGTCGTGGGTTTGTTACACCTGTGGGTGCTATATACCCAGGAGATTAGACAGCGTGCGGGGTGACCACAGATATAGATTTACATAGATAACGCAAATGCATGTACTTCGCGTGTCCGAACCCCGACGAAACGTCAGGGTTGATCGCCGCTAACTTACAGTCCGCGCGCGTCTGTTGTTGCAGCCTTGCAGCTGGTTGGACGCCTTCGGAGTCGCTGGACGCTCGGGGTGTGGGCCCCTTGAGCGTCCATTGAGTACGGCGGCAACTCCGAGGAGGACGGCGGCGGGGTTGCGACCCCCGTCCCCGTGAGCACCGTGACTGGTTCCCGGGGGGCTACAATGCGCCCCCCGGCGGCGGGCTCAAAGGCAAGGCACTGAGGGGCCCCTGGTGCAGATCCCACCGGAGAGCCCTGGGGTCCCCCCTCTCATGTGCCGATGCGACAGCCGCGGGGGTTTTAGTGGGTAAGAATCCCACATACCCCGGTCGAGCCCCACAGCTCCCGGGGATCTTTCGAAAATTTCCCCCGCGTCAAAAAAAAAAAAAAAGCTGGTTGGACGCAAAAACTAAAAAAAATCGGCGGGGAATCAACGGGGCATCGGTGCCATCGGTCGGTGTCTTTGAATCGGTTTGGACTTCCCGTCACTAAATTCTGCCGTGACGTCACAGGTGTTAAAAACTTGGTTAAAAAGTTGGCACTTGCGTTATCTATGTAAATCTATATCTGTGGGGGTGACTGTACCTCTATGGGTATTAAATACCCAGTTGATCAAACAGCGGATGACGGCTCGTTATATTCTTGTATGCGTCAGTTTTATCCCGTGAGATGCTTCCATATGAAGGCTCTGTGCTTCTCAAGTAAATACTCGTCTGAAGCGGGTGACTACGCGGTGTAGCCCCTGTGGCGATCGTTGCGAACACCGCTAGGGTTTCGGGCACAGATATAGATTTACATAGATAACGCAAGTATCACGATTTGTATTGAAACCAAGCGTGCCGACTTTTTAACCAAGTTTTTAACACCTTCTGTGACGTCACGGGCGAAATTTATTGACGGGACGTCCAAACCGATTCAGAAACCGATGCCCTGCCGATATTTTTTAGTTTTTGCGGCCGACCGGCTGCAAGGCTGCAACAAACGCTCGCGGACTGTAAGCTAGCGGCAACCAACCCCGACGTTTCGTCGGGGTTCAGACACGCGAAGTACGTGCATTTGCGTTATCTATGTAAAGCTATATCTGTGGTTTCGGGGGTAACGAGCATTCTCTGTATCCCCCGATACGTGCTTTAGCGAGGGTCCAGCAGCCTTAGATGTGCAAATCTTGACAGATTAGTGTGATTATGACGTCACTATGACGTAGTAGTTCACATTTTTGTTTAGAGAATGACATTTCGGTGTTGAAAACTACGTCATACTCCACACCGAACTGTCAACATTGCAAGTCGTGCTAGGCCTGCAGCGCTGAAAAGACTGGCGATGTCCGAACGGAGTGTGTGTGTGAGTGTGTGGTTTTAAGGTGCACGTCCATTGGCCGACGCCGGACGCACCGCACGCACGGCACGCAACGGATTTTAGTTTGCTTTCTATGATTTTGACGGCCCGCATCGGAAAATGCCGGCGCGGATAATGGACGCAGCGCTATGTAAAATCATAGGAAGCAAACTAAAATCCGTTGCGTGCGGTGCGTCCGGCGTCGGCCAATGGACGCGCACCTTTAGTGGGTAAAAAAAATCACATAACCCAGCTTCCGATCTTGCAGAGTACGTACCTACCTTTTAAAGGTTTGTTCCCCGATAAAAGAAAGTTGAATCGCGGTTCCAAGCACTAGCTTATCTATACCGAAATGTAACCTCATTCAGCAGCCAAAATACGCGTACTGCTGAATAAAAGCATCCCGCTTAAAAGTTTCCACGCTTAGAAGGCGTCTTGGGGATCACAGTATTTATGTAGGTGGTAGGTAATCCAATCCAAAATCCGTTTTGTTTGCCCTTAGCGTCCGTTCACACAGACCGAAGAAGTTTTCTTCCTCGCACCTTGAAGTTGTGGAATGAATTGCCTGCCGAGGTTTTCCCGAATAATTACAGCATGGGATTTTTTCAAAAGGGAGTTAACAATTTTTTACGGGGTCGGCAACGCGCTAGTGATCCTTCTGGTGTTGCTAGCGTCCATAGGCTGCGGTGGCTGCTTACCATCAGGCGGGCCGCATGCTTGTTTGCCACCTTGGTGGTATAAAAAAAAAATACTGACCGAAAAATCACTCTGCTCTGCTCTCCAGAGCAGAGCGCGCCAGCCTAACAAAAGAAGTGAAATGTAAAAATAAACCTTGTTACAATTTTCCAAAGCTCTATTTTAATTGCAATCAAACTCTGCTCTGCTCTCCGAGCCGGTCTCTGTCAACGGACCCTAAAGGTGCGCGTCCATTGGCCGACGCCGGACGCACCGCACGCACGAATTTTAGTTTGCTTTCTATGATTATGACGGCCCGCATCGGAAAATGCCGGCGCGGATAATGGACGCAGCGCTTTGTAAAATCATAGAAAGCAAACTAAAATCCGTTGCGTGCCGTGCGTGCGGTGCGTCCGGCGTCGGCCAATGGACGCGCACCATTAATCGACTCTTACGGACACCCAACCGAAGGATATGGGAGGGCGTTATTCTTACCGGGACACCCCACGGATAACCCCGGTTTAAACTTTATTTTAATCTGGAATAAAAGCGATTTAACATCAATATAATATTTAAACTAGATTTGGTGTCACGGTCCAGAAAGTGGTAGCGAGAAATAGCGCCCTTGTGTCGCTATTTCTTTACAAGCCACAGCCTGACAAAATTTATTTTTGCCGATAGGAGTGTCGCTACTGTCTATATGAAACTGTCAAACTACACGTCGTTGTCATAATAAACCTGTTAGTCCACGTTTCCGCCACCAGCACAGATAAGTCTGCAACCTCCGCGACCACATTTTAGATGTCATTAAAATTTGTTCGTGAATGTTTGTCTAGTTCATATAATATATCGATGCTATTTAAGAATACTACATATATTGGCTTATATACCTTATATTTTGGCTTGACGTTAATAATGATTATAATGACGTTTCAAAGTCAAAGTCAAAAATATTTATTGCAAATAGGCTAAACTAACACTTTTGAACGGTCAATTTTTTAAAAGCAACCATTGGATCACAACGCGGCCTCAGCTGAGAAGATCCGGACAGTTTGATAATAGAATGCGAAAGTCTAAAAGTGTACTATATGGGGAGGTTTAATCGGTAATAATTCTTCATAACTCAATCCCCGACCTTGCGATGACAGGTTATCTTTTAAAGGTTTCTTTCTCGACAAAAGAAAGTTCGGAATGGGGTTTCAAGCCCTTACTTATATCTATACATATAAAATTAAGTAATTTCAGAACAAGTGTCCTGACTGACTGATTCATCAACGCACAGGCCAAACCGCTGGACCTAGAAAGCTGAAATTTGGACAGTAGGTTCTTCTTATGACTAAGGATTTTTGAAAATTCGACTCCTAAAGGGGTTAAATGGGGTGTTTTCTTTTGTATGAAACTTTTTATTGTATGGTTCGATTGACTTGAAATTTACTGAAAAGATTCTCTAAATAAAATAAATCAATACGTGTTTCGTGAATTTTCAAAAACAACCTTTGGGGGTGTGTTAGGGGTTGGTAAACTCCGTAAAAAAAATTTGCGGGCGAAGCCGCAGGAAATTGCTAGTCGAAATATAAAAAAGGGCAATAAAAAATTTAATATAAATGTAAAAAATATTTTATTTCTTATTCTTTTTATCGGACTTCTCCCTCTTTCGCTTATTGATAGGATTCCTGGGGTCGTAGATGTCGAACCAGTCGTCGCCTTTCGTAGAAGCGTCCTTAGCTAGCACTGCGCCCTTCTCTTCGAAGCAGAGTGTGTGTCCCAACCTGTAAAGAACAATATAAATAAAATATCAATATAGATAAATATGGTCACCACGGGCTGTCTTGCTCGCGTAGCGCTGGCTGTATGTCACGCCATGCCGCCCTTAATGATATTATTCGCAGGGGGCTTGTCACTGCCGGTGTCCCTGCCGCACTGGAACCAGTCGGTATTACACGAGATGATGGCAAGAGGCCTGATGGTGAAACCATGGCGACATGGAAAGCCGTTGGTGTGGGATGCGACACACTTGCTGCGTCCCACACCCCGGCAACTTGCAGGGCGGCTGGAGGGGCTGCGGCGACCGCTAGTGATGCAAAGCGACGCAAGTATGCAGCCTCTAGGTTCGAGCTATATATTTGCGTCCTTTGCGGTGGAGACCGGTGCGCTTTTTCTGCCAACGTATAAGCTTGGCTATACAAAGGGGTAATGCCGCCAGTCTTTTAGGTACCCTTCCTTCCCAGTGCGGCGACAACTTTGAGGAAGCTTTTTACCTAGTTTAAGTATGCATATTTGTAAATAAACTGTAAATATTTAGTTTCTATAAATAAAAGGTACTTATTATAGATGAAAAATTATCGATAAAACACGATTCCCACCAAACATAGCACTTAAACTGCTTTCAAATAAAAGACAGCATTTTTTTCGACTATTCGTTAAAACTAGAAGTACTAGGGTAGCATAAAACTCAAGGCAGCCACGTAATAATAATAATATCTTGGAACAATCCACACACGGTCATCCGATCCCAAACTAGGCAGAGCCTGTACTATGGAAACCAGACAACTGATACTAAATCTCTCCGCTCCTCACATAATCTTCTCCTCAAGTGTCCATCTCATCGTTCTAACTTCATACATTTTTTCTTTTTTGTGCAATCTATTCCTCTCTGGAATGCACTTCCTCAGGAAATCAGGATGGCTAAGAATCGCATAACATTCAAGGCTAAGCTTCGGGAGCATCTCTATCACACATTGGCAGAATGACATCCTTATTCTTCTTCATTTATAATTATTGAATATATTATTAGTATCATACTCACTTTTGTATTAGTTATAGTATATACACATATATATATATAGTATCTTTATTCATATTTTTATGTATGTATAATGTTCTTCAGTTTTCATTTCACACAATTCGGCACCTACCACAAAATATTTCTACACTACCCTAAGGTAGATTAGGTAGACTGTTAGAAAATGCCTAAGGCATTAAGTCCGCCTTGTACTATAAGTGCACAAAGTTAAATAAAAAAATAAATAATACATATATATTATATAGGCGAGAGAATGAAGTCTATTCTCTCGCCAGAGTCTCTTCAGCGCCGGACGCTCACTAGATTACGACTCGGCGGAAGCACCGTGGCGGTGTTTGATGATTACGCAAAGCCTACACCGCGTCCTAGCCTGCCTAGAGGATACATATAGACCCCCCCAGTGCGACCGAGCCCCATAATGCCCACTTTAAGGCCGAAGATACCTAATCACTTTTCAATTGGACCCCTGACGATGCAAAACGGACCTACAAATAATTGGAACAAGATGTTATATTAATGATTTCAACATACCAGTCGTCTGAATTAAAATTGTCATCATTCTCTTCTGTTTTTGATGCGTCCCCTTCCGTCTGTGATTTCTCTTTGATTGCATGAAGTTTATTCTTAAATTTAGCCAATAGTTGCAATGTGAAGTTTTCCCTGGAACAATTTCATTCAATGTAATGACCACAGATTTACATAGATGACGCAAATGCATGTACTTCGCTTGTCGCCGCTAACTTGCAGTCCGCGCGTGTCTGTTGTTGCAGTCTTGCAGCCGGTCGGCCGCAAAAACTAAAAACGGCGGGGCATCGGCGACATCGGTGTCTTTGAATCAGTTTGGATTTCCCGTCACTAAATTTCGGCTGTGACGTCACAGAATGTGTTAAAACGTCGGCACGCTTGGTTTCTATTTAAGTCTAGTGGTTGGCCACAGTGAACGCGCGGTGACTTGAGCCTAGCGCGGGCGCGGCGGCGGGCGCGCAGGGTGGCCACAATGGGTGGTGACGCGCGGGCTGTTGTGGCGATAACAGTTATTGCAGGTGTCGCAAACCTTTTATGAGGATTCTGTATTTTTTACTGGATAGGTCAATCCTGAGATGGGAGGCGTTGATCATAAGAGATGGTGTGCTGGGTGCGCACGGAATGACTAAAAACAGTTAAATGAAAGGAGATTTAAAAAAATATATATTAAGAATTGAAATTGTAGTCAAAAAAGTTTATTTTATTTATTAAGGAACATCAACAATATACATATTATACACTTACAATTTCAAATGTCCAAAAAAAACCTTTTTATACATGTATTTAAAGTTATTTAATAATAAAAACATACTTAAAACGAGCGACAAGACCGAAATGGTTTGATACCCCGCCAGCCGCGCGATCGGTCGCTTGTTGACTAGGCCCGCAGTGTGGCCAGAACGAGCGGATAGGAACGTATGAAAAGTACGCCCGCTAACTCGCTCAAGCCGGTCGCGCTAGGCTCCCGCCTTAGTCACTTCAGTGTGGCCGCAAGCGGCGGTTTCATATGTTTGATATTTCGCGCCCGCCGCCGCCGCCGCGCTAGGCCTGCAGTGTGGCCGACCTGTGTTAATGACTGACTGCATCTGTGAGGTGTCCGGGTAAGAATAGCAGCCTCCCATCTCCTCCCGTTGGGTGTCCGTAAGAGGCGACTAAGGGAAAACAAGAAGACAGGCAACAGCGTCTTTCTTTATTGGATTACCTACGACGTATACTGCGATCCCCAAGAAGCCTGCCAAGGGTCGGGACTATGACAACCACTCCTTCTTCTTCCCTTTCTTCAGCCTGTCTTTTAGCTGTCTGTATGTATGCCAAAATAAAATAGAAAGAAGCATGTTAAAACTTAAACTTAAAGATCGGATAAGGCTTACTGACCAGACATATAACAAAGGTTAGTGATATCACCATGAAAATTCGACAACTAAAATGGAGATGGACTGGACATATGATGAGGTTAAAGATAAAATAAAAAAATGGTCAAAAAAAATGGTGTTGGTAAATGGTCATAGGACACAACAGTATGGTATCCTCGTGACGGGAAAAGAAAAAGAGGACGTCAGAAAAAGCGATGGGAGGATGACTTCCCAAAAAACTGGCGGAGGAATTGTCTTGATCGTAGGCAGTGGCAGGACAAGGAGGAGGCCTTTGTCAATAGACAACCTGATGCAGCTGAGGAAAACTTCTAGAGCAAATGATTATCAATCAATATTTGTGTAACTTAGTCAGTGAATAATAGTAGTTTACGCACCAAGGGGATAAAGTAGTGTCTTATGTCGCGGGCGTTAAATTGAATCGCGAGCATAACGAAGGATTCTAGCAACTCCCGAGCGCAGCGAGGGAGTACAGAGTTAACTCCCGAGCGTAGCGAGGGAGTTAATACTAGAATCCTGAGTACAGCGAGGGATTTAAGCTCGCCCAAGACAAAGACACCTTTATCCCCGAGGAACATACACTACTTTTCACACCTACTGTGAGGTAATAAAATACAAATATTGCTGGAATTAAAATAATAATAATAGCTTGGGACAATCCACACACGGTCATCTGATCCCAAACTAGGCAGATCCTGTACTATGGAAACCAGACAATTGATATTAATTAAATAGTTAAATAACACCCAGACACTTGGTGGGATGTGAACCCACGACCTATCGGGTAGTGGTCATGGTGTCTAACCATTAGACCAACGAGACTGTCAATAATTGACGGGCCCGTCGGTCTAGTGGTTAGTGACCCTGTCTGCTAACCAACAGGTCGTGGGTTCGATTCCCACCAAATGTCTGGGTATTTTATCTATATAAGTATGTATTTACAAAAAAAAACTATATATGTATTAGTATCAGTTGTCTGGTTTCCATAGTACAGGCTCTGCCTAGTTTGGGATCAGATGACCGTGTGTGAATTGTAAAAAAAAAAATATCAACATTTATGTAGTGATTTGCAGAGTTAACGCGTTATCATCTATTTCTTTTTCTTTTCTAGAACACTGGGTTCTGCTAGTCGCGCCCGGTTCGATTTTCAAATGTTTTCTTTTGTGCAGGTCTCTGCTTTGAGTAGTAATTATACCTGTGGTAAAAGTGTAGAGAAATTTTCGTTTGACGTTCGAAATTCAAATCACATTATTACTCAAGGGAGTTTAGTACAACATTATTACCCGGCTAGACTATAGGGCAATAATGAGGTACTTTATGTCATCTTTATATGACATATAATGTGACATTATCGAGCAGGTGGTGTGAAAAGGTTATTTTATATATTATATGTTTGTCTATTTCTTTGGCTTAAACGACGTGATGGACAGTAACTTATAATATGTCGTTAGATTAGTCTTAGTTATGAGAGTGACAGGCTATATATTATTCCAAAAATATTATTATTATTAATCCCCACGCTTGGCATGTCATGGAGATCGCAGTAGGTATAGGTGGTAATCTAATAGTAAAACGCTGCTGTCTTTATATTTTCCCTCTTTCGGGCACCCAACAGGAGGAGATGGGAGGGTGCTGTTCTTACCCGGACAGACCACGAGTAATAAATGACTACTAAAACGCCCCTCGGCTGTTGCATCCTAGACCTGGACTCCAGTGGAATCTGCACCAGATACCCCTCAATGCTTTCTTTGAGCCTGCCGCCAGGGGGCGCTTTGTTGCCACCCGGGAACCTGTCACGGTACTCACAGGGTCCCAACTCAGCCGCCGTCCTTCTCGGAGTCGCCGCCGTACTCGATAGCAAGGCAATCCAATGAGGCCAAATCAAGATCATTTCTTTACTTCTTGGTCTGTTCCTGATTCAATCATTTTATTTTATTAGTATTGTGTGTACATAAAACACTAGGATGGTTAGAGAAGTCTTAGGTACAGGTACAAGGTCCTACGTTGTCCTACTATTTAAAAAAAAACGTTATGCCCGTCTTACAGGTGATTAAAAAACAATTTTCAATAAAGTAATTATATTTTGAGCCATTATTATAAAAGATAAAACTTAGGTACATTGGATTTGGTCATGTTTAAGAAATTACTTACATCTAAAACTAAATACACAGTAAATAAATGAACGGTTTGCAGTAGGGAAATATTCTAAACAAATAAATACCTATACGTACATACTAACTAAAAAAAAAAGAATTCCCCTCCTATTAGGGCAATCTTCGTATTATAGACTAAAGTTTGATCGACTATAGAAATGCATAATAGTGTATTTGATTGTCTTTGAAATACTAATCTAAATAGCAATTTAGATTGTTTGAAATTGATTAATGCTAGTTTTTTGTAACATAGTTTACTATGTTAAGAAAAACTAGCATTAAGTTATTTTTCTTTAAAATTTTCAGTATTTTTGTGCAAGATCGGGTTTAACATTTTGAAGGTTTCCTTCCAGACAGCAAAAAAAGTGTCGTTTCAAACTTCGAACGACAACCGAAAGTTTCCTTACAGTAAACTCCATTAATACTGTTTTACTTTCTTGGTGATCTAGGCTTTCCCCATAAAGGGAAGGTTTGCCATAATTTCCACGCTTGGCAGGCGTCTTGGGATGGCAGTTTAGGTGGTAGGTAATCCAATAGAAAGACGCTGCTGCCCGTCTTCTTGTTTTCCCTTAGTCGCCTCCTACAGCACCCAACGAGAGGATGGGAGGGTGCTATTACCCAGACACCCCCTTATAAATCATCGAACAAACATTCATTTAAATGATCTGCATCGTTTATAATTGCCTCATCCCACGGACCATACTTATTATCTTTATATTTCTGCCAATAAACGAAGAGAAACGGACAATAGCAGCTAAGTATAACGACTAACAGCATAAAATAACACAATAACGTTAACGACACCGTATACAAAGAAATAACGGTTATTAGTAACGCGACTGAAAATAACGCTTCAAATACTCTACTATGGGCGCACGCTTTAAATAACTGCGGGCTTAATACGAAGAAAATAACTGATATAGTTAAAAGAACGAACGCGTCGAATGGCGTCGATAGTCGGGAAACAAGGCATACAGATGCAAATATGGCTGCGTTTATCGATAAAGATTTCGAGACGATAGCCGCGGGTACTCCGTAATCGAAAAATATCAGATGTATAATCATCATTATAACTGCCCAGGCGTATATTGTATCTGTACTAACGGTATCGGTTAACGTATGTAGTATAGGCGATAGCAAATAACCAACAACAATGTAAACTAATACCGTTTTTAAATGTCTCAATAAAGCGTGACCCTCATAAGTAATGTACAACAAATAACTAAATAACGTTACTGCTATAGACGTGTAAATAACGGTATATGTATGTATCCAGTTATTATACATGTACACGAATAACACCGCATATAGAGTACATATACAGATGCGTAGCACAACGCGAAACGAGCCTTGCATTGCTTGAAGTAAAGTCAATTTTTGAACGTTCAAGTTTTTCCGGAATTCTTGAAGGAACTTCACATCAGTGTAATTGTCAGGATACTCTCGATTTTCGTACAGATTCTTGACCCACGGTTTGCGTGGCAGTTTCCGTGCGTTTTTCGTGCGTCCGCTTCTGAAAACGCACCATGTTTTCTTGAATTAGTAGTGCTTTCTTTCTTTCTTTCTCTCTTGCGGCACTTTTAACGATGTGGTATTGAAATTTTACCGAAGAATGCCAAACGGAAAGTTTTGTATTACACTTCGTAGTGGCTTTTTAGTAATATATCCAACCGATCACTGACCGCCCTAGAAGCAGGGCTATGGTTGTCAAGAGTAGGTACTTGTGCAATGTAAGTATGAATGTAGTAGGTATAATCTTTTGCACGGCTTACAGCCTAAAGGCACAAAATACTGGGAGTACAGAAGGCAAGCTACATACAAGGGGCGCTCGAGCAACGCACACATAGACAGCGCTCACGGACACGATATCTCGGTATATCTCGGTTTAGTGCGAGCGCCAATGCCGTTCGCTTCACACACTTCGTCTTCCGTTCTTCCTGTTTTATTCTCAACCATCAATCAACAAAAAAAAAACTAGATACGAGTGCCACTATCACGATAGTTTTTTCGCATAAGCCAGTGTTGACAACCCTAGCGCGACCGCCGAGCGTATGTATGAAAAGGGAGTACATACATGAGCTTGCCTTCTGTACTCTCAGTTTTTTTTTTTTTTAAAGGATTAATGTGGAACCTCTGACTTCTGTCAGATACCTTTTTAAAACATGTCTGGGAAACATAGTGCGTTTGTTTTAACAGTTGGTATGTTTGTTGATTAATATTTTTTTTTTTTTTGGTTGTTTCCTTCTATACTATTTTTCCTATTTAATCACTTCTTCCGAAAATTGTCGCTTTTGTATCTATGTTTTACATTTACTCTCAGTATTTTGTGCTTAGGGGCTCAAACCTGGCTGCTATCGGCAAAGTTTTAATTATGATACGTCCGTTGCATTCACCTTAGTTGTGGGGATAAAGTATTGGTCAATAAATTGTCAATTTTGTATTTTATTTACTTCTAAAAACATCAAGGGACAAGTCGAAATATAAATACATGTGTATTCGTTATGTTTGTATAGAATCGTTATATAAATTTACTTCTTGACTAAGGAAATTCAAAGACGAATCTCTATTCTTATTATTTTGGTCTGAGGCATCCTTTATAGTGGTTAGTTCCTCTTCTAAAATAGAATCTTTTTTTGTAATGCATCCGAATGCGTCTATTTTTTTTTTGTTTTTATCCATAATGGTACAAAAATATCAAAATAACTTCACTTGGAAGTATCCATAACAAGCGCAATGATCATGATCACGGGCGTTCGCCGCTTGTCGAGATCACGAGACCTCACACCCCTATCACAGCCGTGCCCATGGTGAATGCATGTTGCGTAATTTTGTGATAGATAATTTGATAAATACAAAAATCTGTGGGGCGCTTTTTCTGAATAAACGCTTAATATTTTTGTCAAATTTCAAGAAGTAATGAATTTAAAGTGTTGAATTTAAATGTTTAACTAATTAATTCTGTGTGTTCGAATACACTTGCTACGCATTTTTACTGTTAATACCATTTATGTACAGAGAAAAAGCGCCCCACACTTTTACACTTAAATATTACCTTTTATTACAAACATGGGATAGACAGTGAGAAAGGGTTTGATAATTTATCCATTGCTTTTAGTGCAGTACTTAAAAAAGCATGTTTTTTTTTAGTTTTTAACCTATTTTTTTCTTTAAATATGATTTACTAACGAAACTGATAACGTGATAAAAAAATAACCAGTACAAGAACTCACCTGGCTGCACCCTTCTTAGGTATTTTCTCTTTAATCTTCTTATACTTCTCTTGTTCTTCTACATACTGTTTGTACATCTCATTGTCTTCTTCTATCGTTTTGCTATCTTTCTTCTGTTGCTCTTCTGTGTCTTCTTTCTTCACCTCTTTGGTACCTCTCATCTCCTTTTTGAGCTGTTTTATTTCGTTCTGTATTCTTTCTCTAAAATAAAAGCAGTAATAATAATATCCTGGGACAATACCACACCCTGTCATCTGACCCCAAACTAAACAGAGCCTGTAGCTTCTATGGAAACTAGACAACTACTGATACTTGTATAACAGATACTAATAGTTATAAACTTTTTTCTTGTTATTGCATAACAGCCACAGAGTGGGAATCAAATCTATCAATAGACCAAAGGTTTAATATCTAATGTCTTAAGGGTCGGCAACGCGCTAGTGATTCTTCTGGTGTTGCTAGCGTCTATAGGCTACGGTGACTGCTTACCATCAGGCGGGCCGCATACTTGCTTTATAACAGACTGTGTAAGGTCTCAAATGTCTTACCTCTCTTTTTTCCTCTGCATATCTCTCTCTTTTCCAATATAATACTCTTCTTCTGAACTTTCGTCATCTTTATCTTCATCTTCTGTCCTTCTTTTCTTGCTACTGTCTGCTTCTGGGCTCTTCCCGCGCTTCTTAGAACTAAGTTTATCTCTAATACTGCTCACTGCTGCCGCTGTCTCTTTACTTTTCTGCTCGTCTTCCTTGATAGACTCTTCGGTCTTCTGGTCTTCGTCTTCCAGCTCTAACTCTGTATGATAATAATAAACAATAATATTCTGACACAAACCACACACGGTCATCTGATCACAAACTAGACAGAGCCTGTACTATTGAATTCAAACTGATAATAACACTTTGTATAGTTTTTTTTTTGTAATTACCTACTTATGTAGATAAATAACACCCAGACACTTGGTGGGAACCCACGACCTATTATGTAGCAGCCAGGGTCGCAGGTAACTGGTGGATGCAAAGTGCAAACTGTCGTTCATTGTGGCGTTCTAAGGGGGAGGCCTTTGTACAGCAGTGGACGTCTTCCGGCTGATGATGATGATGATGATGAACCGGGTCTCCGCTGCCGGTCTCGATACCACAATGTGATAGTTAAAATATTGCATGACTTGATTCCACCATCTCCCTTTCATCATCGGAAGACGAGACGCACGGCACGTACACACGCTTATGTGGTGAAAGTGCCTTCAGTCCGGACTAAGCGGTTTGCTTCTTCATTTATAATAAGGACTGCTAAGGACTGGAACAGTTTGCCTGCGTCGGTTTTCCCGCCCGATTATAATGTGGGTGGTTTTAAGACTAGAGTGAATAGGGTTTTAATAAGCTAGTGTGTTTTGCCATCCTCGATTGCGTCCCCGCTTTCTATCAGGTGGGACTGCAGTCAAGCACTAGCTTATAAGTGGTTAAAAAAATATATATACCTGCGGCGGTCTTCTTGCTTAACTTCGGATCTTCTAGAAGGTCATGAGTGGACTTCGGCTTGCCGCGGTACACCAGAGCTTCGCCTTCGTCTTCTTCTGCTTCTTCGCCGAAAGACAGTAGACCCAAATTCCTGTGTACCAAAACATAGTCCCTGTAGGATCACTTGACGGTATTATATAGTGTATCACATCGATATTATATTTAAACTAGATTATGTGAACACATAGAAAGAAATAGCGACACGAGGGCGCTATAGGGGTTACCCTATAGCGCCCTCGTGTCGCTATTTCTTTCAAGCCACAGGCTGAAAAAATTATTTTTTCCGATAGGAGTGTCGCTACCGTTTAATATGAAACTGTCAAACTCTTAGAGGAGATACCACTGGAGAGATCATGATGCGCTAACCCCTCTGCCAAATTTTGTTCATATGTTCAGGTCATTCTTTATTTGTGTGCGTATCTTTTTGAATGTGGTGCGAGTTTATTATAGTGTGGGTATGCGTGAAATTGTATATGTGTGTGTTTACTTCGCCTCCCGCACTCCGCAAGTGCCACGAAAAATTTGTTCGGGGAATCGACGCGATACTAGCTCCATTATAATTACTCTGAGGTCAAACTACACGTCATTATCATAATGAAACCGTTAGTTCATGTTTCCGCCACCGGCACAGATAAGTACGCGATCACATTTTAGATGTCATTTTGTTAATGAGTGTTTATCTAGTTTAAATAGTATATAGATGATAATATACTATTAACACATATGCATGGACACATAATGTCACAACTGTGAATTCATACAAAGTACAAGAAAATATGTCAATCCTTTCCTCCACTTGATTGAGTGTCCGCAGCGCGCTCGTAAGAGGCGCCTTGTTAACTAAGTTAGGACTGTACTGTACTGTAAGGATATAGGGTTCGATGTCTGCTGGATCCGGAAGACAAACGGCAAGAGTCCAGGAAGTACAAAGGACCATGCCCATATTAGTATGGAGCTGAAAGTCAGCAATACCATGCAATGCCCAAATTGCAGCTCTATGTCATATGATAACTTTTTAACAGTATTTATATGATATCTAGATTTAATGTCATATAAAGCACCGGTTCAAAAGATATTGGACATTAAACATGATAACTTCCTACTGGTTTTTTATACATTTTATCATTTACAGACAGCATTGCTATTAGTTTTTCACTAGGAACTTCATGATCATCACATAAGCTGACTTAGCTTATGTGATGATCAGTGTTCTTTTATATACTTATCTGTATGTTATCAGATAAACATATCAATTCTTTGGAATTATCTAGTCTGTCTCCATTGTATAGTGTCAATATGTATGTGAAAACAATTTGGTTAGATACACTGGTACTGCAATGTCAACAAGAACGTCTTATTATTTAATTTTTTTATCCAGTGTTTCATAAGATTAAAATTAACGACATAATTCTAGATTTTATTTATTAGAGCAATATTGTAATATACTTTATCTGGGCATTTCTGGGGCACAGATGGGCATTGTCATTTACTGGCATGGACAGTACCAAGAATTATACAAACTGTTACAAGTCTTAATTAGATTCGTTACTCAGTAGGCGATTCGACGGAATCTCCGTACTGCGAGAGCTATAAACTCAATACAGCTAGATAGCAAGTTCAATGGCTTGAAGCTTACTGTCCAGGCTGGTATCGATTCCCTAAGTATTCGATACAATAATAATAATAATATTCTGGGACAATCTACACACGCAGAGCCTGTACTATGGAAACCAGATAACTGATACTAATACTTATATAATTTTTTGTAAATACATAGTTAAATAGATAAATAACACCCAGACACTTGGCGGGAATCGAACCCACGACCTATCGCGTAGCAGCCAGGGTGTCTAACCACTAGACCAACAGGCCCGACAATCAAACGGCAGAAAACCGACGCTTGCAAACTGTACCTTAGCTGTCCTTATTGTAAATGAAGAAGCAAATCGCTTAATCGGACTGAAGGCACCTTTACCACATAAGGGTGTGTGCGTGCCGTGCGTCTCATCGTCCAATGATTTCTCATCATCATCGTTAGCAGTCGATAGACGAACAAAGACCTCTCTTAAGAAGGGAGGGGTTGCCATAATCCCCACGCTTGGCAGGCGGCTTGGGGATCGCAGTATAGGTGGAAGATAAATCCAAAAGAAAGACGCTGCTGCCCGTCTTCCTGTTCTCGCTAAGTCGCCTCTTACGACACCCAACGAGAGGCGATGGGGGGATGCAATTCTAACCCGGGACCCCACGGGACAATGATATCACACTCATCTATACTTATAATAATACTGTAACAGGTCCAATTCTGTACATTGAAGATATTTTGAAAATTATGTATGGAGGGCATTCTATAACCGATACTAAAGCCAAAAATGTATTTTTATTTTTGTCTGTCTGTCTGTCTGTATCTCGGCTGAGCATCACGCTGAAACTACTGTATGGATTGAAACGAAACTTGGCATGATTTGAGTTAATACTCCGAGGTATGACATAGGATAATTTTTATCCCGACATTCGGCACGGTTCCCTTGGGAGAGGGGACTAAAGTCAAAATGTGTACTTGGTTATACGCTTGCTCCGATTTTAACAATTTTTCATTATAATTATAATAAATATTTGTAAGGGAACACTCATAGACAGTTGTTAACAATGTTTGGAAATCGATCAGGTTAAACAACGTTAGGTAAGGTCATTAAATATATGGGTGACCGTTTAACGCCATTTGAACTAAACGTCTCCGTGCTTCGGAGGGCAAGTACAAAGTGGGTCCAAGTTTTTAACCGACTTTAAAAACGGAGGTTTTGTATTCTATGCGAATGTATATTATTGAAAGTATAGTTAACGTAAACACAGCGCGGGCGGAGCTGCGTGGGTCAGCTAGTCTCTTAATATAAAAGTACACTCACTTGATTCCCTGTCGGTCTTTCTTTTTCTTCTTCGGTGCTTCCTCAACCTTTTCCTCGGTGACCCTCGGTACGATGTCAGTGAACGGATTAATCAACACTTCAGTGGTGGTGATTTTGTGGGGATGTTCTGGCCGGTCATCGGGGCCTATTAGACCCTCAGATAGCTTGAGCACATTATATATTGTTTCACCTATAAACAAAGGTTGAAATGACGAAATTAACTGAGATTCAATACAGTGATAGAGTGGCCTTTGGGAATAGAAAACATGCATTAAAGTTTATAATAATAAATTATAATGATTTCTGATATTTACGCGAATACTACACATTGAAATGAAACTCATTTTACGGATTATATCGCGGTTTATTTTTAATTACGCGACGTTTCGAATACTTTACAGCATTCATGGTCACGGGCGGACTGAGGTGGTAGCTGTCCATACGTCATAGTTGTCTTAGGGTACTCTCACCCTCAGGTCTTACAGTTATTATTGTTAGTTCGATCTACGGACGTCGAAACGTGGGATAATTAAAATCAATAATAAACCGCGGTAATCCGTAAAATTAGTTTCATGTCAATAAATAATAATATTAATTCAAATAGTAGTTTACAAAATAATAGGGTCTATTAATACACGAGTGTGTTTATAAACCGAGCCGAAGGCGACGTTTATAATAGTATCACAGGGTGACGTCACAGTCCGTCACATCACAAACGCTTAAACGTGAGCGTTTCCGAGCGAATCTTGAGCCAACTTTTGATTTGCAGTATTTTCATAAACTATTTTTAAAAAAATAAAAACCGACTTCAAAGTAAATTATCTAAAAAGCTTAAAATAACGAAAATATATTAAAGTCGGTGCTAGCACATCATGTTAACTAAGACTAGCACGAGCTGACACCGACTTCAATATATTTTCGTTATTTTAAGCTTTTTAGATAATTTACTTTGAAGTCGGTTTTTATTTTTTAATAATAGTTTATTTAACCCTTTTTAGTGACTTTTATTTTAGCAAAATAGGTATCAGCACTATCAAGCAACTCGAACGTCTACGTTACAGTAACTTACTAAAAACATAAAAGTTTATATCTCTTAAACTACTGGACCGATTTTGATGAAACTTATACTCTACCCTAAGTTGAAAAATACTCTAACTATTGCAAAAAGAATTTTCGAAATGGGACCTGTAGTTTCTGAGAAATCCGCGGACAAACCTACATACATACATATATACATACATACATACATACATACATACTTACACTCATAAAATTTGGTAAATTTGTTTAGAAGCCCACATAGACTAATATTACGCATTTTTATTAATATTACATACATACGCGTCGAATAGAGAACCTTCTTTTTGAAGCCGGTTAATTATTATTGCATATATGTATTAACTTTTTTGTTTTAGGTATTTTTAAATCAGCCTAATGTCATTTTAACACACTAAAAAATAATAATTGTGTTTGTTCAACATTGGTGACATGGTTTAAAGGGCTACAATTTATAAATTTCGGAGTCTACAGAATAAGGCTATATAAATTGATCCTAGACTATCAAAAGCCTGGCTGCTCCTATCAATATTCTACAGGATAGGTACATTTTGGAGAGTGTATTACATAACCAATGGCTGCTCCTAGTCAGCCTATCAATATACTACAGGATAGATTTTGGAGAGGACATAACCAACCTGTAACTTTTCCAAATATAGTGTGTTTATTCTGTAATTCTGGTGTTGCCGCAAGAGTGATAAAGAACTGAGAGCCATTGTCATCCTTTCCCGCATTGGCACACGCTACCAGCCCTCGTCGGTTGAACCGAAGCCGGGAATGGAACTCGTCCTTGAAATAATTTAATCGTTTTCAAAATTTATTTGCAACAAAAAGAAAAGTTTAAATATTATAAAGTATTGTTAGAAAAAAAACTAAAAGTAACTTCAAAAATAGATTGCAAATGCATTAAATAATAAAACTGAAGTATAGTCCTATGATACGCTGCAGATGATGATAACACTAACTTTGAATGGTTCACCATAAATTGACTCTCCACCGGTCCCGTCTCCGTTGGGATCACCGCCTTGCACTATGAATTCTGGTACAACTCTGTGGAATATTGTCCCTAGAATAAAAAAAAATATATATTTTTATTTTACTAGGTGGTAGGTTCCTGTGCAAGGAACCGTCCAGGTAGGTACCACCGCAGTGTCAGATATTCTGCCGCCAAGCAGCAGTGTGTAAGCATTGCTGTGTTCCGGCGTGAAGGGCACTGTAGCTGGTGATATTACTGGACACAAAGACTTAATATCTAATGTCTTAAGGGTCGGCAACGCGCTAGTGATTCTTCTGGTGTTGCTAGCGTCGATAGGCTACGGTGGCTGCTTACCATCAGGTGGGCCATACGCTAGCTTGCCACCTTGGTAATATATAAAAAAAAATTAAACCTAGTGACGAGACAAGTAAGATGTTCGCCTGATGCTAAGCGATACGCTTGCCTATAGCCAGCAGACTGTTTAGTTGCATTTGAACTGAGCATCTCCATGCTTTGGAGGGCAAGTAGACCATTTAGACACCAGTTGTTTAGCCCAGCCAAAGGAGAACAATGTATCCTGAACAACCCTGGCCAGGTTGCCCTGTAATATGACACAAAAAATAAATCATATTGTACAATAATTTCAAAGAATGTTGAAATCAAACTACTTTTACGGAATTTTAATATTATTCCGACGTTTCGCATCGATCCTGAACATGTTCACAGACTGCAGACTTCGTACAGCGTTAGTATTTCACATCAGCCATCACTGTGTGTGTTATGTAATATTCGCGTAAATAAAAGAGAAAATTACTCAAAGAATGTTGTATTTTATTTATGTGAATACTATACATTGTAATAACTACTCTATCTGAATATATTTCAATGAAAATTGTTTTACCATTGTAGTAGCCTTCCAAGCACAATTGTATAAAGTTGCGACACGCTTTTGGTGCTTCTTTTGTCCATAATTCTATATCTATTTCACCGGCTGACGTTTTTAATAGGACCTAAAACAAAAGAATAATAAATATACTTACTTACTGTGTAAAGGAGAACCACAGTAACCTTTGTTTGAGAACTAAATTGGAAATAAAATGAAATTGTTTATTTCAAATAGGCCAAATTTAGTAAATTTGTAAGAAGTTCAGCCAAGAAACTTGTATACCAGTAATTTTTTCCTCTATTTCATGTATAATTTTTATTATTATGGACTTCTTGTTCTCACAAAGCAGTGCCCGCGTATGAGTATGAATTCAGTAGCAGCCATCAGTCCCCTCAACCGTATCTATACATATAAAAATAAATCCCTATTTCCCTTGGTCATGGCATCAGTCATGAACTGAAGCGTGAAGTGATATTTTTTTTGTTCTGTTTGGTATTGTTAGGAGAAGGTTTTAATGGAAAAACAAATAAGAAAGTTGTGCAGAACACTAGATAATTATGCGGGCAGAGCTGCGCGGGACAGCTAATATATAAGTAGTGAACAACTATTTGCACAGACAATAGTGCACTTGTCCTTGCTTGACTCTCACAGTGCAAAGACAAACACAGAAACAACTAGGAGATCTAGCACAAGGCCTTTTACAAGCATATCTGATACACGGGTCATCTTACTTTCTTTCTTTTTTTTTTCTTTTTTTTATTCTCTCTTTTTGACGGGCCCGTTGGTCTAGTGGTCAGACACCCTGCCTGCTAACCGATGGGTCGTGGGTTCGATTCCCGCCAAGTGTCTGGGTGTTGTTTATCTATTTAAGTAAGTATTTACAAAAAAAAAAAAAGTATATAAGTATTAGTATCAGTTGTCTGGTTTCCATAGTACAGCCTCTGCCTAGTTTGGGATCAGATGACCGTGTGTGGATTGCCCCAAGATATTATTATTATTTTTATTATTATTTCTTAACAATTAGGTTATCAATCGTTATGATCTGCTTTAGTAAAGAACAACCACACAAAGTTTTTGTTCCTCGCAGGATTTAAACTCATTGTCTACCCCGTTGCACAGCACAGACGTTACACTTAACATAGTAATTAATAGATATACGTTTAGATTTACATACATAACCTAAAAATTTAAAATTAACACTTTTTATGCGGTTTATTGCCCTAAACTTTGCAAATTAGAGAAATGGCATTTAAAAGTATATTAAATATTACAAACAATATTAACCTGTAGTACTAAAGTCTAAGAATTTGCACAAATAATTACAGGAAATATTTACCTTCCCTAATGCAGGTGGTTCTTGTATATAAATGTTACTCATTTTAAGTCTTACATGAAAACTACTTGATTAATCACTTTCTTTATCTATTACAATAAATTAATAACGTTGTTGAATAGTTTTTATTAACATAAATTACTTTACATTCGGAGACGATAAATAAAAACAATAAATTGTTTAATGTTTACTGTCTGTCAGTGTCAAATAAATTGTCAATGTCATGTCACACAGAAAGGTGACGTTTAGTCGGTTTTACGTTTAGCGCAATTCATAATTAGGGCTCCCACACATAACTGCGATGCGATACGATGCGGCGTGCGAATTCGCAGTTATGTATGGGAGTACATCGGTGTATAAAAATAAAATAATTTTTTCTTTCTTGTTCTAGCCACATGACATAAACTAAAGAAAAACTTAATGTTGCTCACTGTTTCAATAATATGTGCGATGTGTACTATCGCGGATACGAACGCTTTACCAGTTTTCAATCAAAATCGTTTATACGACGCGCGCAACGTTACGTGCGCTTTCCCCGTCCGCATGTATTTTGGGCCAGCTCGTGCAAGCGATTATCGTCTTAAAGTGGTACACCGTTCGTGACCGCGACAGTAGGTACCTTACAACCTGGGACCATCCGACAGTTCACACACTTCTATCTAATTCCAAACCAGGCCGAGCCTGTACTTAAACTTGTGCTGTAAATTCAGTAATATTTTTTGGTAAAATAAGTAAGGTAAGGTGGGGTAAGACTAACATACTTTACTGTCGGACAGACAAACTGTATTTTTGTGACTTACATTTATGCCCTACCTTTAAGACAGTAATGCCACTGGTACATTAACACTATAAGCTTATATAAAACAATGAATACATTACCGTAATTGCATCTGGAACAGAAATTTTGAAGAAATTGTGATATAGGTAAAACTGGTAGTCTTACCCCACCACACGGGGTAAGACTGTCAGTGACAAATTTTATCAGAACTCGTTCACCAAATAGAACTTTTGAAAATAAATCATGTTTATAACAAGTAAACCAAGTAAAAGATAGCTCTATTGCAACGTTACAGCGTTCACTTTTGCGGCAATTCGTGTAAATAGTTATCCGGGGTAAGACTGACATACAATCGAAAACAGGAGTGTAAAACCTTTGACTTGTATTTTTTTATCGACATCAAAACCTCATTGTCACTATGAAATAGTTCAGCGATTAAAGTATAAAGAAGGAGCAAACACAAACACTCACAAACTTTCCTTTAAACAATATAGGAAGCTTTCGACAGAATGCACATTTATAAATGCGAATGTATCTCTGTCTCTCTGTTGTCATCAATTTTCTTAAGTGTATACGTGAGTAAAAGCGCGGGGCGTCGCTAGTAGGGTTATTACAATTAGTTTTTCTAGGTAGCAACTAATAATTATTTTTAGCACCTAGTTAAAGCCGATACCCGCTTTGAAAATGTTTACAATATCTGACTTGGGGCAAGACTAACATACGTTTGTCTTACCCCTGGTAAACTGATAGTCTTCCCCCACTTTGACATTTTTATATTATGGTTGTATTTTGTTAAATATTAAGGAAACTTATTTGTTTTATGTGATAATAACAAGATAATTTTAAACTCGATGTTGGCATGATGCTACTTACAGCAAATAAATCTCAATTTAACATTTAATATCACAATTTTTTAAATGTTTTTTTCAGATCCACCAACTAGCCATTTTTTTTTTCTTACAGCCGACATTTTAATTGTGTGATATTGACCAAATAGTTCAGCAGAAGTGGCAACTGTGTTTTGAGCCGAGAACCATTTCATGATAACTGTTTTACCGACAAGTTAAATTGAAAAAAAAACGCAGAACTTTTCGAGTTATTTGAAAGTGACAGTCTTACCCCGGTGACAGTCTTACCCACCTTACCTTACCTACGTAAATACATACGTATGAATAGGTATACTTACCTATTGAATACGGAGTCTAACTACACAAACGGGCGTTTATTTTTTTAACAACTTGGTGACCAAAACTTAAACCGTGGGGTGTCCGGATATGCCTAAAGATATGAATTTGACTGCGGTGGTGTGGCACCTGGACGGTACCTTGCACAAGGAACCTATTTTACTTATTATCTTCCGCTTTGCAAAGAAGGGAAGTGAAAGCTTTTTTTTTCTAAATCCATATACCTTCCAGGGTTTCCCGGAACTCTCCGTCAGACCAAACGTCAGACCTCGGAGTCTTCATTAAAGACCGCTGTAGATCCAGGCTGACACTAGTCACAGTTGTAGGAATGGAAGTGGGATTAGTACAATAAAATAATTTCATCAGCACCAATGATATTTTACTAAAGATATGTTATATCCCTACTAACGTACGATAAAAGTTGTCTCACTTGTAGTTAGCTATACCTAGCTATACATTTTCCTAACTATAGTCTGACAAGGACAGATACATAACGAGAAAAGTAAGAGAAAACGAGATGGCTATATTTTGTGCGTTCCGTTGTCAGCGTTGGTTAAACGCTTGTCAGTGTCATCTTGTCAACTGACACAATCAATTTTACAATTATTTCTTACAATATTATTATGAGAATTGAAATACAAATTGAAAATCAAATTATTTTTTCAAAGTTACATGTGCATATTATTCCTGACTATTTATTTACTTTTGCCTGGTAATTTGTGCACATTATAAATACGCAGGACGGCATTTTCAATTTTTAATGATAGACGTCACGATGTCGCATTAACTACACGGGACGGCGTGCGACTAACTGCTACAAAACCCAGTTGGGGGATACTCGCTGAACGTCTGGCGAGCGCTAATGGCATAAGTATCTATTGTTTAAAATATCATTGATCAGCACCCAATAATTTCTCGCATAATTTATTACGCGGTTCATTCTAGTCCCCAAGGCAATACAGAGTAAGCAGAGGTCATATGTCATAAGTGGATATTAGCATTCGTATCACGGCGTGTCACTTTTTTTTGCGCTCGCGGCAACACATGGCAATGGAATTCCATCATGCCAAAGAATAATGTAAGCTACTAAAAATATGTTTATAAATTTTTATCAACGTTAGGTACACGTAAAGTACCTAACGTTGATAAAATTATAACCCTCGCTCGTCACCCGAGACATTAGTTAGTTTAGTTACTATGTCTCTTGTGTCCGGTAATTTCAGCAGATACAGTGTCCAATATAATTACAACAATGTTTGTAATCGCTAAAATATGATACCTACTCGTCTTTAGTAAAAACCTACGTAAGTAATAAATTATTATATCGCAGGACCTTTCGTAAATCAAACTTTTTGTATACCTATCAACCTTGTATAGTAAATCGAGCGCTAATACCGCCGACAAACTGTTACTCGTATGTACGCAGTTTGGCGTGTTACAATAAAATGTAAAACTTTGGTTCCATTCAGTGGCGGTCCGAGAGGGGGGGTCGTAGGGATTCATTCACGCCAAATTGACAAACATAACTTCTTGCTTTAAAACTTTTACAATTTTATCCAAAATAGGTTACGCACTTGAAACATTCAGACACAAGGTGGGAATCGAACCCACGACCTATTGGCTAGCGGCCAGGGCATTAGACCAACGGGTCCGTCAACTATGACCTCTCCCCCCCACCCCCACACCTGGTTCCCATAAAGGATTTATTTATTTTAATAGATGTTAACACAGTGCTGAAAGGGCCTATTGGTGTAATAATTAGAAATACTGGCCGCTAACCAATACGTCGTGGTTTCAATTCTCAGGACAAATATTTGTGTAATGAACACTGAACATGTCTGTCTTAAATGAACACTGAACATGTCTGTCTTAAATTTTAACAGACTTTAAATTTATGGAGGTTCTCAAATCCTCGGAATCTTTTTTTATGGATGTGCCCCTATTATACAAAGACGTCTGAACTGATTTGATTGAAAGGGTATATTATGGCTTCCCAGGTGGTTCCATGTTCACTAGGTCGGATCTGAAGATGGGATCCAGGAGAATTTAATTCAACAACCTCTTCAAGTTTTATAGTCACATTTCTTAGTGATAAAGCTTTATACCCAAATCGGTATATTTGAATAAAGACTACTCAAGAGATTATGACTAAAAAGACTAAAATTCTTAAAAAAAAATAAACCAGCTTCAATACTACACTGCATACATAAAACATACATAAAATCACGCCTTTTTCCCGTAGGGGTAGGCAGAGCCCAAGGGCCGCTTTTCGCCTCCGTGAGAAACGAGACGTGATGGGTGGCGAACCACATCGCCGCCATTTTGGTTAATTTATATATTACACACACTACTACCACAGTGTATAAACTAATATTTATAGACTGTGCTACTACTACTATTAATTATTTATTATTTTTATGTTACAGTTTTTTATACTACACTAAAACGTGCAAAATAACTAATATATTATTAACTAGCTGACCCATGCAGCTCCGCCTGCGCTATTTTTACGTTATCTAAACTTTTAATAACAGACATTCGCATCGAATACATAACCTCCTTTTTTATAGTCGGTTAAAAACTGGGACCCACTTTTTACTTGCTCTCCGAAGCACGGACCCGTTTAGTTCAAATGGCGTTAAACGGTCACCCATCTATTTAATGACCTTACCTAACGTTGCTTAACCCGATCGATTACAAAACCTGGATAACATCTCTCTATGAGTGTTCCCTTGCTAATATTTATTATATTATAAAGAAAAAATTATAAAATCGGATCAAGCGTATAACCAAGTACCCATTTTGACTTTAATCCCCTCTCCCAAAAGAACCGTGCTAGATTACGGGATAAAAAGTATCCTATGTCCTACCTCGTAGTAAGATCTCAAATCATGCCAAGTTTCATTTGAATCCATTCAGTAGTTTAGGCGTGATGCTCAGCCGTGATACAGACAGACAGACAGACAGACAGACAAAATTTAAAAAAATTAAATTTTCGGCCTCAGTATCGGTTATAAAATGCCCTCCAAAAATAATTTTGAAAATATCTTCAATGTACAGAATTACAGTTTCATTATAAGTATAGAAGTCGGTGCTAATTAAACACAGTAGGTACTCAATGTAAAACCAGAATCGACTGACTAATGTAGACCCAATTTATAGATCGCATTTGACATCTGTCACTTTCTTTGTTCTGTCTGTTTCTTTTGTTATTTTTACATTATATAGGTAGGCTTGAAAAAAAGTTAAGCAATTGTGAGTTCTAACTTCTAAAAATTTAATATTTAATGCCCGCCGTTACATGGTTAGGTTGTTAAATTTTGATGAAGTGTCAAATGTGATCCATTAGAACCAATTTCAATGATATTTTAGTTATTTTCCACATTTTAGTGTGGTATAAATTCGGTTTAAATGATTTACTTACAAAAAAAATATTTAAAAATTTATGGTAAGTATTAGTACTTAGCATCTGTTGTCTGTTTACCATAATACAGGCTCTGCCCTGCTTACGCCGCTCTGCCAGTTTGGGATCAGATGACCGTGTGTAAGTAGATCATCCCATAATATTAATATATTTAAAGTAAATAAGTTTCTTGAAATTAAACTACTTTTACGGATTTTATCGCGGTTTATTTATTGATTTTACTAACCCGACGTTTCGAATGCTTTGCAGCACCCATGGTCACGGGAGGACTGAGATGTTGAACGTCCTTATGTCACAATTATGCCGGTGTACCCTCAGGTCTTCTTAGTTATTATTGTTGGTCCGATCTACGCAGTAAGAGCTTACAGTATCTTGAGGCCGTGCAGTGTTTTGATTGATATTGGATTTAATTATATTTATCACAGGATCCCAAGCCGGTGGTAACACCCAACCATCTTCTCTATTGAAATTAGGATGTTTTTTGATTTCAATAGCCTCACGAATCATCCTAGGCAGGAATCGGTGTTCTTTTGCGAGGATTTGTGGTTTATCAAATCTAATATAATGGTGGGTGCGATCCTGAACGTGTTCACATACTGCAGACTTCGTACAGCGTCGGTGTTTCACATCAGCTATGTAAAAGACAACAATAAGTTTCTTGAATTGACTTGCTTATGAAAATAAAATTATTATCAACTAGTCTTGATCTAAGTCTTGATCGAATACGTTTACTTTCGTGATGTTAATTTATTACTTTAATGTTATACTTATGGTTTTAGGGTTACTTACTTAAAAGGTAATTAAAAAAGGAACCCTTATGGTCTGACTTCGTCTGTCTGTCTGTCACACCTATATATTTCAGGAACCACTGATGCTATCGATTTGAAACTTGGAATAGTTTTAGATCTTACTTACCCAACCCCATCGCAAACAAAAAAAAAATATTTTACTTTTTTATACAATGGGGGTCGAAATGGGTCATCAAAATTTCAAATTGAGACTACTATATCGATTGGGGTACCATATGAAAGGGCTTCATTTGCACATTTCAAAACAGATTTTTATTTTGGTTTATGTCTTGTATTTTTTGTTTTTTTTGATTATCAGCCAAAAACTACATGACATAATTATTATCATTATCATAATAATTATAATAATATTCGCAGGGCAGCTAGTGGCCGAGATGTTCGTGCGTAACGACACCACGGCGCACGGACCCGAGTGCACCAGAGAGTCGGTCAGGGCCCCCACCTCGGCGTGTCTTCGTCGGCTGAGTTGAAACCGAAGGGGGCCCGCAGGACTCTTAGCTCTGGCTTGCCTTAATTGGATGTCCAGAGAGGAGATGTAAGAGCTATATGCTCCAGGGGTGGATGTGTTAGAGGGCATAACGCTGCGAGTAACTTCGGATAAAGCGCAGCACACCTCTCGACTCTCGACACTGAGCCACTCACACCGGTGTTGCACTCTGTCGTCTTCTGACGGCTATATGGAGAGCCCATCTAGTGAATGGCAAGTCACCGCTTGCGCAAAATATAATTAGTATACTAATTATGGCAAGTGATTCCGGCCTTTTGCAAAAGCCCAATGTTCTGTCCACCAAAAGCTCACTTAAAAAATCTAGTAATTTTTTCACAAAATTACAATAGTCCCTACACCTGCCAGGGTCAACTGCTGTTTATACTTATTTCCATAGTTGATCCTGACAGGTGTGTTCCATACCTACCATTAATTTCTCCCAACAGGCCTCTACGTGTTGGATTCGTCCCACCGCAAGCTTTTTAAAAGTCCGGGTGTAAAAGCCCGAGGAAACAAAAACAAAAATATTTATAATTATAGAGCGTCCAACCGTTTATTTTCTTTTTGACAGCACCAATAGAACGTAACTGCGTCATGTTACGCAAAAGTTCACTTAACTTTTAAGTCGGATTTACGGTTGGATCTATTATATGTCTTGTAGTTTTTGGCTGATAATCAAAAATGTCAAAAAAACCGTTCTAAATACCCCCTTATCTATGAAGTGTGGAAGGAAAAATGAAATAATTATGAATAATACATGTTAATCTATATTTTACAGGAAAAATAAAATGATCTTGCTAAGATATAGTACAATTTTTTAGTAATCCTAAAAAAACCTCGCCAAACGAACTTATTTTTTTTTACTACTTATAAGCTAGTGCTTGACTGCAGTCCCACCTGATGGAAAGCGGCGACGCAATCGAGGATGGCAAAACACACAGAAACAAGCCTATTCACTCTAGTCTTCAAGACACCCACATTATAATCGGGCGGGAAAACCGACGCAGGCACACTGTTCCAGTCCTTAGCTGTCCTTATTTGTATTGCGTTTTTTTTTTTGCTACTTGAGGTGTTACATGAATAGTAAAATTACTTTAATACGTCCAAAGATGGTATGGAACCCTCGGTGTGCGAGTCCGGCTCGCACTTGACCAGTATTTTTTTTTTATTACTTAGCCGTAAGCAAAGCCTGTTTGCATTCGTCCTTAGAAAACTCACGTGTTACTTGACTGTTTAGCGATTGAGTAACGGCGTGTAAGTTGCAAAAATATTGCACTAATCAATTACTGGGCTTATCTATATTTTAAAAACCTGCCCACGTTGATCGGTCTTTAATTTTAATATGTTCCGTACGATACGATCGATTGAAAAAAAGCATAGTACGCTTAAATATTTTTTTTTTAATCGAACGGAATAAGTTTGTTTTTGACGACGATCAATGGAAAGAAGTATGCTCGGAGTTTTTTTGCGCTACAGAATCCGAAATGTGGAGATTCGCCGAAGAACTGAAGTCACCGACATAGCTCTCAGAATCTGCAAGTTGAAGTGGCAGTGGGCAGGCCACATCGCTCGGAGAACCGATAACCGGTGGGGAAGAAAGGTTCTCGAGTGGTGACCACGAACCGGAAGACGCACGCACATAAGTACGTCATTACGTTACGCAATCGGTGTGCCATGCATGTCTCATAAAGTTCCAGACATTACAACGTTATTGTGCCCGTGCTCGCTTACGTCTACGCGTCTGGTGTGCCGGGGCCTTTAAAATAATACCAGCCCTGGTTTATGTCCCATTGTTGGGCACAGGCCTCCCCTCAAGATGAGGGGGCTTAGGCCATAGTCCATCACGCTAGCCAAGTGCGGGTTGGCAGACTTCACACGTCATTCGAAAGCTAGTTAGGCTTTCTCAGACATGCAGGCCTTTAAAGTTATAATAATATCTTGGGACAATCCACACACGGTCATCCGATCCCAAACTAGGAATAGCCTGTACTATGAATACCGGACAGCTGGTACTAATACTTTTTTTCTGTAAATACTTAAATAATAATAATATCTTGGGACAATCCACACACGGTCATCCGATCCCAAACTAGGCAGAGCCTGTACTATGGAAAACGGAAAACTGATACTTTTTTTTTGTAAATACATACTTAAATTGATAAATAACACCCAGACACCTGGTGGGAATCGAACCCACGACCCATCGGGTAGCAGCCAGGGTGTCTAACCACTAGACCAACGGGTCCATCAAATCAATTAATATGAACGCAACCAAACATTACTAACATTGCGGTGTATGACAGTAGTGCACGACTAATATCGATATCGATTAAGGAACTCCAAACATCAAGATTATCGAGTGCTTAATCGATCAGCCGACGGCCTTACCTGGACAAGTCAATGTCATATCAAATAACTAACATGTACCTGCAATATATTGCTTTAAAACTAATCTGATCCATTTGGAGCATCAAGAAATTTCTTTAGTATGAGAGTTAGGTTTTTTGAGCGTATGTATATATAGTCATGTATTATGTCGCCTCCGTGGCGCAGGGGGAAACCGCTTGCTTTGCGACCATGGGTTCGAATCCCGCGGGGGCAACCACTCTGTGTAGTTATTTCTTACTGGCTAGGACAATGCTGGGCGATTACCTAAAGTTTGTAAAGTAAGATGATCCATGCGTCGGATGGGCATGTAAAAAGTCAGTCCTCCCCCGGTCATGTCGGTCTTCCGTCCCATCGGATTGTGAGAGGTATAAAGGAAGAGAGTGTGCACTTGTATCTACGCAAGCGCTTTTGCACTATAATATCTCGTAGATGGCTGATCTTGTGAAAGACTGGCCACCATGATCTTATCGGCCAGGAGGACATTATTCATTTATTATGTTGTGTAGCCCGTACAGTCTTAGAATACCCTACCATCTCTTTCCGCTGAGTGATGGAGGAGGCGACTAAGGCCTCATTTACGGTGACGCGGGGCGTCGCGCGTCGCGTGTGGCGGCGCGGCGCGCACTAAATTCAAATGTAGGGCGTTGTATGAGTGTGTTTACGGAGAAGCGATTTTACACGCGTTTGCTTGAAATGAAGCGTGTTCTACGGCGGCGCCCGCGGATGGCATCGCCGCGTCTCACGCGGCGTTCATCGCGGCGGCGCACGCAGCGGCGATTCTCGATGAAGCGATGCCTGTGGCGGAACCTTCTGCCAGTCTTCTTCTGACTACGTCTGTGTTGCATGATTACCAAATAGTAATCATGCAACACAGACGTAGTCACCATCGCAATGGAGTATGATATGATCGATTTTTTTTTTAGAAGAAAATTATATGTTAAAAAGTGAGTTGCACCGCCGTTGCACGCGGCCACTCTTCCCGCCCCGCGTCTCTATAAACAGCATCATATATTGCTATAAGTTTGTGTTTACGCGTGCGATGATACGCGCCGCTTCACGCGCCGCCGCTACGTAAACAATAAAAACGTCCGACGCGCCGCGAGACGCCACGCCACACGCGACGCGCGACGCCCCGCGTTTCCGTAAACGAGGCCTAAGGGAAAGCTAGAAGACGGGCAGCAACGTCTTTTGTTTTTTATAAACTACCACGGTGACAGTTAAGCATGCAGCCCGCCTGTTGGTAAGCAGTCACCGCAGCCTATAGACGCTAGCAACACTAGAAGAATCACTAGCACGCTGTCGACACTTAAGAAATTTTTTTTTGTTCGGTAATTGCACCAGCTAGGCAGCCCTTTCCACGGAACACAGCAATGTTTACACACCGCTGCTTGGCGGCAGAATATCTGTCACTGCGGTGGTACCTACTTGGACGTTCCCCCTTACACAAAGGACTTACAATAGTAACTGTAAATCCATATCTATATAATAAAGCATTTAATTTTGTACCGCTGCATTTCTTTGCCGTTTAAACTAATGGTATACTAGCACCCATTTGACAGCAATCATTTAGCCTCTACATACTTAAATACTATATTAGCATATTAAAAACAATACACGATCGGCTATAATTGTTGTCGGACAATCCGACAATCAATCGTCAGATTATGCAAAACTGTGTCGCGATCGGAACGATCTATCATATCATGATCTATTCACACTTCAAAAATGACCGCTACGTGTACGGTGACCATGCTTCTCGTATTATTTTGGGATATCCAAAAAATATTCTAGGTACGTGTTCAGGACGACCACCAGACGACGTTTACGAAAGGACAAAATAGTGTTTGTGTTACAGAGTGTTGTGTTTTATAGTAATACTAGCTGACTCACGCAGCTCCGCCTGCGCTATTTTTACGTGAACTAAACTTTTAATAACAGACATTCGCATCAAATACATAACCTCCTTTTTTATAGTCGGTTAAAAACTGGGACCCACTTTTTACGTGCTCTCCGAAGCACGGACCCATTTAGTTCAAATGGCGTTAAACGGTCACCCATCTTTTTTATGACCTTACCTAACATTGCTTAACCTGATCGATTACAAAACCTTGATAACAACTCTCTATGAATGTTCCCTTACTAATATTGATTATATTATATAGAAAAATTGATAAAATCGGACCAAGCGTATAACCAAGTACCCATTTTGACTTTAATCCCCGCTCCCAAAAGAACCATGCTAGATTACGGGATAAAAAGTATCCCATATCCTACCTCGTAGTAAGATCTCAAATCATGCCAAGTTTCATTTGAATCCATTCAGTAGTTTCGGCGTGATGCTCAGCCGTGATACAGACAGACAGACAGACAGACAGACAGACAAAAATTAAAAAAATTACATTTTCGGCCTCAGTATCGGTTATAGAATGCCCTCCAAATATAATTTTTAATATCTTCAATGTACAGAATTGGACCTGTTACAGTTTTATTATAAGTATAGAGTATAGATATAGATATAGTTAAGTTTTATAACTCTGCGATAGTTAAGAGCATAGATTTAATTTCCTAATAAATTATAATATAGTTTTGTGTATAAGCTCACTATTCCGAGGAGGGGTGAGCTGAATCACTTATAGATAGCCTAGCCTAGGTCTCATAGTACTTGCTATTTGTAATTAGCGTAGGGTAATAGTATGATAGAAGTACCCACATGCCCTAGATGTGCTAAGCACATATATGAACAGCAAATAGTTATTTGCAGCTAGGTCCCAAATCTAGGAACCAACTCAGGACCTAGATCTGGGTCCGCCTTGGTGGGTCTAAGTGCCTAAACAGCACTGCTGTACATATTTCCATAGTTATAGGCAAATGTTCTATCACATATCATGTTTTCTAGGGTTTTTGCTATGACCTAGGCCCCTAGGTGGTCTAGATCATAGGTATACAGATAGTACATATCACAGGCTACCTATCGGTACTATTTGTGGGCATGTGGATGCTACGGGCAGGGCGCAGGCGAAGCGACAAGCGGCCAAAGCATAGTCGTCGCGCCCCTACTTACAGTATTTATCGGCCTGTAGTTCCCTAACAGAAATAGATAGATAAACCCTATGTACGTACACCGTTAGAAAGCTGCTTACGCGCACTTTCTAACGGTATAGGTATCATGTATGTGTCTAGAATAGTCTAAGTAGAATAAGCGAAAATGTACAGTTTTTATAATAAAAATAAAACGTTAGTGGCTGCCTCGGTGGGGCTCTCGTTACGGTAAAGTTCCCTGCAAGGATAGTAAATGCGCATTCGGCGCCACTGTCGGTGAACAAGCAAGCGGTCGACGCGGGAACTAAAAGCAAGATATAAATAGAAGAAAAGAATATTCAGTACGAAGAGCGCCACCGTCGGAGCCACTATCAAGCTTGCTATCGAATTGGGAGTTCTTATTTCACGGACACCTTGTAACCAACCTACATTGTAACCAACAGTGTCAACACTCTTCGGCGGGTTCATACCGTACCAGCGATAGCTACAGACACACAGGATGTCAGTGGCTCGTTCACTCGGGTCCGCCCGTCCTGCACAGTATGAGTATTAAGAGTGAGGTTGTGCGCGGGTGCTGCTTGAGGGTCTGGTCCGACTACTACGCCTTTGGCCATACCCATTCCATGGTATTTTTTTTCTCTTCCTTGCCTTATCTTTTGAACGGCGGGACAAACTGTCGCTGATCTAATTGTAACCAGACAAACACCCACTCAAACAATGTGTAAAAAAAGTAAAATAATTTAAATATTATTGAAGTTGGTGTTAGCTTACCGGCTGTGTATATTTGGCACCAACTTCAATAATATTTAAATTATTTTATATTTTTCGGTGATATTGAAGTCGGTAATTTTTTTTTATTTTAAAAAAGATTTTATTACACTTTTTAGTGATATTTTGATATATAAAGATTGAACCATCGAAGACAGTAAAATGATCTAGGTAGGTTATGATCACATTATAGTCTATTTAGTTTTACATAATTCATGTTTCTTCAGAAAAAAATATTCGGTCGTAATGAAATTTGCATGGAAACATCATAGTAGTTTACTCTCTCGAATAAAAAAAGAATCATCGAAATCGGTTCATAATTGTCAGAGCAATGTAATGGAGAACATCAGTTTTATGGTTTTTACCAGATAAATTCCTCCACATCGTTCATAGTCTTCCAAGAAGTTCTTATCCGGTTGTGATAAAATTCATACTGATTCATTACAGTGGTTTCTTCTTTCGAATAAAAAAAGAATCATTGAAATTGGTAAATATTTACCAAAGTTATGACCATTTTTGTCCTTAAAAAGCGACATATAGGCTTTCCTGCAGCTTTCCTGCGCATTCACTATTCTTGTTTTTTCAGGAAATACTTATTACTAAGCAGTATTTTTTTATGGGACCCAATCAATGGATTGAAGAATGGATGGAAGAAATTTTTTTTCAAATCGGTTCATAATTGCCAGTTATGCGCGAACATACATAAAAAAATATATATATATATACAGACGAATTGAGAACCTCCTCCTTTTTTGAAGTCGGTTAGTAAATAATTTGAAATTGAGTGACTTAAAACTACCCTTAGGTAATTTCACGTCGCTCTCAGTACCATCTAACTAGATATTTTTGGGAATATGAGGATAACATAGTGGGTCGCAATTTTGAAATAGTATAATTTTAGTGCACGAAAAATTGTACAATATTGTTTGGTGTCCCTGTGTAAATAAATGTATTAATCTTAATTTCTGGTTTAGTAAAACGCTGCGTGGTCACCTCTGTTGTAATAATATTGTCGAATATTTCAAAACTATTGTAAATACCATTGAGGGTAGAATGGTAGAATGACCGAACGCAACGAATGCGTATATAAGTCACTGCTCTGGCGGTGCAAGGGACATTCATCTAATAGATCTCGTACTAACAGGTTGTTCGAGTAGTTGTATAGTGCGGTCACTCTGTCATTCTGTCACTAGATTTGTTGCAATGCAGTCATACTGTTAAATTGTGTCAATGTATTTCTTGAATTTTAATAAGGACGGAGTTGGCGTGGTTCGTTAGGGGCTGGAGGAGACCACTTGGGGGAGTCCCCACATTCTTATAATTACCTGTAAATTTGTCACAGTATGTATAACCTTTGTGTCAGTGATGTTTTAGTGTCAATAAACCAGTTTGGGTATGTACCATTGTTCTTTTTTTATTATTTCCACTTAGGGTTTCTAAAAATATATATATTTTACGTTGCTTTCTTTTATGCTTTTTAAATGCAATATTAATTTCACATTTCCGTAGTTAGTAGTTTATGTAATTCGCAGAAAGCGATGTTCTGCGAAAGACATAGATTTTCTTTCATTCTTATTTTCTTTTTTCCATTAAGCTATGGACACTAGCAACACTGCCAGAGCACTGATAAACTTACTCACAGCAGACGATGGTGTTATTTTTCGACGCGCTTCGTTAACAACAAAACATTACCTAACCAACCTACCTACATCACCCACACCTAACACCTCAATATATAAATATTGCGGCAAAAACTAAAACAACTAGATATAAAAATATATCAAGACATTGTACAAAATGATGTACAATTTGAGTCTTTATCCATGATTTTGTTTTATTCATGGTTAACATACATGCTGTGACAGTGATTGGCGCCATGTGCGACCGCGCACGCTGCCCGTCGTCAGTACCGAGGCCGAATTCCAATGTTCCAAATACGAATTTTGAAATTTTGAAATTGGAGCACAGTTTTTTTTTAATTCTGATATACGTTTCAAGTTACTCAAGTTTATTATAATCATAATTACTTTTAAATAGAATGCAAATGACTTTGAGGTCCTTAAAAGATTAATGCAATGTTGTAAATTTGGCTTAGGTAAGTCTTAATTAAGAAATTGCCACATTAAGAAATTGCCACAAAGTGTAGACACTCCATACTTAATTAATTACGTATTTGATAGTTCGCTACTGCACAAAGAGAAATTAGTCCCATTATGACAAAAGAAACTTCTTTTTAGGTAGACTGAAGCCACAACGGATTGTTAGGTTGAAAGAACCTTGCCCATCTAAGCAGTAATTGTATCTCATTCGATACCCTTGACATTACTCCACTGCTTCCTAGATCCTTGACTAATAGTAAAAAAATAAGTTCATTTATAAAGAGCAGCTCGTGATACCACAGTTCCGCTTTTAAAATTGCATTTGGGTTTTTATATTTAAATTTCTGATAGGTAATCATCATCTGATAATATTAGGTCATATGTCACAAAGAGTCACACAACGAGCTATGGAGAGAGCTATGCTCGGAGTTTCTTTGCGCGACAGAATCCGAGATGAGAAGATTCTCGAAAGAACTAAGGTCACTAACATAGCTCTTAGAATCTGCAAATTTAAGTGGCAATTCATTTTTGTCGTATGGTTAGTGGCCAGCCTGGTGTCAGTTTTCAAGCTGCCCTTAGGCCTCTGACCTTTTTTTTTTTGACGCGGGGGAACCTTCAAAAGGTCCTCGGGAGCTGTGCTGTTCAACCGGGGTATGTGGGAGTCTTACCCACTAAAACCCCCGCGGCTGTCAAATCGGCACATGAGAGGGGACCTAGGTCTCTCCGGTGGGATCTGCACCAGGGGCCCCTCAGTGCCTTGCCTTTGAGCCCGCCTCCGTCTTCGGAGCCGCCGCCGTACTCAATGGACGTCCTAAGGGCCCACACCCCAAAAGTCCAGCGACTCCGAAGAAGGCTTCAGGCCTAGCTTAACGCCTGCTGTCTAGATGACAGCAGCCGGGACCGACTTTTAACGTGCCCTCCGAAGCACGGAGACACTCAGTTTAAATGAACACTGGCAATAGTGGTTTAGCGATGCGTCAGCGGCGCTAAAGGGAGGATCCTCCGACCTAGCGAGGTGTGATGCTCGGCCAGGGCCGAAGCCCCCGACAGTTGTTGTCGGGATGTTCTATATATAGTGAATGTCTTCTGAAACTTCACTTGCACGATTCAGAAATCGGTGGCGCCATCTATCTTCTTGTATGTGAACTATTCGCTTCTCGCGTCGCTGTAACACATGTGGCGCCATCTTGGTATGTCGAGTCGCCACAGTGACAATGGACAAGCCACATAGTTCGAAGAACCGATAACCGATGGAGAAGGAAGGCTCTCGAGTGGCGACCACGAACCGCAACACGTAGCGTAGGCAGGACATCCCAATATAGGTGTAACGACGACTTTGTTCGAATCGCTGGCAAATAGGTAATGGTAGTTCATTTTGGCGTTCCAAGAGACCCATGTTCTGCAGTGGACGTCTTCCGGCTGGTGATATTGATGATAAGGCGAAAAGTTGTCATTCTAACATCAGACGTATTAGAGATGTGACCTTACACCCCGTTCCCACTTGTTGGGTGTCGGATCCGGATTTTAATCGGATGCTCTCGGAGAATTTTATATGAAGTTATTCACTCTTATCCGACACCTACTTTGTGTCGGTAGCGACAAGAAATGCCGGGTGTTTTGCCAGCCCTCTACGCCCGGAGAAAAGTCGTGTCGGATCTTGCTCGCCTAGCTGCTCTTGTGCTAAAAATTGGCACCAGATTCGACCGTGGCCGGCAATTATTAACCGATTATTAACCGTAGTGTGAACAAATACGCCGACATCCGAATAATAAACGGATCCGACACACGACAAGTGGGAACCAGCTCTTACTTCTAGTGACTTTTTCTGACAGCCCTAATGGAGGGATGTCAGTTCTCATTTGATCACTGTCAGTGTATATGGTCACTGGTTATGGATACCATAACGAGGTACAGGGAGCAAGGCCGAGAAATAGAAGGTCGCACTTTGCCGGGTGCGAAATGTGATACCATTGATACAACGATCCTGTGAACGTTGTTATGTTACATGTAGCCAAGATGTACTCAAAGATAAATAGAAAATATTAAAAAAAATACAACCCCGATAAAAGAAGACTAATTTATAATAAATTGCTAATTTGATTTACATCAGATATAAAAATGAAAACCAGTCAAGTGCGAGTCGGACTCGCTCACCGAGGGTTCCATACCATCTTTGGACCTAATAAAGGTATTGTTACGTCGCAGGGTTCTTGAAAATACCGTTTGCTTGGTGAAGATGATTTATTTCCACGCACGTTTAAGAGTACAGCAAGTTAGCAGTCCAAATCGCAGATATATCACTCGGAGTCCGTTATCACAAGCTTTAGTCGTTCGCCGTTGTCACTTCACTGAATCGCAGATATATCACTCGGAGTCCGTTATCACAAGCTTTAGTCGTTCGCCGTTGTCACTTCACTGAATCGCAGATATATCACTCGGAGTCCGTTATCACAAGCTTTAGTCGTTCGCCGTTGTCACTTCACTGTATAGCGTTGAGATCTTTCCGATATCGCAGCGTATCGCACACCATATCGCGTTGGGATTCTTCCGGTATCGCAGCGTAAAACACACTAACTCTGGTCGGCTCGACAGCGTCTTTTATACAGGGCTATGATTTCTAGATCGTTCGCAAGTTGTAAACAAAGTTGTAAATACCCTAATAAAAGAAACAATTAAACCATAGCGCACAAAAGAAACAATACCGAGGTTCACGGAACATAACACAATAGGCTATTGTCTTATAACTAAAAAGTGAGAATTTTTACCAAACAAAAGACGTCTCGATATTTCAACGCTAGTCCAGAGCCGTAACAGTATTTTACTATTCGTCTGAAACCTCAGATAGCAAAAAAAAAACACAAAACTAAGTTCGTCGAGGTTTTTTCTAGGATTGCCATGGATGAATAAACTATATTTGAAAATGAGGGGGCGGGGGTCGTTATTCTTTTGACATTTTTGATTATAAGCCAAAAAATACGTGACATAAACCAAAATAAAAATGTGTTTTGAAATGTGCAAATAAAGCCCTTGCATAAGATATAGTAGTTGCACTTTGAAATTTTGATAACCCATTTCGACCCCCATTCAAAAATAAATAAAAGTAAAAATATATTTCTTTCATTTGCGCTGAGGGTAATTAAGAACTAGAAATATTACAAGTTTCAAATTGATAGCGTCAGTAGTTCATGGAATGTATAGGTGTGACGAACAGACATGACGAACCCCCCTTTTCTCCGAATTAGTAAGTAAATACATATTTAAATAGATAAATAACACCCAGACATTTGGCGGGATTCAAACCCACGACCTATTGGGTAGCAGCCATAGTGTCTTATCACTAGACCAACAGGCCCGTCGTCGATAAAATCGAATTCTCATAATCATTCTGGAATAGTTTGCCTGCGGTTTTCCCGCCCGATTATAATATAGATGTCTTCAAGGCTAGAGTGAATAGGAATAAAATAGTGTGCTTTACCATCCTCGACTGCGTCACCGCTTTCCATCAGGTGGGACTGTGGTCAAGCACTGGCTCATATTGGATAAAAAAACCTTCCGATTGGTATGGACAACATTCGTATTGCTTGTAAAAACAGGAAAAATATTTATAACTAGCTGACCCACGCAGCTCCGCCTGCGCTATTTTTACGTTAAACTTTTAATAACAGATATTAGCATCGAATACATAACCTCCTTTTTTATAGTCGGTTAAAAACTGGGACCTACTTTTTACTTGCTCACCGAAGCACGGACCCGTTTAGTTCAAATGGCGTTAAACGGTCACCCATCTATTTAATGACCTTACCTAACGTTGCTTAACCCGATCGATTACAAAACCTTGATAACAACTCTCTATGAGTGTTCCCTTACTAATATTTATTATATTATAAAGAAAAATTTATAAAATCTGACCAAGCGTATAACCAAGTACCCATTTTGACTTTAATCCCCTCTCCCGCAAGAACCGTGCTAGATTACGGGATAAAAAGTATCCTATGTCCTACCTCGCAGTAAGACCTCAAATCATGCCAAGTTTCATTTGAATCCATTTAGTAGTTTCGGCGTGATGCTCAGCCGTGATACAGACAGACAGACAGACAGACAGACAGACAGACAGACTGACAAAAATTAAAAAAAATACATTTTCGGCCTCAGTATCGGTTATAGAATGCCCTCGAAAAATAATTTTCAAAATATCTTCAATGTACAGAATTGGACCTGTTACAGTTTTATTATAAGTATAGATAGATATATTCAACAAATAAGGTAAAGTATGCTAGTATTGCGACCGTAAGTACTTAATACCTCAATGATTGCGACACAGAATAATCCCCTCAGCGATCGTACCAAAAAAAATATATCTGTAAGCTTCTTGGACCGAACAGGGTTATATTAAAACTCTGAATATCATAAGTGCTCTAGAATATTTCTTGCATAATGCGATCCGTGGATCAATAACTACCACATTCTAAATTCAAATCGGATTACTTCGGTTTATTTAGTGTTGTTAATAGCGCTGCGCGCGCCGGCCAACGACCTGCGCGTGCGCGTAATTATTTATTTATTTATTTTAAATAATTTATTTAAATTAATATCATTATGTTAAAGATTATTGTCGCTATTTGTTTGGGTAAGTTTAATTATAATGTGTACAATTTATTTTTTGTTATATTTAAATAAAACATTAAAATACTAACGAGTCTTAGAGAAAAAAAATGTCTGGCTGCAGCATCAGCTAGTCCTCATACTGGAATCGACAATTAGCCTAGTGGTTAGAAACACTTGCCGCGACCCAATAGATCGTGGGTTCGATTCCCACTAAGTGTTTTTTTATTTATTTAAGTATGTATTTTTTTATTTTTTTTATTTATTTATACACATTTATAGCACCATCACAGTTATACCAAATCGATGCTACAAAGACTATCATTAATTAATAACAACTAAGTTAACTCACTTTCTACACATTTGAATGCTACTTCTGTGAATTTAAACGTACAACTAAATATATCTATCCGGCATGAAATTTTATTAATCAGACGAATAGCTCGTGTCAAGGGGGCATACTTCAGTAAATTAGTTCTAGCTACGGGAACATCTACGGGAACACTGACTGTGACGGCACCCACATAGCCTGTGAGCGCGCACAGCCGCAGCTCCGCCAGCACCTCAGGTGGTGTACGTCCCCGCGCAGCACGCGTCATACTTGTCCGGTGAAGCTGTAATGGCCATCTGCGACCAACAGTACTACTCCTACACAAAAAAAAAGCACGAGCCATACATATCGGACAAGCTCTACGTCCCGCCACACAGACAGACGACTATACCCTATACCCTAGCATGCCTATAACGAACAGGCTTTGGTACATTAATGGATAAAATGGATAAACACCGTATTCTTTTAAATATAAAAACCTCGTGAATTTATTTTGAATTTTTTCAACCATTTGACTATATTTGTCTTCATGTGGATTCCAAATCATAGCCCCCATTTCGAAATGGCTACGGACGAGAGCATTGTACAAAATTTTAATTACCTCTGTGCTAGTAAAATCCTTACAATTTCTCAAGATAAATCCCAAATTTCTAAAAGATTTACGACGTATGTCAACAATGTGATTACGAAACGTTAACTCTGGTACAGATGGTAATCTGTAAGCCCAAGTCCCGCACGCATCCGAGGCGTGGCATGACTGCATCATCATTTTACAATTAGGGGAAAAGTGGGATACTTGCCCCAGGGGTATAGTTGCCTCGATTGTAATTTCTCTAGTTGTGCGGATCACCACATGTTATTCTATTTATCTTTCGAAAGACTCTACAAGTACCACTTAGTTGACCGTGTTGCACGTCTCTGTGCGATTGCATGGAAAGGCAAGGTGAAACCAAAGTTTTTGCGGGGTAGATGGCTTCTTTTTTCAGCAGGGCATCTATCCTAAACGTAATTTACATAGATTAGGCAATTATCCCCTATATGGGATAGATGCTCCAAAATTTAAAGGTCCGCAAAAATCGCCAATACTCTGGAAATGTCAAAGATAATTGTTTTTCCTTTCATAAGTTTGAAGATAATAAACCAAAGTATCTATTCGTACTACAGGTAAAGAATGTTGCATTATAACTGAGAGATATAAAGTAATTTCAAAAAGTGTGGCAACTATCCCACTTTTACCCTAAAGTATATATGTAATAGTTGTCTGGTTACCTTATTACAGGCACAGCCTAATTTGAGTACAGTATCGACTCCGAGGAGGACGGCGGCGGGGTTGGGACCCCCGTCCAAGTAATCACCGTGTCTGGTTCCCGGGGGCTACAATGCACCCCTGGCGGCGGGCTCAAAGCCAAGACACTAAGGGGCTCTTGTTTGACTCCTCTCAATGCCGATGTGACAGCCAAGGGGGTTTTATTGGGTAGAATACCACATACCCTGTTTTACCCCCCACAGGTACCAGGGACTCATTGAAAGGTTTCCTCCGCGAACATTCTTTGCTTGTGGCGGGTCACCCCCTTCCCTCCAATATGGTTGAGGGGAGTGATGGCTGCTGCTCGAGTCAACTCGTGCGCGGGTGCTGCTTGGGGGGACTGGTCCGACTACTATCCCTTTGGCATTTTAGTTTGTTGTATTTTCGTTGTATTTTTTATTTTATTTGATATTTTGAACGGCAGGACACACTGTCGCTGGTGCTGATCTAATTGTAAAAAGACAAACTTTGTTTAAGAAAAAAAATGTGAAAAAATTACAAGCCCGCTGAGTTTCTTGCCGGATCTTCTCAGTTGAGGCCGCGTTGTGATCCGGTGGTAGCTTTTAAAAAATTGACCGTTCAAAAGTGCTAGCGTTAAGCCTATTTGAAACAAAAATTTTGAATTTAGAAAAAAAAATATGTTACCAAGGCACCTGCCACATAATAATTTCTGTTTTCTCCCACCAGCTCTCGCCACCACCATCTACAGCCAGCAACCCCATGACTACTACCATGTGCTGCATCTACCCCACGACCCACCCCTATACCCAGTGTTCGCACAGGCACCGCCTACCGAGTTCACCTGCGAAGGCCGACCGAGAGGGTACTACGCCGATGTCCAATCCGGGTGTCAGGTAATTTTAATGCCATGAATGGTAGGCATGAGTGGTAGGTTCCTTGTGCAAGGCACCGTCCAGGTAGGTACCGTCCAGGTAGCAGTCCACCATGTGTCGACCGCGCGGCCACAGCATTTAAGTTCCGGTGAAGTCCAAACATTTGGGTTTTGTTATACCTTCTGCATTTTTTTTTAAATCGTATCGGCGATTAGCAAAAAGAATGAGACCTTTACTAAGCTCCGTTTAAGAGAACTGCGTGGCCGCGCAGTTCTCCATATGTCGACTGCGCGGCCACGGTTATCTCGTCAAAACTCTCTGAATATTGGGTCTGCTAATTTGTGACCTTCATTGTTAGTGTTTGCTCAAATTCCTTCGTAATTTTTACGTAGTCGTTTTTCTTCTACGACACTGTGGCCGAGCAGTCGAAACGGACACAAAAGATTTAATAGTCAAGGTCAAAATCAAAAATGTTTATTTCAAATAGGCTTAACGCTAGCACTTTTGAATGGTCAATTTTTTAAAAGCTACCACCGGATCACAACGCGGCCTCAACTGAGAAGATCTGGCAAGAAACTCAGCGGGCTTGTCATTTTTTCACTGTTTTAAACATTGTTTGTCTTGTTATAATTGGATCAATATTAGCAATAGAGTGTCCTGCCGTTCGAATTCGAAAGGAAAATAAGAAAAAAATAAATTACGACAAACTAAAAGGCCAAAGGGATAATAGTCGGATCAGACCAGAACCAACCCCCCAAGCAGCACCTGCGTACGAGTTGACTCAAGCAGTAGCCATCAATATCGAATGTCTTTAGGGTCAGCAAGGCGCTAGTGATACTCCTGACTATGGTGATTGCTTGCCATCTAGCGGGCAACACGCTTGCTTGTCACCTTGGTAATAGAAAAAAAATACTCCCCTGATTCCGTGTTATTTTAGATGGCGTCACTAACTAGTACCGTGTGTCTCTTTTTGCCTTTTCTGAATAACAGCCTAACATTTCTTTACCAATTTCAAGTAGGTAAGTAAGTAGGTCTTTTATCGACATGACAATAATTTGTAAATTAGTGAATACAGAGAAAAAGCGCCCCACGCTTTCACACTTAAATATAATGCTTAATGACAAACACGAGGTAGAAAGAAAGAACGAGTTCCATAAATTATTTATTACTTTTTAGTGTAGTATAGGTACTTTATAAAAGCGTGTATTTTTAGTTTTTTAAACTACGAATTTATTATACCTACTTGGTCCAAATTCCGCACTCAAAAACATGACATAGTGTTAATAATAATACTAGCCCTTGATTTTGTCCCACTGCTGGGCACGGGTTCAAGATGAGGGGGCTTAGGCCATAGCCCACCACACGCTGACCAAGTGCGGGTTGGCGGACTTCACACGTCATTCGAACGCTAGTTAGGCTTTCTCAAACATGCAGGTTTCCTCACGATGTTTTTCTTCACCGAAAGCTAGTAACAATCGCACAAAGACGATTCGCACATGATTAATTTAAGAAATCAGAGGTGCAAGCAGGGGTTTGAACCTGCGCACATTGTTTCCAAGGCAAGCTCTCGCCCACTGAGCTATTACTACAACCAGACAACAGTCATAGTGTTAATTTTCATTAAAACTTTTGAACTAACTTCCGAACTCAAAAACATAAAATAGTATTAATTTTCATTAATACGACTCTTGAAGGCAATTAATACTTTAATACTGATAGTGGTTAGAAATATTATCTCGTACCTACCTACTTAGAACATAAGAATAAACAAAAAAATCCCTTAACTAGAATTAACGTTAACTGACGTTTGTGAGTGCAACGTGTTGATAATATTATTTTACGTTTCGTTCCAGGCTTACCATTTCTGCTGGCGTCAGCACTTAGTCAGCACAGACTTATGCTCTAACGGGACTCTATTCAATCAGCAATTCCAAGTTAGTATATTTCCTAGCTAACATTTGTAGAAACTTTCTTTTTGTTCACAAGGGAAGCCTTCTGTGATTGGTGAACTGAGAGGGCCTAAAATGGCGACTTTCGGTGAATCATAAGATGAATAAGTTACGGTTTAATACATCGTATGGCAGCATTAACACAAAATATTAGTGCTATTTAGTGCTAATAAATGAATTGAGTATGATTCACCTAAATTGTGTGACTATTTTTCAAAAACTAGTAGAATTTTTAAAGATATGCTTGAAAATTCAATGCTAATTAGTGCTAATAAATGAAAAATCCGTGACTATTTTTCAAAAACTAGTAGAATTTTTAAAGATATGCTTGAATATTCAATGCTAATTAGTGCTAATAAATGAAAAATCCGTGACTATTTTTCAAAAACTAGTAGAATTTTTAAAGATATGTTTGAAAATTCAATGCTAATTAGTGCTAATAAATGAAAAATGTGTGACTATTTTTCAAAAACTACTTAGTAGAATTTTGAAGGATATGCTTGAAATTCAAAACATGAATTGATTTTATGTGACTTGCCTAATGTGGCATTTTTAGACCTGCTGGAGTATGTAAAAAAATAAGGGTAATTGGGTAAAATTAAGAAAAAATAGATCATCATTAGCTGGAGGACGTCCACTGCTGAACAAAGGCCTCCCGCTTAGAAGGGAGGGGTGGGTTGCCATAATCTCCACGCTTGGCAGGCGGCTTGGGGTACGCTTCGCAGTATAGGTGTAGGTAATCCAATAGAAAAACGCTGCTGCCCGTCTTCCCGTTTTCCCTTAGTCGCCTCTTATGGATGCAATGGGAGGAGATGGGAGGGATAGGTATTCTTAACCCGACACCCCCCACAGGTAAATCGTATCGAACTTTTTGTTGTGAATGTACTTTTTCAAATCCCCTTTTTTTCAGGTCTGCGATCACTTCTACAATGTACGGTGCGGATCTCCATACGAAGATTTATGAATTAAACTAATTTAATTCATTCAGTGTTTTATTTACTTTATGAGGGCTTGATTCGAAAACAAAGTAGAGTTATAGGGGATTGCAGTGCACTGATGCTCGTCACCCACATTAGTTATTAAGACTCTTGCCACAGCTCGTGCGGCTAGTAATCACCAGCTACAGTGTCCATCACATCGGAACACAGCAATGTTTATGCTTGGCGGCCTTAGAGGAGATACCACTGGAGAGAGCATGATGCGCTAACCCCCTCTGCCAAATTTTTGTTCATATGTTCAGGTCATTCTTTATTTGTGTGCGTATATTTTTGAATGTGTTGCGAGTTTACTATAGTGTGGGTATGCGTGAAAGTGTATCTGTGTGAGTTTACTTCGCCTCGCGCACCCCGCAAAAGTGCCACGAAAAATTTGTTCTGGGAATCGACGCGATACTAACTCCTTTGGTACTTTCTCTGAGTTGGCGGCAGAAAGCTGACAGTTCTGACCCTGCAGTATTTTAGCAAGTTGTATTGTGAGGCCATAGGAAATCAAGTGTCGATGAAACTCAAAATTCAATTTTTTTATTTCAAATAGGCTTATCGGGTTATTCCCAGTGCTCCGATCGGAACTGCGATTGGTAGTAGGGGCGGGAATATTTTTTCCCACTGCTCCGATTAAGCATCATATGTACAGTCTAATGGATAATATAAATTAAAAAATAAGTGTGTTAAGTATCTTACTCAACACACTTATTACAACGTTTTTGGTGTTTATGCCAGTGGTAGAATAGAACAGAATAGAACAGAATAGAACAGAACAGAACAGAAGAGAATAGAATAGAATACTCTTTATTTGCACACCAAAGTAAAACATACAGAAAACTTAGAAAATAACTTAAATTAGGTACGTACGTATAAATGGCGGTCTTATCGCTAACAGCGATTTCTTCCAGACAACCAACCACCACCACCACCACCACTCTCTCTCTCTGGTGGTACCACGGACAAATCTGTGGTACCACCAGAGATAAATTAATTAGATTTTTATTATTTTTTTTTTATACCACCAAGGTGGCAAACAGGCATGCGGCCCGCCTGATGGGAAGCAGTTACCGCAGCCTATGGACGCTAGCAACACCAGTAGGATCACAAGCGCGTTGCCGACCCCGTAAAAATTTGTTAACTCCCTTTTTAAAAAAACCCATGCTGTAATTATTCGGGAAAACCTCGGCAGGCAATTCATTCCACAACTTCAAAGTGCGGGGAAGAAAACTTCTTTGAAACCGCAAAGTGCGGGATGACATTGTTTTTAAGATGTGAGGATGAACTCCCTGCCGATGGCGAGAGGTGCGATGGTAAAAAGTGGCCGTGGGCATGATGTCAAACAATTCTTCAGAGCACTGACCGTTATACAATCGGTAGAAAACACACAGGGAAGCAAAATCTCTTCTCACCCGTAGTGATTCTAGACCGTTTGAGATTTAATAATATTTCATTATTTTCATTCATTTTCATGGTCACACATGATTTTCAAAAATATGGTTTTTAATACATCCAGAATATACTGGGGTTGTAGTATTGAGTAATAAAATCGACAAATTATTACCGGAAGTACTAGAGTAGCATAAAACAGGAGGTTCATATCTTGTGTCTTCTCTTGACACATTCATATGCTCACACACATACTTCTACTATATACATGTTAGCTCTAAACCAAATTATTAAGCTCACATAAGACAAGGCACATGATATACACCCCCTGCTTTATGTTACGTTGGCTGAAAAATTCAACATTTATTGAATCCTGGTCAGTTTTTGGTTTGCAACACCGTACAACCAATTATGTGTCCGTTTCGACTGCTCGGCCACAGTGTCGTAGAAAAAAAAAACGATTGGTGGAAGGAGGAGGTATGGAGCACTGTGAATAACCCGGCTTAAAGCTAGCACTTTTGAATGGTAAATTTTTTAAAAGCTACCACCGGATCACAACGCGGCCTCAACTGAGAAGATCCGGCAAGAAACTCAGCGGGCTTGTCATTTTTTCACATTTCTTTTTTTTAAAACAAAGTTTGTCTTGTTACAATTAAATCAGCACCTGCGACAGTGTGTCCTACCGTTCAAAAGATCAAATAAAAAAAATACGACGATAATACAACAAACTAAAATGCCAAAGCGATAGTAGTCGGACCAGTCCCCCCAAGCAGCACCCGAGTACGAGTTGACTCGAGCAGCAGCCATCACTCCCCTCAACCATATTGGAGGGAAGGGGGTGACCCGCCACACGAAGCCGCCACAAGCAAAGACTTTTCGATGGCGAGCATGACCGATCCAAAATCACAGTGGCTCACGTTTAACATTTACTTTCTGCTGTGCAGTGCCTCGTCAGGCAAGACACAAAGCACTGTAACATATTACCAACTTTTATCACAAGTTGGATACACATCTATATCTATCTATACATATTATAAAACAAAGTCCTCCGCCGCGTCTGTCTGTCCCTATGTATGCTTAGATCTTTAAAACTACGCAACGGATTTTGATGCGATTTCTTAATAGATAGAGTGATTCAAGAGGAAGGTTTATATGTATAATACATGTATAATATAGTAGAGAAACACTGATAATTTTAAAGGTTTCTAATGTGATGTAAATAAACACATTTTTTTTTGCGCTTACAATGCAAACGCTGGCTGAACCCTACGAGATGGATCCAAATCATGTACTACAGTATTGTATACCTTATAAAGGTCTACAAAAAAATCCGCGATGGTATATGTTTATCTCTCAGGGATAACCCACAATAACCAGTTTTTATTCTTTGCTTTTTATGAGAAATAATTATCTAAGTATTAATAAATTGTTATTAGCATGAATTTGTCCTGTCTTCAATAAAACGTTAACTTCACTAATATTTACACCAATGACAAAAAAGCTATGAACGTTGTTCATAACGCTAGGTTAAGGTTAAGCAACATAAGGCAAGGTCATCAAATAGATGGGTGAACCGCTTTGTATGAAATTAAGGTGGAGCAAGGGGGGAGTGAGGGGGAGCAAGGTGGGAGAAGAGAGAGGGGGGAGGGGTTCATCTCTGAACCCCTATCGGAGATAACGGGTAGAAGAAGAGTGTGACGGGGACCGAAGCGGGAGGGGGAAAGAGAGAGGAGAGAGAGAGCATAGAATTAGATTTTCTTATAAGAGAGAGAGATGGAGCGACAAATAAATCAAGGGAGGAGAGAGAAAATGGGAGCAAAATGTAATAAAAGCGCGGGCGGAGCTGCGCGGGTCAGCTAGTCAAGAATAATTTACAAGCTCAAGTCAGAACGTAAATAAAGCAACAATCAATTTTGATGCTAGACTACAATAGAAAAAAAAAGGACAGCGGCCGGACCAGTCCCCCCAAGCAGCATTCGTGCACGAGTTGACTTGAGCTGCAGCCATCACTCCCCTCAACCGTATTAGAGGGAAGGGGGTGACCCCGGGCGTCACGGTGAGGGCGATTGCGAAAAATTTCGTAAAATAAAACCAAATAAGTAATACCAAAACAATATATATTTCATATTTTGTTACTCTATGTACACAAAACAATATACAAATAACATTCTTTCGCTATTGTATTTTGTAGGGTACTACTGTAGCCCCAATATTGTTAGCATGCTCTCTTAATTATTTTGGCCATTGATGATTAATTAGTGCCCATACGCACTAACAACCATGGCGTCATGATTTAATGAAGTCCGCTTACCCGATATCGTCACTGGGGCCAAGCTTTCACAAGACCAGCCATCTACGCGGGAGATATTATAGTGCACAAGTGCTTGCGTAGACACAAGTGCACTCTCTCTTCCTTTACTCTCACAATCCGATGGGAAGGGAAGACCAACACGACCGGGAAGAGGTTAGCCACAGGAGCAACTTTACATACCCATTCGACGCATAATAATACCAGCCCTTGTTTATGTCCCACTGCTGGGCACGGGCCTCCCCTCAAGATGAAGGGGCTTAGGCCATAGTCCACCACGCTGGCCAAGTGCGGGTTGGCGGACTTCACACGTCATTCGAAAAGCTAGTCAGCGTTTCTCAGACATGCAGATTTCCTCACGATGTTTTCCTTCACCGAAAGCTAATAACAATCGCATAAAGACGATTTGAACATGATTAATTTAAAAAATTAGAGGTGCGAGCCGGTTTTCGAACCTTGTTTCCAAGGCAAGCGCTCGCCCACTAAGCTGTTACAGCTTATTAGCTTATTCGACGCATGGATCATTTTATTTTGAAAGTATAAAAAATATAAGAAATTTATTTAAAAAAACTAAGAAATATATCACATTAATTATTAACAATAATATCCTTGGATATTTCACGGCTATCAGGGGACTTACCATGAACTCTTATAGCAGGGCAGTTTAACACGAAAAGTGGGCCTGTCTTACAAATTTGTACCATGAGCGCACTAATAGGCATGATGACTGCAACACAATACCAATAAATCTGTGGTTTTGAATATAAGAACAGATTGCACTGATTCCAAAAACGCATCTCATTTTCATAATAATACAGATTTTCGTGATATTTAAGCAAATAAATTACCTAATATAACTAATCGCCATTTTGTAATAAACGCTGATCAGAGTGAATGACGTCAATCCGGTGTAAATAAACAACTGTCAAACTGTCATCTCAACATTTCTTTCATACAATGATTCACTTTTATACCTACAGACAGATGTTTATTTACGCCGCAGTGACGTCACAAAATGGCGCCATGCACTGGCCATCGTTTTGGAAATTGAATACAAAAATATGATTATTCGGCAATAGTAGACCCGTAAGTATATTATAGAGTATTTTTTGAAAATTGGTCATCATGTCTATTACCGTGACAATAATATTGTCACGTGACCACTCACCTGTTTGGGTGACGTAATAGCTAGGTGGTCTTCTAATTAGTGCGCCCATGGTAAGTACACAAGTCACTTTTAGTATTTTTTTTTTTTTGTTTTTTTTTTTTTTTGGGAATGATAGACGCTGTTAACCGCAGATGGCTATTGCAGCTTCACCGGACAATAGGAGCCGAGCGCTTGAAGCGCTCTAGCCTTTACGGCAGAAGTAGCGACGAGCACAAGGGCACCTCAGGGAGGCACGGCCTCGGCTTGGGCTGTCGCTTAAGAGAGGGCTGAGTTTACCACCGGTTCACAACGCGCCCCCACTGAGAAGAACCGGCAAGAAACTCAGTGGGGTGATGCACGTCGTTGCGGTCGCATACGTACGACCCTTCGGCCTCGCCGGCGAGACCGGTGTCTGATAGCTAGTGTAGCATACGGTTGTCGGGGAGGGGTCGGCGCATCCCGGTCCAATAGGACCGTCATGGGGTCAGGAGGGTCGAGCAGTACGTGCCGTGGTCTGCGGCGCGAGTCAGAAGGACTAGGGGCGTAATCGGCGGCGGCGCGGATTAAACAGTTCGCGTGACGGGACGCGGATTCAAAGTAGCGTTTCGACGCTTCTTTGAGGAACTTACGAAGGGGATCTAATTTGAAATCGGAATGACACTTTTAGTATATAACTGTCCTGCTATAAGGAGTTTATGGTAAAGCCTCTGGTCCCAAACTAGATAGATAACCTATTTAAACTATTACTATAGTACCTAGTATAGTATAGTAATAGTGTAGTACTATTACTATAGTACTATTACTATAGTACTATTACTATAGTACTATAGTAGTAGTAGTTGTGTGGTTACCTACTGGTAACCAAACAATTGATACAAATACATACTTACCGAGTACATTTTTTTTTAAATTTAACCCAACATAAAGATATAATATTATTAATCAACACCCCAGATACAAGACAAACAGACATATTTATGCACAGAAATGTTTGTCATGGATGGAAGTCGAACTCATTACCTTTCAGGTAGCGCTCAGCGTGTCTAACCACTACACCAACGGGCCCTTCTATTTAATAAAAAGACATAATTGTGTATACATTGAAATTAAACAGATTTTTCGGATGATACCGCAATGTTTGATTTTTCTTTCCCGACGATTTGAACACTTTTTAACAGACTTCAAAAAAGGAGGAGGTTCTTAATTCGTCTGTATATATATTTTTTATTTATCTTAGTAATGAGGCAGGCAGGACGATCGTTTGATGGTAAGCGACGCGCCTGCCTATAGACAGCTGCATCGCACTGCCGCTCGTCACACGAGACACTCTTGTGTCCGGTAATTTTATAAAATTTACGGAATTCATGGTAACTGGAGGCTTGAAATGGTATAAACCGTAAAATAAATTTCATTACAATATTTAATATTCGCGTATTCAGAAACCATTATAATATATGAATGCATATTTGAGTTTTACATTAAAGTACCTACATTTTATGAGTATTATTTAATGTTTATATTATATTGCTAGAAGTACCTACAGTAGTTTTTTGGTAACTATCGAGCGTGATCAACATTTTGGCGAAAAGCAAACGATTCCTGTTTTTTCTGTATAAGATCAAAATCGAAACACAACGTGTATGAGCACAGGAGCGATGGTTGACTGGTGGCCAGCCAAAAACAATAGGCTAGATGACTAAAAATTCTTTTTAGTCCGTCATTTAGATTATTAAAAAATATTGGACACGTATTTTTTCTTTTGTCGATTAAACAAAAAATGACGAAGATATAGTGCTTTGAAATGTCGCGCGACGTCACGCCGGCATACAATTTTTACTGAGGTGTGACGTCAAAATTTTTAACTCCCGCACTTAGACGCGCATATCCTTGGCAATTTTTATTGAATTGTTAAATAAAAAAATACGTGTCAAATATTTTTTGATAATCTAACTGATAGAATAATTAAAATTATTATTTTTTATCCAGCCGCCATCCCAGTTGTTAGGGTAACTTAGTCAAATGAATACATGATGACATATGGTACTGAGACGTGGTCTCTAACGGCTGGCCTTTTAGAAAAGTTCAGAGTCACACAACGAGCCATGGAGAGAGCTATGCTCGGAGTTTCTTTGCGCGACAGAATCCGAAATGTGGAGATTCGCCGAAGAACCAAGGTCACTGACATAGCTCTCAGAATCTGCAAGTTGAAGTGGCAATGGGCAGGCCACATCGCTCGAAGAACCGATAACCGTTGGGGAAGAAAGGTTCTCGAGTGGCGACCACGAACCGGAAGACGCAGCGTAGGCAGGCCTCCCACTAGGTGGACAGACGACATTGTGCGCGTCGCAGGTAACCGGTGGATGCAAATAGCCAATTGTCGTTCATTGTGGCGTTCTAAGGGGGAGGCCTATGTTCAGCAGTGGACGTCTTCCGGCTGATGATGATGATGATGATGATGTCAAATGAACGACATCATTTCCCTACCAATTGTCATACATCTATTGTTCCAATATTGATCTTGTAAAGATAGACAGGATATACATTAAAGTAGGGTCAATTTAATAAATCACATTTGACACTTCATCAAAATTTAACAAGGGTCACCCCAAGGGTGGTTGTTGATATGATATTTATAATCCTGTATATAAACTAGTTATTCTACATAATAATATTTACAAATATATAGTATCTGTTATTAATGATTAATACCTTACACTTAAAAGTTGGTCTTTTCAATGCTGGTTCCCTCAACACAGGCCACGAGGAGTTCTATGCAGCCATTCTTAACCTAAAGCCTGATATAATGGCGATAAATGAGACTTGGTTAAGACCTGGCGAGGATGATAAAGCTCCTAAAATACCTGGTTTTCGTCTATGCCATTTTCCGCGCCCTGAGCAAGTTCGCAGAGGAAGGGGAGGCGGCGTAGGTTTCTATTTACGAAAGGGTATCAGAGTCCATATTCTACCGCATCCATCATCATCGTCGATAGAGCAAATGTGGCTTCGTTTGAATGCTAAAGGTCTGGAACTTCTCATCGGGACTGCATACAGGCCACCGTGGCTTGATGCCACCAGTTTTCTTGATGCAATAACTGACACTATTTCTTCTTTCTCTGGGTATGACAGAATGATATTGGTTGGCGATTTTAATATTGATATCCTCAACCCGCATTGTAACAAATTTATTCTTTTACAACAATTTTTAGAGTGTTTTAATCTAAAGCAAATTGTGTCTGAGCCAACACATTTCACTGAGCACAGTCAGTCCCTGATCGACATTGTTTGCTCAGATGCTAAAGCTCGCAAAGTATTTGTTAACCATTCTCCCGATTTAGGAAGTCATGCTATGGTTCTTGTTGAATTTGACATTAAGAAAGATAAGACATGCCCGCGCACAGTGACGTATAGGCCACTGAAAAGCATTGTACCAAGCTTATTTCATAAAGATCTTGATACGATTGATTGGGGCTATCTGAGGTTAATGAGTTCTGAAATTAATGAACTTGCGCAAATCTTTGCTGATGTGCTTATCACGCTTTTCGATCTGCACGCACCTCTTAAGTCTTCTAGATTTAGGGAACTGCAGCATCCATGGATAACCGATACTGTCAGAACAATGATGCAGATTCGGGATGATATGCATGTAAAGTACAATCAATGCAAAACTGAAGCTCGCAAAGAATGTTACAAGACCATGAAACATCTTGTGATAGCAGCGATATATAATGAAAAAAAAGTTTATTTCACCCAGCATATAAACATGAATATAAAAAGTCCGAAAAAGTTATGGAAAAATTTAAAAGACATCTGTATTCCAAATAAAAACCAGAGCGCAGAGCTACCACCTCATTTTGACGACCCTGAGCTCATTAACTCTCATTTCCTTAATGTTCCCGGAGATACATCTGTAACAATATCACAGCTTACGTTTTTGGAATTTCATAAATATGGCTCAGCATCTTTTTCACTTAGGCCTGTAAGCAGCAGTACAGTTGCCAAAGTTATTAATAGTCTTAAGTCTAACGCGCAAGGAATTGATGGTATCTCATTGGACATGATAACGATGACGCTGCCGAATTCTCTAGATACAATAACGAGCTTGATTAATTCTTCCATAGAAAGTGGAGTTTTTCCTGACAGTTGGAAGGTGGCTGTTGTTAAGCCAATACCGAAAACTAGTAATCCATCTTCTTTGAAAGATTTGCGTCCAATAAGCTTGCTCCCGTGCATATCTAAGGTTCTCGAGCGCATAGTGTGTATGCAGCTTACCGAATTTCTTGAGACAAACGACATACTTCCTCAAGTACAGTCAGGCTTTCGGAAGGGTCATAGCACCACCACTGCTCTACTTGATGTTATTGATAATCTTTTAGCGGTACAAGATCAAGGAATGTGTAGCATTTTGGTTCTTCTTGATTTCACTCGGGCGTTCGACTCTATAAATTTAACTCTGCTCCTGTCCAAGCTTAGCTATTATGGATTTGACTCGAAAACAGTTAAGTGGTTTCACAGCTACCTTGAACAACGTAAACAGTGTGTAGAGCTAACTAAATCTGATGGGTCTAAGGCGCGGTCCACTCTACAGTCTGTGTCTCGTGGTGTGCCGCAAGGGTCTATTCTGGGGCCTATACTGTTTACCTTATACAGTGCCGATATAATAAATGGAATCAGTAACTGTCGCTATCATCTGTATGCGGATGATCTACAGTTATACTATTCCTTTCCCTCTAAGAATTGTATGGATGCTGTAGATAAAGTTAATAGTGACTTGATCCAAATATCTAACTGGTGTAGAGTTAATTCTTTAAATTTAAATCCTACTAAATCAAAATATATGCTCATTGGATCCAAACCCAATTTACAAAAGCTTAAAGACACACCACTGAATGTCTTGGTAGACGGTCAAGTTATGGAACGGGTCTATGAGGCTAGGAATTTAGGTTTGATTATGGACAGCAGTCTGCACTTTGAAAAACATATCAGTGAAGCTGTACGTAATTGTTTTTATCGCTTAAAATTACTATATAAAATACGACCCTATATTAGTGAAGAAGTCAGAATACAGCTATGTGAATCACTAGTTCTTTCCAAACTCAATTATTGTGATGTTGTGTATAGTCCTTGTTTACTTAAAAGAACTGAAAGGCTAATACAACGAGTCCAAAACGCATGTGCTCGCTACTGTTTCCACGTTCCTCCTCGTTCGCATGTTACACCATATTTAAATGCCTCAAATCTTTTAAAAATGGCAGCACGCAGAAAGATACATCTGGCAACTCTTCTCTTTGGAGTAATTAATACAAAAACCCCAAAATACCTTCATGTAAGGCTAGATTGGGCAGAAGCACACTCTAAACAGCCGAGAAGAGCTTGTACCTTTGTGTTATCCACTCCCACCCACAGATCCATGGCATTCAGGGGCTCTTTCAGGTTTGCTGCGTCCCGATGCTGGAATGATTTGCCACCTCCAATCCGTACAATAAAATCATTAACAAACTTTAAAACCACTTTAAAAAAACATTACTTGCTATCGCAGCAAAACTCACAATAGGTATTTATTTATTTATAATTCATACCCATAAAATATAGTCAGTTAATTCATAGGTTTATCTTATCATGACCACTTACCATTTCACTACTATTAGTATTCTCGTATAGCGTAGCACCATATTCATTTTAAATTGTATGGTTTGGTAGTAATAATTATGTGTATAGTTGTGTATAAGTTATGATTAAAATTACTAACCCAATATACTATAAACCATAGATATGTTATCCCTACTAATGAAAGCCAACGATTGTGACCCATAATTATTATTATTTTTATTTATAGTTATGGTATGATGTCCCTTTCTTGTTATTTAATTTTGTACAGTACTTTATGCATTTTCTACCTACGTATGGCGGGATTTTGTTTGATTTTCAAATGCACCAATCACTCACTACACTAAAATTAACTGTTATTTTTATTTTTTATTACTGATCTTTCCTTTCAATTTTCTTTTGTTTTTTGCTTGGCATTCCGTGATGCCAGTTTTAGGTACTGCCAGAATATCAGCGCGGCTCTATATACTCTATAGGGCAGCAATATGCTGAGGCAGAGCCCTTTTTGTCCCCACACAATATTGAAGATCCATTATTATTTTGTTATTTTTATATGTGTTAAGTGTTGGGCAAATAAATGCTTTTCTTCTTCTTCTTCTTCTATATGACTGAACAATATTGACTACACTGAACTTCGTTTTATTGAAATTGGCTTTAACATTGGTTTTATTGCTATTATCACGTACTATCGCGGACACGAACGGTGTACCAGTTTTCTATCAAAATAGTTTGAACAACGTTACGTGCACTTACGCCGTCCGCACGTATTTTGGGCCGTCTCGTGCAAGTTATTGTTGTCCTAAAGGTGGTACAACGTTCGTGACCACGACAGTACATACATGTATACTTTTAGACTTTCGCGTTCGTTATCAAGCATGGGATCCAGTGATTAAAATGACAAACCTAGCTATTTGCCGTCGGTTATATTATATACAGATACTGCGAGTGTAGTGGATTTAACGTTACAAGTGAAAGAACGCCGTATACCCTATACGGCGTGTAAGGGACATCGTACCGACAACAGATACCAGGGATCCAGTACATGATTCTGAACATTAGTGTTGAAGTTTTTCATCGGATTTTTCTTGTTTTTCCAAAAAAGAAATGCCGCTTTGTTAAAAAAAAATAGTTTGACATCATGATTAGTATAATAATAAAACCAAATTTCCATTTCAAAACAATAATTACTTATTTGTGCAAAATTAGCAAAGTAATTTGAAAAATAAATATTATTCCGCACGCATTCTTTACATGCTCAAAAATTAACAACTTAGTCATTTGTCATTCTCCATATAAATGGTTTCTGTAATGTTGTAACGGGCATTATTTGAAATCTTATATAAACGGTTTCGGTACGTGGTCCCTTACACTCTGTATAATGATAATATCACCCGTCTACTTGTGACCACGGCTGGTGTAACTCGGCCCCAATGGGTTATTTCCCATTTAAAATGATGAATCACGTACATATCTAATCACTTACTTATATCCACCATTACTTATCTAACTAAATTTTATACAAAAGAATTAAACACAACAACACACTAGCGAGACTACTACCAATCACAGTACTCGATCCTTTATCACCATCTTTGTCGTCAGTTTTCAATACCACTTCGTTTTCACCGGTAACTCGCTTGATTTCGTCGAGTATTTTCTTTTCTTCGAGCGATAGAGTTATGGCATCGTTGACTGTCTGCATTAGAGCGTAATTAGTGTACTTTGGTTTGGGCAAACGAAACTCGAGCTTTCCGTCTTGCATCACGTACGATGGGTGTTTTGTGAGACTGACATATTTTGCTGAAATAAACAAAGATATCACTAATATAACAAATATACATTTTAAAAAACCCCCGACATAGGTAAATGCACTCTTAAAATGACTTTCCTGTGGTATTATCAGATCTTGATCACCATTTTTTTAGCAACTGCTCGTCGAGACCTACCTAACGAGCCCAAACTCGGTGGGTCTACGTTTATTGGTGCAGAGATCCCGTGAACACCTTCCTGCTCAATCATCAGACCCTGATCACCATTTTTCTAGCAACTACTCGTCGAGACCCGGACCCGGACCTCGACTCGGAAAAGAGCTGATGATGGATCGATTTTCATGAACCATCTCGCTTAAACTAGCTTTCAAATAAAAAAACCGCATTCATATCCGTTGGCTGGTTGGACCGTTACGCTGCCACACAGAAAGACTTCCGGACATAGGTGTCAAAATTATAACTCCCCTCGTTTTTGGTCGGGGGTTAATAAAAGTAAGTCGTACGCCGCGTCTATCTTTTTTTATACTGCTAAGATAGTAAGCAGACGTATACGGCCCGCTTGATGGTAAGCAGCCACCGCAGCCTATAAACGCTAGCAACACCAGAAGAATCACTAACGCGTTGCCGACTCTTAAGACATTGCGTCCGTTAACTCTGGGTAAAGCTTTACGTGAATCTTTGTCGTGGTCCTGACGGTCACGGTGGTCCCTAGACCACCAGCAGGCCTTTTCTTTTATTTTTTTTGACGCGGGGGAAATCTTCCAAAGATCCCCGGGAGCTGTGGGGCTCGACCGGGGTATATGGGATTCTTACCCACTAAAACCCCCGCGGCTGTCGCATCGGCACATGAGAGGGGGGACCCCAGGGCTCTCCGGTGGGATCTGCACCAGGGGCCCCTCAGTGCCTTGCCTTTGAGCCCGCCGCCGGGGGGCACATTGTAGCCCCCCGGGAACCAGTCACGGTGCTCACGGGGACGGGGGTCGCAACCCCGCCGCCGTCCTCCTCGAAGTAGACCACCAGCAGGCCTAGCACGACTTGCAATCTTGGCAGATCGGTGTTGCGTATGACGTAGTTTTCAACACCAAAACGTCATATCACCAACCAAAAATGTGAAATACTACGTCATAGCGACGTCATACGCACACTTGTCTATCAAGATTTGCACATCACCATGCTAAGCCTGCTGGATGGTGTCTTACTCAAGGAATCAACCACCTTTTTTTCGCGGGGTAAACCTTCAAAAAGTCCCCGGGGTGGTGGGGCTCGACCGGGATATGTGGGATTACCCACTAAAATCCCCCCGCGGCGGTCGCATTGGTACATGAGAAGGGACCCCATAAATAGCACCCAGATGCTTAGTGGAAATCGAACCCATGACCAATAGGTACGCAATAGGGTAGCGGCCAGAGTATCTGACCACTAGACCCTCGGGCCCGTAAGAAAAATATTAATCATACCACTAGGTAAATTAAGGTTTTTCAAAGCCTTTTGCATGACCGGATCGTCAACCATTTTGCCAACTCTATCTTCAAAGTCCACATAAGCTTCATCTTCTAGAGGACAATCTCCCATAAAGTCATCTGTATCGATACTCCACACCATCAGTCCGCCAAAACCATAGTCGATCGCCATTCTGGAAACAAGAAAAGGTTTTTTTGCCAGAATGCCAGAGGGTTATGTTTGTCGACAGTATGTATGTATGTGTGCGTGAGTCAAAGTCAAATAATATTTATTTCAGGCTTAAGGCCTCATTTACGGAGACGCGGGGCGTCGCGGCCCGCACTAAATTCAAATGTAGGGCGTTGTATGAGTGTGTTTACGGAGAAGCGATTTTACACGCGTTTGCTTGAAATGGAGCGTGTTTTACGGCGGCGCCTGCGGATGACATCGCCGCGTCTCACGCGGTTTTCATCGCGGCGGCGCACGCAGCGGCGATTCTCGATGAAGCGATGTCTGTGGCGGAACCTTCTGCCAGTCTTCTTCTGACTACGTCTGTGTTGCATGATTACCAAATAGTAATCATGCAACACAGACGTAGTCACCATCGCAATGGAGTATGATATGATCGATTTTTTTTTTAGAAGAAGATTGTATGTTAAAAAGTGAGTTGCACCGCCGTTGCACGCGGCGGTGCCCGCCGCGGGCGCAGCGGCGGCCACCGCCACTCTTCCCGCCCCGCGTCTCTATAAACAGCATCATATATTGCTAAAGTTTGTGTTTACGCGTGCGATGATACGCGCCGCTTCACGCGCCGCCGCGCCGACGCGCAGCGAGACGCCACGCCACACGCGACGCGCGACGCCCCGCGTTTCCGTAAACGAGGCCTAACGCTAGCACTTTTGAATGGTCATTTTTTTAAAAGCTACCACCGGATCACAACGCGGCCTCAACTGAGAAGATTCGGCAAGAAACTCAGCGGGCTTGTCATTTTTTCACATTTTTTTTTTAAACAATGTTTGTCTTGTTACAATTAGATCAGCACCAGCGACAGTGTGTCCTGCCGTTCAAAAGATCAAATAAAATAAAAAATACGACGAAAATACAACAAACTAAAATGCCAAAAGGATAGTAGTCGGACCAGTCCCCCCAAGCAGCACCCGCGCACGAGTTGACTCGAGCAGCAGCCATCACTCCCCTCAACTATATTGGAGGGAAGGGGGTGACCCGCCACACGAAGCCGCCACAAGCAAATACTTTTCGATGGCGAGCATGACCGATCCAAAATCACAGTGGCTCACGTTTAACATTTACCTTCTTCTGTTAAGAGCGTTCTCAATTATTTCGCGTAGTAGCTTTTAGGTATCTACGGACCGCCCTACACGTGCAGGACCGGCCGACGCGCGTTTGTACGCTCCACGCACACATACAAAGACTCTAGTGATATGAAAAACAGTCTTGATCCGTTGGGCAACTATTTGATTTCTGATTGATTGTATGTATTGTAAATTATGATATTTTGCCAACAGTTTCTTTATTACCGCAGTAGCATTCAATGTATATTCACAATTTTCTCAAAAACTACTTAACAGATTTGAATGGAGTTATTTAAATGTTTATGTTTCAACGCATATTTTATTATATAATTAGGATCTGATAAAATAGGGAACTCTTTAGTAACTAATAGCAAATGACGCATTTACTTCTTCTTTTCATTATATAACATGACGCCTGTGCAAATTAAGGGAAGATTAAACACTAAACAAATGGTCGAAAAATGGTTTGCCCATGTTAACGGACAACTTACATACTGTAGGTATACAAATAGTGCATGTTAAATAAAAGCTTGATATTTTTGTGTTTTTGTATTGACAACTCACGACTACTTGTGCAATGGTTTGCCAAACCCAACTTCAGACACACAGATCCGCTGTGAGTACTGATAATCAGACGTAGGTAAATAGAAAGTGGATTTATATAAAGATAATGATTTCATTACGTGTTTTACGCAAATTTCTGCTGAACTTAAATTTCTAATGAACTACACTGGGCCACAAAGAAAAATGGTCGGTTAGAAAATCATCCATATCTTCAAAAGTACTGGACCTAGCTTTATGAAATAAAGACTAAATTAAAGAATGTTTAATGCCGCATAAAATAATATAAAAAAGTTTTTATTTATTTTTGATAATTGTATAAAAAAAAAACTAAAAATGTAAAACAATGGTCGTTTTTTAATTTTGTACCAAAATAAGTCAAATCAATTGTTTCGCCTTTGTTTTAGCTTTGCAATAAAGAAGTTATAAATATGGCGTCACTATCTTATAAATTTTATTATTCTGAAGTCATCATGTCGTTAACCCCTGAATAATGTACCAAGATCCTGACAATGCTTGAAGATGGTCACAGTCAGTGAAATACAGCGACAACTGTTGGTGTGACTCTTTCTACAGTTCAGCGAGTACTCCAGCACTTCCATGAAACTGGATCTTATCTTCAAAGACCAGAAACAGGCCAAACAAGGTGCACGACGGCGCGGGAGGATCGCTATATGGTGTCAATAATTTTATGAAATCGCTTTCTTACGGCTGTTGAAGTAAAGAATCATCATTCACGAGCAGGAGGAAACAATTTAAGTACGGATACAGTAAGGCGGCATCTGGCTGAAGCAAATTTAAAGCCATTAAGACCTGCAAATGGCCCAAAACTGGAAAGACACCACAGAAACTCAAGGTGGAGTTATGGTAGAGAATACGAGAATTGGACTCTGAATGACGGAGAAGAGTTATGTTTCCAAACGAGTCTAGATACTGTTTATACGAGCACGGCGGGAGGAAAAGAGTGTACAGATGACCGGGAGAGCGCTATAACAAAGCCTGTATAGCAGAAAAAGTACCATATGGCGGAGGCTCTGTTCACATGTGGGCTGGGATTTCATCCGAAAGCCGCACTGAGCTAGTGGTGATAGAAAATGGCACTTTAACTGCAGAAACATATGTCACTGAAATTCTGAATGACTACGTTGGTCCCTTTTTTAGTGGACATAGGCGAGAATGCCGTTTTTATGCAAGGCAATGCCCGCCCGCGGACAGCTCAGATAGTGTTTGTCTATTTTTAAGAAGTCGGTATCAGAAATTTGACGTGGCCAGCACGCAACCCCGACTTTAACCCCATTGAGCATGCATGGGACGAACTGTGACGATGTGTACATCAGCGGAATCCTCTGCCAATTACGCTACGTGAAATGAAAGCAAAGAAAGAAGCTGTAATAGAGAAATGGCAGAATATTCCGCAGTATCAGCTCCAAAACCTAGCAGAAAGTATGCCAAATCGCATAACAGCAGTATTGCAAGCTCGTGGAGGCAACACAAAGTACTAAAATGCGTGAAAACGGCACATCTGTAACCAATTTACATTTATGAGAATACTGGAAAAACTATGCATTTTTATTTATTTTACATTTATTAAAAATAAATAGCTTGAATTTAATTATTTTTATTTTCTTGTAAGCACATTAAAATATTCTTTAATTTAGTCTTTATTTCATAAAGCTAGGTCAGGTACTTTTGAAGATATTGAAGATTTTCTAACCGACCCTTTTTCGTTGCGGTCCAGTGTATTAGATTCTGTTAAAACTGCTTTGAAAAAAAATGGGGGTTAAATTCTGCTAAATCTGGTTACACTGCAAACATTCTTACATACATACATACATACTTTTGCTTGTATCATATTGGTATGATATAATACCTACTAATAATTTAGTATAATGATAAATATAAGTTGTAATTAAAATCAAACAAATATTATATCATTAAAAATAAAATAATACTCGTAAAGTATTAAAATTACTTCGTCGTAGTTTGAAGCACAGCGTATGTACTGTTCGAATCGTGATTTACGAGAGGTTGGGTGGGAGCAAGAGCGACACAGGTCCTTTCTGTACGAGGCCACGGCCGCTACAAGCCGCTACTGAGTTTTCTGCGTTGCAGTGTTCCCAACTCTCAAAAATGTATCCCCCTAAGCTCCAATCAAAAACACAACCAACAATATAAATTAAACAATATCTTCTGCCAACTTTCTTAACCACTGGTTTTTGATGAGGTTTGCATACTCATTTATTATTTTAACAGGGATGTAATCTTAGGAAATGGAATCTAAACTCACGTGTTTCGCACAGACAAAAAAAATGGTCTTATAAAACATTGGTTTTGAGAAGTAAGTAAGAGGTTTTTGGAATTTTTAATCTGCTAACTTTCAAGATAAAAGTACAACACAGTTCACCGACCAAAAAAAACATATTAGAATTATTACAGTTTTTCATAATTTCGAATATAAAAGACCGCATTCTCAGTTTTTTGGCTGTCGCACTTGAAAGCCCTCTTAAGCAGTGCCTCGTCAGGCAAGACACAAAGCACTTTAAGTGTGTTATAGTCAGTCAAAAAATATTTATTTCATACAGGCGGGTCACAAGGTTAAAAAAAGTTACATAAATATCTTTTTAACACCTTTTCAACTTACTTGACTTTCATAGCAATGGATCTTCCGTTATCATAAGATATGACTCTATTCCCGCGGCCATCTTCGTTTCGGAGATACGGCGTCCCGGATTTCTCATGCCAGTACATACGCCAAGCGGACGTCGTGTTCTTCAAGTCCGCACAGATCTGGAAATTTGCATAGATTATTTAGCCAGGTATGGAGCCTTCGGTGGGTGAGTCCGGCTTGTACTTGACCGGGTTTTTCTTGGTCAGCGCCAAAGTGTATACAGTTCGTGTGTAGACGCGAATTCTTGCATAGGCCCGAAGAGTTTACTTAGTGTGTACAAGCAGGCTAACCTTTAGAAAGAGAGCCAGCAGTAAAAAGCCTAGGCTCCTATCACATTTAATTTATCTATTAAAAAAATAATAGTTTAAAAAATTAAAAACAGACGCTTTTATAAGGTGTACCTACTTAAAATTAATATTTACACAGTACTAAGTGAATATAACTCTTTAAGACAAATCAAATAAGCCCAAACTCGATGTGTTTACCAGTAGCCAGTCCAGGGTTCCATCACTCACCTTCTCCAGTTCCACCATCAGGTCCTCATTAATGATTTAAGTGAACAGAACTCTTTAAAACCAAACAAATACGTCCAAACTCGATGAGTATAACAATAGCCATCCAAGGTTTCCCGTATCCACCTTCGATCTCCATCATCAAATCAGCTCGATGATACTTTAATATTGTATTGTCATGGGTTCTTGATACATTATGTAAAATTTCAAAGGATTCGAACGTGTAGAAGTGGGTGAAAATTGAGTCGCAAGATTCCACCCGAACAAATCACATACATACATACATTGCAAGTTAAGTAAAAGCTTGTAAAACAGCATCATAGTACTAACCACGCTGAACTCATCTTCATCACTTAAGTGGGATCGCGGTATAGGTGGGAGGTAATCCAATAGAAATACGCTGCTGGCTGTCTTCTTGTTGTCCCTTAGTCGCCTCTTACGGACACCCGACAGGAGGAGATGGGTGGGTGCTATTCTTACCCGGACAGCTCACGGGTCATCAACAACCTAATCACTAATTAGTAAAGTAACTTTGTGATGGAGACAAAAATAATAATAATGTCCTCCTGGCCGATACGACCACAGCGGCCAATCGGGAGATATTATAATGCACAAGCACTTGCGTAGACACAAGTGCACTCTCTCTTCCTTTATACCCCTCATAATCCGATGGGACGGGAGACCGACACGACCGGGGAGAGGTTAGGCGCAGGACCGACTTTTTACATGCCCATCCGACGCATGGATCATCTTACTGTACAGATAATCAGGTGATCGGCCTGCATTGTCCTAGCCAGTAAGGAACAACTGCACAAAGTTTTTGCCCCCACGGGATTTGAACCCGCGACCTCTGGTTTGCAAAGCAAGCAACCGCTTGCTTTGCAAACCAGAGGTCGCGGGTTACCCACTGCGCCACGAAGACTGTAAGAGACAAAAATAATACTAACCTCATTGTACCCCATAAATCCAGCCTCTCCAGTATAAGGTCCCTTGAAACCCGCAGACTTCACGGCAGTGGTCCCAAATTCTATCATTCTGGTGGACGGATCTATTAGTTCGAAGGTACGTCCGTACATGGGCAGCCCTAGGACCAGTTTGTATGGACTGACTCCATGGGAGAGCATGTATTTTATTGTGAACTCCTGAAAGATACCAATATATTAATTTCTTGGGACTTTCTGGCACCATATTCTGGCTCTAGGTGGTAGGTGCCTTGTGCAAGGAACCGTCCAGGTAGGTACCACTGCAGTGTCAGATATTCTGCCGCCAAGCAGCAGTGTGTAAACATTGCTGTGTTCCGGTGTGAAGAGCACTGTAGCTGGTGAAATTACCGGACACAAAGACTTAAAATCTAATGTCTTAAGGGTCGGCAACGCGCTAGTGATTATTCTGTTGTTGCTAGCGTCTATAAGCTGCGGTGACTGCTTACCATCAGGCGGGCCACACGCTTGCTTGCCACCTTGATAGTGTAAAAAAGCTCAGGGATCATTGTTCAATCCTTTTTTTGTTGACATAACAAAAAAATCCATTTAACAATCTTTTGAAAAAATGACAAGCCCGCTGAGTTTCTTGTCGGATCTTCTCAGATGAGGCCGCGTTGGGATCCGGTGGTATCATTGCTTGAAAAAAAAATTGACCTTTGAAATGTGACTTTTTGACTTTTGACTTTTTTGGAGTCACTGGACGTTAAAAGAGTCTGGTCCATAGACGTCCATCAAGTACGGCAGCGACTCCGAGGAGGACGGTGGCGAGGTTGATACCTCCGTCTCGTAGCAAGTTCAAGGGCAAGACCACAATAAAGGACCGAAATAACTGCCCACGTGCTGCTTGACTGCGTGGTAGCAAGTTACTGGGCTTCCACCTGGGCACACTAGGTACCCTCCGGGAGGTCTTCGGCAACATCAAGGGGCTGGGAGACTTCCTAGTGGAGCTGGGATGGAGTGAACCGACGTACCTTTACCCTCAACACGAAATAGGTGCTTAGTCGAGTTGTGGAAACGCCCGTATGACGAAAAAGAAGAAAATCTCAAGACCTCCTCTCATTCAGTCTTGCGTTAAGGACTCTAAATAACGGGCTAAATTTAGAGTCCCTTGACGTTGGATTAGTACGGCGGTAACTTTAAAGAGGACTGCGACAGGTCTGCAACCCCGACCCTGTGATCGCCGAGACGGGGACTACAATGCTACAGCCGGTCGGGTTTCCGGTAGCGGACTTAATAGGCAGAGAGGGTTACTTAGTGCAGATCCCACCGGAGAGCCCAAATGCCAATATGGCAGCTATGGAAACAGTAACTAGAGTCCTACATTCCCCAGTGAATTCCGGGTATTTTTTTTAAAGTAAAAAGATACCCACGAGAGCAAAACTTAAAAACGTCTCAACCATCAGAAAGACAGAAGTAAAAAGTCAAGTTAGGCTACTATCAAACGTTGAGTACGGCGGCGACTCCGAGGAGGACGGCGGCGGGGTTGCGACCCCCGTCCCCGTGAGCACCGTGACAGGTTCCCGGGGGGCTACAATGCGCCCCCCGGGGGCGGGCTCAAAGGCAAGGCACTGAGGGGCCCCTGGTGCAGATCCCACCGGAGAGCCCTGGGGTTCCCCCTCTCATGTGCCGATGCGACAGCCGCGGGGGTTTTAGTGGGTAAGAATCCCACATACCCCGGTCGAGCCCCACAGCTCCCGGGGATCTTACGAAGATTTCCCCCGCGTCAAAAAAAAAAAAGGCTACTATCAAACATAGTTTTAAGTATATCTTAAAAACCTGATTTTCAATACATACCACACTTAACTCATCTTCATCATTAAGTCCCCTTAATGGGGCATTAGCGCCAACCACACCGTCCCATGTGCCATGGTAATCGTAGCACATCATGTGTATAAAGTCCAGGTATCGACTAAGTTTGGCGAGATCGTAGGCTGTCTCCATTGTGCTTTTGCCGGCTCCGAGGGCTGCGGTAAGGATGTATCCCTTTGGTGCGAAGGCGTGGTTCAACTCCTGAAACAGTATTTATTGTATCTGTGTGAGATCCGACTTAAGTACCTAGTTATACTACGTAAGCTGTATTAGGTAGTTATGTAGCGATTACAACGTAATGCGAGAGATGGCGCTGTCGTAAAGATGACGCCACATGTGGCGAGTACCACAAAAACGCGATAGATGGCGCTAGTCATTCCTAAATCACACTATAGAAATTTCTACGCTTTATCCGTGGAAACAAAAAAAATAAAGGCCACGTGTCAATCATCAAAAGGCGTTTGAGATTGTATTAGGCGGACACTCAACCTCAGATGACCTTACTATATTATATTTTCAATACGACATAAATAAGTCTGCAGTATTAAAGTGAAAAAAAAAGTTTGTTGAGTAGGTAACATGTTTCACTTTACTTTTTACAAAAGATCTCCGTAGTCATCGAAGCTAAAAGTAGATTGGGCACTCCGTTCAGACCTTGCAAGTCTCTCCAGCGTCAATCGCTTGATAAAGCACGTCTCAAGTTGGAAGCAGAAAATGGGTGTTTCCCTGTCGTCAGCCACTTCAAGATGTGAGTAACCAAACCTACCTTGACTAGATGAACGAAGTTTTCTCTATCATACGGTTTGCCTTCTCGCTTCGTGGGATACTCCCAATCCAAATCTAATCCATCGAATTTGTATGTACTAAAACAGAAATAAATGAAAATTAAAAAAACAACAAGACCTTTACCCCCTACTGTAATGTTTATGCTTTAACTTTGTCTTACTTATAGGTAGTTCTTTTTTTTTCATATATCATGACACAATCCACACACGGTTATCCGATCCCAAGTTATTTTTAAGGATCAACTTTCAGGAAGCAGTTTTCTAGATGATGGGAAAACCGGATGATGGAAAAACGTCATTTTGTTGTGGTTTATACATTTAGTAATAGTTATCTTATCCCTACTTAATTACCTGGTATAAATAACTGTTTTACAGGTACTGTAAGATAATTTTCTCTTCCGCACTCACAAACGTTAATTAAAGTGACGGGCCCGTTGGTCTCGTGGTTAGACACCCTGTCCGCTAACCGATGGGACGTGGGTTCGATTCCCACCAAGTGTCTGGGTGTTATTTATCTATTTATGTATGTATTTACAAAAAAAATGTATATAAGTATTAGTATCAGTTGTCTGGTTTCCATAGTACAGGCTCTGCCAAGTTTGGGATCAGATGACCGTGTGTGGATTGTCCAAAGATATAAAAAAAAAAAAAGTTAATCATTATTAATTAATTTCTTGAGCTGTAACAGCTCAGTGGGCGAGCGCTTGCCTTGGAAACCAGGTGCGCAAGTTCGATCCCCGGCTCGCACCTCTGATTTAATTAATCATGTGCGAATCGTCTTTGTGCGATTGTTACTAGCTTTCGGTGAAGGAAAACATCATGAGGAAACCTGCATGTCTGAGAAAGCCTAACTAGTTTTCAAATGACGTGTGAAGTCCGCCAACCCGCACTTGGCCAGCGTGGTGGACTATGCCTAAGCCCCTTCATCTAGAAGGGAGGCCTGTGCCGAGCAGTGGGACATAAACAAGGGCTGGTATTATTATTATTATTAAATTCTTGAAAGCATATTATTTCAAAACTCAAGGTCATCCATAATAGTATATCGAAGCTTGAAGTGAACAGGTAAATGCTTGATAGTCTGTTAGGGAGTGTGTCTGTTAGAGACTGTCTCGTTCATAATTAATGGAACATTATGAATAAATGTCTCGGTCGGAACGGAGAGACGAAATAATCAGAATCCCGGACACCGTTTTCCCTAATAAATATAACGGGTGTATTCAAGTCTAGAGTGAACAGGCATCTTATGGGTAAGCGCGGTCCATCCTAGACCACTTCTTCACTTACCATCATGAGAGAACGTGGTCAAGCGCAAACCTATTGATTAGGTATAAAAAAACTTAACGCTAACTTATGATTGTGAGTTCGGCAGTTAATGTTCCAATATATAAATAAATATAGCCTCCGTGGTGCAGTGGGAAACCGCTTGCCTTGTAAACCGGAGGTCGCTGGTTCGAATCCTGCGGGGGGCAACTTTGTGTAGTTGTTCCTACCGGCTAGGACAATGCAGGCCGATCACCTGATTGTCTGTAAAGTAAGATGATCCATGCGTCGGATGGGCATGTAAAAAGTCGGTCCTGCGCCTAACCTCTCCCCGGTCGTGTCGGTCTTCCGTCCCGTCGGATTATGAGAGGTATAAAGTGTGGCGGACAGAGACCGCGCGTGCGGGGATAGGTAGCAAATTTGTGAAAATAAAACACTTGATGGATACTTTAAACAAAAGATGGCGGTCGCGAGCGCAGCGATGACAGGTACGTGCGTGCGCAATGATCTAATTTCCAAGTGCGACTAACTCAAGGAAGGGATGCGCGTCTACCAATCATGTCTGCGCCCCGAGCGAGATATTTATTAAAAACAAACTGGGTAACTACAGGTAAGTACATACATGTATCTATTTTTATGTATTATATTTATGTATTTATTTATATGACTAACATTTCTATATTTTATTTTACAGGTCGGCTGCCGTCGTCTACACTCTCCCCCCTAGTGTCGTCATCACGACACTCATCAAACAATACCGCGATTCGAGAAGCCGGTCGCTTCAGCACCCCTAACTTCGTTTGTACGGTGACAACTCTTACTCTGCCGTCAGCCCCAGGAGATACTGTCCTAATGATTCCCCTAGGCCAACAATTACGAGGCATAGACGGATCTACAATGACGACCAGGTCTCCCACTTTCAATTGGGTACCGTCTTGGTGCCACTTCTTGCGTGGTAATAAGGTGGGAAGGACCTCCTTCATCCAACGGCTCCAAAATAAGTCCGCCAATCTCTGAGCGATCCTCCACTGCTTTCTTAAATACAGGTCGCTGTCATCAAACACTCCTGGCACTGGTAAATTTGAAGAACTTCCAATGAGAAAATGGTTTGGAGTGAGATCTTCATTGCTGTGTGGCTCGACCGAAACGTGAGTCAGGGGGCGGCTATTCACAATATTTTCCACCTCTGTCAGAAGGGTCATGAGAGTCTCTTCTCTAGGAGTACGCTCTTTCAAAACAACACGTAGCGCAGATTTAACGGTTTTTATGAGACGTTCCCATGCGCCTCCCATATGTGGGCTTGCAGGGGGTATAAACTTCCAATCGACACCTCTGTTAAGTGCCTCATTAACGACTGCCTCTCTGTCTATTTCCATGTAGGATTTCTTTAGTTCGAGGTCTGCACCTCGCAAGTTTGTCCCGTTGTCGGAGAATATTTGTCGCGGCCATCCGCGACGCGCAGACATTCTCCGCAACGCCATTATCAGCGCGTCCGTGGTGAGGTCTGAAGCCAGCTCGATGTGCACCGCGCGCACTGTTAAACACGTGAACAGCACGCCGTACCTCTTCTGCTTCTGCCTACCTGTGGTCACCATGATGGGACCAAACAGGTCGATGCCACAAACCGTGAAAGGTCTTTGATGGTGCGTCAACCTTCCTTCCGGAAGGTCGCCCATACGCGGTGGACTGGGCATCGCTTTTCTTATTTTACAAACAAGACATTGCGCGGCAACAGAACGAACCGTAGGTCTCAGATGTAAAATCCAATATTTTTGTCGTAATTCATTGACAACTGTCTCATTAAAGGAATGCGCTAATCTTACGTGATAGTCTTTTATTATCAATCTCGTGACGTGATCACGTCCATCCAAAATTATGGGATTTTTAGTTTGTGGACTAACACCTTGCGCGGCGTCTATTCGCCCGCCAACCTTTAAAATCTGCTCATTATTCAAAATCGGTGTTAACGTACGTAAACGACTATTATTTTTGAGCGGTTTCTGTAACTTAATTAAATTAATTTCGTCTGAAAAACATTGTGTCTGCGAATATTTTATCAAAAGAATCTCTGCCTTTTTTAACAACTCGTCATTGAGCCCTTCAACTTTATGTTTTCTACACTTTTCGATAAACAATAATACTGTGGCAGTGGTGCGCAACAAGCGTAACCAGTTTGAAAATCTACTCGGTTCAGGCACACAAGGTAAGTTGACTTCATTAATGGTTAAAACGGAGTGTAGCTTCTCTAGGACATCTTCACTAATATTTTCTTTTGCTTTAGGTTCGTGCGGCCAAGCTGAGCGATCTTCGTATAAAAAGGACCCGTAAACCATTCTAACTCACTATGAAAATCATAAGAGGTGTTTTTCGTTGCAATATCCGCAACGTTTAAATCCGTGGGTACGTAATGCCATTCATTAATTACACTCAACTCGTCGATCTCACCTAATCTGTTTGCAATAAATACTTTGTAATTTCTATGTTCATTCCTAATCCAGTGTAAAACTGTTGTGGAATCACACCAGTAAAATGTTTCACTTGGCTTTAATCGATGTTCATTCTTTATACTTTCAGATAATCGGCACGCCAGTAGCGCGCCCTGCAGCTCAAGTCTCGGCACAGTCACCGGTCGCGTCGGAGCGACGCGGCACTTGCTAGCCACAAAACAAACACTCACGCGCCCATCGCTGCTTGCCTTCCGCCAGTAGGCGACGGCTGCATACGCTCGCGGCGATGCATCGCAAAACACGTGTAGTTGCAAACAGTCAGCGCGTTCACTGGTCAATGAAGTGGAATGACTATGTCTATTATTATTATTAAAATACCATCTCGGTATACGAATACGATTAATGGTTTTTAGTTGTGTGATCCAATCACAAAACGTGATAAATAATTCCTGAATTATTTCCTCGTCCCATTTAATATTTAATTTCCATGTTTCTTGTAAAAGGATTTTAGCTTTTATAGTAAACGGGTTTAAAAATCCGTGTACGTCATAAATTGACATTATAATTCTTAACATCTCGCGCTTAGTGGGTTTACGTGTGAAATTCAAAATATCATCAGGCACACGCGGAACGTCGAACCCGAACTCGTCGTCCGCCGGGAACCAAAGCAGTCCGAGCGCACGCTCGGGACGGTCACGTTCGTTCATGCTAACTCCCAGCGCTTTCTCGCTCAATAACTCCTTCGGGAGATCTGAAAGGGCGTCCAGTTTATTTGACTGCCAATTGCACATTGAGAATCCCCCTAGTTGGTGAATGAGCGTGATCTCATTGATCATAGTGGCAGCTTGCTGTTCGTCGTCAAAGCTGTCGATGTAATCATCCATGTACTGGTTACTCTGGATGGCGCGCACAGCCTCAGGCATCGCGCTCGCAAAGCGTGACGCGTTCATGTTTTGATTTACATATTGCGCGACAAAAGGTGAACAATTCGCCCCAAAAATCAGAGACGTCATTGCGTATTGTTCGACAGGTCCTCCTGGCTCTCTCCACAGAAAACGGAGTGCTCCCTGATCTTCTTCCCTTATCTTGATCCTGAGAAACATATCCTTTATGTCCCCCATTACACCTACACGATTCTCACGGAAACGGAACATAATACCGTATAAACCTTGCAATAAATCTGGGCCGCATAGTAGAAAATCATTAAGACAGTATCCCTCACTCTTACACGCAGCATCAAATACGAGTCTTAATTTATTTTTATTAGGATTATCTACGCCGAAGTGCGGCAAATACCAAACACGACCTGATTCCGTCACATCTACTAGTTTTCGTGCATAATCATTCACGAACAAATGTTGAACCCGATCACGATAGCGCGACGCGTAGTTAACGTCAGAAGACATTTTATTTTCAACAGTCTTTAACCGGTTCAGAGCAGTGAAAAAGGAATCAGGCATATTTGTGTTGTCGTCTTTCCATGGCAGACCTACAACCCACTGCCCGTTGACTAACTGAGCCGTGTCATTTAAAATATTAATAGCGCGCAAATCATCTGGATTTGTGCGCGGTCGATTGCTAATACCAATCGAATCGAATGAGAACGAACGTCGGACTAGTTCGTGTAAATCAACATCTGACCGAATATTATTATCGTGAACATCAGCTGTCACAGTACAAACAAGGTTACTCACCCCTAAAGGCCCGTGCACACACCATCCCAGCGGAGTCTCGGTGACGAACGGCTCACCGACCTTACCTTTCACACACTTAATAGGTTCTATCAGGTGGTAGTTGTCTTGCCCTATTAACAACTTAGGTGCGGCGTTACATTTACACAATTTTAAATCAGATTCGCTTATGTACTCATAACGACTAAGGTCCCAATACTGATGTATTTTGATACGGTAAGTTTAACTCTTTCATTTTATACGCATTAAACGAATAACTTTTGCCATTACAATTAATTACGTTACAATTTACGATTTCAGAATTACACTTTAATTCACCGGAGTCCCACGCGCATCGAACCTGCATCTCGTGATGCATACCGTGTAGCCCGACCTTATCGGCGACGTCGGCCGCTAGCATTGTTATCGTAGCTCCACAGTCTAGAAGCGCGTGAACGTGAACACTGCCGCGCGGACCGCGTAGCGTAACTGCTACTATTTTTAATAACGATTTATTTACGCGTATATTGTCACTCGTTTGGTTTACAGATTGCGATTCCAGGGGTTGCTCCGCTTCTACTTGGCGCACTGGCGCAGCGATTGGTTTCACCCAATGCAAAAGGCGGTGGTGTGGCTGACCGCAGCCCTCCACGTCGCAGTCTGCTGCTTCACATAGGGACGCATCTCTGTGTAGTGGATCGAGGCACTTATAGCATAGCTTGCGCGAACGCACGTGATGCCATCGGTCTTTCCGGAGTGCACGCTTGAACTTAGTGCATTTATCTAGGCTGTGGTACTGCGTACGACAGAATGCACACTTCGCTTCGCTGCTAACGTTCGTAACGTTATAGCTGTGATGATAATGTGGCTTGCTGGGCTCAATCTTGCGCCTCGTCTCGGCATGGCTATGTATGTGTGTCACTCCTGAATTAGTGGCTTTTTCTGCTTCTGTGTATAAGAACTCAGATAACATTTCCAGTCGCGACAAACTACATTCTTTATTTTCGTGGGTATAATCCGTCCATTTGCTAATCAGCGTTGGAGGTAACTTCGTTAAAACTATTGTTAATAACTCTGGTGCTATTAAATACTCTCGCTTATGTATAGCGCTTGCAGCGGCAACGAAGTTCCTTATTTTTATTGAAAATGCAATAATATCCGTGTGGTAAGTATTAGGTAACGGTTGTATTTTCTTTAATTGTGAAATTATCTTTTGCATGATAATATTCGGGTTTCCGAAACGCAACTCTAAGGTCTCTAAGATGACCTTGGGCGTTGTTCCACCTATTAAAAGTGCTGCGACTGCTTCCTTGGCGTCTCCTCTAAGGGACTTTCTAAGCCGCCAAACGTTTTCAGTATCCGTGTATCCACACATAGCAGTAGATTCCAGCAAGGCTTGTCGGAACTGAAGCCATTCCATAGGGTCTCCCGTGTATGGCGGCAGGTCTTTTGATGTGGCCAGTCTGGTCAACACGTAATCTGGTACTTTATTTACGTCGTGAATTTGATTGTGATTCCCGACACATAGCTTATTAACATCGCGATCTAAATGGCAATCAGCGTCTTTAACAATAGACGAGTGCGCGTCCTGCGCGTCAAATTCCATTTTTGATTTGTTAAGCCAATCTTCGACTTTTCGACTTTTAAAAGACGCAGATTTGAGCGATGCTCGAGAGTCTTCATCGATCTCTGCCAACTGTGCTGCCAACTTCTTAGTGAGCAGGTCTTTCTCCAGCCGAGCCTTGGCCTTGGCCAACTCTGCCTCGGCTTCCGCTCGTTTGGCCTCCATGGCGGCCTTAGCCGCTACCAGTTCACATCGTGCCTCAGCCTGCGCGGCCTGGTATTCTAAAACAAGCTGCTGCCGTTTTGCCGCTGAGGACGCTCTGGTACTTTGTTTGCTACTTTGTTTGGACTGTTTATCTTCTTTTACCTCTGGTTTCTCAAGTGGTTCATCTTGTTTAAGAGATCCATACACTGTCGCTGCCTCGTCTCGCATTTTACTGCGAGTCCGTACGGTACCACCACGTGGCGTGCGAAACATCAACATTTTTCGTATCACAACACAATAACCGGTCTATCCCCGCTGGTTCTTTCGGATCCGGCCGAAGACCAACACTCTGTGGCGGACAGAGACCGCGCGTGCGGGGATAGGTAGCAAATTTGTGAAAATAAAACACTTGATGGATACTTTAAACAAAAGATGGCGGTCGCGAGCGCAGCGATGACAGGTACGTGCGTGCGCAATGATCTAATTTCCAAGTGCGACTAAAGTACGGCATACACGCGCAGGTATACCTGACAGGTATACCTGTACAGTTCAACTGCGCAGGTAAACCTGAGCGTGTATGCCGCAAAACTGTGCAGGTTTCCACGCCTGTACAGGCGAGTCAAAAAATATGAATTTTCATATTTTTAACTGCGCAGGTATACCTGTGCAGTTTACCTGTGCAGGCAAAACTGAGCGTGTATGGCGCTCGCCTGCGCAGGCGTCAGTTATCCGATGACTGGTAGAGGGAAAGGACGCGCGGCGCTCTAATACAGTATGTCGTCTCGTAAGCGGAATGTAGTAATGGAAGAATTTATAAACATGTACAAGTCGGAGCATTGTTTTTGGCATATTAAGTGTAAAGATTATCACGATAAAATTTAAATAATTTTATTCCTTGACATGATTATGTCACCCTGTAACGATAAAACATTTGTACGCCGGAAACGGTAGAATACTTGGTACCATCTATTATTGTAACATAAAAATATGCTGACAAATAATGATTCTTAATCTTTTAAAAATATAAAAGTAGCAGCAATTATAATAAATCGTAAGAAAAAAATCATCGAGAAAAGTCTTTTCATCTTATTGGGGCCTGTTGGTCTAGTGGTCATGCCGGTTGCTACCCAATAGCTAGTGGGTTCGATTCCTGCCAAGTGTCTAGGTGTTATTTATCTATTTATGTATGTATTTACAAGAAAAAGTCATCTAGTTTCCATAGTATAGGCTCTGCCTAATTTGTGATCTGTGTGGATTGTCCCAGAATATTATTATTATTCGTAGATAATTGCGGTAATAATAATTCGGTTTAAATTTAAATTCCTTCAATAAGTCGACATAAGAGTACTGTTTGCTTTTCACCACTGTTCACGGTGTCGTCGTTTAATATCCTTTTCTATAATAAAACAAACTATTAATCTATTAACGCTACTGCGTCGCAGTCATGCGCCGCTGTCGGGGCCATGGTTTCAACTGAGAGTTTGTGCAGGTTTACCGTTACGTGTATGGTCTCTATGGAGCTCAATTATACCTGTACAGTTTAACTGCACAGGTATACCTGTCAGGTATACCTGCGCGTGTATGCCGTACTTAACTCAAGGAAGGGATGCGCGTCTACCAATCATGTCTGCGCCCCGAGCGAGATATTTATTAAAAACAAACTGGGTAACTACAGGTAAGTACATACATGTATCTATTTTTATGTATTATATTTATGTATTTATTTATATGACTAACATTTCTATATTTTATTTTACAGGTCGGCTGCCGTCGTCTACATAAAGGAAGAGAGAGTGCACTTGTGTCTACGCAAACACTTGTGCATTATAATATCTCCCGTGTAGATTGATGATCTTATGAAAGATTGGCCACTGTGGTCGTATCGGCCAGGAGGACATTATTATTATATAAATAAAAAAATATAGATCCTGCCTATTTGGCTCAACCTATGTAACATTTTCCGCTGTCGCCGTATTAGATCAAAGTATAAGGTCAAGATGAAGGGGCTTAGGCCATAGTCCACCACGCTGGCCAAGTGCGGGTTGGCGGACTTCATACGTCATTCGAAAACTAGTAAGGCTTTCTCAGACATGCAGGTTTCCTCACGATGTTTGGCTTTACCGAAAGCAAGTTACAAACGCACAAGAGGTGCGAGCCGGGGTTCGAATCTGCGCACCTTGTTTCCAAGGCAAGAGCTCGGCCACTGAGCGGTTACTGTTAAACATTAGTCAAATAAAAAAATGAATGGTAATAACTAGTGATTCTTACTCTAAAAAGTGCATAACACTTTTGATAAAAATTTCCCTAGACTCCGGCTTGGACGCCATATTGGAGTACTTCGGAGAGCCTTCGTTCCATCCGCCGATAGCCAGAGTTACTTTCAGATGTGGATATTCCTCCTTCAAATCAACAAGCCGCTTGTACCCCGCCTTACCGTAGTCTTTTTCTAAATCTTGCCATGGGTCTGAAAAATGAAACAATAAGTAGTTACAAAAGCACAAAACTGCCCGACTACGAAGAAACAAAATGGTCTTTATTGCATTATACATACACTAACGACCTGCCCCGTCTTCGCACGAGTCATCATCATCATCAGCCGGAAAACGTCCACTGCTGAAAAAAGGTCCTCCTTAGACCGCCACAATGAACGACAATTTGCCATTTGCATCCACCGGTTGCCTGCGACGCGCACAATGTCGTCGGTCCACCTAGTGGGAGGCCTGCCTACGCTGCGTCTTCCGGGTCGTGGTCGCCACTTGAGAACCTTTCTTCCCCAACGGTTATCGGTTCTTCGAACGATGTGGCCTACCCACTGCCACTTCAACTTGCATATTCTACGAGCTATGTCGATGACTTTGGTTCTTCGGCGAATCTACTAAGTCCGGATTCTGTCGCGTAAAGAAACTCCGAGCATAGCTCTCTCCATAGCTCGTTGCGTGACTCTGAACTTCTCCAAAAGGCCAGTTGTTAAAGACCACGTCTCAGTACCATTTATGTCATCACTGGCAACACACACTGGTTAAAAACCTTTGTCTTCAGGCACTGCGGAATTTCTGATGAGAAGATGTCACGTAGTTTCCCGAACGCTGCCCATCCGAGTTGGATTCGCACGGGTATACTACATATAAACCTTCTTCTGATATCACTATCTATTACTGAAAATTGCATTAAAATTCGTTGCGTAGTTTAACAAATCTAAGCGTACAAACAACGGGAGCAACTTTGTTACCCGACTACGGAACGGAGGGAGGGTTATGATTTTAACAAGAATGTAGGTATGTAAGTATGTATCTATGTATGTTCATCTGTTCCCGCATATCTTCTAATCTACTTAACATAATTTGACAAATAGGGTGTCGTTAGAAGCGTCTTGATTGTCCGCTGGTTATAGGCTATATAATATCACATTATTAGTCTGCAATTTTATCCGTAGTCGGGTTTTAGTTTTTAAAACTTATTACTTGTTTTACACTATTCTGCTTCTTGTGGTGCTATCTCCTATCGGAGGTTGGCGACCATCATGGCAATTCTTATCTTGTCTACTGCTGCTCTAAACAGAGACTTAGTGCTCAATGCAAACCACTGTCTTAAATTTTTGAGCCAAGATGTTCTTCGTCGTCCGGGTCTTCGGCGTCCTTGTATGTAAAGGTTTACACTATGTAAAGGTTAATTGTCGTATTGTCTTCTACCGGATGCGTTTTGGAGAGTGTGCGCAGGAATGAAATGACTTGATTCCACCATCACCCTTCTATCATCGGACAACGAGACTCACGCTTAGAATCAGGTGGGTCTGCAATCGGAAACTAGCTTGTGGCAAATATTTATCTATACATATAAAATTACTTGTTCTGACTGACTGACTGATTTATCAACGCACAGGCCAAACCGCTGGATCTAGAAAGCTGAAATTTGGACATTAGGTTCTTTTTATGTCTTAAACATACACTAAGAAAGGGTTTTTGAAAATTCCACTCCTAAAGGGGTTAAATGGGGTGGAAAGAAAAATTGCGGGCGTAGCCGCAGGGAATTGCTAGTTTTTATATAAAAACCCACAAGATCTAGCCTCCGCCCCTACGGAGATCGCGCACCTTTTAAAGGAAGTTCTAAATCCACTTGATTACTATCGCACTCAGAGTAATTAGAATGGAGCTGGTATCGCGTCGATTCCCCGAACAAATTTTTCGTGGCTCTTTTGCGGGGTGCCGGAGGCGAAGTAAACACACACAGATACAATTTCACGCATACTCTTGCAAATGTCTAATGCAGACTCTTCATGTTTCTATGAACATACACTATAATAAACTCGCAACACATTCAAAAAGATACGCACACAAATAAGGCTGCCTGTCCACCGGAGCGGAGCGAGGCAGTGGAGCGGAGAAACGGAGAAATATTAACCAATAAGATTGCACAAAAACTGCGCTCCAAAATCTTAGTGCAATCTTATTGGTTAATATTTCTCCGTTTCTCCGCTCCGCTGCCTCGCTCCGCTCCGGTGGACAGGCAGCCTAAAGAATGACCTGAACATATGAAAACATATCACATATCAAAAAATTGACAGAGGGGTTAGCGCATCATGCTCTCTCCAGTGGTATCTCCTCTAAGCTATCGCATCACTAAAATAAATAGTTACACTTAAATAAATAAAACTTACCAAGACTTTTTATTGTGTTCGTCTCTTCATTCAGACCGGCGAAAGAGTAGATTAAATGCGTGCATAGCGCCGGCTCCAAGTTTTCAAGACTAAACTTGCCAAGCCCAGGTCGGTACACAGCCCACGTGGCCACGTAACAGACCACGACTTTGCCATGTGCTGGTCCTGAAAAAAAATACCAGAGCTCTAAATACTTTATGCAGTAACAGCGCAGTGGGCGAGCGCTTGCCTTGGAAATAAGGTGCGCAGGCTCGCACTTTTTCTTTCTTCGTCTTTGTGCGATTGTTACTAGCTTTCGGTGAAAACATCGTGAGGAAACCTGCATATCTGAGAAAGCCTGACTAGCTTTCTAATGACGTGTGAAGTTCGCCAACCACACTTGGCCAGCGTGGTGGACTATGGCCTAAGCCCCTTCATTTTGAGGGGAAGCCCGTGCCCAACAGTTGGATATGTCCACTAAAATAAAAGGCTGGCCGTAAACAAGGGCTGGTATTATTATTATATCACTAGCTGACCCACGCAGCTCCGCCTGCGCTATTTTTACGTTAACTAAACTTTTAATAACAGACATTCGCATCGAATACATAACCTCCTTTTTTATAGTCGGTTAAAAACTGGGACCCACTTTTTACTTGCTCTCCAAAGCACGGACCCGTTTAGTTCAAATGGCGTTAAACGGTCACCTATCTATTTAATGACCTTACCTAACGTTGCTTAACCCGATCGATTACAAAACCTTGATAACAACTCTCTATGAGTGTTCCCTTACTAATATTTATTATATTATAAAGAAAAAAATGATAAAATCGGACCAAGCGTATAACCAAGTACCCATTTCGACTTTAATCCCCTCTCCCAAAAGAACCGTGCTAGATTACGGGATAAAAAGTATCCTATGTCCTACCTCGTAGTAAGATCTCAAATCATGGCAAGTTTCATTTGAATCCATTCAGTAGTTTCGGCGTGATGCTCAGCCGAGATACAGACAGACAGACAGACAAAAATTAAAAAAATTACATTTTCGGCCTCAGTATCGGTTATAGAATGCCCTCCAAATATAATTTTCAAAATATCTTTAATGTACAGAATTGGACCCGTTACAGTTTTATTATAAGTACTAGCTGACCCACGCAGCTCCGCCCGCGTTGTGTTTACGTTTACTAAACTTTCAATAATATACATTCGCATAGAATACAAAACCTCCTTTTTTAAAGTCGGTTAAAAACTTGGACCCACTTTGTGCTTGCCCTCCGAAGCACGGAAACGTTTAGTTCAAATGACGTTAAACGGTCACCCATCTATTTAATGACCTTACCTAACGTTGCTTAACCTGATCGATTTCCAAACATTGTTAACAACTGTCTATGAGTGTTCCCTTACAAATATTTATTATAATTATAAAGAAAAAATGATAAAAACGGACCAAGCGTATAACCAAGTACCCATTATGACTTTAATCCCCTCTCCCAAAAGAACCGTGCTAGATTACGGGATAAAAAGTATCCTATGTCCTACCTCGTAGTAAGATCTCAAATCATGCCAAGTTTCGTTTCAATCCATCCAGTAGTTTCGGCGTGATGCTCAGCCGAGATACAGACAGACAGACAGACAGACAGACAGACAAAAATTAAAAAAATTACATTTTCAGCCTCAGTATCAGTTATAGAATGCCCTCCAAATATAATTTTCAAAATATCTTCAATGTACAGAATTGGACCTGTTACAGTTTTATTATAAGTATAGAAGATAGATTAAGTTGAGCAGAAAATTAGACAATTTGCGGGCGGAGCTGCGTGGAACAGCCAGTACCCTATAAATTTTGATTCCCTTGAGAGTGTCGAAGCCGTGGGGTGCCAAGTTAGAACCCATGGGGTACCGGGTTAGAATTGCATCCACCCATCTCTTCTAATTGGGTGTCGTAAGAGGCGACTAAGCGAGAACAGGAAGACGGGCAGCAGCGTCTTTCTTTTGTGTTTATCTTCCACCTTTACTGCGATCCCCAAGCCACCTGCCAAGCGTGGAGATTATGCCAACCCCTCCCTTCTAAGGGGGAGGCCTTTGTTCAGCAGTGGGCATCTATCGGCTGCTAATGATGATGATGAATGATGAGAGTGTCGAAATATACGTTTTTGCTGCATAAGCAGCCGTATCTTTTTTGTAAGTTAACTTAAAAGTTTGTTTTTTTTTCATAGCTTCTAGCGACTATAGAATAGACCGGAGTAATTTTTTCACAGCTTCCACCGACTATAGACCTGAGTACATATATATATATGGTTTTAATTTCAACTCGATACCTCCACGGGTTCCTGAGATAAAGCGTATTCACAGCCAGACAGACGGACAAAAAAGTGATCTTATTAGGGTACCGTTTTTTAACCGGCTTCAAAAAGAAGGTTCTCTATTCGACGCGTATGTATGTAATATTGATAAAAATGCGTAATATTAATATATGTTAGTCTATGTGGGCTTCTAAACAAATTTACCAAATTTTATGAGTGTATGTATGTATGTATGTATGTAGGTATGTATGTATGTATGTATGTAGGTTTGTCCACGGATTTCTCAGAAACTACAAGTCCGATTTTGAAAATTATTTTTAAAGTATTTTTCAACTTAGGGTAGAGTACAAGTTTCATCAAAATCGGTCCAGTAGTTTAAAGGATATAAACTTTTTATGTTTTCAGTAAGTTACTGTAACGTAGACGTTCGAGTTGCGTGATAGTGCTGATACCTATTTTGGTAAAATAAGTCACTAAAAAGTGTTAAATAAACTATTTTAAAAAAAATAAAAACCGACTTCTAAGTAAATTATCTAAAAAGCATAAAATAACGAAAATATATTGAAGTCGGTGTCAGCTGGTGCTAGTGTTAGTTAACATGATGTGCTAGCACCGACTTCAATATATTTTCGTTATTTTATGCTTTTTAGATAATTTACTTTGAAGTCGGTTTTTATTTTTTTAAAAATAGTTTTTTTCTTTTTGAGTTACGGAACCTTAAAAACCAGCACAAGATCCACTTCCAATCCTCACAACGCTAATCGAAAATTGCATTTTTTGTCTGTGAACACCTACTATTTCCCCAGCTTGGCTGTCTCAATTTTGATCAAACGCTCTGCCCTATCTCTCTCAATGTATTTCAAAATCTATGTAAACTGCACAAGTATCAGTTGAGAAGAGAATGCAAGTGAAAGCGGGATCTATGCACTGTTGCCCCCGATGCGATGTTACTAACTACGCGTGCGCACAGTAATTTACTGCAGATTCTAACAAACTCTAAATCTCACGGTTTTTGCGGGATTTTACCAAGTTATTTTTGAAGTGAAAACTTCTTTAGCGGCGTTGTGCACATTTTTGTGATGGGGAAAAAATGTTAAACTCGCGTCAGGACTCGTGACCTGATCGAAAATTCGTAAGACGGAGGGAGATAGACCGCCGCGCGCCGGCGCGGCGTAGGAGAGGAAGTATTCCCCTCTCTTTCTACCGAGCGGCGAAAATGTATGCCTGCGACTGTTGCATAGATGATACTAATATACTGACTGTTGTTTCGTTTAGGCGGGGCGCAGGGCGCTTGCGCGAATGTTCGTGTGTGCTTTTTTCTGGGAACTCTGCCTTTACATATTCAAAAAGTTCTTTGTCTAGAAGTTTTTAGCTAATTTAGTGACGATAAGCACAAGTCGTTCGCCTGATGGTAAGCGACCTGTGGGCAACTGTACTTCAGTGCAGCTCATCCCCTGGATTTTCTTTTTTTAATGTTGTCTTTTATTTTCTTTTTTTGTTTATACCTGGGACAATTCACACACATACATATTAGTTATTAAGTCTCTTGAGGCTGGTAATTTCACTCGCTACAGTGCCCTTTTTTGGGAGTACAGTCGCTGTTGGCCGCAAGTGGCCATTACAGCTTCACCGGGCAGAAGAGCGAGCGCTTAAAGCGCTCCAGCCAGACAGGGGAGAGACTCAGTGGGGTGATGCTCGTCGTTGAGGTCGCATACGTACGACCCTTTGGCCTCGCCGGCGAGACCGGGCACTGTAGCGTCAAACAGACACTGTTTGACGCTACAGTGCCCTTCGCACCGGAACCCAACATTTTTTTTATAAAATACCAGCTCTTGTTTATATCCCACTGCTGGGCATAAACAAGAGCTGGTATGGTGGCATGGGCCTCCCCTCAAGATAAGGGGCTTAGGCCATAGTCCACGACGCTGACCAAGTGCGGGTTGGCAGACTTCACACGTCATTCGAGAGCTAGTTAGGCTTTCTCAGACATGCAGGTTTCCTCACGCTGTTTTCCTTCACCGAAAGCTAGTAACAATCGCGCAAAGACGATTCGCAAATGATTCATTGAAGAAATAAGAGGTGCGAGCCAGGGTCCGAACCTGTGCACCGTGCTTCCAAGACAAGCGCTCACCCACCGAGCTGTTACCGCTTGTTGTTTTATAAGAAGCTTGAAATAAAATTAGAATAATGTTTGGAGTTTTGCAGAATCTATCGCGAATCTTTCATGTTGCGGTCTAACAGCCAAATTCGAATGAGATCTCGAAAATACTAACAACTAGCTGACCCACGCAGCTCCGCCCGCGCTGTGTTTACGTTTACTAAACTTTCAATAATATACATTCGCATAGAATACAAAACCTCCTTTTTTAAAGTCGGTTAAAAACTTGGACCCACTTTGTGCTTGCCCTCCGAAGCACGGAAACGTTTAGTTCAAATGGCGTTAAACGGTCACCCATCTATTTAAAGACCTTACCTAACGTTGCTTAACCTGATCGATTTCCAAACATTGTTAACAACTGTCTATGAGTGTTCCCTTACAAATATTTATTATAATTATAAGGAAAAAATGATAAAATCGAACCAAGCGTATAACCAAGTACCCATTTTGACTTTAATCCCCTCTCTCAAAAGAACCGTGCTAGATTACGGGATAAAAAGTATCCTATGTCCTACCTCGTAGTAAGATCTCAAATCATGCCAAGTTTCGTTTCAATCCATCCAGTAGTTTCGGCGTGATGCTCAGCCGAGATACAGACAGACAGACAGACAGACAGACAAAAATTAAAAAAAATACATTTTCGGCCTCAGTATCGGTTATAGAATGCCCTCCAAATATAATTTTCAAAATATCTTCAATGTACAGAATTGGACCTGTTACAGTTTTATTATAAGTACTAGCTGACCCACGCAGCTCCGCCTGCGCTATTTTTACGTTAACTAAACTCTTAATAACAGACATTCGCATCGAATACATAACCTCCTTTTTTATAGTCGGTTAAAAACTGGGACTCACTTTTTACTTTCTCTCCGAAGCACGGACCCGTTTAGTTCAAATGGCGTTAAACGGTCACCCATCTATTTAATGACCTTACCTAACGTTGCTTAACCCGATCGATTACAAAACCTTGATAACAACTCTCTATGAGTGTTCCCTTACTAATATTTCCTATATTATAAAGAAAAATTGATAAAATCGGACCAAGCGTATAACCAAGTACCCGTTTTGACTTTAATCCCCTCTCCCAAAAGAACCGTGCTAGATTACGGGATAAAAAGTATCCTATGTCCTACCTCGTGGTAAGAGCTCAAATCATGCCAAGTTTCATTTGAATCCATTCAGTAGTTTCGGCGTGATGCTCAGCCGTGATACAGACAGACAGACAGACAGACAGACAGACAGACAGACAAAAATTTAAAAAAATACATTTTCGGCCTCAGTATCGGTTATAGAATGTACTCCAAATATAATTTTCAAAATATCTTCAATGTACAGAATTGGACCTGTTACAGTTTTATTATAAGTATATAGATAGATTTTTCATATTATTATTATTTGCGCCCTTTGCGGTGGTGACCATGGGGCCTTGGTCTCATGAGACGTGCGTCTGGTTTGGTTTGTGTCTGGGTTTGGTGAATGAAAGTTTATCCAAACTTATCAAAGTCTCAGGAGACCGTCGGACTGGCAGCTTTTTGATAAAGTATAAGCTTGGTCATACAAAGAGGTAATGCTGCCAGTAATTTAGGAACCATTCCCTCCCAGTGCGGCAACAACTTGGAGACAGTTTTTTTTACTTAGTTTAAGTATATAAACTGTAAATATTTGTCATATAAAAAGTTTACTCATTTCAAAGCTATGTCCAAGGTCTCGAGTGGTGACAACGAACCGGAAGACTTTTTTTTTTTTTTTTTAACACTTATAAGCTAGTGCTTGACTGCAGTCCCACCCGATGGAAAGCGGCGACGCAATCGAGGATGGCAAAACACACTAGCTTATTAAAAGCCTATTCACTCTAGTCTTAAAGACACCCACATTATAATCGGGCGGGAAAACCGACGCAGGCAAACTGTTCCAGTCCTTAGCTGTCCTTATTATAAATGAAGAAGCAATCCGCTTAGACCGGACTGAAGGCACTTTCACCACATAAGGGTGTGTACGTGCCGTGCGTCTCGTCGTCCGATGATGAAAGGGAGATGGTGGAATCAAGTCATGCAATTCCTGTGCACACTCTCCAAAATGCATCCTGTAGAACACCGAGAGGCTGGCTACTCTGCGCCTGTGCTCTAGGCTTTGTAAATTGGCCGCTACTAACTCTGCATCACCAATAAGCCTCTTAGCACGCCTCTCCACTGAGTCCAAAGCTGCAAGATGACATTTAGCAGCACCAGCCCATATGTGACTACAGTACTCCACACACGACCGGACTTGTGCTTTATATAGCATCAAAAGTTGCTCCGGTGTGAAGTACCGGCGGACTTTTGAAAGGACACCTAGCTTCCTTGCAGCTACCTTGGCTTTGGACTCAATGAACCGCCCAAAGTTGACGCAGCGTAGGGAGACCTCCCATTAGACTTGTCTGTTGGTCATTTAGATAGTCGTGTCAGAGTTGTTCGGCCTATGTATTTGGCTTATTGGCTGGACTGCTGAAGCACGGATTCGCTTGGTTGAAATGCCATTTAACGGTTGCTATGAACTGACGTTGCTTGACGTAAGTTAACCTTTTTTTGTTAATTGTCTTTACTGTAGTGTTCATGGCAATAAATTGATTTTTTATTTTTTTTTTAACCTACAAAAGGCCTTTGTGCAGCAATGGACGTCGTCCAAATAATAATGTTGATGATTTTTAACCGACTTCAAAAAAGGAGGAGGTTCTCAATTCGTCTGTATATATATATATATTTTTTTTTATGTATGTTCGCGCATAACTCTGTCAATTATGAACCGATTTGAAAAAATCTTTCTTCCACCCATTCTTCAATCCATTGATTGGGTCCCATAAAAAAATTATTGCGTAGTAATAAGTAGTTCCTGAAAAAACAAGAGTGGTGACTGCGCACTGAGAGCTGCAGGAAAGCCTATATCGATGACTTTATGTCGCTTTTTAAGGACAAAAATGGCAAATATTTACCAATTTCAATGATTCTTTTTTTATTCGAAAGAAGAAACCACTGTATTAAATCTGTATGAATTTTATTACAACCGGATAAGAACTTCCTGGAGGAACATGAACGATGTGGAGGAATTTATCTGGTAAAAACCATAAAACTGATGTTCTCCATTACATTGCTCTGACAATTATGACCGATTGCGATGATTCTTTTTTTATTCGAGAGAGTAAACTGTTACGATGATTCCATGCAAATTTCATTATGACCGGATATTTTTTTCTGAAGAAACATGAATTATGTAAAACTATGATCATAACGTATCTAGATAATTTTACGGTTTTCGATGGTTCAATCTTTATATATGAAAATATCACTAAAAAGTTTAAAATAAAATCTTTAAAAAAAAAATTGAACCGACTTCAATATCACTGAAAAGTATAAAATAATTTAAATATTATTGAAGTTGGTGCCAAATATACACAGCCGGTAAGCTAACACCAACTTCAATAATATTTAAATTATTTTATACTTTTCAGTGATATTGAAGTCGGTTCAATTTTTTTTAAAAAGATTTTATTATCGTTGTTTTTATTATGAAAATGACAGCTAAATCTATTTTCTCTATGATTTGAAGAGAACAGATTTAGAGCAAAACGGGGTTGCCTGCCTAAAATGAACCCGACGGAGTAAGTACCTCGTCTGTAAGGAGGCTGATGTTATTGGTAACTATTTTAAAAGTATTTTTTTTGTGTTTATTCAAAGGGCAACTAAATCTATTGAGCAATATGTAGAGCAAAAAGGGGTTGCCTTCTCAAAATTAGATTGGAGCCCGTCTGGGAAAGTACCTCGTCATTCTTTTTATTTCATGAAAATGTCAGTTAAATCTATTTGAAGAGATGTAGTGCAAAACGTGTTGTCCGCAAAAAATTTAAGCTGTCGCATCACCGACTGGGGAAGTACCTACCTCCTTACAGAAGGCTGGTACTGATGGTGATGAATTGAAGGTAATGATTTTAGACGTCGCTTTTTGTAGAGCTAAACAGGGTTGTCCACTCAAAATTAGAGCAGCTAGAAAACCGACTGGGTAAATACTTCCTCACAGAAGGCTAATGTTGATAATTTTAGACATTGCTATTTTATGGAAATCGCAGCTAACTGCCGGTCCCAATATCCTATCGATCCCTAACTATAGGTTAAAATCATCGATCAAGTCATCGATATCCCGCGATAAACCTCCCAAAATGGAGCGATAACAGACAAACTGATAGACTGTCATTTTAACAACCAACAGAGACTGCCACACCTACAAACCCCAATTAACTCTAATACAATTAAGTCATTATGTGAAATTGTATTATTTCGACACTTGACGCCAATTAAAATATCATAAGAGGCTCGGAGAGTCGAAATAAATAGATTACAAAACTTGACTTAATTGTAATTAAAGTTAATTTACGTTTGCGAGTGCGGGAGTAAGCTGCTAATTTGTTATTATTGGAACGGAAATATGTCATTATAGCTATCGATGGTAACTATTTAAACTTATAGCACAGTCTATAAATCATAAGTGGCTCGGCGAGTCGAAATAAATAGATTACAAAAATACTTAATTGTAATTAAAGTTAATTGACGTTTGTAAGTGCGACAGTTAGTATTTTACTATGACCAAATAAGTAATAAAATAATATTTCAAGTAAATTATAAAAACAAACTGTGACAACCCTACGTGCTACGGAGTGCGCCATGCGGTGTCGGCTTTTACTCAAACATCAAAGGCGTCGAACTACTGTACTAGTTTATATACTGTGCTTATAGTAAGGGATCGATAGGATATTGGCACCGGCAGTAAATCTATTATATGAGCGAGATGTAGAGCAAAATGTGATTGCCCACTCAAAATTGAAGCTATCACTCCACTGACTGCGGAAGTCCCTCTTTACAGAAGGCTGATGTTGATGAAGATGATCTTAGACATTGTTTTTTGATCCAAATGGCTGTTATATCTATTTTAAGATTTGAAGAGAAAAAACGGGGTTGCCCGCTTAAAATTGAAACGACTGGGGAAGTCTCTCCTAACGGATGATATTGGTTGCGATGATTTTAGACATTGTTTTTTTTTATGTAGGGATCAACTAGTTCATGTCGGATTCTTACCCACTAAAGCCGCCAAGCAGCAGTATGTAAATATTTCGGTGTTTCGGTGTCAAGTGACACAGGAGACTAATATTTAAAAAAATACTCTAATAAGGTCCTACTATCGCTAAGGATTGCGTCAATTAAAAAAGATACGTCAGGCCCGTTGGTCTAGTGGTTAGACGCCTTGGTCACTACCCAATATCTCGTGGGTTCGATTCCCACCTACTGTCTAGGTGTTATTTATCTATAGAAGTATCTAATTACAACAAAAATAAGTATTTGTATCAGTTCTCTAGTTATTATATTACAGGCTTTGCGTAGTTTGGGATCAGATGACCGTGTGTGCATTGTCCAAGGATATTACTATTAAAAAAACACGTTATTCAAGTATATCGTTAACCTTCCAATATATTAAGCATTTAACTTAGCCAGTGTCCAAACGAATGGTCACTTGGACTTCACATGGTCCTCCGAAGTCGACTTGGGATCACACAAATAAGTTCTCTACAATATTTTCCTTAACTTCAAAGGTATTGAACATTGTTATGTATCTTTAAATAATATAAACACGTCCGTCCACTGGATGGCCTGCGACAGTGACGTCACGAAACAAGTTTTAAGTAATCAAAATTATATCTGCCTTTCACGTACCGGTCAAGGTTTGTCCGTGCAAAATTGACAACGACGCCATTGTTAGGAATAAAACGAACGATACACATCCCATAATTCGATCACTTAACAAATAATGAGTTCACTAATTCACGGTTTTACCAAAACAAAAGTTTAAAAACTATATGAAGTACGATGTAGTAACACTGAGAAAGTTTTGTAACCGCGCGCGACCCGACACGCTGTGTGTTGGTTGGTTAACTAAGCAGAGTTGCTACTGTTTGGAATAAAATTTCCCTGCTGCTATAAAAAAAGGAAAACATAACATTTTACATAATACCTAAACATTTACAGTCTGAGTATTAAATGAGGAGCAGGAAGAGTTTCTAATCTGACGAACATACTTGTGACAAATAAATGTTAATAAAGGAAAAAAGACATATTGCATCTGTGTATCCCGCAAGGGATTTGGCTTGATGGTAATAGAAAGAATTTAGTGAAATAATAGTATTGTTTTTTATTTAACGCAATGTTGAGATAAGTTGAACATTACATTACATTATCAATTGCATGCACTGTCGCATATATCCTGAGATATTACTTATTAAATAACTGAAATTATTAATCTCTCCAGTTACAGATGTTTTTTTAGAATGTTGCTTTTTGACTACAAATATTGCTATTTGAATCGTTAAAGTGATATCTAGTTTCATCCATATATTTTTCTTGTAACACTTGTTGTTTTACTGGTTACCATTTTTCAGGAACGTTTATGACGTGTGTCGTAAAACCATTAAAAGGTGACGACAGACAGACGTGTAGATTTGATCACGATGATTTCCAATTTTCTACTAAATGTTACCCACAATAAGGGGTAAACTCAATTGTTGGCAACCAAAAAAGTGGGGAGATTGTTGCGGTTTAATAACGTACATTGTAAATGGTCCGTATATATTAGTGTTAAGGTTGAATATTGCATGCTTTTCTGTTTGTATGTTCGATGCTGTATTAAAATTTACAAAATATTATTTTTTTATATTTAAACGGACTTTGTAAATGTCTTATGACAATGTCTTTATATCTTGGTGATAAGGTTGATTATTGCTTGCTTTTCTGTATTATTGCGTTGTATTGTTGGTACTTCATTATAATTGAAATTTTAATTAATATGTTTATTTTGTTATCAAAATGGACCTGTTTTGATATTTTCCTTATTATCATCACCATAATAATTATATTTACGTATTTAAATTGTCGGGCATGTTGGTCTAGTGATTAGATGGACACCCTGGCCGCTACACAAGAGGCCGTGGGTTTAATTCCCACCTTACATCTTATTATTATCGTATTGTTTATCTATTTAAATATGTATTTCAAAAAGTATATAAGTATGTATTAGTATCAGTTGTCAGGTTACCGTAGTACAGGCTACGCTTAGTTTCAGATCAGATGACCGTGTATAGATTGTCCCAAAGATATTCTTATTATATATCAAGGCAACAGTGACAACATACAGATTCAAATTTAAAAATAATTTATATTCATAAATGGCTGAACAAATTTTCATTGATCATAGCGAACATTATTCGGAGAACTCAAACTCAAAAATCTTTATTTCAAATAGGCTTAACGCTAGCACTTTTGAATGGACATTTTTAAAAAGCTACCACCGGATCACAACGCGGCCTCAACTGAGAAGATCCGGCAAGAAACTCAGCGGGCTTGTCATTTTTTCACTTTTTTTTAAACATTGTTTTGTTACAAATAAATCGACATTAGCGATATTGTGTCTTGCCGTTCGAAACATAAAGAAAGGGAGAAAAGAAGAAACCTTCGGAGTCGCTGGACATTTGGGGTGTAGGCCCTAGGCCCTGCGGGGGTGTGACCCCCGTCCCCGTGAGCACCGTGTCTGGTTTCCGGGGAGCTAAAATGCACCCCTCGGCGGTGGACTCAAAGTAGGGTCCCGGGTGTAGATCCCACCGGAGAGCTCTGGAATCCCCACCGCTCATGTATGTAAAAATCCCACATACCCCGGTCGTGCCCCACAGCTCCCGGGACCTTTTGAAAGTTTCCCTCGCGAGAAAAAAGTTTTTAAAAATAATTCGCATCCATTCGTTAATGTTCAAAAGCTACGACGCTACAGACAGACATAAGTGCTCTCCTTTTTGCGTCGGCAGTTTTTTTTTACTACCAAGGTGGCAAGCAAGCATGCGGCTGCCTGATGGTAAGCAGTCACCGCAGCCTATAGACGCTAGCAACACCAAAAGAATCACTAACCGACCTTTAAGACATTAGACATTAAGTCTATGCGTCCGGTAATTTCACCAGCTACAGTGCCCTTCACGCCGGAACACAGCAATGCTTACACACTGCTGCTTGGTGGCAGAATATCTGACACTGCGGTGGTACCTACCTGGACGGTTCCTTGCACAAGGAACCTACCACCTAGTAGAATCTTTTTGTTAAATCAAATCAAAACAAAATTATTTATTTCAAATAGGCTTAACGATCATTCAAAAGTGCTAGATTTTTGAATGCTCATTTTTTTTTAATATAGAGCTATAACCTACCACCGGATCTCAACGCAGCCTCAACTGTGAAGATCCGGCAAGAAACTCAGCGGGCTTGTCATTTTTTCAGTTCTTTTTTGAAATAGTGTTTGTCATGTACAATTAGATCAGCGGCAGTGTGTCTTGCCGTTCAAAAAGGTCAAAGGGATAGTAGTCGGACCAGTCCCCCCCAAGCAGCACCCGCGCACGAGTTAACTCGAGCAGCAGCCATCACTCCCCTCAACCATATTGAAGGGAAGGGGGTGACCCGCCACACGAAGCCGCTACAAGCAAAGACTTTTCGATGGCGAGCATATCCGATCCAAAATCACAGTGACTCATTAATTTGATTTTCCCTTAGTCGCCTTTTACGGCCAACCAACGGAATGAGATGGGTGGGTGCTATTCTTACCCGGATACCCCACGGGTACCTCAATAAATATATATTATCTAGAGATGTCAATAAGACGCCCACATTCGTGTCTTACTTTGTGTACCAAGAACATTTAGATTTATCGAATCACTTTATTGAGAACGTGTTGGTAATACAAAAGAGCTTTAACCATTTGTAACCATTACGTAATAGTCATTGTATAATGTTAAGTCTCCTAATTCAAGTATAATTTGTTGTTTGTTAGATAGGAAATATGTTTTTTTTTCAAAGCTAGCTTAAAGACTAGTATTTATTTTGATTGAGTCTGTAGGCATATAAGTATTTCCTTTTTACTCCCAAGATTAGCTTACAACAATTAATTAGTTATATACAAACATACAATAGTATTTGATACACCGAATAATTCTCTCACGAATCGCAAAGGATTTTTAACACTATGTTTATCTTCTTCTGCCTGGCGTGATTAATCCTGGCTATGAAATCCACGATAAAATCCGTAAAAGAAATTTGATTTTAATGTGTAATATTCGTGTAAATAAAATACAACGTTATGTAATCTTGGCTATAATCAGGGTGCGCCTTCTGACTATTATTCCTCCACTTTGCCCGACCTTTAACTTCCTCGGTTGTGCGATTGTTGGCTCTCATGTAATTTTTTATGATATCTAGCCAGCGCTGCAATGAACTCAAACACAAATTCAAAAATAGTTTATTTTAAATAGGCTTAACGCTTTGGCTAGCACTTTTGAAAGGTCATGTTTTTTTTTTATTAAAGCTACCACCGGATCACAACGCGGCCTCAACTGTGAAGATCCGGCAAGAAACTCAGCGGGCTTGTCATTTTATCACATTTTTTTTTAAACAGTGTGTTATGTTACAATTAGATCAGAGCGACAGTTTGTCTTGCCGTTCAAAAGATCAAATATGACAGAAAAAAATAGTAAAATATGACGAAAGTACAACAAACTAAAAAGCCAAAGAGATAGTAGTCGGACCAGTCTCCCCAAGCAGCACCCGCGCACTCTCTCTCTCTCTCTCTCTCTCAACTCGTTGCGACTGAAGATGTTTATTACTGATCCCAAATCTAATGCGATCCTCGCCTTATATACTAATTAATACTAACATACATAAGGAAGGTGTCACTACACACTACAGCCCTTCTTAGGGCGATCTCTACCTTTGTTCGGCGCATAACATCCCTGTCCCCTACCCTGTCCTGTCCCTGTCTGCTACTCAACAGGTCGTGGGTTTGATTCCCACCAAGTGTCTGGGTGTTTTATCTATATAAGTATGTATTTACAAAAAAAAAAAGTATATATGTATTAGTATCAGTCATCTGGTTTCCATAAAAAAACAGAAACTTGGACCCACTTTGTACTTGTCCTCCGAAGCACGGAGACGTTTAGTTCAAAGGGCGTTAAGCGGTCACCCATCTATTTAATGACCTTACCTAACATTACTTAACCTGATCGATTTCCAAACATTGTTAACAACTGTCTATGAGTGTTCCCTTACAAATATTTATTATAATTATAATGAAAAATTGTTAAAATCGGAGCAAGCGTGTAATCAAGTACACATTTTGACTTTAGTCCCCTCTCCCAAGGGAACCGTGCCGAATGTCGTGATAAAAAGTATCCTATGTCCTACCTCGGAGTATTAACTCAAATCATGCGAAGTTTCGTTTCAATCTATCCAGTAGTTTCGGCGTGATGCTCAGCCGAGATACAGACAGACAGACAGACAGACAAAAATAAAAAAAAAATACATTTTTGGCTTTAGTATCGGTTATAGAATGCCCTCCAAACATAATTTTCAAAATATTTTCAATGTACAGAATTGGACCTGTTACAGTTTTAATTATAAGTAATTATAGATAGATATAGAAGTATAGAATAGATAGGAATAAAATAAAACTAAAAACCGCTCAAGTGCGAGTCGGACTCGCGCACCGAGGGATTCCAGCATCTTTGGACCTATTAAAGTTATTTTACTATTCGTCTAACACCCCAGATAGCAAAAAAAAAACAAACCGCAAAACTAAGTTTGAGTTTAAATGTATTTTTGTTATGGTGTGCAATAAAGTGTATTTGTATTGTATTGTATTGTAAGTTTGTTTGTCGAAGTTTTTTAGGATTATTAGAGAGATCATTTTATTTTTCCTGTAAAATGTAGATAGACATGTATTAAACATAATTATTTCAGATTTTTCCCTCCACAAACTTCGAAGATATTACGGTACGTACGGACGGTATTTTTTTTATATTTTTGATTATCAGTCAAAATCTACGTGACATAAACCAAAATAAAAATCTGTTTTGAGATGTACAAACGAAGCCCTTTCATAGGATACCCCACTCGATGGTCGATATAGTAGTCTCATTTTGAAATTTTGATGACCCAATTCGACTTCCATTAAAAAAAAACTGTATAGACAAATATTTTTTTTTCATTTGCGATGTGGTTGGGTAAGTAAGATCTAAAACTATTCCAAGTTTCAAATCGACAGCATCAGTGGTTCCTGAAATATATAGGTGTGACAGACAGACAGACAGAGAAGTCTCATCATAATACCCTTTTACGTATCGAACCCTAAAAACGTTCCAAAAAAATAAATGTAAACTGTTTCTCATAACATTTAGATTATTTTTTTTAATTACGTCGGGGGACGCAAACAAAACGATTTCTCTACACGAATGCGAATTTACACTAGGGTATTTGTTGTTTGAATTAAGATGGACCGGTATTGTCTGTGACATAATACAGAGTACGTACAGAAAAACATGTCTTTTTTCTTTGCAAATAGTTTCATCATTATCAAATTCAAATTCAAATAATTTTATTTCAAACTTTACAAGTCCATATTATTAATAAACATCATTATTTTATTTGACAGGGCGCATGTCGATCGTCACATTGTTTTAAAAAAGGACAATAAAATTTGCCAGCAATCATTTTTAGGACAGTGTTGCCGCTGGCCCGCACCCTGCGCACGAGCGACGCGCACCGCTTGCGCACACTAGCGTGGAAACAATCGGTGCGCGCCGCCGCCGCGAACATGCCCGACGCGCTGCAATAGCGGGGCAGCCACAACACCGCCCTGAACGCATTGTTGTACTGCACGCGGAGGGAGCTATACGCCTTCTGAGTGTAGCGCGCCCACAGGCTACACGTGTACAGTGACGTGCAGTATGCTTTGAAGAGCACTAACCTCACCCCACTAGAGCAACGTGAAAACCTGCGAGCTATCATATTAGCTCTTATCGATAGCGCCCTCCGCTCGCGCTCAATATCGTCATCATCATTGAGGCGGGTGTTAACATAGTGGCCCAAGTATTTAAACTTTTCCACCCTCTCCAAATCTACACCATTTAGCTTTACGGGTGGTACGCAAACTGGTTTCCTCACACCCGCCTCAAAGACCATGAGTTTGCTCTTTGTTACATTATACCTTAAGGTGCCTCTTTTTCTTTACATAATACCTCTTCGCAGGTGTGGACGAGTTTACGAAGCCCGCAGACCGACGCACTCAGCAGGACCATATCGTCAGCATAACTTAGGTTGTTAACGCACACTCCGTCAATATGGCATCCAATATGCTGGCTGCTGAGCGCGATGATCAGCGAGTTCATATATAGGTTGAAGAGCGATGCAGATGTCAGGCCGCCTTGCCTGACCCCACACTCCAGGCTGTATGAGTCCGATAGTGTGCCCGCCCATCTAACGCTGTTGACCTGGTGTCCATACCAGTACTTAAAAATGTTGACAAGCTCGCGTGGTAGATTAATACTTTCCAACTTCTTCCATAGGATATCATAGGACACCAGGTCAAAAGCCTTAGACAAATCAAGGAAACACGCATATACAGGCGTTTTTCGATCGGTGTAGTATCTGACGGTGTGCTTAAGACACAGTATAGCACTTTCAGTAGAGAGTTGTGGCCGAAAACCAAACTGATTGTCATGTAATACTAGGTATTGTTGTAGCTGTGTGTTAAGCAAACCGTCAAACAACTTTGCTATAATCGTAGCAAGAGAAATAGGCCTGTAGTTCCCTTTACTGGACATGTCACCCGTCTTATCTTTTACTACCGGCACTACAATGGTTTTCATTAGATCAGAGGGTAGATAAGAATGGCTGACACATAACTGGCAGAACATTGCCAATACAGGCGAGATATGGGGGCCGGCGTTCAGAAGGTGCTCTACACTAAGACCGTCATGGCCAGGAGACTTTCCCCTGGTCATTTTCCCTAACGTATCCCTTACCTCTTTAGCGCTGAATGTGGTACTCACTATTTCCTTGGGTTTCCCTTCAGCGATTTCAGAGAGTGCCGGACCCAAAGAGGACCTAACGAGGAAATTATCTTTAAAATTATTCGCGATGGCCTTGGGGTCACTAGTCCCGTCAACACTAACCGGTAAACCAGGTCTGATGGCCTTTTTCTTGGTGCTCTGCCAAAACCCACGAAAAATCCCCTTCGCATACTTTTCAGCCAGCGCATCCATTCTTATCTGCTCCTGATTATTTTGACACCATCTAAGACGATTCTTAAACAATTTTCGGCTATCACACATACTGTCGTAGACCGGTCCGCACTTTGGTTTACCATATGAGATCCAATTTAGAAAACATTGCCTGGCCTCCACATGGGCTGCGCTAACATGCTTATTCCAGCCAACGACTGTTCCAAACTTTGGTTTGCCCGTACTCGTGTCTCCCCGATCCGTCATGGCAGCGCTACGAAGGGCGCAAACAATATCCGAGTACATCTTGTCAATAATATGGTGATGATTTGGGTCATTACAGTAATAATCGGCGCAACTACTAAACTCTAAAGGGAAATCGATAAGTCTCAATTTCTTGTGACATTCTTTTCTATACAAATCTATTTTCTCTTTGGACCGCTCGCCCCACGTGATGTTTTTATTTAAAATTATTTTATCGGGTATTTTAGGCGATATAACGTTGAGGTTACATTCAATTATAAGGGGCAGATGGTCGGACCATACCGTATCATAATTTATATATACTTTGCATACAGAACTTTTAGCAGACTGAGTTACAATACAGTGATCTAACCAGCTACATGTTCCATGTACTTCACTTATAAAAGTATACGTATCAGAATTTATACCTAACATTTCAACATCTATACACGACCAGTGTTCATCATTACAAAAAATTGTGAGCTCGTTATAAAATAATTCGGAAGGATTGGCATTAAAATCCCCTAATATGAAAACTGAATCTACACCATGTTCATCAATAATAGCGCTTACCGAGGCAAGACAGTCTGTGAATTCCATCAAGTTCTCAGGCGAGTTGGTAGGCATGTAAACACTCATCACAACAATTGGACGATCATTTAAAATTATCTTTATGGCACAGAGCCGCACGTTATCACATTGCAATACGGACACCTGTTGGAAAACACTACTTCTCCATAGGAGCGCGACGCCGCCGTGAGGTCTTCCCCGTAGAATACCAGCCGATGTGTCAATTGCTGATGTCCCCGTATAGTCAAATTTTTTATCAATTTGACTCAAAATAGGTATATCCTCTGGCGTCAACCAAGTTTCTTGCAGGGCGACTAAGTCGCAGGATTGACATAGCTCTCAAATACTGTCAATGGATCGTTTTACGTTCTTGCAGTTAAATGTAGCAAACTTGTGACATGTGTTATTCATAATTTGAGCTAATTGCGCCGTTCACTTCATATACACCGCTCGGTGATCTTTGTGTAAAGTGCACAAATCGCCTAAATATGATTCCCTCGGGCCAAAGATTTTCATCCAAAAACATAGGCATTTTAGATTGGGTAACGAAGAATTTAAAAGCGTTGTGATTTTTTTCCCTGCTCATATTTATCTTTTGCAATGAAACCTTCTCTTTTGTTTTTAAACGAATGTATTTAATAATATCAGCCTCCGTCGTATCTTGATGTACATTAGTAATTAGTATCGGTAGCTTTCGTTCAGCTGATTTACATTCCAAGTCCCTAGCTACTCCAGATTTACCCGAATAGCGGTACTTCATAGGCTTATTACGTCGTGAAGAGACTATTTGCCATCCTTCATTGTCATTTTTACCCGTACTACATTTTTCTTTTACCACCTCCGCCATCGATTTGGTTGCATTATGCGTAGAACATGGAATATTCTCACTAGACATGGTTGTCTGTTGTTTCATAGGCTGCTCAGTTGGTTGCATACTCATAACAACAACAAGGGATTATCACCACCAGCTGGAAGACGTCCACTACTGAACAAAGGCCTCCCCCTAAGAGGGGCGGGGGGGGGGGGGGGGTGTTTGCCATAATACCCACGCTTTGCAGACGTCTTGGGTATCGCAGTATAGGTGGTATGTAATCCAATAGAAAGACGTTGCTGGTCGTCTTCTTGTTTTCCCTTAGTCGCCTCTTACAGCACCCAACGGGAGATGGGAGGGTGCTATTCTTATCTGGACACCTCACTCATTACATTACTATATAGATATATGTATGGGTAGTTAACTGGCTGATCTTGAAGGCCAAATGACAGGGTTTATATGACATAATGACTAATATACAATATATTATTATTATTATTTATTATTAATCCATAAATACATTTAAGTACATTAAACATAATGAAGAGTCAATGGACCCCGCACTAGACGAACCTGTATCGCGGGCGACCTTAAGAAATAATTCTAATAGTAAGTAACAATATGAGCATATCAATTATATATGTAATATTATATTGTAATATTATATACGTAAAATATTATATAAATATGTACATACATACCAGTGGCGTGCACAGAGGGTAGGCAAAAAAATGTATTCGGCTTGTTTAACCTATTTTAAGAATATTACTATACCATTTCAAATATCCATATGCAAGCAAATACTATAGACATATTAATTTGCATTTGAAAACATTAATAAGTTTATTCAGCGGCTCCATACTGACAAAAATACTTTGCCTACCCTAGGTTTTCTTTAAACAGTCTTAATTTTAAAAAATCTTAGTTTTGACATGAATTAACGTAATTTTTTAAAATGTAAATGGAAATGTTGGTAATATTGATTACTTTAAGGATATTTGTGCTGGAACACGAACAAATAGCATAAAGCATAAACAACTCGCAGATATTTTTGCCTGCTTTCAGTGCACGCCACTGAATTACATACTTAATTAATATATACTATAAATCATTATTTTGGTATTGATAATAATAGTTCTGTGGCGTTATAGTCCAGTGTAAGTAAAAATGTCTTTAATTTAACAATTGCCTCTGAAGAGCTGAGATTTGATATATCACAAGACTTGTTTATTTTTAAGTAAATAAATGGAAATAAGAAGCTGCTAAATCGTTGTGCAAAGACAGTTTTAACAGGGTTTTAATATGTCTCCTGTGAGGAGCTGCGGGCTATGCAATTGTCCAGAAACAGGCGTGTCACCATTGTCAGGTGAAAGTCCAACCGCGTCTTGTCACTTTTGATAAAAAGAACATACACACATCAAAAGTGTCTAGGGATCAACATATATTTTTGCAATAACTTTTCTCCTGATTGATATTAATTAAAATTTTCTTTAAGGATTCATCAAATAAAGTGTTTTCGTTTGTCACAGTAACGATAAACCAAGTCACCTTTGTATTAATAAAGAAATTTGCCATTTTCCTAATAAAGGGATTTTTGACATTTGAACCACTAACACAAAAGTTCGAAAAAAAGACTGAAATAACAGTTTTCTTTAAAATTTTATTGGGTAACTTAAACAATTAATAATCCGTGTTTCTACCGCGAACACTAACAACACAAGAACATCGGTTTGGCATACTCAAAATGAGTTCATCCAAATCACGCTGTGGAATGGCCGCCCATGTTCGTTGCAACAACAAAAAAAGGTCTTCTTGCGACTGGATACCCTCCATATTCGGCAGAGCTCTTCTCTGTAGCATATCCCATGCATGCTCAATCGGGTTCAAGTCTGGCGACTGAGCAGGCCAGGGCAGGACATTGATGTTAGCTGCGGCGAGAGTCTGTCTTACAACTCTTGCGGTGTGCGGTCGTGCATTATCATGCATTAACTGAAATAAGGGACCGATTTGCACTTGTAGAGGAACGATGACGTCTGATACAATCGTCTCAGCATAAATTTGAGCGTTGAGGTTGCCTCTGATCCAAATCAACTCAGTTCTTCCGCCGATCCAAATACCCGCCCATACCATGATGGTTCCACCACTATAAGGATGGACTTCCTGGCAGGATTTTAATCGCTGTTGGCGTCCAGGGGTTCTCCAGTGTCGTATACGTCTTGTATCCGGTCTCATACCAAAACGAGACTCATCAGAAAAGCACACGAAACGCCATTGTTCTTCTGCCCATTTTTTTGCCCAAAAATGCTTGATCCCTAGACACTTTTGATGTGTGTAGTTTCTTTGTGGAGTGGTATGTGGTATTAATCTCTCTTAACACAGATAGATAATTGTACCTATAAGATTTTTTTCAAGCAGATTTGCTGTTTGAAATGAAACTAATTTTATGGATTATATCTCTGCTGAATGCTGTAAAGTGTTCGAAACCTAAAAATAAAAAAAAAACCGCGATTTAATCCGTAAAATTAGTTTCATTACAATGTGTAATATTCGCGTAGGTAAATATCAGAAATTATTAGATTTACTGTTACCTAATTGTATTGTGGTACATCCCTGGGGTGCGATTTGTCGGGCTTATCTTTGTCTTAAAGGTCTGATTCCAGTTTGGAGCTATACTATCACTACATAATATAAAACAAAGCCCTCTGCTACGTCTGTTTATCTGTCTATTCGCGATAAATTCAACAGCTACTGGAGAAATTTTCATGCAGTTTAGATATACAATTTGTCAAGGCGTGACTATATGTATGTAATTTACACAATAAATTACATACATATAGTCACGCCTTTTTCCCGTAGGGGTAGGCAGAGCCCATGGGCCACTTTTCGCCCTTGTGAGAAACGAGACGTGATGGGTGGTGGACCACATCACCGCCATTTTGGTTAGTTAAATTATTTATGACCAACGATTGCGTTCTAACGAATAACAAGGGAAAGGGATGGATAGGTGGTGTAAAAAGGAAATAGGAAAAGTAGGATATTACCACCCAGGAGGGCAAGGGATGGGACAGTAATAGCTATGGAAGCCGGGGTCGCATACCCGTATACTATACCACAACTACCGGACAGGTAAGTTAGGATGAGTACTCCATGACTGAAAAGAAAAATTAATTAAATTTAAGTATTAATTAAATTTATTAATTATTTTAGTGTGTAAATTGATTGGAATATAACGATAATTGTTGGAAGTGTCGAAAAAATCGCGGGTGAAGCTGCGCGGGTCAGTCGGACAATAGGAGGCGAGCGCTTAAAGCGCTCTAGCCTTAACGGCAGAAGTAGCGACGAGCTCAAGGGCACCTCAGGGAGGCACGGCCTCGGCTTGGGCTGTCGCTTAAGAGAGGGCTGAGTTTACCACCGGTTCACAACGCGCCCCCACTGAGAAGAACCAGCAAGAAACTCAGTGGGGTGATGCACGTCGTTGAGGTCGCATACGTACGACCCTTCGGCCTCGCCGGCGAACCGTATGCTACACTAGCTATCATACGATAGCTAGTGTAGCATACGGTTGTCGGGGAGGGTTCGGCGCATCCCGGTCCAATAGGACCGTCATGGGGTCAGGAGGGTCGAGCAGTACGTGCCGTGGTCTGCGGCGCGAGTCAGAAGGACTAGGGGCGTAATCGGCGGCGGCGCAATTTACACATACAAGACTAAACAGCTACTTCACAGCGTAATAAAACGTTCTTTGTACCTACTTACCACTTGAATATGCCATAATCTCATGCTTTGCAAGTGTCTCAATATACGCAGAGATGGACGCTGCTGCCCGTCTTCTGGTTTTCTCTAAACTCAAACTCAAACGTTTATTTGCGAATGAAATGTTACAGAGATATTATAGAGTGCAGTACATAGATCCAATTTCATTCCGCCAGTAAGATGCTGGTATGCAAAATTTACAGTCATTCATAATCACTAATAGTTATAATAGTCATTAAATTATATAATTAATAATATTGAACAAATTGGAACGCAAACATGTCAACATGGGAACAAAAACAAAAAATAATTATCATTTAATTTGAAATTTCATTTGAGTTTAAGAATTCTTTAATACTGTAAAAACATTTCTTTAAAAGCCAGTCATGTAATTTGTTCCTAAACATAGTCATTGGTAATTTTTTTATATCCCTTGGAAGTTTATTAAATATTCTGATGGCCATAGCAAACATATTATCGGCAAATATTTTACTATTGTTTTTCGGCATGTGTAATGTTTTCCCATGCCTTGTGATTCTCGTAAGAACATCCTCATGTTTATTAAAATATTCAGGATGTTTCCTTACAAATATTGCTATTTCTTTTATGTACATGCAAGGCAAAGGAAGGACACGTAGCTTTTGAAATAGGGGCCTACAACTATCCAGGTACCAAGCACCACATACAGCCCTAATGCACTTTTTTTGGACGATGAAGGCATTTACTGCATCAACAGAATTACCCCATAATGGTAACCCATAAAGTAACACCGAACCCACGTATCCATGGTATGAAATGAGTGATGCTTTTTGTGATATCGTTGTACGAACTCTTTTGAGGGCATAGACAAATCGGTTTAATTTGTCACATATGTATTCAACATGTTTTTTCCAGTTTAGGTGTTGGTCAATTTGAAACCCTAAGAATTTCCCATATGGAACACTTTCTAATGCAATTCCTTTGTACTTTACGTTGAGAATTAAGGGTTTTGTTTGGTAGTTACGAAATTGTATCAATTTTGTCTTATTTACATTTATAGCTAAGTCATTTTCGTCAAACCAATTCATTATGTCAGTTAAAGAATTATTAATTTCTTCCTCATATTTACTAATGTCAGGGCATTTAAATATTACTGTAGTATCATCAGCAAATAATAAGCAACTATGTTTATTTATTACATTAGGGAGATCATTAATATATAAGATGAATAATAGCGGACCAAGAACACTACCTTGAGGGACTCCTCGTGTGTTTTCTCGAAAATCGGATCTAATATGTTGTTGAAGTGTTTTATTTTGATGTTGAACCATATGTATTATCTCGGTACATTGTGTTCGCCCTTCTAAGTAGGTACGAAGCCAGTCAAGTGCCGTTCCTCTTATACCATATTTTTCTAATTTTGACAGCAGTATTGCATGATTTAAAACGTCAAAAGCCTTACTTAGGTCGAGAAGCACAGCAGATACAGCCTGCTTATTATTTATGGATTCAGTCACCTCTTTTATTAAATTGAAACTCGCCAGTGTCGTTGACATATTTTTTCGGAAACCAAATTGTCTCTCAGAAAGGATATTATGCTTTCGTACAAAATTGTCTAACCTAGTATACATCGCTTTTTCAAATACCTTAGAAAGTACAGGACTAAGTGTTATAGGTCTATAGTTATTAAGATCATTAGCATCGCCTTTTTTAAACAATGGTTTAACTATAGATGTTTTTAAACTATCAGGAAACTGACCTGTAAGAAAGGATGTATTAATTATATAGCTGAGAGGAGTACATATATAAACTGCGCATAATTTTAGAATTCTAGTACTAAGATTATCGTATCCTACTGAGTTAGAACTTTTTAGTGAGTGAATTATATTAAATATTTCTTTAGGATCAGTAGGTGTCAAAAATACTGACGACGATACAGGTTTAACGTGTGAGATATTAGGTGTATGTGATGAAACACTATTGCACTTAACAGTGTTAGTCAGTTCAATGAAAAAGTCATTAAAAGCTTTAGAGATTATTTTAGGGTCAGAGATTATTATGTCACCTTGTCGTAATTGTCTTATGTCATTGTGTTGAAAATTTATTTGCGTATAATTATTAATAGCGTTCCATGTAGCTTTACATTTATTAGTACTAAGATTTATATAGTTTAGGTTAGTTTTCTTGTGCGACTTATATATACATTTTTTTAAAACTGATGAGTATTGTTTGTAAATTAATTTATGTTTAAGTTTATTTTTCTTAGCATGTAAATATGACAAATATAGTTTCCTTTTGGTATGGCATGATTTTTTTATGCCACGTGTTTTCCATTTAAATTTGGTATTAATTATTTGGTATTAATTATTATTAATTATTATTATTTGGCTAAGTTACCTTCTATGATACCCATCGAGATGAGATGGGAGGGTGCTGTACTTAGCGCCCGGCTTCGTAGCCAATGCTTCTTAAGCGACAGTCCAAGCCGAGGCCGTGCCGCCCTGAGGTGCCCTTGAGCTCGTCGCTACTTCTGCCGTTAAGGCTAGAGCGCTTTAAGCGCTCGCCTCCTATTGTCCGGTGAAGCTGTAATGGCCATCTGCGGCCAACAGCGTCTATCATTCCCAAAAAAAAAAGTAACCAATGCTGTTACACAATAAAAGGATAAACAAACTCCAAAACAATACAACCCGACTCTATTCATCACCGAGTTTATCTTTTTTTTTCATAAATCATAAATACAATTAACAGATACTCTTATAATCTGATTTTATATTAATTGATAGCGGCGCATCGCCCACACAGTACTTTTATATCCTTATCTGTAGGAATAAATAGAATTTGTCAAGCGTGACCGAATATTAATAAAAAATGTTCTTCATTTGTTTTTTTTTTATACTTATTTGATTTTTTACATGTCCATCCGACGCATTGATCATCTTACTCTACTTTCAATCAGGTGATCGGCCTGCGTGGTCTTACTGCCGGTCCCAATATCCTATCGATCCCTTACTATAAGTTAAAATACTTACCATCGATAGCTATAATGACATATATTTCCGTTTCAATAAATAACATATTAGCAGCTTACTGTTGATTGTTCAAATGACAGTCTGATATGACTATGACAGTTCAATGGAGCGATAACTAAAACCCTGACGGTTTTAGTTATCGCTCCATTTCGGAGGTTTATCGCGGGATATCGATGACTTGATCGATGATTTTAACTTATAGTTAGGGATCGATAGGATATTGGGACCGGCAGTTAATCAATAAGGAAACTACTACACAAAATTGTTGTTGTTGAACCCGCAACCTCTAGCTTGCAAACTGGTTTTTCACTGCGCCGCAGAGGTTATAAGGTATGTACTATAATATATTATGTAGGTATAGGTACTAAATGTTTTCTATACAACTTTTTAGGGTAAAAACCAAAAGCAATATACATTTTTTGACATCGTGGTCCAAATTATACGACTGGTCTGTTGGTTTAGTGGGTAGTCACACTGGCCGCTACCAAAAGGTTTCAATTCCCAATTGTTATTTATCTATTCAAGTATGTTTTTACAAAAAAATGGTTTCCATAGTCTCTGCCTAGTTTGGGATCGTATTATTGTTTTTATTGTCGGTCCATCGTTTTACTGACATCCATACGGAACCCTGAACTAAAACCGTTCGCCAGGATGCCTCCTGAAACGTGATTTCAGTAGTGTTACGGATCGCTCGCGGGCGGCACTTATAGACTGCAAATATATACAGTTTCATTGAGATTTTTTATGGTAAGAAATTTTACACTTTTAAAATTTTGCATTTAATTAACGAACTGTATTTTACCTTATAGCCCATCTCCTCTTGATGGATGTTATAAGAGGCGACTAAGGGAAAACAAGAAGACGGTTTGGCGTCTTTCTATTGTATTACCTACCACCTGTACTGCGATCCCCAAGACGCCATGCGTGGGGATTATGGCATCACCCTCCCTTCTTAGGGGGAGGCCTTTGTTCAGCAATATTTCGCCTGCTGATGATGATGATGACCTTGTTATTATTATTCCTTATTTTCAGGCTGAATAGATAAATACCTTAAAACTAAAATCTATACTTATAATAAAACTGTAACAGGTCCAATTCTGTACATTGAAGATATTTTGAAAATTATATTTGGAGGGCATTCTATATCCGATACTAAAGCCAAAAATGTATTTTTTTTTATTTTTGTTTGTCTGTCTGTCTGTCTGTCTGTATCTCGGCTGAGCATCACGCGGAAAGTACTGGAAGGATTGCAACGAAAATTGGCATGATTTGAGTTAATACTCCGAGGTAGAACATAGGATACTTTTTATCCCGACATTCGGCACGGTTCCCTTGGGAGAGGGGACTAAAGTCAAAATGTGTACTTGATTATACGCTTGCTCCGATTTTAACAATTTTTCATTATAATTATAATAAATATTTGTAAGGGAACACTCATAGACAGTTGTTAACAATGTTTGGAAATCGATCAGGTTAATCAACGTTAGGTAAGGTCATTAAATAGATGGGTGACCGTTTAACGCCATTTGGACTAAAGTGGTATGTGCTTCGGAGAGCAAGTAAAAAGTGGGTCCCAGTTTTTAACCGACTATAAAAAAGGAGGTTATGTATTCGATGCGAATGTCTGTTATTAAAAGTTTAGTTAACGTAAAAATAGCGCATGCGGAGCTGCGTGGGTCAGCTAGTTCCGTAATAAGAATACATGATTTTGGACGGGCCTGTTGGTCTAACAGTTAGACACCTTCGCCGCTACCCAATAGGTCTTGGGTTCGATTCCCACCAAGTGACCTGGAGTTTTATCTATAAAAGTATACATATTTAAAAAATAAGTAGTAATATCAGTTGTCTGGTTTCCATAGTACAGACTCTGCCTAGTTTTGGATCAGATGACCGTGTGTGGATTGTCCCAGAATATTATTATTATTAATAGTAGTTTATTTATTAGTACATTATATTTTACCGTGTGGTAGGTTCCTTGTGCAAGGAACCGTCCAGGTAGGTACCACCGCAGTGTCAGATATTCTGCCGCCAAGCAGCAGTGTGTAAGCATTGCTATGTTCCGGTGTGAAGAGCAAGCGACGGTGTATTCCGGTTACCATTATTGTATTCTAGTGTGAAGGGCACTGTAGCTGGTGAAATTACCGGACACAAGAGACTTAATAGCTAATTTAATTTAATTTAATTTATTAAGGATCGCCAACATTACATACATTATCAAAAATGAAGAACACGAGCACAGAACATGAGTTAAATGTTGTAATAATTACAGGTAACCACGATATGCGCAAATACAAGCGCGATAACAACCTGGATAATAAAATAGTTGTAAACAATCATTAAACATTAAATTATCAAACATAATTAATTAAAATGAAAATAATTGAATAAAATGAAATGAAAAGAGAATTTATAATAGATATAACATAAAAATTGCCAAATATCTTAAATTAAAACCACTCGTAGAATAACTAACTACATACCTGTAGAATATGAAGAAAATAGATAATAGAATCAATAGAATCAAAGAAAAAAAAAATGTGCGTGCGTGGAGTCCCTCCGCGTGGAAGAAGTGAAACTTCATTCTCGCTCAGTCGATCGGTCGTTCGGTCGGTCCCTCACTCACTCACTCACTCACTCACTCACTCACTCACTCACTCACTCACTCACTCACTCACACACACACACACAAACACACACACTCAACTCAACTCAACTCGCCCCAACTCGCCTCAACTCGCCCCAACTCGCCCCAACTCACCCCAACTCACCCCAACTCACCCAACTCACCCCAACTCACCCCAACTCACCCAACTCACCCCAACTCGCCCCAACTCGCCCCAACTCACCCCAACTCACCCCAACTCAACCCCAACTTACCCCAAGTCACCCCAACTCACCCCAAGTCACCCCAACTCACCCCAACTCACCCCAACTCAACCAACTCACCCCAACTCACCCCAACTCACCCCAACTCGCCCCAACTCACCCCAACTCACCCAACTCTCATAAATATTTCAGTTACTTTTGGTTTGCCGCATAGGTTGTTGTACATCGTTTTTTAGAAGATTTTTGGCTCGTTGCGACCCCTCCCTTTTATTGCATCATTTTCATATAAAAAACTAATTTTTTGGCTGAAAAACAGTTTTTCATAAATTTTTATATTTAAAATTTCATTTTTAAGCAATTTACTTACCGTATCCGGAAGAAAACTCGCCGTCTGATCCTAGGCGTCGCCCCCGGCGTCCCCTGCGAACGGCGCGCCCAAAAAGTGATTTTTCGGGAATCCTCTGGAACAAATACTCAAAAAATTGTCAAATTTTCACGTATTTCGGTCTAATTTTCATCAATTTTCCTCTTTTTTAAACAGTTTTTCACGCCGTCGCGTCCCTCGCGTCGGCCAGCACCCGATCCGCGCTTTTCTGTCACGAGATCTCATACAAAATTTCAAATAATCGGAAAAAGAACATGGTATGGGGACGGGAAAAGCGACTGAGGGGGATGAGACTGAGACAACAAAGCCACCGGTCACTGAGACACTTGGAATTAAGGACGAAACGAGCAAACTAATAACAAAAATTGAAGAGCATAGTAAACTGCTGATGGAACACGCAAAGACCCTGCAAGACCTGAAGGATAAGGAAGACCCTAGAATCATGGAGGAGCTGAGTGCTATACGGAGGGAAATGGTGACAGCACCAGACAAGGAAGCCTCAAACGACCTCCAGGCAAAAATGGAAGAGCTTACAGGAGAATTGAGAGCTCTGAAAGATGTCACCCTAGAGGCTGCATCTCCGATGCGGGTCGCGGTCGAGGACCTCAGAGCCAGGGTCGAAGGGGCACTAGCTAGGCGTGAGGAAGAGCAGAGCCGCTCTCCGCAGCCATGCCTCACGAGCGAGTGCAGCCCGACCGTAGCCCCGGCGCTGACGTATGCGCAGACGGCGGCAAAACCGGCGACGGGGCCCACGTACTCCCTCCTACTCAGCTCCGACAACCCACAACACACAAGTGCTGAGATCGTGGAGGGGCTGAGGGGGAGTGTCGACGTGGTCGGCCTCGGAGTGGCTGTCAAGGCAGTAAGGAAGGTCAGCGGACAAAGGGTGGTTGTGGGCTGTGCTGATCAGAAGAGCCGCAGAACCCTGGCAGAGGCCATAGCCAGAACCCGCCCGGACCTCAAAGCGGAGGACGCTCGTGAACGCCGCCCTCTACTGCGCCTGCTGGGAGTCACGAGGTCCATCACGGACGACAGGGTGGTAGAGGCGATAAATAGCCAAAACTCTGGTGTCCTGGATGGACTGACCCCCGAGCAGGTGCAGGCGAGGGTGGTACGAAGGACCAAGGGCCGAAACGCTGATATGTGCTCGGTGGTGATTGAGGTGTCTCCGGCTGCTTGGGGCAGGCTAGTGGACCGCAAGATCTATCTGGGCTATCAGGTGGTGCCAGCCGTGGACCAGTCACCGGTAGTACAGTGCTACCAGTGTCTGGGCTATGGCCATCGGGCCCGGGAATGCGCCGAAGAGACCCGTTGCGGGTATTGCGCAGGGCCGCACGAAACGAGGACCTGCCCGAACAGGAGCGCAGCACCTTGCTGCTGCAACTGTAAGGATCAGTCTAGTAAGGGTCATCCGGCCTACAGCGCGGAGTGCCCGGAGTGGCGACGATGGGACCGCATCGCGAGAGTTGGCGTCAACTACTGCTAAGGGCACCCCAGTGGACCACAAAAGAATTTCTCTTGTGCAGGTGAACCTGGGTCGGGGCCTTGCCGCGACGAAGGAGTGCCTGCACATGCTGAATGAAAGAGGAGTGTCGATCGCATTGCTGCAGGAGCCTTATGTGGGAAACAAGGGATCTTTGACGGCTTCTTGTCTAGTGGTTCAAGCTGCTGGGGCTAATAAAGATAATCCAGTTAAGGCGGCCGTGGTTGTGCTGGATAGGGAACTCGTAGTCACGGAGTGTCCGGAGTTGACAACGACAAACGTTGTACCGGTTGTGGTCAGGTCCGGGCGCCTCAGGGTGGGACTAATTTCCTTTTATATTGAGCCAAATGCTGATTCGGGTCCCCATTTTGAAGGCATCACCGCGGCGGCCCAACGCCTGGGAACGAAGAGCATCATCCTCGCAGGAGACGTCAACGCCACTAGTCCCTGGTGGGGCTGCGAAATAGAGGACAGACGAGGCACCGAGTTTGTGGAGTTACTGGCCGGACTGGATGCTCATGTGCTCAATGAAGGCAGGACACCCACCTTTTATAGATACAGAGATGGACGAGAGCAGACCAGTATCGTGGACGTCACAGCATGCTCAACACCATTACTGACCGCGGTTGAGAGCTGGAGGGTGGATGCGGATATGGTCACTCTTTCTGACCACAGAGCTATAGCTTTCAATGTCTGTCTAGGAGCACGTCTGGAAGGTCAGCGACCAGTGCAGTCCACTCGCAAGTACAACACGTCGAAAGCCGATTGGGCCAAGTTCCGGCGTGCCCTCACGATGGAAATGACCTCCCGGTTATTGTCGGAGCCTAGAGCTGGAGCATTACATACACCGGAGGAAATCGATGCGTTTGCGGCAGAGTTGGAATTGGCTATGTCGGACGCTTGTACGACTGCTATTCCGCTTTTGACATCGGGAGGGAGTAACCCGGTCCCCTGGTGGAGCCCAGATCTAGAGCAAAAGAAGCGGGACGTCATCCGTAAAAGGAAGCGCATACGGAACGCGGCCCCTCGCAGGAGGTCACAGGTGGTCACGGAATATCAGGAGGCAAAGACACTGTACAAAGAGGCCATTCAGTTGGCCATCACAGCCAGCTGGAAGGATTTCTGCACCAATATACAGACCCAAGATATATGGCAGAAAGCCTACAAGGTACTGCGTGCTGGTGGGACATCTTGTGGGGATAAACGATTAAGATCTGCGGAGGGCGCTACCTTGGAGGAGAGGGCATCGGCAGAACTTCTCGCAGAGACATTTTTTCCCCTAGATTGCGATACGGAAGACTCTGAAGAACAGGGACAGTTCAGGTTGAGCATAGAGGAGACTAGAATAAATACGTGCCGAAGCTCTCCTGAAATTGTGCCCTTTACAAACAACGAAGTCGATACAATTCTAGTTAAAATGAACCCAAAGAAGGCACCGGGAGCGGACGGCTTCACTTCTGATATCTGTTTGCAAACATTCCGCGAGTATCCTACAGTTGTCTTGGGGCTCTTAAACAGCTGTCTGCGTGCAGGGAGATTTCCACCGAGATGGAAAGCAGCCACGATCCGTGTTATACCCAAGCCTGGAAGGGATGAATACACCAGCCCTAGAGCCTATCGACCTATCGGCCTCCTTCCAGTCTGGGGAAAGCTGCTAGAAAAGCTGATGGCAGGCAGAATACAGTGGCAGTTAGCAAGGGAAAATAAAATTAGTCGGCGGCAATACGGATTCACGCCGCAAAGGAGTACCGAGGACGCGCTGTATGATGCCATGGCCATTATCAAAAAGGGCTTAGACAGTAGGAAGCTTGTGGTAGTTGTATCGCTGGATATTCAGGGCGCGTTCGATAACGCGTGGTGGCCTTTCATTCTACACCAACTGATCCAGAAGGAAGTGGAACCATCCTTAACCAAGTTAATGTTTGATTACCTCACTGGACGAGAGATCACGCTCAACTACGCAGGTGAAAAGGTGACCAGAACGGCAAACAAAGGTTGTATCCAGGGCTCAACATGTGGCCCCTTATTATGGAACCTGCAAATGGATTGCCTTCTACAGGAAGCTGAAACCCTGGACGCCCACATGCAGGCGTTTGCCGACGACCTGTTGCTCATAGCAACTGCTCCGGACGCCAAAGGAATAGAAGAGAAGCTGAATAGTGCGCTGGATTTGGCGGCACAATGGGGCAAGCGCTCAAAAATGGCATTCGCCGCCCATAAAACAAAAGCTGTCATCATAACAAGGAAGCTGAAGTATGACCAACCCAATCTCCAGTTACAGGGAGAGAGATTGGAATTTTCACCGAGCCTCAAGATCCTAGGACTCACAATAGACCAAAACTTGGGATTTGGTGAACACCTGGATCGAGCTATGGACAGGGCGATACTGATCTTTAAAATGTTCTCTAGGGCGGCTAGGGCCAGCTGGGGCCTCAACTCTGACATCCTCCGCCTGATCTACACCTCAGTTGTGGAGCCAACTATACTTTACGCCGCAAATATCTGGGCACACCGAACGGAGAAACTCCACGTTAGGAAGCGACTGGACCGGATCACTCGACTCTTCGCTATTATGATCTCAAAGGCTCACAGGACCACATCGCTAACCGCCGCCGCGCTTCTCGCAAGAATCATCCCTATCCACCTTAGGGCGAGAGAACGAGCCCACCTCTACGAGGTCAAGAAAGGAAAAGGAATTCCGGAACTCCCGGGGCGCCCCCTGCAAAGGCCAATACCACCTAGCCGCTTGCCGCATCCGGCTGAGAGAAGGCGCATGAGTTTCGACACGGTGAATTCTGCAGAAGAGGCGATGTCGCTTGAAGAGGACCTGATTATCTACACGGACGGTAGTAAAATTGAGGGTAAGGTGGGAGGTGCGGTCACCTGCTGGCGGGGTAATCAGGAGGAGAGCTTTACCAAATTCAGATTGGACGACTGCTGCAGTGTCTACCAGGCGGAACTCTGCGCTATACGTTGTGCCCTGGATATCCTTCAGCGCGCCCATCATAACAGTCCGGTGAGAATCTGCAGCGATTCCAGATCGTCCATCGAGGCGATGATCAATCCTGAAGCGCTACACCCCCTGGTCGAAGAAATTAGAAATAGAATTGAGGCGATTCGGGACACTGGGGGGGATGTTCAGTTAACATGGGTCCGCGCGCACGTAGGTATCCAGGGGAATGAAAGAGCTGACGAGTTGGCAAAGGCCGCAGCTCTTAGGCTGAGGGCCCGGCCGGTGTATGATGCGGTGCCACTGTCCTTTGTAAAACGCCTCATCAGAGCCGAGACCTTGAACAACTGGCAAAGCATTTACGAGACGGCGACCACAGGGGCGACGACAAGAGGGTTCTTTCCTGACGTCGCATCGGCATACGGGATATTGTCTAGGATGGGGCCTATGAATAATGGCCTAGCCCAAGTATTTACGGGCCATGGAGGCTTTCGAGCATACCTGTTTAGATTTAATCTTTGCCACGATCCGTCCTGCCCTTGCGATTCCACCGCCCAAGAAACTGTAGAGCACACATTGCTCGAGTGTCCAATGCACCTGGCCTCGAGGGTGGAATGTCAGGGCAGGATGGGTATGGATCTTCGCAGGGATACTCTGGCGGGAGTTGTTGGTGGTGACACCAGCAGACCCATATTCCTCCGTTTTGCCATGGAAATTGTAGGTAGAGTGGTCAGGCGGAACGGAGGAGTGTGGGGCTATGCCCCGCCGATAAACAGATAGATATAATTTATACTCAGACCAATTGATATACTTTTGGGAGCCCACATTTGGTGGATCAATGTTTAACACCATGGAATGGATAAAACTGCTTCTAGGCATGTATGTCTGGAAAATTACTACTTAACTTATGGAACACATGCAACTGCAAAAATAAAATTAATTGGCAAATTTAATAAAAAAAAAATAAAAAAAAAAAAAAAAAAAAAAAAACCTCGGCAGTACGAACCCAGCAGGATGTGAAATAAAAAGCAACGAAGGTGCTGCATAACTAAAAGCAGCAGGAGAAAAGCTAAATTATAAATAATAAAAAAAAAAAAAAAAAACTCACCCAACTCACCCCAACTCACCCCAACTCACCCCAACTCACCCCAACTCACCCCGACTCACTCCAACTCACTCCAACTCACCCCATCTCACCCAACTCACCCCAACTCACCCACTCACTCAGTGACTCAGTAACGCCTATCGTTTAACACCTATCACTTAACGCCTATCACCTATCATTTAACGCTTAACGCGTTATGTGATAACATTTTTGGAAGTCGCATAAGAAGTTTCACTTCAAAAAGATAAGGTCGTAATACGTATATATATTTGCATTAAAATGTCATACAGTGTCAGCTAAAAGACTCATCAAGGATTTACGAAACTTAGCCACACTATCAGAAAATATATCGAGTAATATCGAAAATATATGTATCTAATGTATCGTGTGACGAGCGGCAGTCCAATACAGCTGTCTATAGGCGGGCGCATGGTTTAGCATCAGGCGACGACTTGCATGTCTAGTCATTAAGTAAATTAAAAAGTTAAGGTAACGAATTATTCATCAACCCAAAAGAATTCATAAAGCCAAACCTAGAAAATCAAACTTAATTCTAATCGGGAATTAACGCGATTTACCTTATATTTTGGCTTGACGTTTCGGCCGGGTTGCACCAGCCGTGGTCACAAGCAGACTGGTTCAGCGAGACGGCTCCGTGCGCGAGGCAAAAATATCTTCGTCTACCCCCGTTCTTTCACTTGTAACGTTAAGCCCACTACACACTACACTCACAGTATCTGTATATTTAACCGCCGGCAAATAGCGAGGTTTTGTCATTTTGATCACTGGTTCCCAAGCAGCTGATAATCCAAATCCATCTTCCCGGTTGAAATTTTTATATTTCTTTATTTCAATCGCTTCACGAACAACTCTAGAATAAAAGTGTCGATCGGTGGAAAGGACTTGTGGGCGATGAAACTCAATCCAGTGATTTGTATCCGACTGAAGTATATGCTCGGCAATCGCTGACTTGCTAATCTGACGGTTATTTACAGCTGTGATATGCTCTTTAACCCTTTCTGCGATAGTCCGCTTCGTTTGGCCTATATAGGAGCTACCACAACTGCAATTTATTTTGTAGACACCTGGTGTTTGTAATGGCAGGACATCCTTTGCAGTACCTACAACGTTGCTTACTTTGGACCCAGGTACGTACACAATGTGTACAGAATATTTTCTTAACACTGCACCCATTTTGTCCGTTACTCCCCTGACATAGGACATGTAAGCAGGTTGTCTCTTGGCTTCAGGATGTCTGCATTTCTTCTCTGATCGCCTCGGCCGTCCACTCGTTCTGTAACCGTTTTTCACCAGTACAGCCTGAACATGTTTGAGCTCCTGTTCTAAATGTTCAGGGTCACAGAGGTCGTATGCTCTATTGTTGAGCGATGTAACAACGGATTGCAGATGACGGGGGTGATGATGTGAAGATGCGTGCAGGTATCTATCTGTGTGTGTAGGTTTGCGGTACACACAGTGTGACAGTGTTCCATCTGTTCTCGCGAAAATCTTAACATCCAAGAACGACAACGACCTGTCCGTCTCCAATTCATATGTGAACCTCATGTTTGGGTGTAAGGAGTTAAGATGTTCTATATACTGAACTACTGTCTGTTCACCGCCTTTGATGACGCAAAATATGTCGTCAACATATCTCTTCCACATTCTGATTGTCTGGGGCCCGAGACTTAAAGCCTTTTCCTCAAAATGTTCCATCCCCAGATTAGCAAGTACAGGGGCTACAGGACTACCCATTGCGACACCATCGATCTGTAGGTAGTATTGTCCTTGAAAGAGAAAGTAATTTCCATCTAAACAGTTCTTCAGTAGTTCAATATAATTAAACGGCATCTCGTTGTCACCTAGTCAGTTTTTCACAACGTCCAGGCATTCAAGAATTGGAACATTGGTGAAGAGCGATTCTACATCAAAACTCACCATGACATCATTTGGTTCCAATGTGAAATCCTTGATTATCTGGACAAAATGACGCGAGTCCTTCACAAAAGACGACGTCTTCCCGACAAGTGGCTGCAACACTGAGGCAAATTGGCATTTGGACAGTGGGTTAATCTTATGACGTAAGCATCCACTATGTCTGCTCCTCTAGTCAACTAGTGCGCGGGTGCTGCTGCCAAAAAGAAAACTCTCTCTATCCGATGGGATGGAAGACCAACATGACCGTGGAGAGCGTAAGCGCAAAACCTTCATTCTAAATTTTTTTTTTTTATAATAAATAGGTTTGCGCTTGACCACAATCTCACATGATGGTAAGTGAAGATTGTGGTCTAGGATGGACCGCGCTTACCCATAAGATGCCTGTTCACTCTAGACTTGAATACACCCAAGTTATATTTATCAGGGAAAACGTCGTCCGGGAGGGTATTCCACAGCTTGGCCGTGCGCATGAGAAAAGAAGAAGCGAAACGCTTAGTGCGGCAAGTTGGAGTGTCAACGACAAAGCGGCGGAGACCCTGCCGGCGCCTGGTAGTCCGGTAAAAGAAAGAGGATGGTGGTACACGGTCAAAATGTGCTTGAGCGCAGGCCCATTTTCAAAAAATCAAGTGATCAGCCATTATCCAATCCAGTAAGGAACAACATAAAGTCGTTGAACCCCGCGGGTTTTGAACCTGCGACCACTAGTTTTACTAGCCGGTGCTGCTTGGGGGGACTGGTCCGACTACTATCCATTTGGCCTTTTAGTTTGTTGTACTTTCGTCGTATTCTTTTCCTGTCTTATTTGATCTTTTGAACGGCAAGACACACTGTCGCTCTGATCTAATTGTAACATGACACACTGTTTAAAAAAACGTGAAAAAATGACAAGCCCGCTGAGTTTCTTGCCGGATCTTCTCAGTTGAGGCCGCGTTGTGATCTGGTGGTAGCTTTTTAAAAAAATGGCCTTTCAAAAGTACTAGCGTTAAGCCTACTTGAAATAAACTATTTTTGACTTTTGACTTAACTAAGAAAGGGTTTTTAAAAATTCCACTCCTAGAGGAGTTAAATGGGGTGTTTTCATTAGTTATGGTAGTTATGGTGTGGTTATGGTTCGATGAACTTGGGGTTGCTAAACTTTGTATAGAAAAAAATAAAAGCGGGCGAAACCGCAGGGAATTGCTAATTCAATGGTAAAAGTACCCACCCACCATATTAAATCACATAACACGTGTTTAGAGCATTTAACCCTAAAATAAAATAAGGTTTTGTTGATTCATAGGCACTTATGTCTATGCCTATGAATCAACAAAAAAATGTGTTTCGAAGAATGAGTAGTCTATCAGTGTGTGACTGGGGATGAAAATTAAAATCTCTGAACGTGCGATTCGCTGGTAGCATAAAAGGCCTTTTAGTTTGTTGTCATTTTGTCGTAATTTATTTTTTCCTTCTTTTCTCCCTTGTTTTAAGTTTCGAACGGCAGGTCATAGGTACTATCGCGAAAGACAAACAGTGCTTAAAAAAAAAGTGATAAAATGACAAGCCCGCTGAGTTTCCTGCCGGATCTTCTCAGTTGAGGCCGCGTTGTGATCCGGTGGTAGCTTTTAAAAAAATTACCATTCAAAAGTGCTAGCCTATTTGAAATAAATGATATTGACTTTGACTTATTACCTTTATACATACTTACAGTGAAAAGAACACCTTCCGGTCTAGTCCTAACAGATATCCCCCTCTCCGATAGTGGCAGCATTTATCACAGTTCTATCTCGTCCATTTGAAGAGCTCTCAGGATTTGACCAGATAATAACAGAGCTTTCTGACACTCCACTTAATTTACGCTGATTTTAATATAAAAGTAAGTGCAGGCTGATAATAATTCAGCATGTTTTTTATCCGTTATCGGTAAAGTTGAAAGAGATATGTTTAGTAATTTATCACCCGCGTCAGAGCGGATAGCGGGAGTAATGTGTTTTATAGTAGACTAACTGACCCACGCAGCTCCGCCTGCGCTATTTTTACGTTAACTAAACTTTTAATAATAGATATTCGCATAGAATACATAACCTCCTTTTTTATAGTCGGTTAAAAACTGGGACCCACTTTTTACTTGCTCTCCGAAGCACGGACCCGTTTAGTTCAAATGGCGTTAAACGGTCACCCATCTATTTAATGACCTTACCTAACGTTGCATATTATCATTATTTAATATATCAAAATTATTGAAGTAAATCTTAAAATTCAAAAGATAGGTAGGTAAACTAAGTGTACAAAAATGTATAAGAACTAATTGACCACTTATAAATATAAAATTTAACATACTCCATTCTCTACACAATATGTACAAACTTTATGTAAGGTTATTTATGTCGTCTTCAGTTTTGCAATCAAGCTGGAGCTAACAACGACTTTAGTCAGTGCCTACCATTTCACTCAGTAGGTGGCATGTACGATATGGTTCCGCTTAATGTATTTCGTATAAATTACAAAAATCTTATCACTGTACCTACTTACATCCTTCTGGATCCGTAAATTTATATAGTAAAAGGCTTTCTAACTATTCTTAGCCACTCTAAACCATTTATCCCACTAGATGGCGCTATACCATTTCTAAATCGCGATATGGTTTCGTTTAATATAGATTCGGCTCAATAGATTACTTAGTAGATTTAATATACTGAGAATGCAGATTATGGTCTCGCTTAAAGTATTTCATAATAATGTATCATGTATCAAATTTTTTATCGCGGTACTTACAACATAAGCGCAGGCGCAGCTGCGCTGGTCAGCTAGTTGCCTGCCAAGCGTGGGGATTAATTATGGCAACCCTTAACTTTTAAGGGGGAGGCCTGTGGGTAGCAGTGGATGCCTTTGGGCTGTTAATGACTAATGAATGAGATATCTTTTGCAAGAAACCATCCAGGTAGGTAGTGTGACACATTCTGATACCAAGTAGCAGTGTGTAAACATTGCTGCGTTCCGGTATGAAGGGCACAGTAGTTTACTTTCGAAATTACCAGACATAGGCAGGTGTGTCGCTTACCACCAGGTGAACGACTTGCTTGTCTCATCCATTTATTGAATAAATAAAACTTTAATGAGTAAATATTTACTTTATTCTGAAACTAGAACCTTCTGAAAACACTATTGTAACTATAAACTAGACATGTGAGTCAATGCAGCAGTGCTGCTGTTTTAGTTCGACGGACGCACCTCTATAGTTAATTCGCACACCCGTTTTGCCACGCGTTCGACTCATCTGGTCACTATCAGCCGCATATCCGTCTTGCCACGGCGAAACTCACTTGTCTAGTTATTGCGCACAGCCGTTAAACTTGGCGGACGCACCGCGTTAGTTGAGCGCACTGGCGTATTGCTTTAGCGCTGAACTATACAGGCAAGTCGGCGCGCACAGCCGTTACAATTTCACGGACTCACGGCGATAGTCGATGCGCACTCGTGTTCCGACATTTCGTTGGACTAGACAGGTGAGTAATTGCGCACACGCGTGATATTTTCTTCGACTCACCGCTATAGTTTTCAGCAGCGAAAGTGTTAACCCGATCGATTACAAAACCTTGATAACAACTCTCTATGAGTGTAACCTTACTAATATTTATTATATTATAAAGAAAAATTGATAAAATCGGACCAAGCGTATAACCAAGTACCCATTTTGACTTTAATCCCCTCTCCCAAAAGAACCGTGCTAGATTACGGGATAAAAAGTATCCTATGTCCTACCTCGTAGTAAGATCTCAAATCATGCCAAGTTTCATTTGAATCCATTCAGTAGTTTCGGCGTGATGCTCAGCCGTGATACAGACAGACAGACCGACAGACAGACAGACAGACAGCCAGACAAATTTAAAAAAAAAAATTTTTTCGGCCTCAGTATCAGTTATAGAATGCCCTCCAAATATAATTTTCAAAATATCTTCAATGTACAGAATTGGACCTGTTACAGTTTTATTATAAGTATAGATACGTCGGTTCATAGAAATAATTACTATTATTTAACTAGGTGGTAGGTCGCCTATGCAAGTAACCGTTCAGGTATATTCGGCAGGTATAACGGGTGTTCCCTACACCCGTTATACTTCATCGTAAACCGATACCAGGGATCCAGTACATGATTCTGAACATCGTAGTGTTGAAATTTTTCATTGGATTTTTCATGAATTTCCAAAAAAAAAACACTTTTTTTAAATAATATTAGTATAACATCATTATTGGTATAATAGCTCAGTGGGCGAGCGCTTGCCTTGGAAACAAGGTGCGCAGGTTCGAACCCCGGCTCGCACCTCTGATTTCTTGAATGAATCATGTGCGAATCGTCTTTGTGCGATTGTTACTAGCTTTCGGTGAAGGAAAACATCGTGATGAAACCTGCATGTCTGAGAAAGCCTAACTAGCTCTCGAATGACGTGTGAAGTCCGCCAACCCGCACTTGGCCAGCGTGGTGGACTATGGCCTAAGCCCCCTCATCTTGAGGGGAGGCCCGTGCCCAGCAGTGGGACATAAACAAGGGCTGGTATTATTATTATTATTTATATTGGTATAATAATAAAGCCTAATTTTAATTTAAAAACAATTATTTTTTTTATTAATTTTTTTTTTATTAGTGTTTATGCACAAAAACAGTGCATAGGCAATTAATTAATAGGCAATTAACAATTATTATTTTAGAAAATTAGCAATGTAATTTGAAAAATAAATATTATTCCGCATATATTCATTACATGCTCGAAAATTATAAATGGTTACTGTAATGTTGTAATGGACATTATTTGACGTCTTATGAAAATTTTTGTATGTATAGGTGTGAAGGGCACTGTTGTAGCTGGTGAAGACACAAGAGACATAGTAACTTTCTTAAAAAGTCTCGGGTGACGAGAGTCAGTGATATGCAGCTATTTATGGTCTTGCGTGTCGCTTACCATCAGGCTAACGTCCTGTTTATCTTATCACTAAGTTACTAAAAAAAATGCAAAATTATCGATCTTAAAAAGTAACCGCCTATTCTGGGCCAATTTGTAAAGGACTCTATCGCCATCGGGTTGTCAGAGTAAAGAAAGAGCGAAAGCACTTGTTGTTACTCAAGTCTTGTGTACTATTATATCTCCCGCGTAGACGGCTGATCTTGTAATTGTCATCACCATCAGCAGCCCATAGACGTCCACTTTTGAACAAGGGCCCTTAGAAGGGAGGCCTTAATCCCCACGCGTGGCTGACGTCTTGGGATCGCAGTATAGGTACGTAGGCATGGGTGCCGGCAGCAGGGTGCTGGGGGTGCACTTGCACCCCCTGGATATCTTTTTTATTAAGTTACTGTTTGAATAACTGCTTGAACTGAAAGTGTATAGGTTGCTGTCCAAATTTGTTCATTAAATTTACTACTTACATGTATATAAAAAAATGATAAGTTGATAAGCCCACTGAGTTTCTTGCCAGATCTTCTGGTGGATCTGGTGGTAATTGTAAAAAGGTTGACAATATGTTGTTAGGCCTATGCATAATAAAGATATTTTGAGTTTGAGTTTATAATTCTATATTTTATATTAGTTAATAGTATAATATGTACCTAGATGTAGAATGTAATCCTGGCGGCACCCATGTAGGTAGGTAATCCAATAGAAAGACGCTGCTGCCCGTCTTCTTCTTTTCCTTGTAGTCGCCTCTTACCGAATGGGAGATGGGTGGGTGTTACCCGGACACCCTGGGATTATTATTATAGCTACATTTCAAATTTCAGGACTGTCCACAATCTACAGCCAGCGTTGATTTGAATGTAAATCAAAATGGCTTTCACATTAATTTTCTTCCTCTCATGTCTGTCGACCTGTTTATCCTACGATATAAGACAATTCTTCGAGAAGATTAACATGGAAGCTGCAGGTTTCAATGCGATCGGTTCAAGAATCGCCTGGGAATCGTCGATTGACCCCAACAATACGGACTTGGTGCAAAAATCTGCTAATTACTATAAAAATAGAATGCTATGGCAACACAACGCGTGCCATAAGCTGACAACATTGTTTGACCGTCACTTGTTAAACAACACTCAAGAGAGGCAGTCGTATTTGCTGTGCAGGGGACCGATATTTACTTTTGAGGAAGCAAGGTAATGAGACATTTTTTAAATTCTTGTTGTATTTTTTTTGCGAAATATAGTCTAGAGGGGGAGGGGCCTTCAAAAGGTACGGAGGCTGGATTTTGTGGGATTCTTACCCACTAAAACTTCCCTGGTGGCCTACATCGACGCTCGCTCCCCCCGGCTCCCCCGCGGTGTCGCGACGCCGCAAAGCCTACACCGCGTCGTCACCCGCCTAGCCAATAATATTGGTACGTAGTCCCTTACACCCTGTATTGGGCTAATACAGGGTGTAAGGGACTACGTACCGAAAACTTTTATATAAGATTTCTCATATTGTCCGTTACAACATTACAGAAACCATTTATACGGATAATCACAAATGACTAACTTATTAATTTTTGAGCATGTAATGAATACGTGCGGAATAATATTTGTATTTCAAATTACATTGCTAATTTCAATCAAGCGAAGCCAAGCGTGGAGATTATGGCAACCCCTCTCTTCTAAGGGAGAGGCCTTTGTTCAGCAGTGGACTTTTAGGCTGCTGATGATTGCTAATTTTGCACAAATAAGTAATTTATTGTAATTAATTGAAATTAGGCTTTATTATTATACCAATATTGATGTTATCCTAATTTTAATAAAAAAAGCAGCATTTTTTTTGGAAATTCATGAAAAAGCCGATGAAAAATTTCAACACTAGAGTGTTCAGAATCATGTACTGGATCCCTGGTATCGGTTTTCGGTACGATGTCCCTTACACCCCGTATAATTGCTAACCTAAGTGGTAGGTTCCTATGCAAAAGACCCTAAGCATAGGCCCTACTGTTGCAATATCAGACATTCTGCCGTAAAATAGCACTGTACACATATGTTACTTGTGTGTACGGCACTGCAGCCGGAAAAATAATGAGAAGTAATAAATACTGTATCAAAAGCATTACTCGTGGGGTGGCTGGGTAAGAATAGCACCCTTCCATATACTGCGATTCCCAAGCCGCCTGCAAGCGTGGGGATTATGGCAACCCCTCCCTTCTAAGGAGGAGGCCTTTATCCAGTAGTGGATATCTTACGGCTGCTAGTGATGATGATGTATCAAAAGCAATCTTAAAGCTAAAGCTAAACTAGAGTAAAACGATCTTTTTTTTTATTAAGTTATATAATTGGTTTTCTTAATATTGTATCACCTGCAAAACACATTTGAGTATAATTATATTTTGTTTAAAGGCTTGCAAGTAATTTGTATGAAGAACTTCAATCAACTTATTCTAACGCCGAAATATGCATACCTACTGAAAAAAATATAACAAAAGAGAATCTAACTGAAATTGAAGACGCCATCTTGGATTACCTGTCAAGAATTCAAGGGTCCTTGAAAATTTTTAAAAACGAATACGCCGATCCGGTTTTGACTTCTGCAAAAATAATCATCGATGTAGATTTAGAAAAAACTAATGCATTATGTTTAAAAGGCGAGAATGATTTTGAGAAGATGATGAGTTTCTCTAGGAATGAGAAAGTGTTGAGGTGGCTGTGGTTGGGTTGGCGGGAGACAATAGGACCACCGATGAAAGAGCCGTATAAAAGATTAGTGAACGTTCAAAATCTCGCTGCTCGACGAAATGGTAAGTTACATTAGTAATGTTTAGGTATCTTTTGCGGTGTGGGACGTCCATCGAGAATGGTTGCGGGGTTGTGACATCGGTCGCCGTGAGCATCGTAACAGGTTTCTGGGAGGCTATAATGCGCCCCCGGCAGCAGGTTTCAAGGCAAGGCATGCCTTTCCTGGTGCAGATCCCACTGGAGAGCTCGGGACCCTTCTTACGCTTACGCTATGCTGCTTCTACCGGTTCGTGGTCATTGGTTATCAGTTTTTATAGCGATGTCGTCATCGCCGCTTCAATTTTCAGTTTCTGAGAGATGCCGGTAACTATACTTCTTCAACGAATCTCCTCATTCCGGATTGTATCTCGCAAAGAAACTCTGAGCATAGCTCTCTCCATAACGTGTAAGCTGCTTTAAAAGGCCAACAGTTAAGGATCTTCGGGGCTAAAAAGGCCACATTTAGCAATTCACCTAAAAGCAATTCATGTTTTGAATTTCAAGCAAATCCTTAAATATTCTAATAGTTTTTGAAAAATGGTCACATTTTTTAGATGAATTATACTCAATTCATTTATTAATACTAATTAGCACACTCATATTTGGTGTTAATGCTGCCATACGAAGAAAAATTACACCGTAACTTATTCATATTATGATTCACCGAAAGTGGCCTTTTTAGAACCACATATCTCAGTACAACTCTCAGTAAAGTTCTATCTATAATAATAATAAACCCGCAGGGCAGCTAGTGGCGAGCTGTTGGTGCGTAACGACACCACGGACCCGAGTGCTCCAGAGAGTCGGTCAGGGCCTCCACCTAGGCGTGTCTTCGTCGACCGAGTGGAAACCGAAGGAGGCCCGCAGGACTCTCAGCTCTGGCTTGCCTTAATTGGCCGTCCAGAGAGGAGCTGTTAGGGCTATATGCCCCAGGGGTGGAAGTGTTAAAGGGCATAACGCCGCGAGTAACTACGGAGAAAGCGCAGCACACCTCTCGACACCCCTGAGCCACTCACACCGGTGTTGCACTCCGTCTTCTGACGACTATATGGAAAGCCCATCCGGTGGGTGGCAAGTCACCACTTGTCACAATATAATTCGTATATGAATTATGGCAAGTGACCCCGGCCTTTTGCAATAATCCAGTGTTCAGTCCACCAAATGCTCACTCAAAAAATCTAGTAATCTTTCCACAAACTTACAATAGTCCCTACACCTGCCAGAGTCAACTGCTGTTTATATCAGTCTTATCTCCGCAGTTGATCCTGGCTGGTATGTTACAGGCATCTGCGTGTTGGATTCGACCCCACGCAAGCCTTTTAAAAGTCCGGGTGTAAAAGCCCGAGAATATAAAATGAACCGAAAAATAATAATAATAACTTTATTGAAAACCATTAAGCTTAACTATGGCTCGTAAGTATGGCTAACCTAACTTAACAGTTAAGAACGTCTCGGTACCACTATGTCATCACAGGCAACATATACTGGTTAAAAATCCTCGTCTTCAGGCACTGTGCGGTAATTTTCAATTTTCTTCTAGGCTATCCAAATATAGGAGCTGTGTGGAGAGATGAGATGGAAGTACCTCAGTTGAGAGAACTATGTCAACAGCTATACGACAGCGTACGACCTCTGTACAAACTTCTGCATGGCGTTGTCAGATTCTACCTGCGTCAGTATTATGGAGACCTGGTGCCAGAACGTGGACCCATACCAGCACATTTGCTGGGTAAGTTATTAATATTACGAGACCGCTTATTGTACCTTTCTTAGGTTTATGTATCTTCAGTCATGGGATACTCATCCCAACTTACCTGTCCGGTAGTTGAGGTATAGTATACGGGACCCCGGCTTCCCTAGCTATTACTGTCCCATCCCTTGCCCTCCTGGGCGTTAATATCCTACTTTTCCTATTTCCCACTCTAACTTGTCAATCTTCCTTTTCACAACACCTATCCTTCCCTTTCCCTCCTTATTCGTGAGAACGCAATGGTCAATCATATAAATAATTTAATTAACCAAAATGGCGGCGATGTGGTTCGCCACCCATCACGTCTCGTTTCTCACGGAGGCGAAAACCGGCCCTTGGGCTCTGCCTACCCCTACGGGGAAAAAGGCGTGATTTTATGTATGTATGTATGTATCTGCCGCACTCACAAATGTCAATTAAAGTTGGTTATTATTCATTCAAGTATCGAAATCGGATTATTTCGATACTCCTAGTGAATCATCATCAGCAGCCGATAGACGTTTACTACTGAACAAAGGGAGGCCTTAGAAGGGAGGGGTTGCCATAATCCCCACGCTTAGCAGGCGGCTTGGGGATCGCAGTATAGGTGGAAGATAAATCCAAAAGAAAAACGCTGCTGCCCGTCTACCTGTTCTCGCTTAGTCGCCTCTTACGACACCCAACGAGAGGATATGGGGGGATGAAACTCTAACCCAGCACCCCACGGGTCCCTTGTAGTAAATAAATGCTTGATACTCTGTTAGTGAGTAGAGATATCTAATTTCTTGTTCCTAATAATGGTATACATAAGCATAAATGGCTCCGAGAGTCAAAATCAGAATAAAAAAATGGCTTAGTGAGAATTGACACTAAATTATGTTTGCGAGTGCGTCCTTAGACGAAGGTTCTCTAGAGAGATGGACACTTTCTTTCTCATTCGAACGAGAAAAGAATGCATTTATATATGTTACATGTGATAGAAAGAAATAGAGCATATGATTTTTTCAGCATGTGTTCGACATCGGTCACGGTCTTGAAGAAAAAGAAGTTTCTGATATTTACGCGAATATTTCAAAGCACCAGTGGTGATTTTTACTGTTGTAGTTTTCTCAGTTACGATCTAGATTTGGTGTTTTAAAATAAATTTTTTTTATTTTTTTAAACGAATATTTCAATGATTTATTTATAAACATAGATATGTAGTTATCATTTAAATTAAAAAGATATCAAACTATTTACAAATTATCAAATAAATCGTGACCGCTCGGAATGGTGGCGAGAACGCTGGCTGCATTTCCTCGCTGAATTGCAATGCTGATTCTTTGAGCGAGAAAAGAGCCAGCCCTCTTGTCACCAGTGGAGGCGATCAGTCGTGGAGAAATTTGTTGGAAAAAGTTACTTTACATACACTTAAAATGCAAATTGAATTGCATTAAGAAATATTGTTAAGACTACATTTTAGCCGTATTTGAATAAATATCCATAACGTGTGTTTCGCGTAAGAATGCTGATTTTCTGTCCTTATCTGCTAGCTAGATGTCTTGTCAAATCAACTGTCAACGGTACGTACCTACAGTAAAAAGTTTTCTATTCTATTGCCAGGCGAAAATACCAATCATGAGTCATGTCTGCTCCGTTTCAAATAAATCTGTAAACGATTGCAAATTTATTTGCGGCTCAATAACGACACATCACGTACATTGTTAACGTGGCGCGTCAGCAAAAACAACTTTGTATAACCAAGTCTTTTTTGCTGCTTACAACCGCTTAATAAAGTTGTCATTGCTTTTAAGTTTACTTGAAATGCAGCATTGCTGCACACATTGTTGTGTTCACATGTAAAGCACACTGTAGCTCGTAAAATAATTTAGTTCAAAGACTTTGTTTTTAGTCTATACATATAAACCTGACTGCAATCCCACCTGATGGAAAGCAACGATGCAATCAAAAATGACAAAACAAAGTAACTTGTTAAAAACCTATTTACTTTAGTCTTGAATCAGGCGGGAAAACCAACAAAATTATATGAATTATTTCAAGCAGGCTTAGCGCTTACTTTGGAAAGGTTAATTTTATAACGAATGCTAACTATTCCAGTCCTTAGCTATGCGTATCAGTAATGACGATGCAAATTGCTTTGTTAGAACTCATGATATGCTCACTACAAAACGATACTAACTGCCGCACTCACAGACATCGATTAACTCTAATCGCAACTAAGTAATTTTTTGTAATCTAGGTATTTATTTCGTCTCTCCGAGTCTCTTATGATTATCTTTTAGTATTAATTACGAGATTTTTGATATATTTACTCACTATCCGCGTATGAAGTATTATTTGGCTTCCAAAGTCGAAATAATCCTTTTATAAAATTTGTCTTAATCACAATTAACTATAATTGACGTTTATAGGTGCGGCAGTTAATAACTATCTTGTCAGTCTTATCAATAATTTGTTTTCAGGCAATCTTTGGTCACAAAACTGGGCGCGGCTTGCAGATTTGATGCTGACAAAGAATATAGACTTAAACGAAAGCATTAGAAAACTAAATTGGACTGTAGGGCATATGGTAAGAAATACGTCATACATCTATATTTATATACACAGTATAAAACAAAGTCGCTATTAGCGTCTGTCTGTCTATCTGTATATCCACTAAAACCACGCAACGGAACTTTAAGCGGGTTTTCTCCACCGGACAGATAATATTTCACTGAAGGTTTACGAGTACGTATGTTTATGAAAAAAAAAACATTTTATTCTTTTACTTTTTTTATAATGGAATCTACTATATCATAATGAAATTTTGCTATCTGGGGTGTTACATGAATCGTAAAATTACTTTAAATACGTCCAAAGATGGTACGGAACCCTCGGTGCACGAGTCCGACTCGCACTTGACCAGTATTTTTTGTCTGTAGTGCCCCTGTTCACAGCTAATTTATTATTATTACAGGTGAAAAGCGCTGAAGATTTCTATCAATCAATGGGTTTACCAGCTATGACAAAAACATTTTGGCGCGAATCCGTGTTTTCTCAAAAAAACAATTCGAATGTGCGCTGTCATGGCACCGCGGCAGACATGTTTCAAGATGGCGACTACAGGTTAGTTTAATTTTTATTACATAATAGTCTTTGATTATATATACGTCTAGATAGCGTGTTCGATGTTCAAACACTTGACAATATCAAGTACACCAAAACATCAAATTGGTATACTTGGTTGTTTAGTATCACTTGAACTGTACCGATGGTTTGTGCTCGCAAAAAAAAAACATTATGCCGAATTGTGTAATCAAATCGTGAAAACATTAACTAAGTAAAATTAATAAAGATCCTAACTTAATTTTCCATTCATAAGTCTTAAGAGTCTGTGAAGGATTATTATAAAAACTCGATTGTTTTTTACGACAATTTGTACATTGTCCGACTAGACTGGTGTTGCTAGGTAATAATGGGAGAATATATCTTAAGTCTGGGGTATTTTTTCTTTTAACAAAAATGAATTCAATGAAACGTAATACGGTACTGACTAAAACATTAAATAAATCAATTAAAATAATTTATATTTTTTTTTATAAATTAAGGCAAATAAGACGTCCACCTGATGGTAAGGGACACGCCATTTAATTTAATTTAGTTTAATTTCAATTTCAATTTCAATTTCAATTTCAATTTCAATTTCAATTTCAATTTCAATTTCAATTTCAATTTCAATTTCAATTTCAATTTCAATTTCAATTTCAATTTCAATTTCAATTTCAATTTCAATTTCAATTTCAATTTCAATTTCAATTTCAATTTCAATTTCAATTTCAATTTCAATTTCAATTTCAATTTCAATTTCAATTTCAATTTCAATTTCAATTTCAATTTCAATTTCAATTTCAATTTCAATTTCAATTTCAATTTCATTTTATTTTATTATTACACATTTACACAGTTCATATCAATGCATAGCCCACAACGCTATCGCTATTTATGGGAAAAATATTTATAACTGGAGATCCCCAAACACGCACACAACCACAGATGACGCGAGTGTACAACGAGGCCTGCACGCACACACGAATTATGAGGTTGTGATGCTTATGAACGTAACGTTACAAGACTATTAGGTATCTAGACGTATATATAATCAAAGATAATAGTATATTTTTAAAAAGCAATATATTTTTAAAGTTATTGTATTTAAAAACTAGGTAATAAAATACTTTCTATAACTACGCATCTACTTAAATCTGTTTAGAAATTTAGTAATCACTTTACAAAACTACAAAATAGCAAATCAATCAAAAATACTGGTTTTAAGGTTCATAATAAACAATTATGATATACTCTATAGAAATTGGATTTTTATTCAAGTAGAAATAATTCTCTAAAACATCGGGACGTTACTCTCTGATAGTATATGCAAATAAGAATATAACATGCAGATTCTGGTCACGAAGTTTAAGCTATGGCCGAATTCCAAATCAGAGACCGTATCTAATTAGCGGTCAAAAATGTCTCAACAATAAGTAATAACCTCGCATAGTATTCCTTGTATGGGGCGAGCCATATACATGGAATAATGCAGAAACCATAACGCAATACATGAAATATTAATCTGCCACCACCATTAAAATACATCTTAGCCCTTGTAATGATAATCGTCTAGGTTACCACTACGATATGGGTCCTAGGACGGCGGAGGGGTTGCTACCCCTGTCCCCATAAACACGTGACTGGTTCTCGGGGGGCTACAATGCGCCCCCCGGCGGCAGGTTCAAAGGCAAGGCACACCCTGGTATAGATCCCACCGGAGAGCCCTGGGGTTACCTCTCATGCGCTGATGCGACAGTCGCGGGGGGTTTGGTCGATAAGAATCCCACATATCCCGATCGAGCCGTACACCTCCCGGGCAACTTTTGAAGGTTTCCCCGCGAAAAAAAGGTTACCACTACGATGCTGATGGTGGTATGAACAATGTAGTGTTCTGGTATATAGGGCACTGTATTTGAAGAAATAACTTGGCTTAAAAGATGATGTGCTGTGAATAGTTATAATTTATAATTTTCCATGAGTGGCTGTCTCGCTTACCATCAGGTGTACATTTCACTCATGTCGTTACAAAATTTAATCGAAATGAGAAAACCGGAATTACATTGCCTAATTTGATTTATTTACTAGGTCTCTTGATATTCTGCTGCCAAGAAGCAAAAATACGAAATGCCCCATTGCCTGAAGACGAAGGTTTTTAACCAGTGTGTGTTGCTAGTGATGACACATAGTGCTAAGGCGAGGTCCCTAACTGGAGGCCTTTTAGAGAAGCTCAAAGTCACACAACGATCTATGGAGAGAGCTATGCTCGGATTTTCTTTCCGCCATAAAATCCATAATTAGGAGATTCACCGAAGAACTAGTCATCGATATGTTGATAAATTGTATTTCAGCGTGAAGTGCACTGTAGCTGGTAGTGAGGACTGCAGATGTTTATAGGCTCGTTTATAGTTTATATTAGGAGAACATCTTGCTTAAGATTATTCAAAAACTCATAATTAATAACTTTGAACAAAGTACTTTCGACATTGGTGCTATACCACAGAACATATTACTATATTATTTGGATATCTATGAACTAATTAATTAGATTATTGGGCACTATACTAATTATCTGTATAATTTTAGGCTGCTGTATTGTTCCGGTACTTCGCTAGAAGACTTCTATGTTCTACATCATGAGATGGGACACATACAATACTTTATGGCATATTCGCATCAACCTGGCCTGTTTCGGGTAAGTCAATCATGTACACTAGATTTGAATCCATAGTCAAACCAAAATCATAAAATTCTTTATAGCAGGCCAGAGTATCGCACATTTTATCATCAAAATTGGTTTGTTACATTCAAGTGTTTGTGCAGATATTGGGCCGGAACCCAATATCTGCACAAACGTACTATTTAAATTTATCTTAGAAGTTTAAATTGTCAATTCATTATTATTTGCAGCAAGCTAATACAGCATTTCAGGAAACGATCGGCGATGCCATTATGTATGGGGTTCTAACACCACAACACTTGAACAGATTAAATTTAATTAATGATACTTTGCTCTACACTGTTTCTGACGCAACCCCGTCGGAATATCTTGAAGGTTTTGAGGATAATAATGTAGATCTAAACACCGATGTTGGAACAAAAATAGATGACTATATTACTAATATAGATAGTGATAAACATTTTAATATAATAACTGATAAATTAGACAAATTTGATACTAAAAGAAACAAAAATCATGACGTTATGAATTTATGTACTGAAATAGGAAATCTCATAAGTAATGGTCGAAACTCTGAAAATAAAAAACCACTTGTTAATAAAAACAATAAAGACAATGTCCCGGTGAATGAAAAAGGAAATGGTATTAACTCACATACAGATGGCATAAAACTATTTGATGAAGAATTATCCACAGACATAATATTACTATTCAAACAAGCATTAGACAAGATACCTCAGATTCCTTTCTCTCTACTACTGGATGAGTATAGATGGAGGTACTTTGAAGGAAGCATAAAGCAGGAAGAGAATAAGGAGTTTTGGAAGATGGCTTCGTACCTACAGGGTGTGTCGCCCCCTGGGGAGAGAGGTGAAGAGTATTTTGACCTTGGAGCCAAATTTCACGTACCCGATAACACACCATTTATAAGGTAACTGATATCTAAATCTATAAAAAATACTCACTCTTGCTGCAGTTTCGTTTGCTTAGCGTAAAAAATACAGAATTTACATCTCAGGAGAACAATCTCAGGAAAGGTACTAGGGCCACTCAGGCTCTAGCGAGCGTCAGGCGCTGGAGAGACTTTGGCGAGGTTCTAACGGGGTGGCCATAGTGCAGATGGAGGCCTCCAGGTAGGTTTCATCACCAGCCGGAAGACGTCCACTGCTGAACATAGCCTCCCCCTTCGAACGCCACAATTAACGACAATTGGCTATTTGCATCCAGCGGTTACCTGCGTTGCGCACAATGTCGTCTGTCCACCTAGTGGGAGGCCTACCTACGCTGCGTCTTCCGGTTCGTGGTCGCCACTCGAGAACCTTTCTTCCCTAACGGTTATCAGTTCTCCGAGCGATGTGGCCTGTCCATCGCCACTTCATTTTGCAGATTTTAAGAGCTATGTCGGTGACTTTGGTTCTTCGGTGAATCTCTTATGTCGGTGACCTTGGGTCTTCCAGATTCTGTCTGCCGGGTAGGTTTGATTGGGCAAAAATCCCACTTAACTCGGCTTTCACCCCTACTGAAGCTGGGTAACTTTGAACGTTTCCTCCCCTACTGCAAAAAAAATATCTCTTCTGCATGTGACCTCGACTGGTGCAAACCAAGCGATAATTTAAACCAGATTTCATAATAAGACTTAACATTTGTAACTTGGTAAATCACGATGATTTCCGGTAAAAATGTCTTGCAGATATTTCCTGGGCAGTTTCCTTCAACACCAGCTCTTCGAAAGCCTCTGCAAAGCAGCTACATTCGGCCATCGCAATTCCACCAAACCGCTTCCTAAAACCATTGCCGTTAATAGGTGCGACATCTACGGATCTAAGGCTGCCGGAAGACTGTTGAAGTAAGTGTATAGCCACAATTGAGGGTCGAGTATGTCAGCATACTGACATGTATTGCTGTGATGTGGTGTGAAGAAAATTTATTAAAGTATTAAGATATAAAAATTACCGTGACCTTTAGATCACACGTTCCATAATCTGCAATCCTAAAATAAATTAATTGATTTACAGAGATTTCATGTCACGTGGTCACTCCCAGCACTGGAGCAAAATACTTGAAGTCACTATGGGAGATAAGACCATATCTTCAGCCGCTCTGCTTCGCTACTACCGCCCTCTATATATCAAGTTGGAAAACTTCGTTAGAAAGCATAACATCCCTATTGGTTGGTGAATACTATTCCACTGACACTAGTGGAGTTGGTTACCCTACTCACAGACTACTCAGTAAGAACTACGTTCAGACCGCCATGTCGGGTACATTGCCTTTGAACCGTAATGCAGGCATTTAAACTTCAATTTGACATTTGTTTTTTTTTCTTTCTGCACGTTTAGCTAAGGCAAAGGTTTAACGATCATACAGCCTAATTATTTTATCGGGTTAGGTTCCATCTTCTTTTAATATTTTAATTTTATGACTTAGGAACTAGGTAGAAACTAAAAAATAAATAAAACAGCCTTTTAATAATTACTTCTTTTTATTTTTATATTTTTTCTTAAACTTATGTAGTGCCTTTTTTTGCATTGGTTGCAATTTACATTTCTCGGCCCTAATAACATCAATCCCTTTTAATATTTTATTAATTACATTGCACCAATTAAATATGCAGAGTTTGATAGATATTTTCAAGAAATATTCAAGAACAATTTTTTTATGCATTTGGCAATCAAGAAATGCAAATGAATATTTGGAACTTATTTCTTGTTTAATTTTTTCACCTACATTAGTTTCATGACCTTTTTGTTCCAAATATTCATTTGTAGTTTTAATAATATTTCCAAAACTGGTAACTATACATTCGGATGGATAGTTTAATTTTCTAAGGGTTTTTATTTTATATTCTTTTTGTTTAATAAAGTCGTGAATACTGCTATCTTTTGTAAGTAAATTATTTCTGCATTCTTTACAATTAATTTTGTTAAGTATTTTGCGTGTTACCCATCCAGCCGTATATGCCCTTGAATGAATGTTAAGGCGTTCTCGTCTTGCCTGTTCTTGAATATTTTCTTCATTAAATTCAATATCTTTTAAAACAGATATTTCCTCTGGTATAGGTTGAGATATTGGTGCAGTGTTTACATTTTCAAAAAGGGATTGTATGTTTAATATGCCTTGGCTGGAATCTTCCTCACAATTATAACTTTCAGAATGAAAATTTATGAATCTCGTCACTAATAATGATTTAAACGTATTTATAAATGCATAAGCAGTTGGATCATTACTCCTATAATTATAAGCACGTACTTGCCCGAAAAAAAATTCAATTATATCTGAGTTGAAGTATCTGGGCCTCATAATTTTAATGTTTTTTGAGGCCAACAATTGCCACACTCTTTTAAGGCTTTTTAGAGTAATGATCCAATTTTTAATAGAGGGTACACTTTTAAGTGTCCCATCCTTGGCAATAAACTTTATATTCTCCAAAATTTTTATGGCTTTGTTCCAAAATTCATGATGTTCTGATTTTGATGTTACAGCTTTACGTAATTTTTTGCCTTTTAATGCCCTTTCATTACTATTTGCGCCATTGACACTGTCCAATAAGTCGTCGAAAAACGACACTGCTTCTGCTGTGTTCTTCATAGTCTTACTTACAGGCCTTCCATCAGGATATACAGCTAAAATAAAAAAATACAGTATAAATATAAAATATAGGTATAAACGTCTAGGACGTAGAGGGTTTACATGGAAAGAGACTCCTCGAATGTTGAAAAATGTTCGACGGGTGCGCCAAGGAAAACCAGCCTCAGATTTTATTGACTGACTAGTAATTCCACTGACTAATATTACATGAATAAATCATTAGACACAAAAAGGCGAAGAATAGAGTGACATAAATAAATATATTTATGGAGTACGACAGGAACCCCCCAATGAACTAAATATCCAAAAAAACTGCAGGATTGGCACAACTTGCAGTCTTGACAGGTCAGTCTGGAGGATGACGTTGCTTTCAACACTGAAACGTCATTCCTTACACCAAAATGTGAAATACTACGTCATAGTGATGTCATACTCACTTATCTGTCTTAGGGTCCGAACACTCTATTTTAATTGCAATCAATATCTGTGTCTGGTCTATGTGAACGGACACAAGCATCTTTATGGAATATACAATGAGTAGATGAATATATATTTTTTTCTATGGTAATTATTAAATACAGTTACTATTTCATAGTAACTTACCAATATTTTTAAGCAATTAACTGAATATTAAAAAAAAATAACATGCCAATTTCGTCCACATGTTCTGAAATGTTATATTAATATATTCTGGAAGTACTTACGAAAAGCGGCAGTGTATGATAATGCTGCTGACACTGACTTGCTCAAAACACGTACACAATTCTTAACCTAAAACAAAGCATAACAATAAGTAAACAGTAAGTACTCATAGTCATAATTCCATATGAGGAAATGCTTATATCTTAAGTGCCAGAGTCAAATATTATTTATCTGCATTCATCAACATTTTAAACAGCATATTATTATATCATTAAGAAAGCAAAAAAAGCCCGACTGCGAACAAAAAAAGTGGGCTTAGGTAAAATTATACATACATTGAATAAATTCCTATATATATTTCAGCTAGTCTCGTTAAGACATTTCATTTGATATGGGTATCAAATGAAAGTTGATGTTTTCGGAAGAAAAAGTAAAAAATGGCAGCCGCCATATTAGTAATTTGTTAAAAAATATAAATAATAATTATAATAATATCTTGGGACAATCCACACACGGTCATCCGATCCCAAACTAGGCAGAGCCTGTACTATGGAAACCAGACAACTGATACCAATACTTATATACTTTTTTTTTTTTGTAAATACATACTTAAATAGATAAACAACACCCAGACACTTGGCGGGAATCGAACCCACGACCCATCCGTTAGCAGGCAGGGTGTCTGACCACTAGACCAACGGGCCCGTCAAATGTCACTCCCACAACTTAATCGAATTTAACCATGTATTATAAGTCATAGCCCATCAAGCCATTTAGGTTGTAGGCCATGCCAGAGATATACCAACATAGTACTCATCGTGGGGCATTCGGTCAATAAACATTTCTCTAGGTGGTGCCAAGATTGGTACCCAGTACAGACAGAAAGTTCAAACCAAATAATATTTTTGTTATATGTGTACTATAGCGGACACAAACGGTGTATCAGTTTTCAATCAAAATCGTTTGAATACCATTACGTGCGCTTACCCCGCCCTCGTGCATTTTGGGCCGGCTCGTGCAAGCGATTGTCGTCCTAAAGGTGTTACAACGTTCGTGACCACCAGAGTACATAACTAAAATATTTTTTCATATAATAGTTATAAGTTAACGTCAATATTTACCTTCATTTTCTTTATTTTTTCTGGAATAACATGTTGATCTGTCAATTTGTGTAGGATTCGCGATTCGCCATGTTTACAGTCAGCATTGTAAACGTCAAGAATATCATTCCATGTCACTCTCTTTCCCTCGAACATCATATCTTTTGTTAACAGATTGTTTCTAATACCTTTAAGCAAATGAGGTGGATCGTATATCACGCTTATGGAACTGCCATATAAATGAATAGTGTCATCTGAAACAATAAAATATTATACTTAGCTTAATTTCGGCACTAAATCAAGTTACATCATTACACATATCTACTACTCAATTTCAACTTACCAATGGAGTCTCCTGCACGTAATTGTTCTTTTTTGGTATCATCTAATAAACTGTTTATAGCAGATTGAAAACTTGATCCTTGATCTGACACTAGGGCAATTGGTATAAGCCCGGTGTCTGCCACTGCAGCTAAAATAGCTTTTATTATTCCTTTTAATTGCAAGCTTGAAGTAGCACCTTCACAGAAATAGAAAGCGACTGGTTGCTGCCATTTAAAAACAGCACCCCGTAACATGAATACGAGGGCATGATCAGCGAACTGGTTGATCTTTTTATTTAAATCAACAAAGCCCACAATGTTGTCTTTATTGGCGGCATAGGTTAGTGCTGTTTCAATTGTCATTTCATCATATACAACTGTACATAATTTTTTTCTGCTATCCCACTGTGTTACCTGTAACATACATAATAATTCTTCAAATTATCGTCTAGAGTAGTGCACTTATACAAAAAAGGTAGTGGTATCAATTTTATTATTCTGCGATATCAATGAGTTTAAGCTAGTGTTCTTTTATTACTCACTGTAGATAACAAATAGGGATGAATATAAGAGAGCATACTAAGATCTTAAGAGCTGTCTACTTAGTATAAATAAAGATTCCTACATACAATACAATACAATACAAATATTCTTTATTGTACACCAAAAAAGAAGATACAACATAAAATGGAAAAGTAAAATTGCAGTGTGACAATTTAAGGCGGTCTTATCGCTAAAGCGATCTCTTCCAGACAACCTTGGGGTACAGGACCGAATATGAAAGGGTAGGTGTGTCATACATATTCAGTACATATAAATATATATATATATATATAAAACAATAACATATATAACCATACATATATATATATAACATAATATAGAAATGATAAATATACATACCTACTAAACGTATTATGATGATAAAAAAAAAACAGAAATAGGAGAAGTTTACTGCAAGGAAAGATAGTACATAATGTAGCAATTTTAAATACATATGTAAAATAACACATAATTAATTTTCACAATAACACAATGAAATGTATTTCTTACATTTAATTTCCCTCAAACGTTAATCAGTTTAATTATTACTTGCTTTGATATCAATAAAGTAAAATAAAATATACTAACTGTATATGCATTTGATGTAATTGAATTACAGTTAGTATTCATTTAGTGTTTTGTATTACATTACTAAATTAATGACATTATTATATTAAATTAATTAAACAATAAAGAATATTCATTTCCCATATAAAGAATTAAAAGTTATTAAAAATGTATTTTACCTGTTGTCTGATATGTTCAAAAATTTTGGTGTTGATCCCAGTGTCAATATTTAACTGGCTTATAAATTTTTTTAATGTAGTCTTTGACGGAAGAATAAATATTTTTTGGAGAAACTTATATGATTTAGGGCCTTGTTTATATATGGCAAGGGCAATAATTTTCTCCTCTCTTGTAAATCTGCGGGCCTTTTTGTTTTTCGAACACATTTTAATTTGCATCCACAAAACTTTCTTTGTCAGAGGATTCATATTTTTAGTTAACTCCTCTAAAGATTTTTCTTTACTAAACTTCAATGCCTTTTTGGCCCTAGATTTATAATTGTTTTCTCGTTTTGCTTTTTTATATTCTTTATAAAATAACTGGCATCTTGGAGATAATGCGTTTATATTTCTTATTAATCTCCTTCTAACCAACTTTCTAGGGGTTTTAATAGATGAAACTGTAAACAAAAAAATATTAAGTGAACATAAAAATATTACTTATTATCAATATTCAGAAATAAGTTCAAGCAGTTCATAATACAGTGTTGATTAATTATTACCTTGTGTATCAGGGATTCCAGTGCTGGTAGTTGCATTAGCAGGTTCCGTTGAAGTTACGTTAAAAGTAACTGAAAAAGAAATTAAGTAACTAATTGAATTCTTTAGTGATACATAAATAAATAACATTGTCTCTTGGTAGTCAGTGATATAAACATGGTTACATACTAATAATAATAAAGATAGATAAACCACTCTTAATTCCACACTAAAAAGAAAAAGAAATACAAATTACAAACATTTTATACATTGGGCAGTCTTATAGCTAGTTGCGATTTCTTCCAGACATCTTCATACATCTTATAACATTTAAGTTATATTGCAAGGAAAAAATCTATAATTATCTTGCTGATAGTGATCAAAAACTATATTGATACAAATATTAACTATTTATTCAAAATAAAATGACAAGACAGTTTACGTAAGGATTTTTTTTTATACTACCACGGTGGCAAGCAAGTGTGCGGCCTTATTTAAACAGTCACCGCAGCCTATAGACGCTAGCAATACCAGAATAATCACTGCCAACCCTTAAGACATTAGATATTAAGTCTTTGTGACCGGTAATTTCACCACACTGCTGCTTGGCGGCAGAATATCTGACACTGCAATGGTACCTACCTGGACGGTTACTTGTAGAAGGAATCTACCACCTAGTAAAATAGTTTAATTAGTAATAGACTACAATAATATACTCCAGTGCAATGGAAGAAAAGGAGGTCTTTGATCAAAATTATATATTTTTAATACTACATACCATTCACTTCAGAGCGGGCCACTTTATGAGGTGTGCAGTCCATAGGTTTTGAATATGAATGATCAATATGGCGCTTACGTGAATAAGTGTGATCAAAGTGTGTCTTCTTGGAAACTAGAAACAAATAGTAATATTATTTTTTTGTTGGCTATGGGTCAAAACATAATTTAGTTTCATTCAAGGATAACTTACCCGTTTCTGTTCTGACCGATGTTGGGTTTCCTGAAGAAATCTCCATGTCTGTAAACAAACTTGGATAGGCGTCACTCTTGAGACGATTTGTCGCCGTGTTGACAAACTTTTTCTCAAAATGTTTGCGACACACAAACTTGTTCTCGATGACTTCACTATTTCCAAAACCTATGCACTGTAACCACCGCATCCTATTTTCTTCCTTTGCAGGAAATTGATGCAATTTAACGTCCTGTCGTAAACTTTTGCACTTGGGTACACAACACTTTCGAAACATTGTTAAAAATGCCGAAGTTTAACCCGATATCGCTGTATTTGTGGATTTAAAGAGGCGGAATTTAATCGACGCAAACACTTCTCATCAACACGAAATAAGCAATGGCGGACGGACAGGGAAGGACCGGTGATTTAGCTGTCAAACATTAAAAATGGCGCCTGGTGTTCCCGGGGGTGAAGCAGATGAGAGAGGGACGCGGAACGTCTATATGAATGCCTGCACTGTCAATCTATACGGACCAATTCTTTTGTTCATACATTACCGGGCGTGACCCTACTACACTCCAAACCAAATAAGCTTGAAGGCGATTACAACGTTATTATGCAGTCATAAAACACCCCCCTGTATAGTTGACCGTTAACGCGGCAGCAAAAAAAGGTTAAAAGTACAAAGATGTTTTTGCTGACACGCCTAGTTGACAATGTATGCTTTATGTAGTTATTGAGCCGCAAACGAACTTGTAATCGCCTCCAAGCTTATTTGGGATGGAGTAAGACTTATGTTAATTATATACTATCTTAATGCCGTACTCACAATCGTCAGGCAAATCAAATCAAATCATCTTTATTTCCTGACCATACGTATGCTTATAAAATGTTGTATTTTACTACTTTTACGGATTCGCAGTTTATTTTAGATCTTTACTATCCCGACGTTTCGAATGCATTGCAGCACCCATAGTCACGGGAGGACTGAGATGTTGACAATTATAACTAAGATGACCTGAGGGTACACCGGCATAATTGTATCATAAAGACGTTTACCGCGATAAAATCCGTAAAAGTAGTTTGATTTCAATATGGTTATAAAGTTATTCTTAATTCTAAAGCCGGGTCTGCTGTGTTTTGAACAAAACATGTTTTAGTGAACATTTAACATTTCCCGTCCGCTGCGACATGTTCAATAAACAATGTTTTTTTAAACAAAGCCCCTACTCCCCCGTAGGCGAACGCGGAGCATGTTTTCCGCAAGCTCCGGCAAAATGTTCGAGAGGTTTTGTTCGACAAAACACTCAAGCCACGCCCCTTATCTAATGTTTTCGAACCACAGAACAATAATCAGTACAAGTACTATAGAATGCTTAAATGCAAGTAAGAACCGTAGGCACAGGTAAGAACATCAAAATACATAAATATCAGGTACACGACAATAGGTACTATACCGTTAGCTGTATTTATCGACATTTGCGCTCGTAACAGATCAAACCTATTACTATTTATCACTTACATATCAATATAACTCTTGTAATATAACTTTAAATAGTTCAATTCACCTGCCCCGTAGAAGAAAATCTGCCTACGCTTTGTGTCATGGGACCATAGACAAACGCGTACTCTATTCTTAATACTTAACTCTATATTTCGAACAATGTTTTGTTCTAAACATGGCGCAGCAGACCCGGCTTTGGTAAGCCATTTTTTCATCCAATTATTTCGAGTCATGGAGCTTATTTGTGCTAATTTATCAGTACGTGATAATCGATATCTCTACTAACTATCAGAGTATGAAGAATTAATTGGCCGCGAGTATCGATATAATCCAATTGAAAAAAATTATTAGAATTAATTTTTATTGACTTCTAAAAGTAAGACCTACTTCAGTTTAATCCAAGATCAAGTTGAGTTCCCGATACTTCGGCGCTGTTACGAGCGTTTTTTATTCCGAGAACTAAAAAAAAATATTTTCAGAAAATCCGCTATTGAATTATTTTATTGAAAGAAATAAAAATGTTAACATAAAATTGTTTTTTTTTATTCATTCATTTTCGTTAAATTGATGCGTCCCTTGTCCACTTGTCCAAGGGACTGTCTAGGTTGGTATCGCAGTGTCAAATATTCTGCCGCCAAGCAGCAGTTTGTAAACATTGCAGCTGGTGAAATTAATGGATACAAGAGACTTGTAAACTAATGTCTCGGGTGACGAGCGGTACTGTGATGCAGCTGTCTTTAGGATGGCATGTTGCTTAACATCAGGCGAACGTCTTGCTTGTCTCGTCGCTAGGTAAATAAAGAAAAAAAATCTGAAATCGAAAAATAAATACACTTTATTAATTTAACATTAAATAATAATATTAAAAACTTAATGTACGTTGTTAAAAATACTTACAGTTAATTTATTTTCACAAAAGTTGGTATATGTAATAAATTAATTAAAAGAAATAACTTAATTCAAGCATTTTTTTTAAATTACTTATTTTATTTACATTATTTTTAAATTGGTAAAATTGCTATAACTAATGTTCCAATTCTATTAATTATATACAAATATAAAAAAAAAATATTTACAAATTGCTTATAAAAAGTTTAAAAAAAGGTATTGCAATATTCAGCGAGTATTTTGTTTTTAACTGCAATGCAATTTAAATTGAATTTTATCACAATAAAAATAGGTAAGTATCTGGACCCAATAGATATTAACAATAGGAATAGAAATTTTCTTATGTCAAAATAATAATTTTTAAAAATAATGGTCTATTGGTTACCTATTGACTATTTGGTGGATGGGTATTATAAAAAAATATTTGTAAACAAGAGAGTAATTATCACTTAGCACTGGCAACAGTAGCTCATTGAAAAAAGGATGTGAAAAATTAAGACCATAAAGAATAATTCTGTAATCCAAAGATCAAATCGATAGTTTTTTTTTGCAATCGCACTATTTGTGCACTATACATTACGCTAATTGTCAATATTAAGAAGATCACATTTGACATCTGTCAGTTTCTTTGTTCTGTCTGTTTCTTTTGTCGTTATTACAGGAAATTATGTTATCGTAATTGATAAAAGTTAAGCAATTGTGCAGATCTAACTTCGAAAAAATAATGATATTTTATGCCTGCCGTTAAAAGTTTACGTTGTCAAATTTTGATGAAGTGTCAAATTGACCCTTAGATCATATAAAATTGACCCTACTTTAAGTAATTATATACACCTTTGTGGGCAATATTTGACATATCATGTGACCTTAAAAAAACAGACAGGGTTTTTTAAAGTTATAGAATTTCTATGTTACAATGAATTTCCACAGAATTGGTGGCGTGTCAAAGTATAGCTATAATTGGTCAGTAGGAGAACTTAAATATTGGACGAATTCGTCCAAGAAGAGAACAATAATTGTTCGAACCATTCTCATAAAGGCGATTAGTTGTGATTTCTGCCGCAAGACTTATGCCGGAAACATGCTATGCTATCGTGTCGTGTTGTGACGCGTCAGAAGCATACCTATCGGTATACATCATTTAGGTTAGAGATACATTATTGAGGCGTATCGTGTCGCAGCACAGATAAATGTATAAAACTGACACGTAATGACACAACACGATGGCATAGTATGGTTCCGTCTTTATCGTGCTGGCACTCATAATTCCAATTTCAAAAAATACATTCGAGTATGCCCGTCGTATCTACTTTTGTTATTCGAAACAAATTCGAATATTCAATTTTATTTATTAGTTTTTTTTTTATTGGAATATTGCGATTGAGGGTACACCAATAGCGCCACCATCACAAAATGTTCAACTCGATATCCAAATCAATATCGATGCTATGATAGAGTTGCGGCATGTGAGATCCAATCCACAGTGTGGGCTACTCGGTGGTATATCCCGGGCTGGCCACGACTGGCGCAGGAGTACCCTGCGGAGACCACACCTATGAGGTACCATCGGCCCGCCCTCTCCAGCATTAGGGGACCACCGCTGTCACCCTGACAGCTGTCCTTGCCCCCACCCCTATAACCGGCGCACAGCATTTCCGGATATATCACTACGTTTATACCTGAAATTAACAAAAAACATGCTATTATAAGACTTCAACTAAAACCCGACTATGATAAAAATTTGCTCACGGAAGGATTACATATTATTATGTATGTTCCACCGTATTGCACCTGCTGAACAAAGGCCTCCCTTTTAGAAGGGAGGGGTTGCTATAATCCCCACGCTTGGCAGACGTCTTGAGGATCGTAGTACGTAAGCCCTTTTTTTTGTAGGAGTAGTACTGTTGGCCGCAGATGGCTATTACAGCTTGACCCGACAAGAGGGCGAGGGCATAAAGCGCTCCAGCCAGAAGGGTTTGGGTTAGAAGCGACTAGCACAAGGGCACCTCAGGGAGGCACGGCCTCGGCTTGGGCTGCCGCTTAGAGAAAGTGAGTTTACCACCGGTTCACAACGCGCCCCCGCTGAGAAGAACCGGCAAGAAACTCAGCGAGGGGATGCATGTCGAGGTCGCATGCGTACGACCCTTCGGCCTCGCCGGCGAGACCGGTGTCTGTGTGTAGGTGTGTGTACGACTCGTGACGTCGTTGTCGGTGTTGGTGTTGGTGTTGTGTCATGGTCCAGGAGGACGGACATCGGGTCGGGTGGGTCGAGCAGTACATGCCGCGGACGGCGGCGATGTACGGCAGTTCAACGATCTGAGGGACCAGGGTCGGGGTCGGCAGCGGCGCCGATTAGCGGGTTTGGGTGGACGCACGCTTTTTCAAAGTAATGTTCGGACATTTCTTTGAAAAATTTGCGGATAGGGACTAGACCGAAGTCGGAATGTAGGTCGACATTCCGCATGTACCACGGGGCACCGACAGCATGTCGAAGGAATCGGTTTTCAAGGAATAGAAAGACGCTGCTGCCCGTCTTCTTGTTTTCCCTTATTCGCCTCTTACACCCAACAGGAGGAGATGGGTGAGTGCTATTATTACCCATACAATCTTCGGGTTCGATTCTGATAAATGATTTGATAATATGATTCGAGTGGCACACGTGAAATATTATTAAACGAGCAAATTCAATATGATAATTAAGAAAGTATACTTATAACGTATACATAGAAAGTTTGTGTATACTTAATAACATAAAAATAAAGTCCACTTTAGATTTAATAGGTGGTAAGTCCCTTGTGCAAGGAACTGTCCAGGTAGGTACCACCGCAGTGTCAGATATTCTGCCGCCAAGCAGCAGTGTGTAAACATTGCTGTGTTTCAGCGTGAAGGGCACTGTAGCTGGTATTACCGTACACAAGAGACTTAATAACTAATGTCTCGTGTGACGAGCGGCAGTGCAATACAGATGTCTATAGGCAGGCGGGTCGCTTACCATCAGGCCAACGTCTTGTTTGTCTCGTCGCTATTTTAATTAAAAAAACTAGTAGATACTTTCCGGCGACACTACTAAGGTGAAAAGCAAGCGTATGGTCCGCCTGATGGTAAGCAGTCACCACAGCCTATAGACGCTAGCAATACCAGAAGAAATACTAACGCGTTGCCGACCCTTAAGACATTAGATACGAGTATTAAGCCTTTGTGTCCGGCAAATTCACCAGCTACAGTGCCCTTCACGCCGGAACACAGCAATGTTTACACAGTGCTGCTTGGCGGCAGAATATCTGACACTGCGGTGGTACCTACCTGGACGATTCCTTGCACAAGGAACCTGCCACCTAGTAAAATCGTTTTATAATCTGTTTCTTGTTCTTGATAAGCAACTTCGGCTATTCCACTTATCCCAGCCAGCCAACCCACTTAGGAGGGAAAAGTGGTTTTTCCTTTCTACTTCTCGTTCCTCTGGGGCATCCTGGTATGAATAGCACCCTCCCATTTCCTCCCGTTGGGGGTCTTTAAGTGGCGACTAAGGGAAAACAAGCGAGAGCTATGCTCGGAGTTTCTTTTCACAACAGTATCCGGAATGAGGAGATTCGCCGAATAACCAAGGTCACCGATATAGCTTATAGAATCTGCAAGTTGAAGTGGCAATGGACAGGCCACATCGCTCGAAGAACCGATAACCGTTGGGGAAGAAAGGTTCTCAAATGGCGACCACGAACCGGAAGACGCAGCGTAGGCAGGCCTCCAACTAGGTGGACCGACGACATTGTTCGCGTCACAGGCAACCGATGGATGCAAATGGCAAATTCATTCATTGTGGCGGTCTAAGGGGAGGCCTTTGTTCAGCAGTGGACGTCATCCAGCTGATGATGATGATGATGATGAAGGGAAAACAAGAAGACGGGCATCATCGTCTTTCCCATTACCTATACTGCGATTCCCAAGACGCCCACCTAGCGTGGGTATTATGGCAAACCCTCGCTTCTAAATGGGAAGACCTTGTTCAGCAGTGGACATCCTTGGAATGCTGATGATGATGATGATTTCATCCCAAGGTGAAGAAATCACATTAGCTAATGAGAATATTCATAATTTACCCACCGTTAGCTCGATGCCATCGCTCGCAGACTCTGTTGTCCAGGACCGGTACATCCACAGCCTGCAGTGTTCGCGGCCGGAGCCTCGAACCCGGACTCAGCGCCCCCCATCCCGCCGCCCAGCCATACTGGCCCAGGAAGTCTGAACCACGCTCGGGCAGACATATTGGTGCTGAAATGTAATACAATGAGAATAAATTACTGCCATGGGTAGAGTTCAGTTTTAGGACGTCCATTGTGTTCAGTCCCCGTGAACACCGTGTCAGGATCCCGGGGGGCTATAATGCGCCCCCTGGTGGGGGGGGCTCAAAGGCAAGGCACTGAGGAGCTCCTGGTGCAGATCTCACCGGAGAGCCCAGGACTGCACCGATGTGACAGCCGTGGATTTTTTAGTGTGTAAGAATCCCACATACCCCGGTTGACACCCACAGATCCCGGGGACCTATCGAAGCTTTCCCCCATAAAAATAAAAAAGTCAAGTGCGAATCGGGCCCGCACATAAAGGGTTTCGTACCATTTTTAATTAGTATTAATAAAAAAAAAAGAAAATTCGTATTTGTTGTCTTTATACACTAAGAAAATAGAAACTCTGTGAAAATTTCAACGCTCTACCTTTTGCGATTAATGAGATACAGCCCGCTGACAGACAGACGGACAAACGGACGGGCGGACAGCGGAGGTTTAGTAATAGGGTCCTGTTGGCACCCTTCGGGTACGGTACCCTTAAAAGGTAGAGTTCAGTTTTTGGCCTTCGTCAACTACCTCACTTTGGTTTTTACATGGTTTAATTTAGTAGCTACCTCCAAATTGAAAGTAAGAATTGAACCGTGTTATAGTTTGAGAACTTTATTGTCATAAGAAATACATTCAATTACATGATAATACAATAACACCCGGTTTCTGAAAGGCTATTCAAATGGATATTCAACTAACATGACTGTTAACTTGACAGCTTGTTCAAATCAATTCGGGTTTCTGAAACGTTAATTAGAGAAAAATTTACTAATCTGTGATCATTTTAATTTGACAAGAAGAATGTTATTTAAGTATGGCTACATTGCATATTTAGTTCAATATTTCATTCAATAGCTCATTCAATTCAAAGATATTATAATCTGTAACCATAGATGGAGGATCTACAGGAGGGATAGACACTTTCTTTCTCATTCGCACAAGAAAAGAATTCATTTATATGGGTTACCTGTGATAGAAAGGAACAGAGTATTTTTTGTCCTTCACCATGTGAAGAAAAAGCACCAGTGGTACCCCATAGACATAATATTTTTGATGGTCAAGCGGCTCCACACTCTTATTTCGTGGGCCTTCATCCCGCGCGGATGTGGAGTGCGAATTTCACTATCGTAAATTTCAAAAGTACCAATTGTTAATACAATCTAGGTATTTTTGTTGCAAAGGACCTTTTATACATAATAATTACGTTATCTGTCATAAACTAGTAAATTATCCAAAACAAATATTATAATTTAATACTTAATTGGACGACCAACACCGATTAGTTGACATTGTATTTGACAAGAGAATAATCTATGATCATGGCTTAATTCTTCCTCCAAGGCTTAATTAGCCTTTCAGAAACCCAAATTGGCTTTGACATGAACTTTCTGAAGCAAAATTTAACAGCCGTGTCAACCATGAAGAAATAGGGTCAAAGTGGAGTCCAAACTCCAAATAGTTGATTGAGGCATACGCTATCCCTTTCATTGAGGCCGGATCTCTCTTTCTAAGTGGTCCAATGTGTGGTCCATGTAATAATTTAAATTACCCGAGAAATGGATACCCTAATATAGAAATGCTCTACTTCAACATCAAAAGATTGTTTTCCACCCGAAAACATAAAATACGATGACAATCATGTCTAATAATTTTTTTTTTGGTATTGTTCTGCGAGTACGATTAGGATAATGCTATATTGTGTTTTCGCCAATTGTACTCAAATGCAATTTTAAATACCGATTTTAAGGGTTCGTATTTTGTGGCAACACTGGCGCTTATTGTCAGCATGAAACTGTCTGTCATTTAAATCGATCCAACATTTAAATACCATAATTTCACGATAAAGTGTAAATACCATAATTTCACGATAAAGTGAAAACTAATAAGAATGGTGATAAAATGTGTAGTACTTAGTTGCAAAAATATGTTGTACCCCTTAGATGATACCGAATATCACTCGTAAGTCCGATTTGTTCAATAATGTACCTACCGATGATCCCTTTGGATTATGCACCATATTTTCGATCAGTTCTTCTTTCGATAGGCATATAACACGTTTTCAGTTCGTTTGTTAGTATTGGATTTAACTTTCTATTAATTTGTAGTTGAATTATCTAATTTAAAATATTTTACATTGTTTTCATAGAGTAACCATGGTAAAGATTTTTTGAAGACTTTCCGTTTTGGGGATTTTTTTACCGCCACTTTATGATAAAAAATATACGATGTAGGTATTTAGTTCAAAGGATTGATATGGAAAAAATATTGTATGTTCAAGTGTGTATGTAGTTTTAAACATATTATTAAAATCATATTTATTCTTGTCGCCTCCTAGTCCTGTCGCGTCTAGTAGCCTCCGTGGCGCAGTGGGAAACTGCTTGCTTGCGTACCGTGGGTCGCAGGTTCGAATCCTGCGGGGAGCAACAACTTTGTATATTTCTTCCTTACTGGCTAGGACAATGCAGGCTGGTCATTTGATTGTCTGTAAAGTAAGATGATCCATGCGCCGGATAGGCATATAAAAAGTCGGTCCTGCGCCTGACCTCTCCCCGGTCGTGTTGATCTTTCGTATCACTAAACTGTGAGAGGTAAAAGGAAGAAAGAGTGCACTTGTGGCTACGCAAGCATTTGTGCACTGGCTGATGGCTGATCTTGCGAAAGATTGGCCGCTGTGGTCGTATCGGCGAGAGTACCTATATCATTCTATAAATATACATATAATCACGCCTCTTTCCCGTAGGGGTAGGCAGAGACCACTTCTTTCCACTTGCTACGATCCTTAAATACTTGTTTCGCTTCGTCCACTTTCATTATTCCTTTCATACATGCTCTTCGGTTTAAAGTACTCTTGACCTGGCCTTTTTTCTTTTTATCATAACTTCATATGCTTTTATTTTCACAACCATTAACTTATTATTTATTTATTACTTGATTGTCTGTAAAGTACCGAGAGTAATTATAATGGAGCTAGTATCGCGTCGATTCGCCGAACAAATTTTTCGTGGCACTTTTGAGGGGTGCGGGAGGCGAAGTAAACACACACAGATACAATTTCACGCATAACCACACTATAATAAACTCGCAACATATTCAAAAAGATACGCACACAAATAAAGAATGACCTGACCATATAAACAAAATTTGGCAGAGGGGTTAGCGCATCATGCTATCTCCAGTGGTATCTCCTCTAAGGTAAAGTAAGATGCTCCATGCGTCAGATAGGTATGGAAAATGTTGGTCCTGCGCCTGGTCTCTCAACGGTCGTGTCGGTTTTTCGTCCCGTCGTAATTTGAGAGGTAAACGGAAGCAACTAGACATATTTAATTGGTTTAAACTTAAAGCTTAAACAAGCCAAGTAAGTCGTATTAAGCGACGAAGTTAAAAAGATGTCCTGATTTTTCATGAAACATCAAGGTTACCCTCTTAGAAAGGGAGATTCGACCTCAATGAAAGGGATAGCGTTGACCTCAGTCATGTATTTGGGAGTGTTTTCTCCACTTTGACCCTATTTCTTCATGGTGTCAACTGACAGTATGTTCAAATTAAAATAGTTGATCATGCTTTCTGCAACCCAAAATACGCTTGACAGGAGATTTGACATCTTGTTAGTTGATTTTTGCGTTGATCATCCTTTCGGAAACCGGGCGTAAGTATCTACGTGTTAGTAATAAAAATAAAAAAAAACCGTAAAGAAAAAACCTAAAAAATATTGTGTCAAAAAAGAACTAAAAATCTCTCTCTATCCGATGGAATGGCTGGAATACCAACATGACCGTGGAGAGCGTAAGCGCAAAACCTTCATTCTACAAGCCCATTTTCAAAAAATCAAGTGATCAGCCATTATCCAATCCAGTAAGGAACAACACAAAGTTGTTGAACCCCGCGGGTTTTGTACCCGCGACCACTAGATTCCCGCTACGCTACAGAGGCTACACTTTTAATATAACGTGGCGGGTCACCCCCTTCCCTCTAATATGGTTGAGGGGAGTAATGTCTGCTGCTCGAGTCAACTCGTGCGCGGGTGCTGCTTTGGGATCTTGTCCGACTACTATCCCTTTGGCCTTTTAGTTTGTTGCAATTTTGTCGTATTTTATCTTTCGAACGGCAGGACACACTATCGCTAATATTGGTCCAATTGTAACAAGACAAACAATATTTAAAAAAGTGAAAAGATGACAAGCCCGCTGAGTTTCTTGCCGGATCTTCTCAGTTGAGGCTGCATTGTGATCCGGTGGTAGCTTTTGAAAAATTGACCATTCAAAAGTGCCAGCGTAACGACGACTTTGACTTTCAAACTCAAACTCAAAAATAGTATATTTCAAATAGGCTTAACGAAAGGTCTTGTCACTTTTGAAAGGTCATGTTTTTTTTTTAAAAGAAGCTACCACCGTATCACAACGCGGCCTCAACTGAGAAGATCCGGCAAGAAACTCAGCGGGCTTGTCATTTTATCACTTTTTTTTAACAGTGTGTCATGTTACAATTAGATCAGAGCGACAGTGTGTCTTGCCGTTCAAAATATCAAATAAGACAGAAAAAAATAAAAAAATACAAAGTACAACAAACTAAAAAGCCAAAGGGATAGTAGTCGGACCACTTTGACTTTACTCACCAATATGCGGCATATAATGCACACTCCTATCAAGAGTCAGCACAGCCACATCGAACCGGTCAGCTTGAGGAGTGAACTTGAACAGCGGGTGCACTTTGATCGTTCGCACGCCAAACGTGTACGCTGGAAGCGGTTCTGCAGCAGAGTTGATGACGTAATCTCCCAGCGTGACGCGGACGTGACGAGGCTGCGCGCGCGCCACGCAGTGACCCGCCGTGACGACGTGACGACGGGATATTAGAGACCCACCGCATCTGAAATGTTTTTATGGATTTGGTTAAATTTAAGTACTAACTGCAGCTCCTTCAAACCTTACTTATAGTTTGTTATACGGGGTGTAAGGGACATCGTACCGATAACCGATACCAGGGATCCAGTGATTCTGAACAGTCTATTGTTGAAAATTTTCATCGGCTTTTTCATGAATTTCCGGAAAAAAAACACTTTTTTTAAATAAAATTAGTATAATATCATTATTGGTATAATAATAAAGCATAATTTTAATTTAAAAACAATAAATTACTTATTTGTGGAAAATTTATTTAATAATTTATTTATTTATTCTTTATGCACTAAAACAGTACATAGGCAATTAATTAATAGGCAATTAATTATTATTATTTTAGAAAATTAGCAATGTAATTTGAGAAATAAATATTATTCTGCAAATATTCATTACATGCTCGAAAATTAATAAGTCAGTCATTTTGTCATTTTCCATATAAATGGTTTCTGTAATGTTGTAACGGACATTATTTGATATATTATTATTTTTTTTCGGTACGATGTCCCTTACACCCGTTATTAGTACATTTTTTTTGAATTCGGAATATTTTGACACTCGAAGCCAATACAGGGAGCTTTTTAAAAAAAAACTTAACCGTTCAAACTCATCTAAGTCTAAATCACATATTCATCTAAGATTACATATTCATGTAAAAGTAGAATTGTCAGGCGTGCCACCACCACTCTCATGAAAACCACGACAACTCTGTTAAGAGTGTAATGACTGAGAAGAAGAAATAAGTATAAGTTAATACTTATACTAATACTTATAGAATGCTTGTTTTCAAGTAAGAACCGTAGGCACGCGTACTCTATTCTTAATGTATACCTAAACTCTATGACTCTGATAGATTCCGAGACGCCTGCCAAGCGTAGGAATAATGGCAACCCCTTCCTTCTAAGGGGGAGGCCTTTGTTCAACAGTGGAAGTACATCGGCTGCTAATGATGATTAAAAAAAGACTTTATTATAGTTAAAGTTAATAGGCATGATGACTAATTTTGAAAAAATACTCTATAATGTACTTACGGGTCTACTATTGCCGAAAATAATCATATTTTTGTATTAAATTTACAATTAATAGCAATATTTTCAATTTTTAAAATAGAGTTTGAATTTCATTCCAAAAGGATGGCCGGTGCATGGCGCCATTTTGTGACGTCACTACGGCGGTGTAAATAAACATCTGTCTAGGTATAAAAGTGAATTGTATGAAAGAAAATGTTGAGATGACAGTTTGACAGTGGTTTATTTACACAGGATTGACGTCATTCACTCTGATCAGCGTTTATTACAAAATGGCGATTAGCTGTATTTGAGTAATTTATTTGCTTAAATATCACGAAAATCTCTCTATTTTTATGAAAATTAGATGCATTTTTGGAATCAGTGCAATCTGTTCTAATATTTAAAACCACATATTTATTGGTATTTTGTTGCAGTCATCATGCCTATTGACGTTGGTGACAGAGGCCGCCAATTGTTTTTATTTTTGCAAGAATTCAATTTTTTTGCGCCCGATGGTAAGCAGTCACCGCAGCCTATGGACGCTAGCAGCACCAGAAAAATCACCACCGCGTTGCCGACCCTTAAGACATTAGATATTAAGTCTTTGTGTCCGGTAATTTCACCAGCTACAGTGCCCTTCACGCCGGAACACAGCAATGCTTACACACTGCTGCTTGGCGGCAGAATATCTGACACTGCGGTGGTACCTACCTGGACGGTTCCTTGCACAAGGAACCACCATCTAGTAAAATTCTTAATAACCGACTTTAAAGATGACATAAAACATAATTGTTTGTAATATGAAAACGTAACCATTTTTAACCGACTTCAAAAAAAGGAGGAGGTTATCAATTCGGTTGTATGTTTTTTTTTTTATTTTTTTTTTTTATGTTTGTTACCTCAGAACTCTGTCGTTTACGAACCGATTTGGAAAATTATTTTTTTAATTGAAAGGATATGCTTCCAGATTGGTCCCATTTTTTTCAAAATCAAGTTCTGATGATGGGAACCATGAGTAACTGAGGGAACTCCTTAAATATTATAGGCATACATATAGCGTTTTTGGTATTTTTAGAAACTAGTCAAACATTTTCATTCAGAAAGTATCATTTGGTGAAGTGGATCTGATGAAGAAGGCCATAGATGGCCACCGGAACTCTGTAATAAAATTAACAATTCATCCTATCCTAGCCGTGCCTACTAAACGTAGAACTACCGAATTTGGACTCGATGGATAGTTCTCGACGAGTAGTTGCTAGAAAAATGGTGATCAGCGTCTGATGATGGAGCAAGAAGGTCGTCACGGGATCTCGGCACCAATAAACATAGACCCACCGAGTTTGGGTTCGTTGGGTAGCTCTCGACGAGTAGTTGCTAGAATAATGGTGATCAAGGTCTGGTAATGGAGCAGGAAGGTCGTCACGGTATCTCGGCACCAACAAACGTACACCTACCGAATTTGGACTCGTTGGATAGGTCTCGACAGTTGCTAGAAAAATAGAGACCAGGGTCTGATGATGGAGCAGGAAGGTCGTCACGGGACCAATAAACGAAGATCTGCCGAGTTTGGGCTCGTTGGGTAGCTCTCGATGAGTAGTTGCTAGAAAAATGGTGATCAGGGTCTGACGATGGAGCAAGAAGGTGGACACGGGTTCTCGGCACAAATAAATATAGACTTACCGAGCTTGCAGTCCATGGTTCTCGAGAACTACGAGTATAACACCTAGATATCTTCGGTTTATGGCAATTGGTTAGTTTTATTAAGATACTAGCTGACCCACGCAGCTCCGCCCGCGCTGTGTTTACGTTAACTAAACTTTCAATAATATACATTCGCATAGAATACAAAACCTCCTTTTTTAAAGTCGGTTAAAAACTTGGACCCACTTTGTACTTGCCCTCCGAAGCACGGAGACGTTTAGTTCAAATGGCTTTAAACGGTCACCCATCTATTTAATGACTTTACCTAACGTTGCTTAACCCGATCGATTACAAAACCTTGATAACAACTCTCTATGAGTGTTCCCTTACTAATATTTATTATATTATAAAGAAAAAATGATAAAATCGGACCAAGCGTATAACCAAGTACCCATTTTGACTTTAATCCCCTCTCCCAAAAGAACCGTGCTAGATTACGGGATAAAAAGTATCCTATGTCCTACCTCGTAGTAACATCTCAAATCATGCCAAGTTTCATTTGAATCCATTCAGTAGTTTCGGCGTGATGCTCAGCCGTGATACAGATAGACAGACAGACAGACAGACAGACAGACAGACAGACAAAAATTAAAAAAAATACATTTTTGTCCTCAGTATCGGTTATAGAATGCCCTCCAAATATAATTTTCAAAATATCTTCAATGTACAGAATTGGACCTGTTACAGTTTTATTATAAGTATAGATTGTCACATGTACATTTTTTTAAATTTTTGCTTAAGCTTATATTTTAGTGATGGTCCATAGTTGTGTTATGTAGTGGGTGTTTTTAAAATAAATATTAAACTGGCTGTTTGTCAGAATAAAATATAAGTTGTTAAAACTTAACCTAATAATACACCAAGGGAACCACTAAAAAGAATAAAATAAAAATAATTTTTACAAAAAAAAGAACCGCCTTCAAAATGTAACTAAAAAGCCTGAAATAATTTCTAAGAATTAGTGGTTTTTACATCTACATTGTTGGATTTGGACTACAACATATTATAAATACATATTACTATCGAAGTCGGCGCCTAACGTCTAGCAAATACTTACAAGGGCAGTAGGTACCTAACTGTTTTCCAGTTTGGCGCCGTCTTTGATAGTAATATGTATTTATATTATGTTGTAGTCCAAATCCAACAATGTAGATGTAAAAACCACTAATTCTTAGAAATTATTTCAGGCTTTTTAGTTACATTTTGAAGGCGGTTCTTTTTATTGTAAAAATTATTTTTTCTGTAGTTCGATGTCACGTACAACGTTGCGTAACGCCAATTGAGGAGCATTTTTATTTCTGGTAATGTGACATTTCATGCAGTTTAAGTGATCGTTTATATTTATAAACATAGTGGTGCGTGGAAAGAACCCCGTGATATAATATGGTTGTCCAGGTGCACTCTGATATGTGCACTCTCTCTTCCTTTACTCATACAATCTCAAGTATTATAGGCTAGATCATAAAATATCAATGTAGGGATCGATTTATCGATGTTTTTACGATTTATTGATATAATATCACATACCCATCGCGTACGGAATTATTTTCAAAATTTCGTTTTTTTTTACTCCCTATAAGCCAGTGCTTGACTGCAATCCCACCTGATGGAAAGCGGCGACGCAATCTAGGATGGTAAAGCACACTGGCTTATTAAAAGCCTATTCACTCTAGCTTTGAAGACACCCAAGTTATAATCGTATGTATGTGGTTCTATGTATATACGGCCGAAGGGATCGAAATCGTATCAAAAACTATATTTTTATCTAGATTACGAGCATAGATGATACTAATAGATTACAAGTATGATATATTTTCTTCAGAGATTGGTAAAAAAACAAGCATGCAAAATCCTTAATGATATATCGATATTTTTTTCTTCGATATAATATATAAACTAGATTTGGTGTCACGGTTCTAAAAGTGGTAGCGAGAAATAGCTCCCTTGTGTCGCTATTTCTTTACAAGCCACATCCTGACAAATTTATTTTTGCCGATAGGAGTGTCGCTACTGTCTATATGAAACTGTCAAACTACATGTAATTATCATAATAGAAATGTTAGTTCACGTTTCTGCCACCAGCACAGATAAGTTTGCAACCTCCGCAACCACATTTTAGATGTCATTTTGTTCGTGAATGTTTATGTGTATATATAAATACATATTATATCGATGTTCGATATATAGAAACCAATATTGATGTATTTTAATAATATCGATATTTTTAGCCATACCAACATCCCTACTCTAAAGGGACGAAATACGACTGAGGGGTGATCAGGCGCAGTATCGACTTTCACATGCTCACTCGACGCAATGATCATTTTATTTACTGGTAAATTAAATACAAAGAACAACAACTTACAGTTGTCACTCCCAGAAAGTTTGAACCCGCTAACACCGGTTGGCAAAGCAAGCAGTTACCCACTGCGGTAACCCATTTATTTAAGATGGGGACAAGGACAAAACTTTATCTGTCTATAATTAACATAAAAAAGATATTAACGCGATTTACCTTATATTTTGGCTTCCCGATTAGAATAAAGTTTGATAATGGAACGCGAAAGTCTAAAAGTATATATAAAAAAGATAACTTCTAGAGTACACAATGGATTAAGGACGGACCCTCGTTACCATCAGCAACCGGAAGATGTGAACTGCTGGACAAAGGCCTCCCTCTCAAAAGGGACGGGTTGCAGTATTCAGCACGCGTGGCAGACATCTTGAGCATCCCAGTATAGGTGGGAAGTAATCCAATAGGAAGACGCTGCTGCCCGTCTTCTTGTTTTCCCTTAGTCGCCTCTCACGGACACCCAACTTGCAAACAATTGTTCTTCTTCACAGTTTTTTTTGTCTTTTAGTTGGTAACCTGGTGTCAGAGTTTTTCAATCTGTCTATATGGCAATAGCTGGGACTGACTTTTAACGTACCCTCCGAAGCAAAGAGACGCTCAGTTCAAATGCCACTAAACGGTCACCCATCTAAGGACTGACCTTGCCTGACGTTGCTTACCCAACTGATCGTCTACCGAACAGTGGTTACAACTGGCTATGAGCGTTTCTGGCAATTATAGTTGAGTGCATTGTAGAGGCCTCCCTATCCACCAATTACTCTGTTTTCAAAGCATTTACTTAAACATATTTTATATAGAAAATATATTACATTTTATACCACGTAACATATAATCTAAACAAACACAAACTAATATAATATTACTAAAACATGCAACTTGTAATCATGCTGCATACGAGTACATCAATAAAATATAAAACTTACCTTTTTTATTTGTTAATAAGTTAATTTATTATTTTGTTAAGAAAACTATATTAAATTACTTAAAAACTCAAAAGATAGCCAAGAGGAATGTGCGAAAAAGTTGGTGTATAAATATTTAATAAAAATAATAATTCTCTCGTTCACTTAACCCATAATCTAAAAAATAAATTATTTGTCTAATAATAATAAATTATAGTTAAGATTCGAATTATCAAACTATTAACAATTCGAACTAAATAAATACATAAATATGAAATTATTATAATGACCCACAATTATTATTATAATAGATGCTTAAAACAAGCATATTTAACTTACGTCACGCCATTCGATACAACGTGACTGTCAACTGTCACATCATTAGAAAATTCTACACCATAGAATGTCCGTTCGAATAAACTTTTTAACACAAAACCCCACCAGTCATGCATATCTGATATGACAGTAAAAGTGACGTCACTCGTTCAGCGTAACGTAACTCTAAATTTAACCCAAATAGCGCATCTAACATTCATTACGAACTGTGAAACATCATGCTATCTCTTTCGCACATTTACCTCTCTATCCAACACTGCTTCCAACCGATAAGCTCGAATATCGACATAAGCATGTTGCATCTGTAAAATTAATTTTATAATATAATTAGTAACGCAACACAGTGTTTTGAGTGGAAATAAATAATGCATTTGAAAAATTTGACAATATTTCGGTTCACTTCTAGATATCATGCCTCAAAATATGTTTAATTAATTTATAATGAAACAAAATATATTCTTTCCAGTCTACCATTTGCATTGTGTAGAAATAAGTAATTTATTGTATTAGAAAATTTGTACACGATAATGCCAGCCCTTGTTTATGTCCCACTGTTGGGCACGGGCCTCCCTTCAAGATCAAGGGGCTAAGGCCATAGTCCACCACGCTGGCCAAGTGCCGGTTGGTGGACTTAACACGTCATTCGAAAGCTAGTTAGGCTTTCCCAGCTAGTAACAATCGCACAAAGACGATTCGCACATGATTAATTAAAGAAATCAGAGGTGCGAGCCGGGGTTCGAACCTGTGCACCTTGTTTCCAAGGTAAGCGCTCGCCCACTGAGCTGTTACAGCTTTTTGTACACATTATAGCATAATAGGTAATATGTTTAATTTATATTTGCCATTGCGCTAAGGTATGATGGGAAGAATGAGAGACTTACGTCTATACCGTTATCATAACGTCTGTGTTATACAAATGAGCGAAACCAATAGTAACAAAAAAAACTAATGCAATTTTGATCAAAACTAAATAATGATAAAATTTAGATTAAAACATACAGAGCTTACGTCACGTAGCAATATTATTTCCACTCTATTTTGTTATTTACACAACACACACACACAAAGTGACTTTTTACTAGAAGCATCAGGACCAAAGTTCCAGTTCTTTAAAATTAATTTATTTTACTCTGGCAATAATGCTTCTAAAGTACAAATAATAAAGAACACCTAAAAATTATACAAAAAGCATAGTGTGCATTAGTGTATGATATTTATTGTAAAAGCAAGAAAAAAATGTTTAGGTGGTCTATATTATTTTATACTAAAAATCACTATTAGTCAACTTAGTAAATTAGTGTGTTATAAATACATTGAAAAAAATTTATACTGTGCAAAACACTAGTGCAATTTCATACAAAATATTACAAATTTGTCAGCTGTTCAAAAAAGTTATTTAAAAAAAAATTATGGTATGTACGTAACGATTGAGTCAATAAATTCCAACCAAGGAACAGAAGCTGTCAAATTATGCTGAATAGCTATTAGATTTTTTTTAAATACATAAATGTTATAATTAATAAATCAAGTGTACTTAATTGAATCATTAATAACTAGAATATTTTAATAAACTTTGTTATTAATATAGTGTGGTTATTTTTAATTCATTTAGGATTTTGGTGATTAATCCAAAGTATTGATTAAAATCAGGTAATGTAATTAAATAAGTCAATGATCGTGTGCACAGAATAATGTAACCTTGAGGATCCTATCCTGATGTACGCCTGCCAGGGGAAGGTGCCGAAGCCAGCGTCGTCACCTCCCACGATTCTTCGCTGAGCTGTCTGCTTGCCGACCGCAATGCCACAGCCTGAAGAAAAGAAATACGAATATAAATTATTTTATTTATAATCACTAAGAAAAGAATAGGATAAGGATCCCTTCTCAGCTAAGCTTGAACGTGTTTTCAATTCATAAATTCATCTAAAGATAATGGATTTATTACAGTTACAGTTAACAAATTAAAAATGAAATAGCGTAACCTATTTGTGTTATATTTTATTTTGAACAATCGTTGATTTGTATGACTTGACATTAGTGATTCTGGGAAAATTACTATAAACATTCTATTATTTGGTGAAAACTGTTGTTTTGTAGTAAAATACGGCCTTGTATAAAAGCTATTCTTTCCATTTAACCAAAGTGAAACTCCAATATGTAAGTAAGTACTTGCAGTTTCGCGGTTGAGCAGTCTGAGTGGTATGGGATTTTTAAGTTGTATAATTTCTTATGTATCTATTACTCAATATAAACTATTGATTAAGCCCTTGAAAGTAAAGTACGTACCATCAAGGTAAATATATTTTGACAAAATACACACAACAATAAATACACGTTACAGGCCACGGCACGCTGAATACATGTGAGTGTCACGTCGTACTGACGCCGTGCCCCCCGTGACACACCCGGCTAGGTATACGTCATGTCTACGTGCACGTATACGTCACGCAAGCAGTGTGCCATGTCTCATAAAGTCTCAGATATTAAAACGTCATAGTACGTGCACCAAGCACGTCGCGCTTACTACTACGCAATTTGTGAGCCGTGGCCTTTAATAGACATCAACGCGTTCCGTATAAAACGACATAGTGTTATTAATTCCAGAACAATGTTAAATTATAAAGTTTATGTGTCGACATAGTTGTAAATTAACTAAAATGCTATTTTTCCTGGCCAATTTTTTTCCTGTTCTAGTTTAGAATCACTCGGGATTTACAGATATTAACTTTTCAAAGATATAAGACCGAAAAGCAAAGTAGAACAATACAGAAATCTAATTAATCTTTTTCTTCGCAGGGGGAAACCTTCATAAGGTCTCCGGGAGCTGTGGGCTCAACAAGGGTATGTGGGATTCTTACCCATTAAAACCAACGGCTGTCACATTGGCACATGAGAGTGGCTCGCCCCCATCGCATTGTATGTAGCCCCCAGAACCAGTCACGGTGCTCACGGGGACGGGGGGTCGCAATCCCGCTGCGCAGTTATTCTATACTGGTTAGGACAATGCAGGCCGATCATCTCATTGTCAGGAAAGTAAGATGATTATTTTACTTTCAGTCAAAGGATGGATGCATGCGTCGAATGGGCATGTAAAAAGTCGGTTCTGTGTCTGACCTCTCGCCGGTCGTGTTTGTCTTCCGTCTTATGTCTTCGAATTGTGAATTCACTGAGGGCCTAGACAAGTTGTCATGTATGGAAATAACATATTTCTAGAGATATGTTATATCCATATATTTGTATTCTGGTCTCTAGCCTTTCGTATTGTAGATAAGTAAGTCCTGGTGTCACAAGCACTTGCGCAGTAATAACCCCAACTTTTTTTGAGTCGGTTAAAAATATGCTTACTCATGTGTTTTGAATGAAAGTTTTAGCTATCTATCAAATGATTCTTCATGTTACATGTCATGTTCGCACAAAGAGAAACCATGTTCATACAATCATAAATATCATGAGTTGTGTAACATTAGATCATGATTATGTATAGCTACAAGTTGCAATTGTGGAGTACCTTCAGGAACTCCCAAGATAAGGAGTAACTGCGGAGTCGCTGGACGTTTGGGGGTGTTGCCCTCCTAGGACGTCCATTGAGTACGGCAGTGATTCCGAGGAGGACGGTGGTGGGGTTGGGACTCCCGTCCGTGGGAGCACCGTGACCTCAGAGTAATTAGAATGGAGCTAGTATTGCGTCGATTCCTCAAACAAATTTTTCGTGGCACTATTGCGGGGTGCGGGAGGCGAAGTAAACATACACAGATACAATTTCACGCATACTGTTGCAAATGTCTAATGCAAACTCTTCATGTTTCTATGAACCCACACTATAATAAACTCGCAACACATTCAAACAGATACGCACACAAATAAAGAATGACCTGAACATATGAACAAAAATTTGGCAGAGGGGTTAGCGCATCATGCTCTCTCCAGTGGTATCTCCTCGAAGACCGTGACTGATTACTGGGGAGCTACAATGCGCCCCCCGGGATGTATACTTCCCTATTTTTTTGACATTTTTGATTATAAACCAAAAACTACGTAACGTAAACCAAAATAAAAAGCTGCGCTATTCATGGTTTGTATACATTGTATTTTTTTAATGACTGTGCAATACACTGCAGATCTATATTTGTATATGTAGCTCCTTCTACAAAGGTTGTCTGGAAGAGATCGCTTTGTGCGATAAGACCTAAGGCATTTGCTCACATTAATATGTTACTGATTCATGTAAAATATCCTATACAATGTGTGCAATCAAGAATTTATCTATCTACCTGTTTTGAGATGTGCAAATAACTCCCTTTTATATGATACCCCACTCAATACCCACACTCAGTCGCACTTTGAAATTTCAGTGACCCATTTCGACCCCCATTAAAAAGAAAACAAAATGTTCAGTCGCGATGAGGTTGGGTATAATAATACCAGCCTTTGTTTATGTCCCACTGCTGGGCACGGGCCTCCCCTCAAGATGAAGGGGCTTAGGTCATAGTCCACCACGCTGGCCAAGTGCGGGTTGGCGTACTTCACACGTCATTCGAAAGCTAGTTAGGCTTTCTCAGACATGCAGGTTTCCTCACGATGTTTTCCTTCACCGAAAGCTAGTAACAGTCGCACAAAGACGATTCACACATGATTAATTAACTAAATCAGAGGTGCGAGCCGGGGTTCGAACCTGCGCACCTTGTTTCCAAGGCAAGCGCTCGCCCACTGAGCTGTTACAGCTACTTAGAGGTTGGGTAAGTAAGATTTAAAACTATTCCAAGTTTCAAATCGATAGCGTCAGTGGTTCCTGAAATAAATAGGTGTGACAGACAGACAGACGAAGTCTCACCATAAGGGTTCCTTTTTTAACTTTCAGGTATGCAACCCACCCTAAATACCACCGATATAGATTTACATAGATAACGCAAATGCAAGTACTTCGCGTGTTCAAATCCCGACGAAACGTCGGGGTTGGTCGGCGCTAACTCGCAGTCCGTGCGCGTCTGTTGTTGCAGCCTTGCAGCCGGTCTGCCGCAAAAACTAAAAAAAAATCGCTGGGGCATCGGCGGCATCCGTGTCTGTGAATCGGTTTTGATTTCCCGTCACTAAATGTCGGCCGTGACGTCACAGAATTTGTAAAAAGTCGGCACGCATCGTGATTTTGGTTCGGTCATGATCGCCATCGAAAAGTCTTTGCTTGTGGCGGCTTCGTGTGCGGGTGCTGCATGAGGGGACTGGTCCGACTTCTATCCCTTTGGCCTTTTAGTTTGTCGTAATTTATTGTTTTCTTCTTTTCTCCCTTGCTTTATGTTTCGAACGGCAGGACACAATATCGCTAATGTCGATTCATTTGTAACAAAACAATGTTTAAAAAAACTGAAAAAATGACAAGCCCGCTGAGTTTCTTGCCGGATCTTCTCAGTTGAGGCCGCGTTGTGATCCGGTGGTAGCTTTTAAAAAATGACGATTCCAAAGTGCTAGCGTTAAGCCTATTTGAAATAAAGATTTTTGAGTTTGAGTTTGATACGTGATGTAAATCTATATCTGTGCTAAATACTAAATGGCGATTGCAGCTAAAAGCACACTACCAAATTGTATTAACGCAAACACATGACCCTTAAAATGTAAATTTATTTAAAAGCGATGTCGATGTAAAATGAAAACGCATGTCAAGGAATACTTCCTAACCGCAGTGCCAAACCGCAATGGGGAAAGTTCAAGTTGATGTTACACGATTTATAATACGACTGACGCGATGATAGCCAAGTTGGTATAATGAATGTTTAGTATTTGGAAGGTATTTCCCATTCTCTTCTTATGTGAGACATTAGTACCGATCTACTGCAGAAGAGCAATCCTGAATCGCGCAAGCGAAGTTTAAACGTACGCGAACTATATGTACAACATCCCAAAACGAACTATTGTGGGCCCGACATCACATTTGGAGATACTGGACGTTTGAGGTGTGGGTCTCCTAGATGTCTATCGAGTACGGAGGTGACTCCGAGGAGGACGGCGGCGATGCTGCGACACCGGGAACCAGACACAATGCTATGATGCGCCCCCGGCGGCGGGCTCAAAGGCATGGAACTGGAAGCACTGAAAGGTGTTTCTGGTGCAGATATGACAGCCGTGAGGGTTTTAGTGGGTAAGAATCCCACAGACCCCCGGTTGACCAACAGGTCACGGGGACTTATGAAATTTTTGCAACGCAAAAAAATAGGTGTTGCCTTAAGTTTAATAAATAAATGTATGTAAAAGATACATACTACTTAGTTCCTCTGCCTTCTGGTATATAATGTTGTATCTAATACTCATTCAGCGTGAAATGACAGTTCATGGTGAACGCAACATCCTATGGGAAACCGACCATTCATATCGAACAAGGCTGTGCACACGGTTACTTCAAATTATGCCCTATGTGGATATTGATGAGGTTTTAAATGACATAAAACGGATGTATACGAAGGGTATCGTGCGGAATCCATACTTATATTTGAAAGGATATTGCTTAGATATGTCCGTAAGTCATATTTGAGACGACTACAGCCCTAAAGATTATATTTATAAGTAGGTACTTTAAAATTTACCTTTCTATCATGTGGAACTTAGTAAAAAGTTGGGAGAGGTTTAAGTTTGAAGCCTGTCTTTTATATTTGCCCGAATGCACGCGGCGCGGATCAGCGAGGGGATCGTTCTCCCTGATCTGCTCTGCCGCCTCCTTCTGCGACATGACACATTCGCGGAATGAGACCCTCGCCTCCCATGATCTCTCGCTGCCAGACATGACTTTGACGGCCGGCAGCGACAGATCACCCCTGGTCACGGCGCGCAACAAGTTGCGCTCCGCAGATAGATAGATAGATAGGCACGAGGTATGTGGGATTCTTACCCACTAAAACCCCCGTGGCTGTCACATCGGCACATAAGAGGGGACCCCGGGGTTCTCCAGTGGGATCTGCACCAAGGGCCTCTCAGTGCCTTGCCTTTGATCCCGCCGCAGCGGGGCATTGTAGCCCCCGAGAACCTGACACGGTGGTCACAGGACGGGGGTCGCAACCCCGCCGCCGTCCTTCTCGGAGTCTCCGCCGTACTCAATTGACGTCCTAGGGTCCACATCCCGAACGTCCAGCGACTCCGAAGAGATAGTACCTACCTATACTATCCTTTGCGTTAAGTAAACGTGCGTTTCTTTTAAAGGCTTATTTACTAACAGAGATGACACAGACCGATCTCGCGAGGTGAAAGTACACGGATATGTAGTTGTGCAACGAACGTCGCGGGATTGGTGTACGCATGGTGCGTGACGGGGCTTATCAAGCGAATTGCGTTTTTAGATCACTTACACATTCCTACCTAATAGGCTGCTTTTGAAAACCCCATGGCTACCCGTGCGATTTAACTGTGTATTTGGCGCTGAGAAACAGCGTTCTAGTGAGGTGCACAGTTAATTTGGACGTCTTGTAGTAGAGTGCGGCTAGCCTATAGGTGTAGTGGTTAGATACGCAGACTGTTTTCCAAATGGTCGTTGAATTTATCACCATCATCATCACCAGCCGGATGACGTCCACTGCTAACGTCGACGACGTCTTGCTTGTTTTGACACTAGGTAATCAATAACCTTTAAGCTCAGAAACGTACAAAGGTTAAATCTTTTAGTGGCGTTAAAAATACTAGTATAAATTTGAAACTTTTCCAAAGTTTCAAATTTATTGATGAAGGTTTATAATTGATAATTTGTACTTATCAATTATAAACCTTCATCATTATTAACAGCCGAAAGATGCCCACTGATACAAAGGCCTCCCCCTTAGAAGGAAGGGGTTGAACAATCCCCACGCTTGGCACGCGACTTGGGGATTGCAGTATAGGTGGAAGATAAATACAAAAGAAAGACGCTGCTGCCCGTCTTGCTGTTCTCGCTTAGTCGCCTCTTACGACACCCAACGAGAGGAGATGGGGGGGATGCAATTCTAACCCCCCCACCACCCCAGGCACCCCATGGGTAAGTTATAAATCTTAGTTATGTTATATTCCTACTAATGCACGACAAGATTGTGACCCATGTAATTAATATATTTTTTCATATGATAGTTAAGGTATGATATACAGCCCCTCCCCTCCCTTCTAAAGGAGAGAACTTTGTTTAGCAGTGGACTTTTCGGCTGCTAATGATTGCTAATATTGCACAAATAAGTATTTTATCGTTTTTAAATTGAAATTAGGCTTTATTATTATACCATTAATGATGTTATCCTAATTTTATTTTAAAGAACGGTTTTTTTGTTTGGAATTTCATGAAAAAGCCGATGAAAATTTTCAAAACTAGAATTTTCAGAATCATGTAATAATAATAATAATATCCTGGGACAATTCACACACGGTCATCTGATCCCAAACTAGGCAGAGCCTGTACTATGGAAACCAGACAACTGATACTAATACTTATATACTTTTTTTTTTTTTTGTAAATACATACTTATATAGATAAAACACCCAGACACTTGGTGGGAATCAACCCACGACTTGTTGGTTAGCAGACAGGGTCACTAACCACTAGACCAACGGGCCCGTCAAATGCCTGATGTCGGTTTTCGGTACGATGTCCCTTACACCCCGTATATCCCTTCCTTATTATTTACTATAGTGCAGTACTGTGTGCATTTTCTGAATACGCATGACGGCATTTTACTTGATTTTCAAAGGCGCACGTTCGTTACAGTTTACCGATGCGGGATTTACTGCTATATCCATCCAATTGGGTGAATTTCGTGTCTTCACTTTTCGTACGCTAATTGCATATCTATTGGTACCTTCTGATTTATTACTAAGCTAGTCTTTTGGCTATTCTACATGTGATTGACAGAATTGGCGCTTTTAAACGATGGAGCCATGACCTAAACTCACTCACTTGGAAGACGACTTTTTCTCGAACCGAACTACTGTGTTTGATGTCTTGTAGCCTTGAAGGTATTATAATAATACTGTTTGGTTAGCCTTTTGTTATTTCTCTGCAATAGGCTAGATGACTAAAAAAATATATTATTAACTAGCTTACTCACGCAGCTCCGCCCGCGCTGTGTTTACGTTTACTGAACTTTCAATAATATACATTCGCATAGAATACAAAACCTCCTTTTTTAAAGTCGGTTAAAAACTTGAACCCACTTTGTACTTGCCCTCCGAAACACGGAGACGTTTACTTCAAATGGCGGCAAAATAAACGGTCACCCATCTATTTAATGACCTTACCTAACGTTGCTTAACCTGATCGATTTCCAAACATTGTTAACAACTGTCTATGAGTGTTACCTTACAAATATTTATTATAATTACAATGAAAAATTGTTAAAATCGGAGCAAGCGTATAACCAAGTACACATTTTGACTTTAGTCCCCTCTCCCAAGGGAACCATGCCGAATGTCGGGATAAAAAATAACCTATGTCCTACCTCGGAGTATTAACTCAAATCATGCCAAGTTTCGTTTCAATCCATCCAATAATTTCGGCGTGATGCTCAGCCGAGATACAGACAGACAGACAAAAATAAAAAAAAATACATTTTTGGCTTTAGTATCAGTTATAGAATGCCTTCCAAATATAATTTTCAAAATATCTTCAATGTACAGAATTGGACCTGTTACAGTTTTATTATAAGTATAGATAGATATAGATTCCGTCATTTAGATTATCAAAAAATATTGGACACGTATTTTTTCTTTTGTCATTGAACCAAAAAATGACGAAGATATACCGTTCAGATATAGTTTGTTGAAATTCCGCGTGACGTGACGTCACGCCAGTATACATTTATTACTGAGCCGTGACGTCACGAGCCCCCACTCCCGAACTTTGACGCTCTATATCTTTGGCATTTTTTATTGATTTGTTAAATAAAAAAAATACGTGTTCAATATTTTTCGATAATCTAAATGACGGAGTAATTAGAATTATATTATTTTTTCTCAGTCATCATCCCCTTACAAATCCTCTAACTAATAGATAGTTATAATAGACAGTTATATACGTACGTTTGTTAACTCTTTCTTGTACACCACACAGCGAAAAACTAAATCTAAATTTTAAAGTATACAATTGGTGGTGTGATTTCTTCAGATAATCTTTGGATTAGGACAGGAACAAAAATATTAGAATTTATAGTCGTTTTGGCAAATTCTTTTTTTTTTGTAAATAATAATAATATTCTGAGACAATCCACACACGGCCACCTGATCCCAAACTAGGCAGAGCCTGTACCATGGATGGTTTCCATACTACAACTGATACTAATACTAATTTACTTTTTTTGTAAATATCGAACCCATGACCTATTGAGTAGCGATTATAATGTGGGTGTCTTCAAGGCTAGAGTGAATAGGCTTTTAATAAGCTGGTGTGCTTTACCATATTCGATTGCGTCGCCGTTTTCCATCAGGTGGGTCTGCAGTCAAGCACTAGCTTATATTGAATAAAAAAAAGCAGCCGGTTTTTCTAACCACTAGTCCAACAGACCCGTCAATTCAAAAGAATCAGATCCTGTTTACATTTTCTTATAGTAGGCCATAAGCAACTAGGAATATCACCTTTAATAAACATGTACTTATGTATATGCATAATATCGTAAACATATAATTTACGTAAGTCACTTGCATAAGATCCGCGTATTTATTTTGTGAGTAACGGAACGCCGAACAATCGGACCGGTAGTATGATTTGGCGAAATAATTTATTATGCTTTCTATTTATCGGTCCAATCATTAAATATATTACCAGCCTCTTTTCAATAGATTTCATAATAATAACTATTTAATTCTGGACCTTAAAATCGTATCGGTCGAATAATAATAATATCTTGGGACAATCCACGCGTGGTCGTCTGATCCTAAACTAGGCAGAGCCTGTACTATGGAATCCAGACAACTGATATTAATACTTATAGGTTTTTTTTTTTTTTTAAATACATAGATTAAAAATTGAGTGGTGTATTATGGACACCCGCTAAGAACGAAATTCTCTTTTTGTTCTTTTGCTTAGCCAGAGGTGGCGCTGGTATTTCAGCTTAAGTAAATGTTCACTAGATGGCGTTATACTAAATGTAGTCACAGAGCTTATTATATCTTATTGTGTCGTATCGTATCTAATTATTGCATCTTATTGTATCTTATTGTACTTTATTGCATCTCATTGAATCTTATTTAATTTTATTGTTTATTCAATAGACGCTACGTTGCGAAACCAGTGCGATACGATAAGGTAGGTACAATAAGATAAAATTGTGTAAACAAATTAGTACTATACAAAAACATGTCGGGTGGTTTTGGGTGTTGTCTAGCCCCTCAGTCGGCAAAAAATCAGAACGTACGTTAAGGAACTCCGTTCCAATCCCAGAAACTTGGGGGGAATCGAACCCACGTACCATCGGGTAGCGATAATATAATATACCTGAATCGCGCAAGTGAAGTTTCTAAGTACGTTGGGTATATATACCCATACGTACATACCAAACAATACCATACGTACGTATATGGTATATATATCCCATCATCAACCGTAGGGGCTTCGGCCCTCCTTCGGAGTCGCTGGACGTTCAGGGTGTGGGCCCTTTGAACGTCCATTGAGTACGGCGGCGACTCCGAGGAGGACGGCGGCGGGGTTGCGACCCCCGTCCGTCCCCGTGAGCACCATGACTGGTTCCCGGGGGGCTACAATGCGCCCCCCGGCGGCGGGCTCAAAGGCAAGGCACTGAGGGGCCCCTGGTGCAGATCCCACCGGAGAGCCCTAGGGTCCCCCCCCCTCTCATGTGCCGATGCGACAGCCGCGGGGGTTTTAGTGGGTAAGAATCCCACATACCCCGGTCGAGCCCCACAGCTCCCGGGGATCTTTGGAAGATTTCCCCCGCGTCAAAAACATATTATGCTATTATTTTGTGTATTTATGCTGTTTGTTACTCTTATCTAAATAAAAAATAAATAAAAAAAAAAAAAAAAAGTCTACAATTATATAAGTAGCTCTACATAATATAATCTCTTTGCTAAGATAAAATTACATCTATTTTAATAAGGACACTATATTCGGGTCAAATAAAAATGTATTTAGGCCCAAATTCAAGGTCCAATGAAATTGTATGGAGAGAATAAATAAATAATAATATGACGGCCCAATTCTAATATATTAGTATGCACAATATGCCTCAAAGTAATGAGTTGGTTTGTTATTACATAAGACCCTTAACGTGGGGTCATACCGAACGCGAACGACAACTGGTAAGTCAAATAATAGCTTAGAAACGGTCAATTGTGAGTTGGATTCGTATACCGAGGGCTCCGTACGTTCTTTGGACGTACTAAAGTTAGTTTGGTATTCGCAGCTAATAAAGCAAAAGATCTTTTTTTTACTACATATAAACTAGTGCTTGACCGCAGTCCCACCTGATGGAAAGCGGCGACGCATTCGAGGATGCAAAAAGATCAAAACGCAAAACTATGTTTCTATGTCAGTTATTAAAGGATTTCGAAAAAAAAACTGTGCTACTTTGAACTACTATGTTTTTAGGAAAAATTACTTAGTAACAATAAATAAAATAAAAAAACGGTTTTGAAATGTGTAAAGGCTTTTGTTACCACACTTGATATATTAGTCTCACTTTGAAAATTAAATTTTGACCGTGCGTCGAGCTGGTAGCTTTTTCTGTCAGGGTATAAGCTGGACATACAAACAGGTAATGCCGTTAGTCTTTTAGGTGCCCTTCCCTCCCAGTGCGGCGAAAACTTGGAGGAAATTTTTTTACTTAGTTTGAGCAAAAAAAAAAAATTTACAGTTTGAAATTAAACTACTTTTACGGATTTTATCGCGGTTTATCGGACCAACAATAATAACTAAGAAGACCTGAGGGTACACCGGCATAATTGTGACATAAGGACGTTCAACATCTCAGTCCTCTCGTGACCATGGGTGCTGCAAAGCATTCGAAACGTCGGGATAGTAAAATCAATAAATAAACCGCGATAAAATCCGTAAAAGTAGTTTAATTTCAATGTGTAATATTCGCGTAAGTAAAAGACAACATTAATTTACAGTTTATTTACAAACATGTACACTTAAACTAGGTAAAAAACTTCCTCGAAGTTGTCGACGCACTGGAGGGAAGGGTACCGAAAAGACTGGCGGCAGTTTGAGCATCATTATAAATAAACTGTAAATATTTAGTTATTATGTAAACAAAGTGTATGAAATCACAATAAACAAATATTTTTATTTTAATGTCTTTTCCTTACGCGAATATTACACATTGAAATCAAATAAATTTGACGGATTTTATCGCGGTTTATTTTTGATTTTACTATCCCGACGTTTCGAATGCTTTGCAGCACCCATGGTCATGGGAGGACTGAGAAGTTCTTTTTTTGCTAATTCAAAAATCGAAAATGTTGTATTTGGTAACCAAAATGATTTTTAACATAAACCATGGTAAAACGATGATAACTGCAGAAGTACCTAATACTGTGTCGCATATATCAACTTTGTCCATCCAAATTTGATCCATCAACCCCCTCCCCGGTACAAAACTCCAGTGGCTATCTTATTTCCGTATCATTTCAATGAAGACTTCATGCACGCATTTGTATAACTGCCATATTACGTCATACCCAAATCTGGTATTCGTTAAAGTCGGTCGCGTAAGTACGCAATGTGGGTGAGTGAGAGTTACCAATGACATAATACATTACCATTTGTTATTTGATTACCAAGTCGGTTCACGTATGGTAAACATTACCGCACCGTTCGGCTTAGTAATCTAGGTGGCTAGGTACTTTTTTTCGCGAGGTCCCCGGGAGCTGTGGGGCTTGACCGGGGTAAGTGGAATTTATACTACTAAAACCTCCGTAGCTGTCGCATCGGCACATGAAAGGAGACCCCAGGACTCTCCGGTGGGATCTGCACCTCAGTGCCTTGCCTTTGAACCCGCCGCCGGGAGGCGCATTGTAGCCCTTCAGGAACCTGTACTCACGGGGACAGGGTTCGCAACCCCGCCACTGTCCTCCTCGGAGTCGCCGCCGTACTCAATGGAGGTCCTAGAGGGGTGGCTAGGTCCTATGTTGACCGGTATGGGGCTATTATGCGCCCTCCGGCGGCGGGCTAAAAGGCAAGGCACTGAGGGGCCCGTGGTGCAGATTCCACCGGAGAACCCGGCTCTGTCATATGCCGATGCGACAGCCGGGGGGATGAATCCCACATACGCCGGTCGAGCCCCACAGCCCCGAGGACCTTTTGAAGGTTTCCCCCATGAAACAAAAAGGTTCTTTAGTGACCAGTCCGGTATCCCTTTCTTAATTTTACTTTTGTGCAGTACTTTGTGATGACGGCATACTTGATTTTCAAAGGCACACGTCATGACGCGGGAATAACGTCTAGTTCACCAAATTGGGTGAGTTTCGTGTCTTCACTTTCCGTGCTCTAATGGCACCAAATAATGCAAATAGAAGTTTCTAAACATTTGCATACAAATCGATCGAACTTAATCGACTTAAGAGGCTATTTTCATGGACCGCTATGGTTTTGGACAATAGCCTCACCCACATATTTATCACTTTCCGTGTGCAATACTCATTCTTTTGTTTCACAAAAAGACAATCGGTTTTAAGAGAAAGCCTTGGTTATCCGCATTTCATCTAACGATATGGGTGCGGATTTTGGTCTAGCAAATAATGTGAAATTAATTTAGGTAAACTATAAAGAATCATGATGCTAAGTAGATCTTTGTTAATTATTATGTCCATTTCAGCGAGCTTGTCAACTATGTCCATAAATTTGTTTAAATGATCAACTATGTTTTCATCATCTTTCATTTTCCTTAAAATCAATTATTTTAATAGGCTTGCCTTTCGTGCAGGTCCTTTACTTTCGTAGATACCTTCCAGTGTTGCCCAGACATCCTTGCTAGTCTTGCAGTTTTTCACTTGTTTTAATTCACTGGGCGCGAATACATCTTTATACTTATAACTAGCTGACCCACGCAGCTCCGCCTGCGCAATTTTTACGCTAACTAAGCTTTGAATAACAGACATTCGCATCGAATACATAACCTCATTTTTTATAGTCGGTTAAAAACTGGGACTCACTTTTTACTTGCTCTCCGAAGCACGGGCCCGTATAGTTCAAATGGCGTTAAACGGTCACCCATCTATTTAATGACCTTACCTAACGTTGCTTAACCCGATCGATTACAAAACCTTGATAAAAACTCTCTATGAGTGTTCCCTTACTAATATTTATTATATTATAAAGAAAAATTGATAAAATCGGACCAAGCGTAAAACCAAGTACCCGTTTTGACTTTAATCCCCTCTCCCAAAAGAACCGTGCTAGATTACAGGATAAAAAGTATCCTATGTCCTACCTCATGGGATGATCTCAAATCATGCCAAGTTTCATTTGAATCCATTCAGTAGTTTCGGCGTGATGCTCAGCCGTGATACAGACAGACAGACAGACAGACAGACAGACAGACAGACAGACAGACAGACAAAAATTAAAAAAATTACATTTTTGGCCTCAGTATCGGTTATAGAATGCCCTCCAAATATAATTTTCAAAATATCTTCAATGTACAGAATTGGACCTCTTACAGTTTTATTATAAGTATAGAAGATATAGATAGATATAGATAAAACTGTAACAGGTCCAATTCTGTACATTGAAGATATTTTGAAAATTATATTTGGAGGGCATTCTATAACCGATACTGAGGCCGAAAATGTATTTTTTTTAATTTTTGTCTGTCTGTCTGTCTGTCTGTATCACGGCTGCGCATCACGCCGAAACTACTGAATGGATGATGGATTCAAATGAAACTTGGCATGATTTGAGATCTTACTACGAGGTAGGACAGAGGATACTTTTTATCCCGTAATCTAGCACGGTTCTTTTGGGAGTGGGGATTAAAGTCAAAATGGGTACTTGGTTACACGCTTGGTCCGATTTTATCATTTTTTCTTTATAATATAATAAATATTAGTAAGGGAACATTCATAGAGAGTTGTTATCAAGGTTTTGTAATCGATCGGGTTAAGCAACGTTAGGTAAGGTCATTAAATAGATGGGTGACCGTTTAACGCTATTTGAACTAAACGGGTCCGTGCTTCGGAGAGCAAGTAAAAAGTGGGTCCCAGTTTTTAACCGACTATAAAAAAGGAGGTTATGTATTCGATGCGAATGTCTGTTATTAACAGTTTCGCGGGCGGAGCTGCGTGGGTCAGCTAGTGATAAATAAATTTCATTTGCATTGTATTCTAGGCGCAGTGTCCTGTGTATGTGTGTGAGTGTGGGTATCAGTTTGCGAGCATATCTTTCTCTCTCTTTATGTGTATGTGTGTCTGTATGAAATATGGTGCTGAGACGTGGTCCCTAACTGTTGGCCTTTTGGATAAGCTCAGAGTCACACAACGAGCTATGGAGAGAACTATGCTTGGAGTTTCTTTGCGCGATAGAATCCGGAATGAGGAGATTCGCCGAAGAACCAAGGTCACCGACATAGCTCTTAAAATCTGCAAGTTGAAGTGGCAATGGACCGATAACCGTTGGGGAAGAAAAGTTCTCGAGTGGCAACCACGAACCGGAAGACGCAGTGTAGGTAGGCCTCCCACTAGGTGGACAGACGACATTGCGCGGGTCGCAGGTAACCGGTGGATGCAAATAGCCAATTGTCGTTCGTTGTGGCGTTCGAAGGGGGAGGCAGTGGACGTCTTCCGGCTGGTGATGATAATAATAATAATAATAATATCTTGGGACAATCCACACACGGTCATCCGATCCCAAACTAGGCAGAGCCTGTACTATGGAAACCAGACAACTGATACTAATACTTATATACTTTTTTTTTTGTAAATACATACTTAAATAGATAAACTACACCCAGACACTTGGCGGGAATCGAACCCACGACCCATCGGTTAGCAGGCAGGGTGTCTGACCACTAGACCAACGGGCCCGTCATGATGATGATGATGTGCCTGTATGTATATGTGAGTATCTCTGTGTGTGTGTGTGTGTGTGTGTGTGTGTGTGTGTGTGTGTGTGTGTGTGTGTGTGTGTGTGAGTGTGTATGTTTTGCTCAACTCAATCCATAAGATCGAGGAGACATTATTTCTGATACAAAAGTAGCTGGATACAACTATACAAGAGTCTAGAGTCACCAAGAAGTGTTTTTTCAGTCATATAGTTAGTGTCCAACCTAGTTTCGAGTTGTTCCAGCTGAGCTTCGGCCTTTGACTTGGCTTAACGACTGTTTTGTAATTGACAGAAACTGGGACCAAATTCTTACGTGCCCTCCGAAGTGCCCAGTTCAAATCCAACTAAACGGTCACCCATCTAAAACTGACCTTGCTTGACGTTGCTTAATCAACTAATCGTTTACCAATCCGTGATTACTACTAGCTATAAGCACTTCTTTATTTTCAGCTCTGACCGAGCATCACGCCTCGTTCAGTTAGAGGATCCTCTCTTTGGCAACATATACCCTCAACCTTTTAAAGATTCACTTAAAATTAGAATTAGAAATTACATTAATACAGCCAAGGCTGGTGTTTGAACCGGCGCCTTACGAAAGTCCGTCGATGATGTTTTAGTGGCTAATAATCCAATATTAGGAGTAGGCGTTGAATGAACGAACAGCTTTTTTGGATAGTTTTTTGTCTTCAAAGAATAAACTAGTTTCACTGTTTACAGTTCGCCGATGAACTAGTACAAACGTAAACGACATGTATCACGTTTCGTCGACGTTACTAGTGGCCAACATCAACGCTTAACGTCGAGAACTTATTTTACCGTCCACTATATAAACTAGTCGAATCTTTAAACAGTTTTGTAAACTGGTTTATCGACAACGATAAACGGTCTCGGTTCGTCGACGGTAAATGCCCCTATAGACAAACAAACAAACATATTTATTTATTAATCCAAAAATACATTTAAGTACATTAAACATAATGAATGTCAATGGACCCCGCACTAGGCGAACCTGTATCGCGGGCGACCTTAAGAAAAAATAGAGACTCGATCTCTACCTTTTGACGGTTTCCTCTCTGATTAGTCTAACATCGCATTCATATTACCCATGTTAGATAAACTGCGTGTGAAAATACAGCAAAAAAGTATTCAGAACAGTGACCAATTTGATATGCTCATTAGTAAAAATCTTCACACATCAATGTAATCGCGGTAAGTGCAGAACTCTGCCCTTGATTGCACCGTGTGGCCGGAAGCGACGGTCGATCGCTTGTGGCTTTCGGGGTATGGTACTTTCCATGAGCGCAAGCGATAACCCACTTTTACTGACATAATGTGATTTAATTTATTTATTTTAACGTAATGTAATTTAATACTGTTAACGTAATTTAAAGTACCCATGGTGTGCCGGGTTAGAATTGCACCCCCCCCCCCCATCTCCTTTCGTTGGGTGTCGTAAGAGGCGACTAAGCAAGAACAGCTGGCCTAAAAAGACCACATTAGCAATTCACCTAAAAGCAATTCATGTTTTGTATTTCAAGCTGTTCCTTAACAATTCTACTAGTTTTTTAAATACGGTCAAACATTTTAGGTGAATCATATTCAATTCATTTATTAGCAGATTTATATTTGGTGTTATGCTATGATTCACCGAATGTGTCCATTTTAGATCCGCAGTAAGACGGGCAGCAGCGTCTTTCTTTTAGATTTATCTTCCACCTTTATTGCGATCCACAAGCCGCCTGCCAAACGTGGGGATTATGGCAACCCCTCCCATCTAAGGGGGAGGCCTTTGTGGACATCTATCGGCTGCTAATGATGATGATGAAGGTTATGTGGTATGCGCGGGTGGAGCTACGCGGGTCAGCTAGTATATAATAAAGCAATATGTTTGTAACTTGCACCACACGGTCAACTAGCAACGGAGTTCGTCGACGCGTAGCTTCCGTACGCGTCTACTCCTTTCACTGTTCATCGCGATTGGCCGTCCAATGACTGTAAATATGTATACAATGTATGCTCAGTGTGTATGAAATATACGAGTATACATACATACTTTTTTAGCGTCTTCAAAAATGAGGTTCTCTATTCGACGCGTATGTATGTAATATTGATAAAAATACGTAATATTTATATATAGGGTGTAAGGGACATCGTACCAAAAACCGATACCAGAGATCCAGTACACGATTCTGAACATTCTAGTGTTGAAATTTTTCATCGGCTTTTTCATGAATTTCCAAAAAAAAATGCTACATTTCTGCTCGGAGCCCGTAGGCTCGAATCGGGATCAAAAAAAAACGCGCAAAAAAAATGTACGCTCGGGCCCGTTGGCTCGGATTTGCATCAACTTATAAATATATTTTATATAATATACATGTATATCTATATAATATATTGATAGATGTGAGAAAGCAAGACATAGTTAGAATAGAGGCGAAATTTAGAAAAATAATAGGAATATAAACAGAATATACACAGTATGTACATATTTCAATACCTGATGACGTCACAGGAACCGCAAGAATAAAAGTGTCTACCTATGTCTTGCCGAACGACCACATCTGAGCTCTGTTAGTTCGTGTAAGTGTAACTGTCGTCAGATGGCGATGAACGCTCCTCTGTCACACCGAAACGTAATATTGAAGTTTTGAAATCAACGATGGTAATGAAAAAAAAATCTGAATCTATGGTCCAAAATAACTTAACTATAAAAAAATATTTCTTTAGGCAAAAAAAAATACACATTTTACATTGAATTAAAATTCCAATAAAAAACAAGACCATAAATAATTAATCTACTACACCAAAAAATATTTACAGTCAACGTGTTGGTTTAAATAAAAGTGTAAAACGAAATGTCAATATTCAAATTTCGAACTCAAAACGTTCAAATTACGAAACGGCGTGACATAGCACACTTACTTTCGTCGTTAACAACCGGTCCATAACTCAATCCTTCATTGGAATCGATACTATTTGAGTCTTGGACACCAAGTATCCCAGCTTTTGCTACTCTGTGACAGCATCCCTTTAGCAGACTACCGCAGGACCCTTCCAATAGGCCGCCAACCATCCAACAGTAAAAGAAAAATTCACATGTACCGCCCTGCGGACACTTTTTTAAATCTTGTCGGTCAATTTTTACCGGTAACTCTGTAGGCACAACACTAGAATCCTGTGCGATTGGCTCTAATACTCGTCCTTTCCTTTTCGGCAATCTCGATGGTAGACTGTCCAAAATCCGATTGATATTCAACATTTGTTCGTCGGAAATCGGTTTGAATCTCGGTAAATCAGCCACTCGATTCGTCACGTTTGGGAACTCGTAATAATCGTTTCTTTTCAAAGATGTCCTCACACCATCAGTCTGTATGAACATCGGTTTCTTTAAAACGTGTTTTCTTTTTAATTTATAATCTGTTTCGTATCGAGCTCGATGTGGGTCGTTGGCATCTGTGCGATTAGAAAAAAAAGAAAACAGATGTTTGAATTTGGAATGAAATTACCATTGATATGGAGGTGGTAGAATTTAATAACCAGTGAGGCCGAATGGTTTAAAAAGATTCGAATATGGAATTGGATTTTTAGGCGAGAACGCGAAAAGTAATGTTTGATTAAAATTTATTTTAATGAAAATAAATTCACAAATAAAAACCAAAGCGAGCAATTATAAATTTAGTAATTAAAATAAAGAGAAACATTAAACCAAACTGTTCGCGTTAAAGCCATACATTAGTAATAATAAAAAATAGCATATTAAGAGGTTTTTGGGACTAGAAAGCATAGTAAAAGATATACAAATATCTACATATATATCCTAAAAAATACCGTATACGATAACAGTTTAAGTACCATCGCTGCAATAACTAAGATACTAAATAATATAGTTATGTACATATACCTGGCATGCATTTATTATAATAAGGGACCGGATTAATATGTACTTACTTATTAAAAACTAGCTGACCCACGCAGCTCAGCCTGCGCTATTTTTACATTAACTAAACTTTTAATAACAGACATTCGCATCGAATACATAACCTCCTTTTCTATAGTCGGTTAAAAACTTTTAACTTGCTCTCCGAAGCACGGACCCGTTTAGTTCAAATGGCGTTAAACGGTCACCCATCTATTTAATGACCTTACCTAACGTTGCTTAACCCGATCGATTACAAAACCTTGATAACAACTCTCTATGAGTGTTCCCTTACTAATATTTATTATATTATAAAGAAAAATTGATAAAATCGGACCAAGCGTATAACCAAGTACCCATTTTGACTTTAATCCCCTCTCCCAAAAGAACCGTGCTAGATTACGGGATAAAAAGTATCCTATGTCCTACCTCGTAGTAAGATCTCAAATCATGCCAAGTTTCATTTGAATCCATTCAGTAGTTTCAGCGTGATGCGCAGGCGTGATACAGACAGACAGACAGACAGACAGACAGACAGATAGACAGACAGACAGACAGACAGACAAAAATTAAAAAAAATACATTTTCGGCCTCAGTATCGGTTATAGAATGCCCTCCAAATATAATTTTCAAAATATCTTCAATGTACAGAATTGGACCTGTTACAGTTTTATTATAAGTATAGATTACAAAATATGTACACATAGTATGGACTAAAAAATCGAAAATATAAAAAACATATTCATTTATATGACAGTTCCTAGTATTTTTATTGCTGCACTACACGGATCTCATGTTTTATAACCCCAAATGCACAAAAGGCATGTTTAAGTTTGACTTGTCTGTCTGTGGCATCGTAGTTCTCAAACGAATGGATGTTTATTTCAAGATTCAAGGTCATTCTTTTTGGTCAAAATATGGCTTTGTACTGATAAGTTTATTGATAAGGTGAATACGGGGAATGCACAATAAAATCAGCGACGATAGCTTACTGTAACGACCCGAGACTGCGATGTAACAAGTTTAAAGAAGAAAAAAATTATTTTTCATTCCCAAATTGTTCCTACCGTTGTTGTTCCCGTATGAATATTTTTTTGTGATTTATCTAAGCGGTATCATAAGAACTGTGTTTCGTATACATCCATTTGTAACCCATTTTACAGAGTTATATTATTTTTTGTAAAAATATGGACTTATCTTTGAGATATGGCAAAATATGGAATATAAAAATTGCACTTTCTCGTTCCAAATATCATGATTTGTATAGAAAACGACATACTAAACAAAAACTATTGAAATTAAATATATGTATTCACTTATAAATCCGGTCCCTTATAATTATGCCTAATAATAATAATATAATGATCCCCAAGCCGCCTGCCATGCGTGGGGATTATGGCAACCCCTCCCTTCTAAGGGGCCATTAAGGGGGGGGGGAGGCCATTGTTCAGCAGTGGACATTTATCGGCTGCTAATGATGATGAATGATATTTATGCCTTGCCGTCGGTCAAGGAGGAAACCTTTAAAAGATACCCGATCTCCGTAGGGGCGGAGACTAGACTTTTCACCTACTAAAACCTTCGACTGGTGTTCTTCATTTACACTGTGATGTAGCTCTGGAATCCCGTTAGGACCTCGTCTGATTCTCTCAAACACCAGACGTTTGCACGACCCGGGAAGGAGCAAAGAATTCACACACGCATAATTTAGAATATAGATAGAGTGTTATAGATTCTAGAATTATAGACTGATCACTATGTAATCAGGAAGTTTTTAAACAACTTCAAAAAAGGAGCAGATTCTCAATTTGACTGTTTATATTTTTTTATTTTTGGGCGCGCATAACTCTGGCTGGCAGTTATGAACCGATTTTTTAAAAAAAAACTTGTATCGATCCGCTGAAACCCCATAAAAAATAAAATAAGCAGTTCCTGAAAAAAAATCACGCGTCACAATATATATATAGGTAAAATGTCTAAAATATTATATAAAAAGCAACAGAAATGGTCACATAATTTTTTTTACAAATAATTTCCCGTTATCTATCAAAATAAATTGACCAAAATTTCTTCCGTACATTTTAGTAGTGATAATTACCGCTAGAGGCGCTGGTGTGGAGGAAACTAACCTTAAACTAACGGTTTGGTGGATTTTTATAGTATTAGTTTGCACACTAAACCATACCGCCGTTACCAATGTTTGATATTATTTCAGACTATCGCCTCTGCCAAATTATCATGCAAAAGACGCTGCTGCCCGTCTTCTTGTTTTCCCTTACGGAGAGTAAGGGAAAACAAGAAGACTCTTACGGACTCCCAACGGGAGGAGATGAGAGGTCCTATTCTTACCTGGAAACGGGGAAACTTTACATCCTACTCGCGTGGAAAAGCTTTAGCTGACGTCAAAATCCACTGCTTTCTTCGCTAATTAATTACATTTCACTTATCTTTTAGCACACCAGCCGATGAATACATAAATCGATATCGCAGTAATCGATTGGATAACTCAGTGACATAAATATCGATAATGTTTATCGATAAAAACAGTTTTAAAGTTAAGTGGTGTTACATAATCGAACGCTATGTGCCAGTTTACGTCATTTAGTTGGCCGTACGGTTTGCAAAGAATGTCACCAGAAAAATAATTAATAATAATTTGCCTATTTCCAATAATTATTATTAATGAATTAATAATTATGAATATATTTCCTAGTTTTAGTATATTTTTATAGTATTATATAATATTTTGATCTTATTCATTCGAACGGTCATATCGAGGGTTTACTGCGAACACCAGCTAAACAACATTTCGTTAAAAATCTGTTTAATACTCAATACTCTTATTATTTATGAATACTCTTATTTTAGTCACCCATATTTACTGAGACTACATCAAAATATAATCTTCAATATATTTATTATCTTGTGATTACTAAATTATGTACCACCTACTGAATTTCTTGCGTTTTAATTTGGTGTACACTTGCAAGACTGAATATCTCAAAACTAACTACACTGCATTTAACAGGTTTTCGCAGTAAACCCTCGATATGTTGCGTAACTTTGGTGTTCTAGATAAACTACTAAGGAGGTTATTGATGTTATTATTAGGTGGTAATGGTAAATCCCTATGGCTAGCCGCCACCCCTTCAATAATATTGTCAATATTCTACAACCCGTCCGAATTAACTGTACACCTCGCTGGTATGCGACGTCACAACGCCAAGTGCACAGTTAATTCGCACGGATTTTGGTATATTCACAATATTGACCGTATGCGGCTAGCCTATGGGTCGCGGACGCACAGGCTGGGGGCACAGTATAAATATAGATAGACACAAAGACTTAATATCTAATGTTAAATTTATGTTAAAGTGCTTTGTGTCTTGCCTGACGAGGCACTGCTTAACAGCAGAAGTTAAATGTTAGACGTGTGCCACTGTGATCTTAGATCGGTCATGCTCGCCATCGAAAAGTCTTTGCTTGTGGCGGCTTCGTGTGGCGGGTCACCCCCTTCCCTCCAATATGGTTGAGGGGAGTGATGGCTGCTGCTCGAGTCAACTCGTGCGCGGGTGCTGCTTGGGGGGACTGGTCCGACTACTATCCCTTTGGCTTTTTAGTTTGTTGTACTTTCGTCGTAATTTTTTATTTTTTTCTGTCTTATTTGATTTTTTGAACGGCAAGACACACTGTCGCTCTGATCTAATTGTAACATGACAAACTGTTTAAAAAAAAGTCATAAAATGACAAGCCCGCTGAGTTTCTTGCCGGATCTTCTCAGTTGAGGCCGCGTTGTGAACCGGTGGTAGCTTCTTTTAAAAAAATAAACATGACTTTTCAAATGTGCTAGCGTTAAGCCTATTTGAAATAAACTATTTTTGAGTTTGAGTTTGAATGTCGTAAGGGTCGGCAACGCGCTAGTGATTCTTCTGGTATTGCTAGCGTCTATAGGCTGCGATGACTGCTTACCATCAGGCGGGCCGCACGCTTGCTAGCCACCTTGGTAGTATAGAAAAATGTAAAAGAAGCTGGCAGGTCCGTTTGCAAGAGGTCGTCCGGGTAGGTACCACCGCAGTGTAGCCACGTATTCTGCTATCCTAGTGACAACGTTAAAACAGTATTTCCGTTATAAACAGCACTGTAGTTTTTTTTTATACTACCAAGGTGGCAAGCATGGGGCCCGCCTGATAGTAAGCAGACACCGCAGCCTATACACGCTAGCAACACCAGAAGAATCACTAGCGCGTTGCCGACCCTTATGAATTAGATATTAAGTCTGCGTCCGGTAATTTCCCCAGCTACAGAGCCCTTCACGCCGGAACACAGCAATGTTTACACACTGCTGCTTGGCGGCAGAATATCTGACACTGCGGTGGTACCTACCTGGACGGTTCCTTGCACAAGGAACATACCACCTAGTAAAATGTAAGCTGGTGAAATTAGCCAGCTGAAGAGGCTCTCCGATCAGAAAATTCTGATTTCTGATTCGTGGTGTGTCCGGTTAAGAACAACACCAACTACTTGCCGCACTAAGCGTTTCGCTTCTTCTTTTCTCAAGCGCACGGCCAAGCTGTGGAATACCCTCCCGGACAACGTTTTCCCTGATAAATATAACTTGGGTGTATTCAAGTCTAGAGTGAACAGGCATCTTATGGGTAAGCGCGGTCCATCCTAGACCACATCTTCACTTACCATCATGTGAGATTGTGGTCAAGCGCAAAACTATTTATTAAATAAAAAAATTAAAAAAAAACACCCTGCCATCTCCTCCCGTTGGGTGTATGTAAGACGCGGCTAAAGGAAAACAAGAAGACGGGCAGCGGCGTCTTTCTATTGGATTACACTGCCTATACTGCGATCCCCAAGACGCCTGCCAGGCGTGTTGATTATGGCAACCGGGAGGGGTTCTAAGGTCTTCGTTCAGTAGTGGATATCCTGTGGCTGTTGATGATATTCCATACCGAATAACAAGTTAACATAAAACTAAACAAAGAACGTATAACTACGCTGGCAGAATAATAGAGCATTTTCTATTAAAGAGTAAAGTATTAGTATTGTATTAAGTACTTATTGAACAAGTAATAAGTTTTAAAAACTAAAACCCGACTACGGATAAAATTGCAGTCTAATAATATGATATTATATAGCATATAACCAGCGGACAATCAAGACGCTTCTAACGACACCCTACTTGGCAAGTTATATTAAGTAGATTAGAAGATATGCGGGAACAGGTGAACATACATACATACATTCTTGTTATATATTTAATTGAAATTTATTTCCAAGTAAGATAAAATTTAACTAACATTCTATACAAAAGTTTAAACATTATATTTACATATAATCAAATAAATCATGACCCCGCGGAATGGTAGTAAGAACGCTGGCTGCATTTCCTCGCTGAATTGCAATGCTGATTCTTTGAGCGAGAAAAGAGCCAGCCCTCTTGTCACCAGTGGAGGCGATCAATCGTGGAGAAATGTTCCGTAGTCGGGTAAAAAAGAACTTGAGATCAAATACTTTTTATGTTTGAATATATGTACCAAAGTATATGTACACCACAAGCAAATAGGTAGTTCAGTTTCTTCTTTTTAAAATTTTGGTTGTCTGGAAGTAATCGCTATTAGCGATAACACCACCATTTGTACCTAATTTAGGTTATTTTCTAAGTTTTCTATATGTTTTACTTTGGTCTGCAAATAAAGAGTAAGTACTAACGTGTCCGGTGACGAAGGACAGTTAGATATACAGCAGCTGTCTATTGGAAAACTTGCCGTTTTCCTTCAGGCGAATGCCGTGTCTCGTTACTAACTTATATAGATAATACTAAAAATCCAAATATTACTTATTATAATGATAGAAATATCCCAAAATTGATCAGATTTTTGCAGGAATTAGGAATTGAACTTAAACCCCGAATAAAACCACTTCATAATTTCCTACATGTGTGGAAAACCCAATCACATGCATAGAGTCAATGACATAGTGATGCGGGAAAGGGACGATTAATACATAATTCATGTGTATGAGCGAGACGGACATATGTTTGTGAATGTCGTCACATGCTGCCGAGCGTAGCAGTGAAATCTCTTTATGGGGATGGCTTATTGGGAATAATACTAATTAATAATAACTAAAACAATGATTTTATTCCAAATGTTACTGGCACTGCAAAAGGCTTTGTTTATTTTTCAGTTGTAAAACCTCAACGAAAGTTGTTTTTTGGCGATGTTTTCTAAAATTCAACTATAAGCGGGCACCAGAGGATGGACCTACTCATGACTAAGTACTCGAGAAAAAAAAATCAATTTTTTTAAATTACAAAACAAAGTTAAAATTCTTTGAAACACCCCTTAAGATATTTTTATCAGAGATATTTACAGAAAAAAATGAATTTCTTCTGTTTTTTTTTTGTATCGGCAACCTAAGTAGCACTGCTATCTACTATAGCCCTAAAAATCCCAGTAATTATTATTTGTAATAATAAAAAATATATGTAAGTATATCAATAATATAAGTATTAGTAACAGTTGTCTGGTTTCCATAGTACAGACTCTGCCTAGTTTGGGATCAGATGATCGTGTGTGGATTGTCCCAAGATATTATTATTATTATTATAGTCTGTGTCAAAGAAATACATGTGTATTTCTTTGACACAGACTATATCTATCTGATCCCAAACTAGGCTATGTACTATGGAAACCGGACAACTGATACTAATACTTATATTATTATTTTTGTAAATACATACTTAAATAGATAAATAACACCCAGACACTTGGTGGGAATCGAACCCACGACCCATCGGTTAGCGGACAGGGTATCTAACCACTAGACCAACGGGCCCGTCACTATGACCTAAAGAGCTCGATAGATTTTGACTTATGATAATATTATATTGTGACAAGTGACGGTCCTGTCAGGTACCTACGTGATAATAGGCATGATGACTAATTTTGAAAAAATACTCTATAATGTACTTACGGGTCTACTATTGCCGAAAATAATCATATTTTTGTATTAAATTTACAATTAATAGCAATATTTTCAATTTTTAAAATGGAGTTTGAATTTCGTTCCAAAACGATGGCCGGTACATGGCGTCATGTTGTGACGTCACTACGGCGGTGTAAATAAACATCTGTCTAGGTATAAAAGTGTATGCAAGAAAAAGTTGAGATGACCGTTTGACAGTTGTTTATTTACACAGGATTGACGTCATTCACTCTGAGCAGCGTTCATTACAAAATGGCGATTAGCTGTATTTAAGTAATTTATTTGCTTAAATATCACGAAAATCTCTCTATTATTATGAAAATGAGATGCATTTTTGGAATCAGTGCAATCTGTTCTATTATTTAAAACCACAGATTTATTGGTATTGTGTTACAGTCATCATGCCTATTGTACACAGTCCTGGGGCATTACCATGAAACCTTATAGCAGGGCTGTTTAACACGAAAAGTGACCTGTGCACTTACCATGAGCGCACTACTTAGCAGGCCACCCAGCTATTACGTCACTCAAACAGGTGAGTAGTCACGTGACAATATTATTCTCATGCTAATTATACTTTGTCCCTTTGTCCAATAAAATATTGGTTTTTTGACAGTTCGACGTTTGAAGTTTATAGTAACGTGAACATAGTAAGTAAACGAAAGAATCGATATCGAAAAATCTACATTCGATTAAACATTTTTTTGATTCTGACGACTCATGTTAATGTTTCAAGCTTAAAATGTTGTCTTTCTTTGTTATATTATGCATGAGGCCCTCAAAATAAAATGAATGAAAGTAATGAAAACATTTATTTCTATCGATTATTTGTAATCTGTGGCACAATCGTAGTTATCGTTATATGTGGCAACTCACTAAAGTGCGGTACGCGTCCATGAAGGACAATATTATTTCTGTGAATTTGTAACTTTAACAATACGAAACTTTATGGGCGTCAGCTGTCAAAAAACCAATAATAAAATGGACAGAGTATAGTGCTAGTACTTGTAAGACAGGTAATTAGGGATTTGTAGGATTAATAGGCGTTGAATTAACATACTGTGTTTATCGAATGTTTTATGGCGTAGACAACATGGGTGCCGACAGCAGAGTGCACTTGCACCCCTGTCAGTAAAGATAATACATAGAGAAAACATGTGGCTTATTAACTTACTGCATAAAAAAAAAAAAAAAAAAAAATTAAAACCGACTTCAAATTAAATTATTTAAAAAGCATAAAATAACGAAAATATATTGAAGTCGGTGCTAGCACATCATGTTAACTAACACTATCACCAGCTGACACTGACTTCAATATATTTTCGTTATTTTATGCTTTTTAGATAATTTACTTTGAAGTCGGTTTTTTTTTTTAAATAGTTTATTTAACACTTTTTAGTGACTTATTTTACCAAGATAGGTATCCGATAAGATAGGTAAGTCCGATTTCAAAAATTATTTTTGCAATAGTTAGAGTATTTTTCAACTTAGGGTAGAGTATAAGTTTCATCAAATTCGGTCCAGTAGTTTAAGAGATATACACTTTTTATGTTTTCAGTAAGTTACTGTAACGTAGACGTTCGAGTTGCGTGATAGTGCTGATACCTATTTTGATAAAATAAGTCACTAAAAAGTATTAAATAAACTATTTAAAAAAAAATAAAAACCGACTTCAAAGTAAATTATCTAAAAAGCATAAAATAACGAAAATATATTGAAGTCGGTGTCAGCTTGTGCTAGCGTTAGTTAACATGATGTGCTAGCACCGACTTCAATATATTTTCGTTATTTTATGCTTTTTAGATAATTTACTTTGAAGTCGGTTTTTATTTTTTTTTAAATAGTTTATTTACATAAAATTTTATATTGGTTAATAGTATAATTTGCAATTATATATAATTATTCTTTAGTAGTAGGTAGGTTTGTTTATATTAGTTAATAGTAGGTGCCTCTGCATCTACACATCAGATGGAGATGCTCCTCCCTGAAAGTAATCCTGACGGCGCCTATTATGGTAGGCGAATAAACTCAGTCCATCGATAAACTAGTCTAATCTAATGATTAGACATTGTTTGTTATGTAACGACAACTAAATTTTGCGCTTCAACAAAAAAATATCCATAACATAAACGGTCTCGGATCCCTAAAAACTAACGTCTCATATTTTTCAATTTATTTGTAAATTAGTGTATCGAAGCAAAAATTATGAATAACTAAAATAACTAGCTATAAAAAAAATTATGTAAATAAATTGATTCTCATCTTAAATACGCCAATGAAAAAAGTTGACAGTCCTAAGCTTGTGAAAAGTATGAAGGAAATGAGAATTAATAATGCTAAAAACCTGTATGTACGTGTTTATATTTAACAGTTGCTAAAAATAGCTATTAAATTTAAGTGTTAATTTTTGTCAGCACTAGCATTTAGCAGTGTTATTTATTTTTAACGTTTAAGCCCATCTCTATTTGTAATTGCTATGCAATTAATTGTAATAATTATGGAGAGGGACAGCGCGCCTTAGAGGAGATACCACTGGAGAGAGCATGATGCGCTAACCCCCTCTGCCAAATTTTTGGTCATATGGTCAGGTCATTCTTTATTTGTGTGCGTGTATTTTTGAATGTGTTGCGAGTTTATTATAGTGTGGGTATGCGTGAAAGTGTATCTGTGTGTGTTTACTTCGCCTCCCGCACCCCGCAAAAGTGCCACGAAAAATTTGTTCGGGGAATCGACGCGATACTAACTCCTTTGGTACTTTCTCTGAGCAGCGCGCACGCAGTCCCTCACTACCAAAAATAACGCGTCCGAGTTATCCACATTAGGGATAATCGCAGGGGTCAACCCAACCGCAGTGCAATGGGAAGGCCTCGCCCTGGGGGAACCGCCTACTTGATCACGGTAGCCCCTACGCCAGGTAAGTATGATTTCAACAACGGTTCCCAAAGGAGTCATTGAATGCGGGCCGCTCTTAACAACGTGAGCCAGAAAATTGCCGAAAACGAATCAGCGCCATCTATATTTGGAACTGGTAACTAAAGTATAATGGCTGTCAGAAGTATACGAACATGTTGAAACATGTTTACAGGCTGTTGTTATTTTTTTTCTAAATAATTAATATGGCGGCCGTGAATCACTGTTTAGTAATATTTTTACATCCAAAAGCATCAATAAAATGGCTATTATGCTTCACAAACACGGGGAGAAATTAATATGAAAAATAAATAGGTACCTAAGTATTACAACTTATCCTTGCGTACCAAAATTTGTTTATAGGCGCTTTTTTTTTATAACAAATAGATTTGCGCTTGACCACAATCTCACATGATGGTAAGTGAAGATGTGGTCTAGGATGGACCGCGCTTACCCATAAGATGCCTGTTCACTCTAGACTTGAATACACCCAAATTATATTTATCAGGGAAAACGTCGTCCGGGAGGGTATTCCACAGCTTGGCCGTGCGCATGAGAAAAGAAGAAGCGAAACGCTTAGTGCGGCAAGTTGGAGTGTCAACGACAAAGCGGTGGAGACCCTGCCGGCGCCTGGTAGTCTGGTAAAAGAAAGGGGATGGTGGTACAAGGTCAAAAAGTGCTTGAGCGCATTCACCGTCAACAACAACAACAACAACAAAAAAAACAACACAACAACAACAAAAAAACAACAACAACAACAACAACCACACAACAATAAAAAAACAAAAAAACAACAACAACAACAAACAAACAACAACACAACAACAAACAACAACAACACAACAACAACAACAATCTAAAAAAGAACTATGGGTAACACAAGTCTACGAGTATCTATATTTTAAAGGGTAAACACGCTCCCCTGAACCGACTTATGATGTCGTATAATGATATATGTGCTAAGGGCGACATCGACATCTTTCACGAAACAAAAATAAATAAATTCCGTGATACTCTTGTGAGTCTGATGGCGGCGTAGGTAGGTGCATGATAAATGTTATTATTATTTTATTTTATTTTTTTTAACCTTTTTATTATGATTTAATTATTTTTCTTTTCTATTAAAACTACATAATGCAATATAATTCTATTACTGTATTCTACGATTATTATAATTTACTGGTTTCTAATTGATTTATGTAAATTCTATACCTATATGTAAAAAAAAAACTTAAATGACGACTTCCTTTCTGAGAGTGAGTGTTGTATACGCCTGTAATGGCATTGCACCTAGACTAAGACTTTTTCTTGTATTTTCCTATTGTAACTGTATCGTGTTGTGCCGCTGGTGTATCTTTTTATATAAATAAGTAAAATAAAAATAGATAAATATTTTACAAGAAAAATAAAATGATTTTTCTAAGTACCTAGTACAGTTTTTTAGTAATCCTAAAAAAACCTCGACAAACAAACTAAGTTTTGCGGTTTGGGATTTATGCCGTGTGAGGTGTTAGGCCAGCGGTTTCCAGACTATTTTTCTTATAGACCACTTTCAAAATTTAGCTGGTTCCGGTGAACCCCATGCAGCAACGTTTCTACCATATTCCCAAAGACTCGACAAAAAATGTGAAGATTAGATCTAACTATGGAAATTTGCGTTGCGCCAACGTCGACCCCCGTCAAATCTCCCGTGGACCCCTGGGGGTCCACCTGGACCACTTTGAGAACTAAGGTGTTAGACGAATAGTAAAATAACTTTAAAGTGTTCAAAGAAGGTATAGAACCCTTGGTGCGCGTCCGACTCGCACTTGACTTATTTTTTTTTAAAGTAACAACGATAAATTTGTAAGACGCTAGGCTGATGGTAACATCTACCGATAAACAGATGCACTGTACTGCCACTTGTCACACGAGACATTAGCTTAGTCTCTTGTGCCCCTTCGGAGTCGCTAGACTTCCGGGGTGTGGGCCCAAGGACGTCTATTGAGTACGGCGGCGACTCCGAGAGACTGGTTCCCGGGGGGCTACAACGCGCCCCCCGGCGGCAGGCTCAAAGGCAAGGCACTGAGGGGCCCCTGGTGCAGATCCCACCGGAGAGACCTGGGTCTCATGTGCCCATGCGACAGCTGCGGGGGTTTTAGTGGGTAAGAATCCCACATACCCCGGTCGAGCCCCACAGCTCCCGGGGATCTTTTGAAGATAACCCCCGCGTCAGAAAAAAAAAAGTCTCTTGTGTCCGGTAATTTCACCAGCTACAGTGCCCTTCACAGCGAAACACAGCAATGTTTACACACTGCTGCTTGGCGGCAGAATATCTGACACTGCGGTGGTATCTACCTGGACGGTCATTGCCCAAAGTGGAACCTGATTATCTTGGCCTAAAGCTGCATCAAGAACGCATTGACCAATAAAAACCGTTAGCTTGCATCGGCGCACGCGCATCCAACATAACGGTAGACTAATCGTAAAATAAATCGCCTTACGAAACGGAATTATGCAACGTTATGTATTGTGTGGGAAGCAGGAAATTAGGCAAACCCTCATTAAATACGTTTATAAATATTCATTAGAAGACATAAACCACGATAGAAAGGGATCGGTAGATGCTATTAACCTAAGAAAGAGAAAGAAAGAAATACGTTTATTTGTGACACGTATATCAAGGAAGGCTCGGTCGAGCAGCGGGAAACCACGGAAACCACTTAACTAGTCGCGTGTTTGAATCTGACGGGAGCAAATGACTTGATTAAATATTTTCCTTTCTATCATCGGACGATGAGACATACGGCAATTACGTACTCTCTTGTGAAAATCCCTTCAGTCCGGACTAAGAAAGAAAGAAAGAAAGAAAATACATTTATTTCGCACACAGACACAGCAAGATACAAAACACTGACGAGAAAATAAAAAAAAACATAAAAAAAAAGAGAAAACATAACAAACAAATAAGTAATAAATAAACTACAGACTATACATGCTGTCTCAGGACGAAATTGGCCCATGTCTCAGCTTGTGCTGCGCCAATAAAATTGGTCATTCCATCATCATTATATTAATGTTCAGCGATTTGCTTCGTTATTTATAACTAGCTGACCCACGCAGCTCCGCCTGCGCTATTTTTACTTTAACTAAACTTTTAATAACAGATATTCGCATCGAATACATAACCTCCTTTTTTATAGTCGGGTAAAAACTGGGACCCTCTTTTTACTTGCTCTCCGGAGCACAGACCCTTTTAGTTCAAATGGCGTTAAACGGTCACCCATCTATTTAATGACCTTCCTAACGTTGCTTAACCCGATCGATTACAAAACCTTGATAACAACTCTCTATGAGTGTTCCCTTACTAATATTTATTATATTATAAAGAAAAATTGATAAAATCGGACCAAGCGTATAACCAAGTACCCATTTTGACTTTAATCCCCTCTCCCTAAAGAACCGTGCTAGATTACGGGATAAAATGTATCCTATGTCCTACCTCATAGTAAGATCTCAAATCATGCCAAGTTTCATTTGAATCCATTCAGTCGCTTCGGCGTGATGCTCAGCCGTGATACAGACAGACAGACAGACAGACAGACAGACCGACAGACAGACAGATAGACAGATAGACAGATAGACAGACAGACAGATAAAAATTAAAAAAAATACATTTTCTGCCCTCCAAATATAATTTTCAAAATATCTTCAATGTACAGAATTGGACCTGTTACAGTTTTATTATAAGTATAGATATAGATACGAGATACAGCTTTAGGGCTGGAAGTGTTTATAATGTGGAAGTTTTCAAGGCTAGAATGAATAGGCTTTTAGTAAGCTAGTGTGTGTGTGTGTCCGTGGGGGGCCGGGTTAGAATTGCATCCTCCCGTTTCCTCTCGTTGAGTGTCAACTACGCGAGGGAGAACAGGAAGACGGGCAGCAGCGTCTTTCTTTTAGATTTATCTTCCACCTATACTGCGATCCCCAAGCCACCTGCCAAGCGTGGGGATTATGGTCTTCTAATAAGAATAAAGAATATTTATTCGCCGGAAAAAACTTAGAAAAAACATAAAATAATAATAAAACGTGTAAGTACGTAGCCTCATTTGCCGGAAATGATTCCGGCAAATGAGGCTAACCACTCAGCATATTGCTACACCGGAATACATATCCCGGTCCAGCGCTGTTTTTCAGGATTAGCCCCTGTGACATTTTGATGCCATTTCGACCTTAAATTCTACTTAAATAATATTATACTGTGTTAAAATAAATTCTCTTCAGTACATACTTATTTCCACTACAAAATTAAAATATAAAAAAATTATAAAAAATAGTAACAAAATTTAAAAATAAAATAAACATAAAACATAAATAAACATCAACCGAGAAAAATACCAAAAATACACGGTGAGGCTGAGGAAGGCTGCCAACCAATCATCTAGCATGCCGGACTCGTCCTACTGCACTGCCATTATTGCACTTATGTGCATATTTATAATTTTTTGACCATACTGCTAAGGTACACAGGTAATAAGGAGACCTTTGTTCAGCAGTTTACGTATTTTGGCCGCTGGTGATGATGATGATGATGAAGCTAGCGAGCTTTCTACCAGGTGGAATTGCAGTTAGGCAACATATTATTTTAAGGAAAATTCTTTACTAGTGAGGACCAGATTGATATTGCCCGCATGGACAGGGAACGGTGGACTAGACGAGTCCTTGAATGGAGACCATGGGCGGACAAAAGACCACGGGGTCGCCCACCTAGACGATGGGTTGACGACCTGAGAGGGCATGCGGGCCACGATTGGATGACAAAGGCGCGGGACCGAATTTTGTGGAGGAAATTGGGAGAGGCCTATGTCCAGAGATGGACCAAATAGGGCTGAAGAAGAAGAAGAAGAAGAAGAAGAAGAAGAGAGGATCAGATTATCAAAAAAGTAACATTGATATTCTCTGAATGAATCTGCTTCCCTAGATACAGGTTCACCTAGTTTGGGAGGCAGGGATTCATTCTTAGTGCATTAATATGACTAGTGACATTGTTAACCTAGATTACGATATTTTGTAATGTGTTTCTATGCAATAAATATAAAAATATAAAAAATGTCTATCAACTCTGAATCGTATGGGACGGAAGACCAACATGAACGAGGCGATATTAGGTAGTTAAGGACCGATATTTTACAAGCCCATTCATTGCATCATCATTAGCAGCCGATAGACGTCAACTGCTGAACAAAGGCTTCCCCTTTAGAAGGGAGGGGTTGCTATAATCCCTAGGCTTAGCAGGCGGCTTGGGGATCGCAGTATAGGTGGAAGATAAATCCAAAAGAAAGACGCGGCTGCCCGACTTTCTGCTCTCGCTTAGGCGCCTCTTACGACACACAACGAGAGGAGATGGGGGGATGCAATACTAACCCGACACCCTACGGCCTCCAACGCATGGATCATCTTAATTGTCAGGCAATCAGTTAATTCCTTGCCCTCTTGGGCGGTAATATCCTACTTTTCCTATTTCCCACTCTAACTTGCTAATCTTCCTTTTCACAACACCTATCCTTCCTTTTCTCTCCTTATTCGTGAGAACGCAATGGTCAATCATATAAATAATTTAATTAACCAAAATGGCGGCGATGTGGTTCGCCACCCATCACGTCTCGTTTCTCACGGAGGCGAAAAGCGGCCCTTGGGCTCTGCCTACCCCTACGGGAAAAAGGCGTGATTTTATATATGTATCAGTTAATTCGCCTGTATCGCAACCAGTAAGGAACTACATTTAGTTATTTCTCCCCGAACCTCTGGTTTCTTAAATTAACCATGCGCATACTAGCTTTCGGTGAAGGAAAACATTGTGAGGAAACCTGCACGTCTGAGAAAACCTAAATACCTATTGAATGCCGTGTGAAGTCCGCCAACCCGCACTTGACAAGCGTGGTTGACTATGGCCTAAGCCATTTCACCTTGCGGGAAGGCCCTATTACTATTATTGCTCCCTGTAGTAAAACAATCTGTTTATCCCCCTACGCCATGGACGCTTCAATAACACAAACTTCCTCACGCAAAGGTCAAATCATAATAGTCACCACCTCACCTATGCTTATGTGTCCACAAATAAATAAATTACATAATAATTACACAACAAATGTCAAATAAACTAGAAACTCAGCGGGAAATGTCAGAGCTGAAGTTATGTAATTATTGAAATGCTTGACCTCAAAAGGATTGTCGCGAAAACTTTGTTTATAAATCATAATTTACTGCTGCACAAGAGTCACTTGCCCTCCACTTAGTGATAGAGGCTAAGGTAGAGGTTTTAAGGAAGATACAGCGACGGTGGATTGTTAGCACCGTGCTAGGATCCCCCCGGGAATGATAGACGCTGTTAGCCGCAGATGGCCATTGCAGCTTCACCGGACAATAGGAGGCGAGCGCTTGAAGCGCTCTAGCCTTTACGGCAGAAGTAGCGACGAGCACAAGGGCACCTCAGGGAGGCACGGCCTCGGCTTGGGCTGTCGCTTAAGAGAGGGCTGAGTTTACCACCGGTTCACAACGCACCCCCACTGAGAGGAACCGGCAAGAAACTCAGTGGGGTGATGCACGTCGTTGCGGTCGCATACGTACGACCCTTCGGCCTCGCCGGCGAGACCGGTGTCAGGCTCAAATGCAAGCCACTGTGGAGTTGCCTTGTGATAATCCAGATCCATCTCAAGTCCCGATACGACAGCTACGGGGGTTTTAGTGGGTAAGCAGCAGTCGAAAGACGTCCACTGCCGAACTAAGGCCTCCCCTTTAGAAGGGAGGGGTTGCCATAATCCCCACGCTTGGCAGGCGTCTTGGGGATCGCAGTAGGTATAGGTGATAGGTAATCCAATAGAAAGACGCTGCTGCCCGTCTTCTTGTTCTCCCCAACGGGAGGAGATGAGAGGTTGCTGTTCTTACCCGGACACCCCACGAGTTACTTTAGTGGGTAAAAATCCCAAATATCCCCAATGACCCTCCACACGGTTTCGGGGACCTTTTGAAGGCCGGAATGTATCCCGGAAATTTTTCATACCACTAGGTGATATTAGAGCATTGTTAATGTAAAAAAATACCGGTCAAGTGGAAGGTCCAATACCGTCTTGGACGTATTAAAGTTATTTTACTATTCATGTAACACCTCAGATAGCAATATAACCAAACCGCAAAACTAAGTTTGATGACCGGTGGTAGTAAGGTCTAAAACTATTCTAAATTTCAAATTGACAGCGTCAGTGATTCCTGAAATATATAGGTGTGACAGACAGACAGACAGACTAAGTCGCACCATAAGGGTTCCTTTTTTTACCTTTGGACCCCTAAAAACACGGGCTAAGCTGCGCGGGTCAACTAGTATACAGGGTGTAAGGGACATCGTACCGAAAACCGATACCAGGGCTCCAGTACATGATTCTGAACATTCTAGTGTTGAAATTTTTCATCGACTTTTTCATAAATTTCCAAAAAAAAAAACCGCTTTTTTTTAAATAAAATTAGTATAATATCATTATTGGTATAATAATAAAGCATAATTTTAATTTAAAAACAATAAATACTTATTTGTGGAAAATTTATTTAATTATTTATAAATTTATTCTGCACGAAAACAGTACATGGGCAATGAATTAATAGGCAATTAACTATTATTATTTTAGAAAATTAGCAAAGTAATTTGAGAAATAAATATTATTTCGCATATATTCATTACATGCTCGAAAATTAATAAGTCAGTCATTGGTCATTTTCCATATAAATAGTTTCTGTAATGTAGTAACGGACATTATTTGACATCTTATAAAAAATTTTTCGGTACGATGTCCCTTACACCCGTTATAAAAAAATATTCTGTCCACGTGGACAAGAATGCTGGCTGGAATTACCTCGCCAGATCTCTATGACGTTAGATATAAAAGCCGTACCCCACGGTTTTTTATGTCCAAATAAATTTACTAACATACAATAGGAACGAGTTTTGAAAGGGCCCGACTAGGTGCAATGCACTTTGAATGCGTTCGCCGTCGCGTCTCGTCTTTGTCAAAGTCAATGTTATTCCAAGATTTACTGTACTGTTAATGAATTCATTATCTTACCACTTACTGCCGCAATCACGAACGTCAATTAGTGTTATCATTAATCCACGTTTGGAAATCGAACTATTGCGATACTCTAAGCCGCGCCTATTAGTCTAATGCCTGCTTAGGTCGTTGGTTCGATTCTTACATTGCGTCTGGGTGTTATTCAGTGTTATGTATATAAGGATGTCATCATCATCATATATACCATAAAGTAGGCCACTGCTGAACAACGGCCTCCACTTAGAAGGGGGAGGGGTTGCCATAATCCCCACGCTTAGCAGGCGGCTTGGATAGATAGTAAAAAAAAAAGAAAAAGAAAAAAAAATATCATTAATTAAGCATAGATAATTATATTTATTGAAACTAAATATTTACAATTTATTTACAAACATGTACACTTAAACTATGTAGGTAAAAAACTTCCTCAAAATTGTCGCCGCACTGGGAGGGAAGGGTACCTAAAAGACTGGCGGCATTACCCCTTTGTATGGCCAAGCTTATACGTTGGCAGAAAAAGCTACCAGCCCGGCGGTCTCCTGAGACTTCGATAAGTTTGGATGACATTTCTTTCACCAAACCGTGCGTCTCATGAGACCAAGGCCCCATGTCTCCACCGCAAAGGGCGCAAATATATAGCTCGAACCTAGAGCTGTAACTTGCGTCGCTTTGCATCACTAGCGGTCGCCGCAGCCCCTCCAGCCGCCCTGCAAGTTGCCGGGGTGGGACGCAGCAAGTGTGTCGACACGTCATTAATTTAGTTTCTAATATTCGAATGGTGAGCCTTGTATACCATTAGTAAGGTCATTTCATAGATGGTCACTGCCTCTCTAACTGGTCTATTCCACTTTGATCACCTCGGAATCAAATCACCTGGGTGATTTGAGCTGGGTGATTTGAATGGAATTAATTAGTCTACTTTGATCAGCTCGGAATCAAATCACCTGGGTGATTTTAGCTGGGTGATTTGAGTGGAATTAATTAGTCTACTTTGACCACCTTGGAATCACTCTCTACCCCAAACCCTAGAAAGGAGGGACAGACAGCCAGAGACTATTTTAAAAAGCCCTTAGGTCTCTGACTTGGCATAACGACTGCTGTCTTGACGACAACATCCGGGTCCGATTTTGCTAGAATTTCCCAGAAGGAGGGCTATTTCGAGAGAATCTGTATGTATATCTATTTCTTTGGAACGACCTACAACCTAAACGACTTGATAGACTGTGACTTATAATATGTCGTTAGACTCGGCTTAATTGTTGGACTGACTTATGGTTATCATTTTTAGGGTTCCTTATCTAAAAGGTAAAAAAGGAACCCTTATAATCTGACTTCGTCTGTCTGTCTGTCACACCTGTATCACATACCTGTATTTCAGGAACCACTGATGCAATCGATTTGAAACTTGGAATAGTTTTAGATCTTACTTACCCAACCCCGTCGCAAATCCATCCATCCATACTTCCATACTATCCATCCATACTTCCATACTATCCATACTTCCATACTTCCATACTTCCATACTAATATTATAAATGCGAAAGTAACTCTGTCGGTCTGTCTGTCTGTCTGTCTGTCTGTTACTCTATAACGCCTAAGCCACTGAACCGATTTTGATGAAATTTGGTACAGAGATAGATTAGACCTCAAGGAAGGACATAGGCAACTTTTTATCCCGAAAAAAAAGATGAAAGGGGTTGAAATAGGGAAGGAATGTTAGTATGGAATTCCGTCATTGTTAAAGAAAAGACATTATTTTACATCCATACTTCCATACTTCCATCCATCCATACTATCCATACTTCCATACTTAATATTATAAATGCGAAAGTAACTCTGTCTGTCTGTCTGTCTGTCTGTCTGTCTGTCTGTTACTCTATAACGCCTAAGCCACTGAACCGATTTTGATGAAATTTGGTACAGAGATAGATTAGACCTCAAGGAAGGACATAGGCAACTTTTTATCCCGAAAAAAAAGATGAAAGGGGTTGAAATAGGGAAGGAATGTTAGTATGGAATTCCGTCATTGTTAAAGAAAAGACATTATTTTACATCCATACTTCCATACTTCCATCCATCCATACTATCCATACTTCCATACTTAATATTATAAATGCGAAAGTAACTCTGTCTGTCTGTCTGTCTGTCTGTCTGTCTGTCTGTTACTCTATAACGCCTAAGCCACTGAACCGATTTTGATGAAATTTGGTACAGAGATAGATTAGACCTCAAGGAAGGACATAGGCTACTTTTATCTCGAAAAAAAAGATGAAAGGGGTTGAAATTGGGAAGGAAAGTTAGTATGGAATTTCGTCATTGTTAAAGAAAAGACTTTATTTTTCATCCATATCCATACTTCCATACTAATATTATAAATGCGAAAGTAACTCTGTCTGCCTGTCTGTTACTCTATAACGCCTAAGCCACTGAACCCGAAAAAAAAAGATAATAGTAAATAAAAAAGGTTTTTCTGGCTTTTTTACATTTTTGAGTGTAGGTTAAAATATAAAAATTGAGAAAATCCATAAAAACAGTTAAGAAAAACAATAAAAGCGCGGGCGGAGCTGCGCGGGTCAGCTAGTAAAAAATATATATTTTTTCTTTTACTTTTTTTATAAGAGGGGTCGAAATAGGTCATCAAAATTTCAAAGTGAGACTACTATATCGAGTGGGGTATCATATGAAAGGGCTTCATTTGCACATCGCAAAACTGTATTTTTTTTTGGTTTATGTCACTTAGTTTTTGGCTGATAATCAAAAATGTCAAAAAAAAAATACCATTCGCTTCATTTCAGAGGTTTATCGCGGGATTTCGATGACTTTAATTGACTTTGATCGAAGATTTTAACTGATAGTTAGGGATCGTTAGGATATTGGGACCGGCAGTTATAATTCGTTGCGTGGTTTAGGATGAGTTAATAGATATACAGACAGACACGAAAAGAGTTTTTGTTTTACACTATAATATATAATAATAACAGCTGTAACAGCTCAGTGGGCGAGCGCTTGCCTTTGAAACAAGGTGCGCAGGTTCGAACCCCGGCTCGCACCTCTGATTTCTTTAATTAATCATGTGCGAATCGTCTTTGTACGATTGTTACTCAATTTCGGTGAACGCAAACATCGTGAGGAAACCTGCATGCCTGAGAAAGCCTAACCAGCTTTCAAATGACGTGTGAAGTCCGCCAACCCGCACTCGGCCAGCGTGGTGGACTATGGCCTAAGCCCCTTCATCTTGAGGGGAGGCCCGTGCCCAACGGTGGACGTACTCGTAAACCAGAGTTTGTATTATTATAAACTAATATTATAGAAAGAGGATACTTGCTCCACCTGTACATGTAAGTAGGTACTCAATCAGTGTCTTACGTTTGACTAAGTCGGTAAACAATTTTATTTTAATGTCATCACTTTCATGGAAACAATGGCGATGTTCCCATGCGTTATCTGCGGTTTTTTGTTCGAGCCATCAGTGAAACTAGTGTTTTCCCCCCGTCGCGCCCGCTCCCACGGTCATGAGACGTAGAAAATTACATTATTGTTGGCACCGCATCATTCTTTAAAACATAAAAGTTAGTATTGTTACGTTCTTGAGAAACTGGAGTAAATTTATTGTGATTTAGGTAAACAAATATTAAGTACTAGCAATTTGCTGCGGCTTCGCCCGCAATTTTTTTTTTACAGAGTTTACCAACACCTAACATACCCCCAAAGGTTATTTTTGAAAATTCGCGTAACACATATTGTTTTTTTTTATTTTGAGAATGTTTTCAGTTAATTTCAAAGCAATCGAACCATAAAATAAAAAAGTTTCATACAAAAGAAAACACCCCATTTACCCCTTTATGAGTCGAATTTTCAAAAACCCTTTCTAAGTGGATGTTTACGTCATAAGAAGAACCTACTGTCCAAATTTCAGCTTTCTAGGTTCAGCGGTTTGGCCTGTGCGTTGATGAATCAGTCAGTCAGTCAGGACAAGTAATTTTTTTTTTTTTTACGGCCCCGTTGGTCTAGTGGTCAGTCACCTTGCCTGCTAACCGATGGGTCGTGGGTTCGATTCCCGCCAAGTGTCTGGGTGTTGTTTATCTATTTAAGTATGTATTTACAAAAAAAAAAAGTATATAAGTAATAGTATCAGTTGTCTGGTTTCCATAGTACAGGCTCTGCCTAGTTTGGGATCGGATGACCGTGTGTGGATTGTCCCAAGATATTATTATTATTATTATATGTATAGATAGATAGAAGCGGTTATAACAAAAGGCGAAATAGGAAACAGACGGCTTCGATTCTGCGATCGGGCAAATAATTTTAAGGCGATGTCCTAATTAAACGCGATGACGCGATCATCACAAGTTCGCGCGAACGAAATCTCAAACATATGGACGTCGAACGAGTGTCCTAATCGGCGGTCGCGCGAACCTGCGATGATCGCGTGATCGCGTTCTTTTAGGACATTTATTTTGACACCTATGTCCGGAAGTCTGTCTGTCTGTCTGTCTGTATGTCCGTCCGTGGCATCGTAGCGCTCCAACCAGTGGACGTATTTGAATGCGGTTTAGTAGACTACCGAATGTGTACTACATCCAACTGACAAACTATATCAACTCAATTATTAATAATAACAAAAAAAAATGGAATAATACTCTGGGACAATCCACACATGGTCATCCGATCCCAAACTAGGCAGAGCCTGTAATATGGAAACCAGACAACCGATACTAATACATATATACTTCTTTCTTTGTAAATACATACTTTTACAGATAAAACACCCACACACTTGGTGGTAATCGAACCCACGACCCATTGGGTAGCGGCCAGGGTATCTAACCACTAGACCAAGGCCCGCCAATTGAAGCGTTTGTAAATTAGAAGACATGGGGCCCAGGTTTTGGAAAGTCTCAACATTCTCAAAGTCCCGGGACACGGCACCACTATCCGACCCCGGGACGGCCCGAGACTTCAAGACTGCTCAGAATAATATTAAAATGAAGCAAGTTTTTGCCGATCGTATATTATATCATATATCGATTATCAGCAAGAACAGAATGATGTCCACTACTGAACAAAATAGTCCTCCATAAAAGGGAGAGTTTGCCATAATCACCACACTTGATACTGAGTTGTTACTGCTACAAAAAAAAAATAGTTTCCTTTATTAGGTACTTTTTGCTAAGCGTATACGTTTCAGTAAAAATAAAAAACCGGTCAAGTGCCGCAAAACGAAGTTTGTTTGTCGAGGTTTTTTTAGGATTACTAAAAAACTGTACTGTTTAGAAAGATCATTTTATTTTTCCTGTAAAATACAGATAGACATGCATAATCCATAATTATTTCAGATTTTTCTCTCCACAAACTTCGGAGATAAGGGGGGGGGGGAACGGTATTTTTTTTGACATTTTTGATTATCAGCCAAAAACTACGTCACATAAGCCAAAATAAAAATCTGTTTTAAGATGTGCAAATGAAGCCCTTTCATATGATACCCCACTCGATATAGTAGTCTCACTTTGAAATTTTGATGACCTATTTCCACCCCCATTAAAAAAAAAGTAAAAGTAAAAATATATTTTTTTCATTTGCCATTATCGCATACATCATGCGGGTAAAAAAGATCTAAAATTATTCCAAGTTTCAAATCGATAGCGTAAGCGGTTCCTGAAATATATATGTTTGTGACAGACAGACAGACGAAGTCTCACCATAAGGGTTCCTTTTTTACCTTTTAGGTATGGAACCCTAAAAATAGCAACGGGTTGCACTCCGGGAGTGCCGGCAGAAGTGAAAATTTGAATATTAACGTTGTCCATTTTTTGATATTTTGGAATGGTTAGGGAATAATTTTGCACGAATTGCTTTAATTATCATTATAAGAGTACTATCATTAATGTGGTAAAATACAATATTCATTTATTGCGCTATCGTACACAAACATGACAATTTATATTACAATAAAAAATTCAGAACTATTACAATTATTTTACATTAACTACATAGACGGTCGAGCCATCAGCAGTCACCATACATGGATGCGCGTGGCACGCTGTAACACAAACACACACGAACATTCGCGCAAGCGCCCTGCGCCGCCTACGTCTTATCTTACGAGTCCTACGGTCATGGTGTCCTGAAGCGAATTTAACATTTTTTCCCCAGCGCCGCCTACGTCTTACCTTACGATTTTTCGATCAGGTCTTTCAGTCACGTATCCTGACGCGAATTTAACAATTTCCCCCATCAGAAAAAAGTGCACAGCGCCGCTAAAGAAGTTTTCACTTCAAAAACTTTTTAAACACTTATTCAAGAAATCACAATCTAGTTCATAATAAAACGGAAGCTTGACGCTTCGCCGCGTGACCGTAGCTTGATCTTTGATTGCTTAATATAATCAATATAAATTATTATAATATTATTTTAATGATGGTGGCATGTTACCTCATTGCCTAAATACATAGAATTAAAGACATTTCCCTTAATTTGCTTATATTTGGAAACAAATAATAAAGTTCTCTACGTATTGGGTTTTGTCCATATAATAACCATTAAGGGTTTGCTATGATCCCCATGCTTGGCAGTTTTTGGCTTAACGTTTTTGCGATCGCAGTAAAAAAAACGGTTGGTAAAGAAATATATACGGGGTGTAAGGGACATCGTACCGAAAACCGATACCAGGGATCCAGTACATGATTCTGAACATTCTAGTGTTGAAATATTTCATCGGCTTTTTCATGAATGTCCAAAAAATAATCTCCACTTTTTTTAAATAAAATTAGTCTAACGTCATTATTGGTATAATAATAAAGCCTAATTTTAATTTAAAAACAATAAATTACTTATTTGTGGAAATTTTATTTATTTATTTATTCTTTATGCACAAAAACAGTACATAGGCAATTAATTAATAGGCAATTAACTATTATTATTTTAGAAAATTAGCAATGTAATTTTAAAAATAAATATTATTCCGTAATATTGATTACATGCTCGAAAATTAATAACTTAGTCATTTGTCATTTTCCATATAAATGGTTTCTGTAATGTTGTAGCAGACATTATGCGAAATCTTATAAAAAAAAAATCGGTATGTGGTCCCTTACACCCTTTATATAGTTACTTACCTATTTGCAAATAAACTAGGTATAGTATTGTATGTATGGGGCCCGTATTTCTGTAGTTATCAAATCGAACAATATTTTTGAGAATATTTTATTGACAATGTTATTGATCGTGTGCGGCTAGACTTACAAAAGCACAAAAAAGCACAAAAATTTCGTATAAAAAAATAATAGTTAGATCCAAAAGCAAGCAAGAATGCCTAATTAAGATTGTGCACTTGAAAAGCATAAGCCATAAGGAAGGGCTTATGTCAGTCAGTCTGGTGAAAATTCTTCAAAACTGCCTCCTAGCGCTTCTAAATGACAACAAATTTAAACCCCCCGTAATCCCCAAAGCGAGCCCGCGCGTAAACCGTCACCGCCATTATCGCACACTTTCTACGGACCACTTTCGACCGGCGGTTGCGCAACGCGCAGAGATGGTTTCCTTGACAAAAGTGCGCTCATGTAACCACGTGACGTAATGGCCCCGATCCCCCGATCTATCGGCTGTAACCATTCGGCATCTGAGGTCATGTATACAACGTTAATTATAAAGATACTTTTCACACCACCTGCTCGATAATGTTTACTAAATAACATTACATAAAGTAGCTCATTATAGCCCTATAGTCTAGCCGGGTAATAATGTTGTACTAAACTCCCTTGGGTAATAATGTGATTTGAATTTCGAATGTCCTATCAACACTTTTACCACAGGTATTACCCACAGAAAAATAATCAGTACAATACTATAGAATGCTTAAATGCAAGTAAGAACCGTAGGCACAGGTAAGAACATCAAAATACATAAATATCAGGGACACGACAATAGGTACTATACCGTTAGCTGTATTTATCGACATTTGCGCTCGTAACAGATCAAACCTATTACTATTTATCACTTACATATCTATACTTATAATAAAACTGTAACAGGTCCAATTCTGTACATTGAAGATATTTTGAAAATTATATTTGGCGGGCATTCTATAACCGATACTGAGGCCGAAAATGTAATTTTTAAAATTTTTGTCAGTCTGTCTGTCTGTATCACGGCTGCGCATCACGCCGAAACTACTGAATGGAATCAAATGAAACTTGGCATGATTTGAGATCTTACTACGAGGTAGGACATAGGATACTTTTTATCCCGTAATCTAGCACGGTTCTTTTGGGAGAGGGGATTAAAGTCAAAATGGGTACTTGGTTATACGCTTGGTCCGATTATATCAATTTTTCTTCATAATTATAATAAATATTAGTAAGGGAACACTCATAGAGAGTTGTTATCAAGAATTTTGTAATCGATCGGGTTAAGCAACGTTAGGTAAGGTCATTAAATAGATGGGTGACCGTTTAACGCCATTTGAACTAAACGGGTCCGTGCTTCGGAGAGCAAGTAAAAAGTGGGTCCCAGTTTTTAATCGACTATAAAAAAGGAGGTTATGTATTGGATTCGAATGTCTGTTATTAAAAGTAAGTTAACGTAAAAATAGCGTATGCGGAGCTGCGTGGGTCAGCTCGTCCAATATAACTCTTGTAATATAACTTTAAATAGTTCAATTCACCTGCCCCGTAGAGGAAAATCTGCCTACGCTTTGTGTAATGGTACTATAGACAAACGCGTACTCTATTCTTAATACTTAACTCTATGGGTATTAACACACCATAAGCAGAGACCTGCACGAAAAAACAACATTAGAAAATCGAACGGGGCGCGACTAGCAGAATCCAGTGTTCTTCTAGAAAAGATATCGCTGCAAATCGCTATGTCGATATTATTTTACTTCTAGCAGTATTTATACTGTATTGCCTCGCAGTTGGTGGTGGTGCGAACGCTGCTAATCGCAATATTGATATTGTTTTGATTCTAGCAGTATTTGTATTTTATTACCTCGCAGTAGGTGTGAACAGTAGTTTATTATTATTATAGGATAATACACAAGCAGCTCTTTGAGCTGATGCGTGTATATCATTGCACTTGCGTTTTATTTGTTAAAAGATAATTGTCTAGTCTGTTTTTAAAAGAATTCACTGAGGGTGCACTTATTACACTTTCAGGTAAAGCGTTCCATATGTCCACTACGCGATTCGGCAAGAAATGTGTCTTAGGGTTGCTAGCACATAGAGGCTTGACGAGTTTCATGGAGTGCCCTCTCAGTCTAGTATTTTTGCTTAAAATGTACAAGTCCTTCATATTTGGAATGTTGTAGTGTCCGTTCAATATTTTATAAGTTTCAATAAGGTCCCCTCGTTTTCTTCTCTCTTCCAAGGTTGTTAAATTTAGTTCTAAAATACATTCTTCATAGGGTCTGTTTTTTAACGAGGCAATAATTTTTGTCGCTCTCCGCTGAACTTTTTCAAGCAGTAAAAGCGGATTGATACTCAGGATTCTAGTATTAACTCCCGAGCGAACGGGAGTTACTAGAATCCTTCGTTCTCGCGATTCAATTTCTCGCGATTCAATTTCACGCCCGCGGCATAAGATACTTCTTTATCCCCTTGTTGAATAAACTACTAATTTTTTATTGGTCCATACCGGAAAAAGAGGAACCCTTATGGTGAGACTTCGTCTGTCTGTCTGTCACACCTATATAATATTTTAGGAACCACTGACGCTTGACGGGTCTGTTGGTCCAGTGGATAGACACCGTGGCTGCTACCCGATAGGTCATGGGTTCGATTCCCGCCAAGTATCTGGGTGTTATTTATCTATTTAATGTATGTATTTATAACAAAAAAGTATTAGTATCAGTTATCTCGTTTCCATAGTACAGGCTCTGCCTAATTTGAGATCAGATGAACGTGTGTGGAATTGTCCCAGAATATTATTATTTATTTGAAACTTGGAATTGTTTAAGATCTTATTCAACCCAAATTTTTTTTTTTTTAACTTTTTAAATAGGGCGTCAGAATTTCAAAGTGAGAATAATTGAGTGGGATATCATATTAAAGGGCTTCATCATCATCATCATCATCAGCCGGAAGACGTCCACTGCTGAACATAGGCCTCCCCCTTAGAACGCCACAATGAACAACAATTGGCTATTTGCATCCACCGGTTACCTGCGACGCACACAATGTCGTCTGTCCACCTAGTAGGAGGCCTGCCAACGCTGCGTCTTCCGGTTCGTGGTCGCCACTCGAGAACCTTTCTTCCCCAACGGTTATCGGTGATAAGGGGTGAAAGGGCTTCATTTGCACATTTTAAAACAGATCTTCATTTTGCTTTAAGTCACGTAGTTTTTGGCTCATAATCGAAAATGTCGAAGAAATACCGTTCCTTTATCTCTGAAGTTTGTGGAGGAAAAATCTGAAATAATTATAGGTAATGCATCTCTATCTATATTTTACAGGAAAATAAAATGATGTTACTAAATAGTAGAGTTTTTTAGTAATCCTAAAAAAATCTCGAGAAACATACTTAGTTCCGCGGTTTTTTTTTTGCTATTTGAGGTGTTACACCGATAGTAAAATAACTTGGTATAGAACCTTCGGTGTGTGAGTCCGACTCGCACTTGACCGGTATTTTTATTTACATACATACATACATATAATCACGCCTTTTTCCCGTAGGGTAGGCAGAGACCACCACTTTCCACTTGCTACGATCCTTACATACTTGTTTCGCTTCGTTCACTTTCATTATTCCCTTCATACATGCTCTTCGGTTTATAGTACTCTTGTCCTGGCCTTTTATTTTTATTTATGGTCAGGATTATAATCATCATTGCAGCCATAAGTCGTCGACTGTTGAACATATACCTCCTCCCCATTCACTTCCATTGCGACCAATTTTGTGTTCAACCTTGACGAGGTCGTCTGTCCATCTAGTGGGGGGCCGTCCCACACTCCGTTTTCCAGTCCTTGGTCGCCACTCGAGAACCTTTCTTCATCACCGGTTGTCAGTTTTCCGGACTATATGACCTGCCCATTGCCACTTATAATAATAATAATAATAATACAACTAGAGGTATGTCGGTAGAGCTATAGGCTCTTCTACGGATTTCCTCGTTCCGGATTTTATCATGTACCACTCTAAGAGAAGACTGGTAGAAAATGCCTAAGGCATTTAGTCCGCCTATGTATTATCACGGACACGAACGGTGTACCAGTTTTTAATCAAAATCGTTTGAACGACGATACGTGCGGTTACCGCGTCCGCACGTACTTTGGGCCGGCTCGTGCAAGCGATTATTGTCCTAATGGTAATACACCGCATGTGACCGCGAAAGTACAAATGTGGGGCTACCCGTGGGGTGTCGGGGGGTGGGGTAAGAATAGCACCCTCCTATCTCCTTCCGTTGGGTGTCCGTTAGAGGCGACTAAGGGAAATCAAGAAGACGGGCCATTACCTTTTGCATAATGAGTCAGTGTCATTTCGATATTAATGATTTATATTTTTATAAGACAGACGACATTGTGCGCGTCGCAGGTAACCGGTGGATGCAAATAGCCAATTGTCGTTCACTGTGACGTTCTAAGGGGGAGGCATATGTTCAGCAGTCTTCAGGCTTATGATTTTCTTAAGTAAACAAGCATTTGCCTTGAATAACAAATACCTTCAGCTATCATTGAAATGAAACTAATTTTACGGATTATATCGCGGTTTATTTATGATTTTAAATGTGTAGTATTCGCGTAAATATCAGAAATCATTACCTTCAGCTATCATTCTGTTACATTTTTTACAGGGCAGGGTTACGACCACTGTCCCTTTAAGCACCGTGACTGGTTCCGGGAGGGCTACAATGCGCCACCGGCGGCGGGCTCACACCGGAGAGCCTTGAGGCCCCCCTCTCATGTGCCGATGTGACAGCCGCGGGGGTTTTAGTGGGTAAGAATCCCACATACCCCGGTCGAGCCCCACAGCTCCCGGTGACCTTTTGAAGTTTTTTCCGCGAAAAAAAGGGATTGAATAGTGGAAAAAAAAACTTTCTTCCTTGGTGGGATGGCTGGGTGGGATAAGTGGAAAAGTCTACATTAGTCCACTGCTGGACATAGGCCTCCCCAATACACGCCATTGAGCCCGACCTTGGGCTCTCCTCATCCAATCAATGTATTAGTAGTGTAGTAGTCTGTAGTCTATAATACAGTTTATTAACTAGCGCAGGCTACAGAGCCTCAACTGATTTATATATTTTGTATTCAGGTAAATAAATAAATATTTGATTTGATTTGATTTGAATCACTGCCAACTGCTTTGCATATATCGCCACTCCAACTGGTCACAGGGCGTCCGACGCTACGTTTTGCGGTTTGTGGTCTCCACTCCAGAACCAATCTTCCCCAATGATCATCGGTTCTGCTGCAAATATCACCAGCCCACTGCCACTTCAGCTTGCTAATCCGTTGAACTAAGTCGGTAACTTTGGTTCTCTGGCGAATTACTTCATTTCTTGTTCGAACCCTCGGTCAAACGCCGAGCATAGCTCTCTCCATAGCTCGCTGAGCGACTTTGTCTAGATTTGCAATGGATATACGATGCAAAACCATTCTTGGATTTTTTTGTTGGGAATTTGTAGCTACAGCAAATAAGCCTGACCAAAGTGATTAAATAATCGGATATAGAGCGGCCTTTAGGATTTTTCCTCTTTTTTTTTTTGAGGCGGGGGAGATCTCCGAAAGATCCCCGGGAGCTGTGGGGCTCGACCGGGGTATGTGGGATTCTTACCCACTAAAACCCCCGCGGCTGTCGCATCAGCACATGAGAGGGTTCAGGGCTCTCCGGTGGGATCTGCACCAGGGGCTCAGTGCCTTGCCTTTGAGCCCGCCGCCGGAGGGCACATTGTAGCCCCCGGGAACCAGTCACGGTGCTCACGGGGACGGGGGTCGCAACCCCGCCGCCGTCCTCCTCGGAGTCGCCGCCGTACACAATGGAAGGATTTTTTCATCCTAATTTAACATCACTTTTTACAACTGCTACCATTTAGTAAATACTTCAGTGAATATACAAAATATACAGCGGGTCTAAAAAGGCCACTTTCGGTGAATCATAATATGAATAAGTTACCGTTTAATTTTTCGTCGTACGGCGGCATTAACACCAAATATGAATCTATTAATTAGTGCTAATAAATGAATTGAGTATGATTCACCTAAAATGACTGACCATTTTTCAAAAACTAGTAGATTTTTTAAGGATATGCTTGAAATTCTAAACATCAATTGCTTTTAGCTGAATTGCTTGATGTGGCCTTTTTAGCCCCGCAGGATGTAAACTTTACGCGTCAACCGATATTTTACTAAATTATAGTGATATATGTCAAAAGAAGTTATAGAAACTAGGTAAATGTATCGACAACTTCAATTCAAAATTTTAGATATATTCCTGATTCTTTTTTAACTATTTATTTGTGTTACTCAATAAAGTACCACTAGTACTTGTTTACATATCTGTTTAATTTTTTCTAATATAACTGTGATTTCGAAAATATCGTCTATTATCACTTAAAGCTTCCACCCTGTACATGATATAAACTATAGGACACACTCTGTAATGTTAGCAAAAAGAGATTTGAAATATCACAACTGGAAGTTTGTACTACGACATGCATATTTCATTTAAGAATCATTTTTGTCGGCTTAGAGCGTAAGAACGTTTCTACTGACTTACACTACACACACACACAAACACACAATCAAACAACACACACACAAAACAAACACACAACACATACATGTCAAACAAGTTTATGATAAAAATTTTGCTCATTAAGGACGGTCATTAAGATCGCTGGGATGGATAGGCTTTATTTTAATATATTATGTATTTCCTTGTATTTCAACATGTTCCCACTTGTTATACGGTTTTCAATCAAAGTGTAGTAAAAGTAAGCCTCTATGCGTACAATTCGACTCGGTTTAAATATGCCTCCGTACATTTGAATGCACGCTACATACGAACGTAGTCACGCGAACCTAGAGTATACACACGTGCTTACAAAAAAATGCCTTATCTCCATTTCATAAAGTATAAAATCATTTCAAGATTATAATCATTAAATTATTCATTAGAATTTTATTATCAATGGAATTTTGTATTTAAAAATAAAAGTGCTTTCTTGCATTCTATATTTAAATTTATCATTCTGATTGCAATTATTTTTTACTTAATTGGCAACACAGCTGAGAAAACTGTTTTACGCGAATTTCAGATGCAAATTATTATTATGGTCACTATTAATTAGGATTTATTATTCGATAGTGAAATTCTATCCTTTTATTTGTATATAATCACTATGTTGGATATCTGTAGGCGAACTCTCTTGCTTTTCTAATAATAAAAAGTAGTACGACATACTTTATATATTTTTCTATCAAATATTGAATACTGACTGGCCGTTACTGATTTTTTTTTTGTTTTTTTTTTATACTACCAAGGTGGCAAGCAAGCGTACGGCCCGCCTGATGGTAAGCAGCCACCGCAGCCTATAGACGCTAGCAACACCAGAAGAATCACTAGCGCGTTGCCGACCCTTAAGACATTAGATGTTAAGTCTTTGTGTCCAGTAATGTCAGATTGGTACCACCACAGGGTCAGATATTCTGCCGCCAAGCAGCTGTATTCCGGTGTAAAGGGCACTGTAGCTGGTAAAATTACCGGACACAAAAGCCCTTATAACTAATTTCTGGGATTATGGGTGCAATGCAGCTGTCTTTAGGCAGGTATCTCGCTTACCATCAGGCGAAAGTCTTACATGTGTCATCCCTAAGATGAATAAGAAATGCCTTTTGACGTTTCACATTTTTCCTGCCGTATTAACTTTTTACAAGCGTAAGTAATTACTGATTCGAAAAATATACGCAAATAATAGTAGTTTATGCACCAAGGGGATAAAGTAGTGTCTTATGTCGCGGGCGTTTAATTGAATCGCGAGCACAATGAAGGATTCTAGCAACTCCCGAGCGCAGCGAAGGAGTTTAGAGTTAACTCCCGAACGTATAGCGAGGGATTTAATCTCGCCCATGACAAAGACACCTTTATCCCCGAGGAGAATACACTACTTTCCACACCTACTGCGAGGTAATAAAATACAAATATTGCTAGAATTAAAATTATAATAATATCTTGGGGCAATCCACTCACGGTCATCTGATCCCAAACTAGGCAGAGCCTGTACTATGGGAACCAGACAACTGATATTAATGAAATAGTTAACACCCAGACACTTGGTGGGAATTGAACCCACGACCCATCGGGTAGCGGCCAGGGTGTCTAACCACTAGACCAACGAGACTGTCAATAATATCAACATAATGATTTGCAGCGTTAACGCGTTAATATCTATTTCTTTTTCTTTTTTAGAATACTGGGTTCTGCTCGTCGCGCCCGGTTCGATTTTCAAATGTTTTTTTCCGTGCAGGTCTTTGCATAATATTATACTAGTATTATACCTGTGGTAAAAGTGTTGAGGAATTTTTGTTTGACGTTCGAAATTCAAACACATTATTACCCAAAGGAGTTTAGTACAACATTATTACCCGGCTAGGCTATAGAGATATAATGAGGTACTTTATGTCATCTTTATATGACACATGATGCAACATTATCGGCCAGGTGGTGTGAAATAGTAGTTTTCACACCACCTGCTCGATAATGTTGCATTATTGGTTATATAAAGATGACATAAAGTACCTCATTATATCCCTATAGTCTAGCCGGGTAATAATGTTGTACTAAACTCCCTTGGGTAATAATGTGTTTGAATTTCGAACGTCAAACGAAAATTCCTCAACACTTTTACCACAGGTATAATACTACTGCAGAGAACTTCACGAAAAAGATATATTTGAAAATCGAATCGGATGCGACGCAGAAATTAATACTCAAAGGCAGAACCCAATGTTCTATAAAAGAAAAAAATAGATGTTAACGCGTTAACCCTACAAATCACTACGCTGATATTATTGACAGTCTCGTTGGTCTAGTGGTTAGACACCCTGGCTGCTACCCGATGGGTCGTGGGTTCAATTCCCACCAAGTGTCTGGGTGTTATTTAACTATTTAATTATTGTCGTCTGTATCTCTTAACTAATATTTGTCTGGTTTCCATAGTACAGGCTCTGCCTAGTTTGGAATCAGATGACCGTGTGTGTATTGTCCCAAGATATTATTATTATTTTAATTCTAGAAATATTTGTATTTTATTACCTCGCAGTAGGTGTGAAAAGTAGCATAAACTACTATTATGCACCAAGGGGATAAAGTAGTGTCTTATGTCGCGGGCGTTAAATTAAATCGCGAGCACAATGAAGGAGTCTAGCAACTCCCGAGCGCAGCGAGGGAGTTTAGAAACTAACCGGTGGTTGCAAGTCGCCAATTGTCGTTCATTGTGGCGTTCTAAGGGGGAGGCCTATGTTCAGCAGTGGACGTCTTCCGGCTGGTGATGATGATGATGAATGCAATGTGAGTGAACATACAGCCTACTTGAAAATTTTAACTTTATGTGATAAAATGCAAATATTTTCATATTTTATAACAAATTATTGTTAATTATGAATAATTTAATAATAATAAATGTTTGTTTGACCTAATTAAGGCGTACACAGTTATTTACTTTTAAATGCATATGGATTTTAAACGGCACAAAACCTTTTTGCTGTTACTAAAAAAAATAACTGTATTACCCGGTGAAATTAAGAATGCTCTGTTTGCACGCATATAACTTGCAGGAAGGTACTAATTTAACTTTGTTTGGATAATTCTATTACGCACTAGTGCATAATGTTACGCACATGTTTGTTATAGTTCGGTTTATGGCCCTGAAAGCGATGTAATAAGGCTCACTTTACGAAGAAGTGTGTTGAAAATTTTATCGTAGTTTATGAAACTGTTGCATAATAGGAGTTATTAAAACACAAGTGTTTAATACCTAATTATGTGCAATTTCACACATTACTTTATCTAAGCTCATGTATTAGGTAAAAAAGTATTGGCAGGCAAGTAGTAGATAATCCAATAGAAAGACGCTGCTGCCTGTCTTCTTGTTTTCCCTTAGTCATCTCTTATGTCAGAATACTGCGCTCACCAAGTCGCCTGCCAAGCGTGGGGATGGCAGCAATAGACGTCTTGTGGCCGATGATGATAATGTATACACAAATCGTCAACGCTGCAAGTCGTACGACGATTAATAAACCTTTTTTTTTCACGATTCTTTAAATACTATCAATTACGAACGCACAGACAGACACGCGAACAGTGGGAAATCGTGGAGGCCACTTTTTTAGGCTAATTATTATCACACAATCGGTAAAAGTTTTGTTGCTAACAGGGAAACAGCTGTGCTCGATGTGTCAAGAGCGTACTTGTTAATACTTCGTGTACAAACAAAACAGTCCTTTTTTTTTTTTTTTTCTTGACGCGGGGGAAATCTTCGGAAGATCCCCGGGAGCTGTGGGGCTCGACCGGGGTATGTGGGATTTTTACCCACTAAAACCCCCGCGGCTGTCGCATCGGCACATGAGAGGGGGAACCCCAGGGCTCTCCCTGCACCAGGGGCCCCTCAGTGCCTTGCCTTTGAGCCCGCCGCCGGGGGGCGCATTGTAGCCCCCCGGGAACCTGTCACGGTGCTCACGGGGACGGGGGTCGCAACTCCGCCGCCGTCCTCCTCGGAGTCGCCGCCGTACTCAATGGACAAAAACAAAACAGTCGTAACTTAACGTTACTTAAGAGATCTATGTTCTCGTTCATCTTGAGAAGGGTACATTTAACCTTTTTTCCAACTGCCCTAGAAGAAGGGTTATGTTTGTCGAGAGTATGTATGTATGTCTGTATGTCTATTTCTTTGGTACGACCTAAATCCTAAACGGATTGATGGATTTTGACTTATAGCTAATATATTTTTCAATTCGTCTCGGTTGTGGGAGTGACATAGCTTATATTTTTTTTTCAAAAAAGTTAATAAGGCGGTCGCGTCACAATTTCTTTTTTTTTACTTAGATATATAGATAGATCGGGCTTTTATGCTTTTATAATTTACTATCCGACCCGCGCAGCTCCGCCCGCGGTCTTTTTACGTTAGCTAAATTTTTAACAGCATACAATTGCGTTGAAAACATATCCTCCTTTTTTTAAAGTCGGTTGAAACCTGGGGCCCACTTTTTACTTGCCGTCTGAAGCACCCATCTATGTAATGACCTTGTCTAACGTTGCTTAACCTGATTGACTGCCACAATTTTTTTTTAGTTGGTTAAAGACGGGGACCCACTTTTTACTTGCCCTGCGAAGCACAGAGATGGGACCCCGCCGCCGGGGGGCTACAATGCGCCCCCCGGCGGCGGGCTCAAAGGCAAGGCACTGAGGGGCCCCTGGTGCAGATCCCACCGGAGAGCTATGGGATCCCCCCTCTCATGTGCCGATGTGACAGCCGCGGGGGTTTTAGTGGGTAAAAATCCCACATACCCCGGTCGAGCCCCACAGCTCCCGGGGATCTTCGGAAGATTTCCACCGCGTCAAAAAAAAAAGCAGAAACATACAAGTTATATATATGTATACTTTGTTTTTGTTAATACAAACCCAGAGTCAACCCCCGACCTACTAGGTAGCGGTCAGGGTGTTTAACCAGAGACCAATGGGCAACGCACGACAGGATAGTGTTTCCAGCATAAGGATATATGGAAGAGAGCATAAAATAGCCGGATACAGTATTTAGAGCCGTATACAGTATTGGCCAAAACATAACGTCAGCATTTTATATATTATGCGAAAGTTGCGGATACAAACAAATATGGTGGACGACTCTTTATAATAAATATAAAAATACATCATTCATAATAAAAAAAAATTGTGACATAGGCTAGTTTCACAACATTAGATATGTTTGGCTAGCAAAAATGCATTTTGTTATTTTGATGCAAACGTTGCTTTTTGCCCGACTGCGCTAAGAGGGAAGCCTAAGCTATTAAAGAAATAGACGTAGGTATATACTCTATGTATATTCGTCTATTTTTTTAATACGACCTCGTTGGATTTTGGCTTATGAAATGTTAGATTCTTCTTAGTTGTGGCCGCTATATAGGCTCTACCAAAAGAGCCAATGTTTTAAACTTATTACCTATAAATAGTTTTATTATTATTGTATAGTTTTTTATGCCCGAAGCCCGATACTACCGAGAAGAGGTCAGGCACAGTATCGACTTTTTACAAGCCCTTTCTTCTGACGTATCGATAATCTTGCAGTTGCGATCACCGATTTGACAAGCTGGCTGCACCACACATACATACTAAGATAATATATAAATGATACAAATAAACAGTGAATTGTATGTATGTTTGTCGATTTCGTGGGTACAGCTGACACATAGTATTTTTAACCGACTTCAAAAAAGGAGGTTCTGTATTCGACTCGTATGTATGTAATATTAATAGAAATGCGTAATATTCATATATGTTAGTCTATGTGGGCTTCTAAACAAATTTACCAAATTTCACGAGTGTATGTATGTATGTAGGTTTGTCCGCGGATTTCTCATAAACTACAAGTCCGATTTCGAAAATTCTTGTTGCAATAGTTAGAGTATTTTTCAACTTAGGGTAGAGTACAAGTTTCATCAAAATCGGTCCAGTAGTTTAAGAGATATAAACTTTTTATGTTTTCAGTAAGTTACTGTAATGTAGACGTTCGAGTTGCGTGATAGTGCTAATACCTATCTTGGTAAAATAAGTCACTAAAAAGTGTTAAATAAACTATAAAAAAAAAAAAACCGACTTCAAAGTAAATTATCTAAAAAGCATAAAATAACGAAAATATTATTGAAGTTGGTGCAGAATATACACAGCAGGTACGCTAACACCAACTTCAATAATATTTTCGTTATTTTATGCTTTTTAGATAATTTACTTTGAAGTCGGTTTTTATTTTTTTTAAATAGTTTTTTCTTGTGTTGTCTATAAGTTAATACCCATCCATGGCAGTTCCACCACTTACCTTTAGGTGGGACGAGTGATAAAAGTATTAATTGAGTAAAAATCAATTGAATTAAATTTTAATAATTTTTCACGGAAGCTCTACAGCTTACAGACATTAGTGTTCTGAATTTTCTAGCCATGGCTACATATATATTTCCTACTGTACCAACAAAAAAACATAATTATAACAGAAGCTTATTTTGTACCGGAAGCTTGTGATCAAATTAGCAATATTTAAAAGATGTCTACATGCTAGTTTATGCTTCCGCAAATAAACCGGTCTAGCCCCACCACCATAATAGTTTATATGGACTTGCGTCTCAGACCGTATCTCAATTTTCAATTAATTTCTACAAGTGAAAATTTACCTACCAATCAACTAGCCCCAATATTCAGCCTCAAAACTATCGTATCTAAAAATCCATTCCACCCACACTACCGAACAGCGAATCACACTCACCTCTCTCCGTGAATCCGTCCCCTGACCCCGTTCCGATATCCTGCAGAGCTTGTTCATCACCAACGTCATTTATGCCAAAATTTTGTTCACGAAACACCACATTATCATTAAAAGCACCAGGACCGGCATGAGAGTTCGTTTGCACGGAATTAACACTATCGGAAGCGTACGGAAACACTACGCGGGGAGTTCTGGACTTCCAGCCCGGGTAGTACCCGGTTCTGACCGCTGGAGCAAAAGGTGGAGCTTGGTACGGCTCGAAGCTGTAACCCGGAGCGTACTGCCGCCCATATCTGCCTTGGTAATAAATCGGATATGTCTGGAACGGCCTATATCTCGGCATAGGCTCGTAAAACCTCTCATTACCAGAAGGTAGCTCTTCTTTCTTAATTTCCTCATCTGGTGATGTAAATTCATAGTCTGGGTTCTCATCGAATTTGATTTTGGAAAAGTTCTTGTCTTGTGTTAAATCTATCTCGCCTTTGCCGAACGGTTGGTGGTTTTCGTGATCGTCCAAAAATAGAACTCTTGATTGTCTCGGCCGCGTTCTTCTATAATAATTCTTTGGCACAAACATGATGTTCTTTTGTGGCTTCTGGTAAATGCTGAGCGCTCTGCCCGGCTCCGCTGTAGTGACAGACATCGCTACAAGTAAAATAACTTTCCACCTATTTTCGCGTAACATGTTGCTGCGGTCAGTGCTCCGTTAATTACACTTTCATTTCATATTCTTTTTACTGAACGAAACTTATTATTTGTTTTGATAAACTTTAGAGCATATTTTTGGGCCGATTGTTTTACAAATTTTGTTTTTGTTGACCGATTATCATGGTTCGGAGATCGCGGGCGGACGATGTACGCTCGCGGGCTACGGCGGCGGACTAATGGCGCTGGGATCCCCCACTGGCTCTCGGCATCGGTTATGTAAAAATGCATGCCGCTCGTGACGTGATGGTTTATGTAACTCTCCGGTGATTAGTGATAGTGCCTAGCGACTGTTGTTTTGGGGTGCCAGGAATTTACCACATCATTTCATAAGGATTACATTTGAAAAGTTACTTTGTAAGCTTCTTGGTTAAAACCAGTGTGCGCGGAAACTGGAATTAATAAGCAGAATTACTGTGGCTACATCTCCAAGTGTAAAGACTACGGATAGAGACTAATCGCCATAAAATGGCCTAACGCAATCAAATATGGTTTCCGAAGTTTGTTATACGGAAGAATGGAAGCGAACTATTGTAATGTAAAACGTAGAGTAGATAGTATATTAGATTATCGTAGTCTGCTTCTTCGGAGGATGTTTGGGGGGGGGGGGTTGTCTCATTTCATATAAAGTTATTTGATCTATTTTTATTTTAATAACGTTCACAAGATATAATAAACGTGAGATATACCAACTGTTGATATAATTTCTTTACATATAACATTTATATATTCTAAAACTTATTTCGTATAATGTTATTGGATATAATGTTTATCTAATCGAAAATCATTAGCTTTATCGTTTAAAATGTATATTGATACCATCATGATTAACACCTCGATTCAGAGCAATCCGCCTCGGACAGGTTAGGTTAGAAGGCTAAGGCCCTTCGGAGTCGCTGGATGTTCGGGGTGTAGGCCCTTTGAACGTCCATTGAGTACGGCGGCGACTCCGAGGAGGACGGCGGCGGGGTTGCGACCCCTATCCCCGTGAGTACCGTGTCAGATTCCCGGGGGGCTACAATGCGCCCCCCGGCGGCGGGATCAAAGGCAAGGCACTGAGGGGCCCCTGGTGCAGATCCCACCGGAGAGCCCTGGGGTCTCCTCTCTCATGTGCTGATGCGACAGCCGCGGGGGTTTTAGTGGGTAAGAATCCCACATACCCCAGTCGAGCCCCACAGCTCCCGGGGATCTTTGGAAGATTTCCCACGTATCAAAAAAAAAGAAGGCTAAGGCGGGAGCGAAGCTTTCGCCTTCGTGGTTATTTTTTATGACCACCCAGAATAAGGAGCCCCGCCTAGCGGGCCTTTTTTTTTTTTTTTTTTTTTTTGACGCGGGGGAAATCTTCCAAAGATCCCCGGGAGCTGTGGGGCTCGACCGGGGTATGTGGGATTCTTACCCACTAAAACCCCCGCGGCTGTCGCATCGGCACATGAGAGGGGGGACCCCAGGGCTCTCCGGTGGGATCTGCACCAGGGGCCCCTCAGTGCCTTGCCTTTGAGCCCGCCGCCGGGGGGCGCATTGTAGCCCCCCGGGAACCTGTCACGGTGCTCACGGGGACGGGGGTCGCAACCCCGCCGCCGTCCTCCTCGGAGTCGCCGCCGTACTCAATGGACGCTCAAAGGGCCGCCTAGCGGGCCTCCGTCAACCTATCTGCCTCCTCAGATAATAATATTATTATTATTTTGTTATAAAAACAAACATATTAGGCTAAATAGGTTTTATGTCTTGTGAGTGATATATCAAACGATATTATATTCAATTTATATTATGCTTAATAAAAATAGTTATTCTAAAATTATATCAATCGTTTACGAGTATTACATCTACTTATCATTATATCAAATAAAATTATAGATTCTGTTGTTATATCTTGTAAGTATTAGAGATTTTGTAATTATATCAAATATTAGTTACCCCGTTTGGGGTGGGTTCTAGACGTACATTGAGTACGGTGGCATGACCAAGAAGGATAGTGGCAGGGTTGCTAAGGCTGTCCCTGTGATATAGATAGATATAGATATTAGTTACCCCGTTTGGGGTGGGTTCTAGACGTACATTGAGTACGGTGGCATGACCAAGGAGGATAGTGGCAGGGTTGCTAAGGCTGTCCCTGTGATATAGATAGATATAGATATAGATGTTAGTTACCCCGTTTGGGGTGGGTTCTAGACGTACATTGAGTACGGTGGCATGACCAAGAAGGATAGTGGCAGGGTTGCTAAGGCTGTCCCTGTGATATAGATAGATATAGATATTAGTTACCCCGTTTGCGGTGGATTCTAGACGTACATTGAGTACGGTCGCATGACCAAGGAGGATAGTGGCAAGGTTGCTAAGGCTGTCCCTGTGATATAGATAGATATAGATATAGATGTTAGTTACCCCGTTTGGGATGGGTTCTAGACGTACATTGAGTACGGTGGCATGACCAAGGAGGATAGTGGCAGGGTTGCTAAGGCTGTCCCTGTGAGCAATGTGACAGGTTCCGGGGAACTTTAATGCATCACCTTACAGTGGTAGCAGTGGTTAATTTTTACGAGGAAGGTAGGTGTGGAGTAAAGGACATTGCTTGGACCAAAGGCATAGGGTGGGTATGCCAGTATGGGTACGAAACTTCGTACTCCATTGAATAAATAAAATGACTCCAATTTATCTTCAACTCTATAATGTACTGGAAAACACAGGTATACGTCGGCAACTTAACGTTAGGTGATTGTTAACACATAACACGTAATTATACTTATTATCATCGATATAATATATAAACTAGATAAACATTCACGAACAAAATGACATCTAAAATGTGGTCGCGGAGGTTGCAAACTTATCTGTGCTGGTGGGGGGAACGTGAACTAACATTTCTATTATGTTAATTACGTGTAGTTTGACAGTTTCATATAGACAGTAACGACACTCCTATCGGCAAAAATAAATTTGCCAGGATGTGGCTTGTAAAGAAATAGCGATACAAGGGCGCTATTTCTCGCTACCACTTTTTGAACCGTGACACCAAATCTAGTTTATATATTATATCGATGCATATTATATATCAATGCCGCACTATTCGATATTCAATTTACAGAATTCAAATGGCAAAGAGGTTTTAGTCGCCACACCAGATTAACTACTCCCAGTAGGATCTTGCCAGAAGTACGTTACACTAATGATTGATTTGGAAGTATCTTTACCAGGCAGTAAATAGGTCAGATTGAAGAAATAATTTGTTGTCACGTCTTACAGCCAAACTCAGAGTCCATTAATGAGATATTATCTCATCCCTTAGAGATTTTATATTTACATCGACATTTGTGACAAGATAATCTGTTATTAACCGCGTTATTTAGGCACAGTGACTACAGATCATGGCTTTTTGCGAACATAAACAGCTCCATCTGCCTTCAACAACTTATACATGAAAGAAAACATTCTCCACGTGAAGGCTTATGCGTATAGACTTTCTCTTTTAGTATCGTGCTTTGTCATCAGATGGCGTTATGTGAGAAAATCTATTTAGCTAAACAGTTAGCCAACCAACGGTACAATATATGTTTGCTAGCTTTTAAGCTGATAGAGTCAGATTTTTATCAATTAATAATTCACGCGCGCGTTGATGTCTTTTACACAGACGGCTTGCTAAAAGTGACTTTATTTTAACTTTTTTATTTATAGGTTCATTTATTTTCAGTTATTCTCGATTGTTTTATTTTATAATAACTACTCAAGAAAACGATCAATAAGTATTGAAACTTTTAATTCGAATCGTAGTAAACCTTACTTAATTCCTACAGAATTCAAATGACTATTCAATGATTTATATTAGTAGTATAAAAACACAACTTTTACGCAAAAAGAGAGTGCTAAATTATCAGATACGATCAGTTTTATTACACTTCTTTTCATTTCAACTAAATACGTGATATATATGTGGGTGTCTTCATGATTAGAGTGAATAGGCTTTTAATAAGCTAGTGTGCTTTATCATCCTCGATTACGTCGGCGCTTTCTATCAGGTGGGACTGCAGTCAAGCACTAGCTTATAAATAGTAAAAAAAATTATAAAAACGTAAAATCAAAATGAAATAGTAGGTCACGCGTTGAAGTCTTTTATATCGGTATTAATTCCTTCAGAATAAAATTTATATTTACGCACTTTTTATTTTACAAATTTTTATCCAGAAACAAAAGCCTATTTTATACCTAGCCTATTAACCTAGTGACAAACAAGCAAGTCGTTTGGCTCATGTTTAAGCGACGCGCCTGTCTATAGACAGCAGCATGCACTGTCGCTCGTCACACGAGACATTAGTTATTAAGTCTCGTGTGTCCGGTAATTTCAGCATCCACAGTGCCTTTCACACGGGAACACAGCAATGTTTACACACAATATCTGAACTTTTATATACTTATCTGTATGTTTTCAGATAATATGTCAGTTATTTGGAATTATCTAGTCTGTCTCCATTGTATAGTGTCAATATGTATGTGAAAACAATTTGGCTAGATACACTGGTACTGCAATGTCAACAGAACGTCTTAATTTTTTTTTATCCAGTGCTTCGTATGATTTCAAATTAACAACATAATTCTAGTTTTTATTTATTAGAGCAATCTTGTAATATACTTTATCTGGGCATTTCTGGGGCACAGATGGGCATTGTCCTTTGTAAGACAGGTCACTCAGTTTAACACGAAAAGTGATCATGGTAAGACCCCTGGACGGTCCCTTGCATAAGGGAGGCTAGTCAAGTTAAATACAGATCTATTATTTCGAACTACATGTATACAGTTCTAACTAGCGATGTACCGAGTACGGCTTGACTCGAGTCAGACTCGATTCCTGCTTTGGACTCGCCTACTCGAGTATCAATTTATTTTAATTCGAGTACGCCGAAATCGATTCCAGTCTCGATTCCCCGCGTCTAGCGGCCCCCTGCCACACCGGACACCCCGCGAAGAAGGAAAAGAAGCAATCTTACGATGATTTCTTGAAATTTTGTATAGCTAACCTCTAATATGTAATATTTATTTGAATTCTTCATAAAATTCTCTACAGATTAATATGTAATACTAATAAAGTTTTGTAATATTAATAAAGTGAAAATAGTCGGTAAATAATTAATAAATAATATTTCCAGACTAGAGTTCTGGACTCGTATTTCTAGACTCGAGTCCAGAAATTCAAGCACAGAACTCGAGTACTGGGCTCGAATCGCGGTATTGAGTCATGATTCGAATACCGTATGAACCGACTCGATTCGACTCGATCCACCAAAATAGCGACTCGGCACATCACTAGCTCTAACTAGATTAGTTCGGCCGTTGAACCGTGAACGAAGACCAATCATAGATAGCCTAATTGCATGCATGAATAATTCTTGTTACTGATATCCATACCGGAATATACATTTTCACGGAAATAGGAAAATGGACACGCAGAACATGAGATCAGATAAATAATTGTTCTTACAGTACAACAGTATTGTAAACGATAGCTTAAATGGATTGAGAAATGAGTGGAATGTAATGTAATAAATTAAATAACCTTTTAAATTGTGATTATTTATAATTTTCTTTACATAAGGCGATAACAACAGTCCAAATATAGAGCCAAACTTACAATGTCAAATTTTTGAATTTTTTTTTTTAAATAAATAAATGTTCTAAAACGTACAAATAGCAAAGAGTCTGCAACTTTATTGTACACAAAACAAAACAAAGTATACATTATAAATTACAAAGGAAATGTACACAGGCGAGCTTAACTCAATTATGAGTTTTCTTCCAGCAAACCCTCATTTTACGTCCATTCAATAGAATGGACGTAAAATGTACAACCTACATTGAAGTGAAACTAGTGTACAACCTACATTGTTATTATACATACTAAATCAATACACATATACTTTATATAATATACATACATACACTAAAGATGTATAAATAATTGATATAGCTATCACTACTATTGTATTCACATAGATTCATATGTCATCATCATCATCATCATCAGCCGGAAGACGTCCACTGCTGAACATAGGCCTCCCCCTTAGAACGCCACAATGAACGACAATTGGCTATTTGCATCCATCGGTTACCTGCACCGCCCACAATGTCGTTTGTCCACCTAGTGGGAGGCCTGCCAACGCTGCGTCTTCCGGTTCGTGGTCGCCACTCGAGAACCTTTCTTCCCCAGCGGTTATCGGTTCTTCGAGCGATGTGGCCTGCCCATTGCCACTTCAACTTGCAGATTCTGAGAGCTATGTCGGTGACCTTAGTTCTTCGGCGGATCTCCACATTTCAGATTCTGTCGCGCAAAGAAACTCGGATTCATATGTACCTAGTTGTAAATGGTGAGATTTTTTTTTTAATTATAACGATTTAAAAAAATGTTCTTTTGTCCTTATTTTGAAAACTGGCAAAGAAGGGCTTGCTTTGATGGTGTATGATAGGGAGTTCCACTGCAGAAATAGTAAAAGATCGACTGGATCAAAAGTATTCATTTAGATTGACAAAAAAACCAGGTGCTTCGTATTTAACTAGCCTAGCGCTGCAGAACATGTAATATCACTAAATCTTTCTGTATGCTGTGGGGTAAAAACATGGATATAGATCAAAAAACTCAAGTCAACAATCTTTATTAATTGAAATCAAACTACTTTACGGATTATATCGCGGTTTATTTTAGATTTCACTATCCCGACGTTTCCAATGCTTTGCAGCACCCATGGTCACGGGAGGACTGAGATGTTGAACGACCTTATGTCACAAATATGCCAGTGTACCCTCAGATCTTCTTAGTTATTATTGTTGGTCCGATCTACGCAGTAAGAGCTTACAGTATCTTGAGGCCGTGCAGTGCTTTGCTTGATATTGGATTTAATTATATTTATCACAGGATCCCAAGCCGGTGGTAACACCCAACCATCTTCTATATTGACATTAGGATGTTTTTTTTATTTCAATAGCCTCACGAATCATCCTAGGTAATAATAATAGGTCCGCGATATAATCCGTAAAAGTAGTTTGATTTCAATGTGTAATATTCGCGTAAGTAAAAGACAATATTACAGTATTTTAATGGTAAAAGCATATTAATATAAATCAGACTTCGTACCATATTACAATACCCTGGTTATAAGGAAAGCGAACCAACTATCACTTTTTTACGAGGTGTATTAATAAAAAAAAAATCTTCCGCACACTAAACCATAATGGCGTTTAAATTATGACGTACCCGGCAAATTACAAATTTCACTGGTTCGGTTTCACTTGGCGCATGTGTCGGCTGCGCCGGCGCCGCTGACGTCACGCCGAAACATAAATAACAAATCATAATAAGTGATTTTTCTCGCTGGGGAAACCTTCGGTAGGTCCCCAGGGCCTGTGGAGGTCAACCGGGATATTTAGTATTCTAACCCCCGTGGCTGTCGCATCGTCACATGAGAGGGAAGACCTGATGGCCTAGGCAAGATACAATCGCTTCATAGCGAATCTATTTCTTCATTCGCTAACGGTGTCAATTACCTATAATTTATCACGTGACTTTTCGATGACTTATGTCATTCCCATACATTTTTACACTTTCTATTAGCGATAACGCTTGTAGAATGTTACATTGTCTAGGGGGGCTGGGCTCTCCGATGGGATCCGATACGTTGCTAACGGAGTCAATAGATCGCAACCCCGCCGCCGTCCTTCTCGGAGCCTCCGCCGTACTTAATGGAGGTCTAGGGCCCACATCCCAAACGTCCAGCGACTCCCAAGGAGGTGGTAGTTCCTTCAGCCAAGGTGGGTGACGATGCAGACCTTTTTTTTTTTGGCGTGGGGGAAATCTTCATAAGCTCCCCGGGAGCTGTAGGGCTCGACCGGGGTATGTGGTTTACACACTAAAACCCCCGCGGCTGTCGCATCGGCACATGAGACACCCCAGGGCTCTCCAGTGGGATCTGCACCAAGGGCCCCTCAGTGCCTTGCCTTTGAGCCCGTTGCCGGGGGGCGTATTATAACCCCCCGGAACCAGTCACGGTGCTCACGGGGACGTAGGTCACAACCGCGCCGCCATCCTCCTCGGAGTCGCCGCCTTACTCAATGGACGTCCTTGGGCCCACACCCCGGACGTCCGAAGGGACGAAGCGTACCTGGCCCAAGGCCTTGCGTCATCACAAGCACTGGCTGAGTCCTGGTGAGCGTGCATTCGGCTCCCCCCGTGACCTTCTAGCGTTGATCCGGTGATAGAGACTTAGGCGAAGTCCGACCGGAGTGCCCAACGTCTATTTACATCGTCAATGAAGACTACCGCGCAAGTTTTAATAGGTAAAAGTTTCACATAACCCGGCTTCCACCCCTACAGAGATCGGTTTTGAAGGTTTCCTCTCCTACTATAAGGTGGTAAACCCATGCGTGAGAGATCTACCAGGTAGCAGCAGCAGTCTATTCTCTTGTGCGCTCTTTGTAATTTCTTTATTTTCCTCTCCATCCAAAAGTTGCCTGGAAGAGATGGCTTTTAGCGATAAGGCTGCATGTCTTATTTAGGTGTCGAAAAAATCACGGAATATCACAAGGGGGGGGGGGGTATAATGAGACATCACGTGTATTTATTTTTCGTTGAATGCACGATTTCTAAACCAAACAGCGGCACGTGACCTTGACTCACCGTTGCCGGCAACGACTTCCCCTTCAATATTTAATCAGATACCTATATTTAAAGAGAATATTCTGAAAATTTCCATATACTTAGTTTGTACAAAAAAAATACACGTGATTATGGGTAGGGACCTCTCCCTCACCACATATCACGAGGAGGGGGGAGGGGTTAAAAAGTAGCAAAAAAAAAAAAACATCACGTGATTAATGGACGACCCCTTAGCTCTGTAGTCTTTCAGCCGCGGGAGTTGTAGTAAGTAAGACACCCACATACCTCGGTTGAGCCCCATAGCTCCCGGGAACATTTGAAAGGTTTGAAAAAAAAGTGGTCTTTCTACTTAAATGCACCTTAATCTAACAATTGCTGCCAGGGCCAGTCTTTCACTAAGAGATGCAGAGGATCGAGCTGAATAGTGTTTAACGACTTAAAGTTAGGTGGAGCGACCTCTTCGGAGTTACTGGAGGTTTGGGGAGTAGGCCATACATGTCCATCAAGTATGGTGGCGACTCCGAGGAGAAAGGCAGCGGGGTTACGATCCCCGTCCCTGCATCATGCTTGGTTCCCGGAAGCGTTATAATGCACCCCCCGGCGGAAGGCTCACATGCAAATCATGGAGGGGTTCCTGGTACCGATTCCACTTGAGATCGATCTCATCTGTCGATGTGACAGCCGGGTGTTAGTAGCTAAGAATCCCACATACCCCTGTTAACCCCCACAGTTCCCGGATGCCTATCGAATATATCCCCCTAGAACAAAAAACATTGAGTGATGACAGCTAAGGACAGCTAAGGACTGGAACAGTTTGCCTGCGTCAGTTTTTCCGCCCGATTATAACCTGGGTGTCTTTAAAGCTAGAGTGAATAGGTTTTTAATAAGCCAGTGTGCTTTACCATCCTAGATTGCGTCGCCGCTTTCCATCAGGTGGGACTGCAGTCAAGCACTGGCTTATAAGGAGTAAATAAAAAAAAATAGATCTAGTTTTTAGAAACGATTCACAATGTGACAGATAGTGAATGAAAGTTGCCGAGATTCGAGCTCAGTTTCAGACATCAGTGTTATCCGAGCACAAATGTTTGTTCTTGCAAGGGAATTTATCCTCGACCTACTAGGAAACGGCCAGGCTGTATCAAGGCCACGGCCAGGCTGTGTGTGAGCAAGCGTCACCGCAGAAGGGCTCACTGAAAACCAGCGTCGTGTTGATATTAGACACGGCTAAAGCTGAGTGTGTCCTTTTGTGAGACACCACAAGTAGAAGTACCTAATTTTATGATGTTTGTATTCTGTAGTTTCTACTACAAATAGCATGCCATAGTTTGTGGATGGAAGCTATACCCCTTCTGGTATAGCTTTTGTCCATAGATTGTGGTATGCTATTTGATAATGTTATCGATGCTTGTAACTTTTGTTATGTTTTGTATTTTTGTATTATGTAATTAGTTTTAGGAAAGTGGTGTTTCATAATAAAGAATTATTTATTTCACATTTATTTCATCACACTAGACCAAGGGGCCCGACAGATAATTACTATTTAATGGGACATAGGGTGTGGGTTCAGAGTCACACAACGAGCCATGGAGAGAGCTATGCTCGGAGTTTCTTTGCGCGACAGAATCCGAAATGTGGAGATTCGCCGAAGAACTAAGGTCACCGACATAGCTCTCAGAATCTGCAAGTTAAAGTGGCAATGGGCAGGCCACATCGCTCGAAGAACCGATAACCGTTGGGGAAGAAAGGTTCTCGAGTGGCGACCACGAACCGGAAGACGCAGCGTTGGCAGGCTTCCCACTAGGTGGACAGACGACATTGTGCGAGTCGCAGGTAACCGGTGGATGCAAATAGCCAATTGTCGTTCATTGTGGCGTTCTAAGGGGGAGGCCTATGTTCAGCAGTGGACGTCTTCCGGCTGATGATGATGATGATGATGGGTCATAATATTACAAGGACTGCCTAATTAAAAATTCTTTGCTTATAAAAAAAGACTACTAAATTGGAGAATATAAAACAAGGAAAAGCTGTCATTTATAAAAAAAATATGGAAAAATGTCCTAAATTGTACTAGATTTATTTTTTAATAAATATTATACAAACCACATCATGATTTTCTTTCTTCTTAACACTTTCGACGAAATATGGTTCAAGTGCAGTAGACCAACGCCATCAAATTCATTATAAACGTGTTGTATTATAATAACCATGTCATTAGTCCAACGTGAATATTATTAGAATACTAAATAGATAATAAAAAAGAAAATTTTGTTATTTTTTTTCTTTTCGCTTTTTAAATTAATCTAAGCACGTCTGCACTGAATTTAGTATTCAGCCGATCAACATTGTATATATAGATCATCATCATTAGGAGCCTACATTAGTCCACTGCTGGGCATAGGCCTCCCCCAGTACACGCCATTGAGCCCGGTCTTCGACTCTCCTCATCCAGTCGCTGCCAACTGCTTGCGTATATCGTCACTCCACCTGGTCACAGGGCGTCCTACGCAACGTTTTCCAGTTCGTGGTCTCCACTCCAGAACCAGTCTTCCCCAACGATCATCGGTTCTGCTGCAAATATGACCAGCCCACTGCCACTTCAGCTTGCTAATCCATTGACCTCTGTCGGTAACTTTTGTTTTCTGGCTAATTACTTCGTTTCTTATTCGATCCCTCAGAGAAACGCCGAGCATAGCTCTCTCCATAGCTCGCTGAGTGACCTTGGCGAATTGGTGGACTAGTCATACCGTAAGTGGCCACGTCTCAGCACCGTAAGTCATTACGGGTATGACGCACAGACATTGCGGTATCGGTGACGAGAAGACCGAACGAATGCTGCCCAGCCCAACTGCAAATATTTAGATATTTTTTTTTTTTATTAAGCGACACGTCTACTCAATCTTCTTCTTTCTCGTGTCACATCCTTCACGGAGGTCGGTGACCATGAGGTCTAGTACGAGTTTAAATAGTTAACGAACTAGATCAAACTGTCAGTTTTCTTCATACATTTCACACCAGTGCCCCTAGCGGTAACTATCAATAACTACTGGCTACTGCTCGAGTCAACTCGTGCGCGGGTGTTGCCGACTACTATCCCTTTGGCCTTTTAGTTTGTTATAATTTTTGTCGTAATTTATTGTTTTCTTTTCTCCCTTGCTGTATGTTACGGCATGGCACACTATCGATATCGATTCAATTGTAACAAAACAAACAATGGTTAACAAAAGTGAAAAAATGGCAAGCCCGCTGAGTTTCTTGCCGGATCTTCTCAGCTGAGGCCGCGTTGTGATCCGGTGGTAGCTTTTAAAAAAATTACCATTCAAAAGTGCTAGCGTTAAACCTATTTGAAATCAAGATTTTTTACTTTGACTTTGACTAGTCAAAAGTACGAGAGAACACTGACAGTTTGATCGAGCTCCATATCAAGACCCGTACTAGACACCTAGTTGTCAATATGTCTGCCTGTCAGCAGTCATGCGAATTAATTTATCTTTGTCTTCCACCTTCAACCAGTCTCTTATGTTTTTAGTCCATGACATCCTTCTTTTACCAGGCCCTCTTTTTCCTTCAATGTTGCCTTCAATGACGTCTGATCATGGGTAGCTGCAATTCCGGGTGTCCGTAAGAGGCGACTAAGGAAAAACAAGAAGATGTGCAGCAGCGTCTTTCTATTGGATTACCTACTACCTGGATCCTCATGATGCCTCCCAAGCGTTGGGATAATGGCAATCCCTCCCTTCTAAGGGGGAGGCCTTTGTTTAGCAGTGGACTTTTATCAGCTGCTGATGATGATGATGCCACGACCTGAGGTCGTCTTATACTACTGTCTTCATCGATATAATATATAAACTAGATAAACATTCACGAACAAAATTACATCTAAAATGTGGTCGCGGAAGTGTGCAAACTTATCTGTGCTGGTGGCGGAAACGTGAACTAACGATTTTATAATGATAATGACTAGTAGTCTGACAGTTTAATATAGACAGTAGCGACACTCCTATCGGCAAAAATAAATTTGTCAGGATGTGGCTTGTAAAGAAATAGCGACACAAGGGCGCTATTTCTCGCTACCACTTTTTTCTAGTTTATATCGATGACTGTCTTCGATCATCACACCGTTTCATCCAGTTTCTGCCATAACTAGAACCGTATGGACCAGTTACGCGGACAGAACCATCGAGCCAAAACTCAATATTTCATGAGTAATCTCATCATCCAAATATACCTAAAGGATTTCTCCCAATCACCTTTTACGTACTATGGCGATATTTATTCGTATATGAATAATAAATACCACTAGACGCCAGTAATCGTATTTAATCGAAGTGTAATATGCAAAGCTACTTCGACTTTAAAACCATCCATAATTATGGCTGGTTCTCTAATGACTGCCCACGGCCTACAGTTGATTATTAAATTTTTCCAACAACGTGCTTTCCGATACGAAACGGTGCGAAATCGTGAAATATCACCTTAAAACAAGAGCTATAATAATCGAGACAGCGCAACCAGCAGTAGACCGGCTAAACACGACTGGTTGCGAGAAAACAAGGCAGTGCGCGATCGAACGCCGCTGCCTTCGAACGGGCCATTAAAAGACTTAAAAAAAAGTAATATTAAAAAAAAATTGAATTATTTTGACATTAATTTTTTTTCGGGCGCGTTCGTTAAATCAAAGAGGCTTTTAATGTAATCAAGAAATTTATTTTGCACAGATAATTTATTGAGTGCCCGATTAAAGGAGTCTCGGTTAGGTTGAGTGAAAGTGTTTTCTTTATCTAAAAGTGAAAGGCGACATATCAGGTGAGCGTAGGGTCCTCCAAATCTCGTTTCGTTGATATAATCGGGTTAGATGCAGAGAAATGTTGTCAAGATTATGCTTTGGCGCCTTTGACCGTGTCCAGTGACCTACATTGCCGTGTTTTTTTTTTCTTTCACCGTGGTATTTGAATCACAGTTCTTTGAGCCTACGGCGAAATTTAATATCAAGTATTCTTACTACTTGACGGGCCCGTTGGTCTAGTGGTCAGACACCCTGCCTGCTAACCGATGGGTCGTGGGTTCGCTTCCCGCCAAGTGTCTGGGTGTCATTTATCTATTTAAGTATGTATTTACAAAAAAAAATGTATATACGTATTAGTATCAGTTGTCTGGCTTCCATAGTACAAGCTCTGCCTAGTTTGGGATCGGATGACCGTGTGTGGATTGTCCCAAGATATTATTATTATTATTACTATTTAAACTAATGGCGAATTTTTTTGTCATCTAATCCTAATCTATATAGGCAGAGCCAGTACTATGGTAACTATATAACTGATATAAATACTTAGATACTGTTTATGTAAATAAGAAAGAAAAAAATATTTATTTAATAAAGAATAACGATGCACAAAACGAATCAATAAGAAGTAGAAAATTAACATTATATATAAACAAGTACAACACACAAAAAAATGCTAAAAATATTCAAACTAAGATTTAAATAAACTATTTAAAAATAAAAATAAAAACCGGCTTCAAAGTAAATTATCTAAAAAGCATAAAATAACGAAAATATATTGAAGTATTGATTGAGTACTCTTTAGTGACTTTTATTTTAGCAAACAAAAAATAGATATCGGTACTATCATGCAACTCGAACGTCTACGTTACCGATTTCTAAACCGATTTTGATGAAACTTGTACTCTACCCTAAGTTGAAAAATGTTCTAACTATTGCAAAAAGAATTTTCGAAATCGGACCTGTAGTTTCTGAGAAATCCGCGGACAAATCTACATACTTACATACATACACTCATAAAATTTGGTAAATTTGTTTAGAAGCCCACATAGACTAACATATATTAATATTACGCATTTTTATTAATATAACATACATACGCGTCGAATAGAGAACCTTCTTTTTGAAGCCGGTTAAAAAACTAGTCAAGTGCAAGTTGGACTCGCGCACCGAGGGTTCCATACCTTCTTTGGACTTATTATAGTTATTACTAATAATAATTTTCGTCTAACACCTAATATATCAAACGAAACCGCAAAAATAAGTTTGTTTGTTGAGGTTTTTTAAGATTACTAAAAACTATACTATTTAGAGAGATCATTTTATTTTTCCTGTAAAATATAAATAGATATCATCATCATCATCATCATCATCAGCCGGAAGACGTCCACTGCTGAACATAGGCCTCCCCCTCAGAACGCCACAATGAACGACAATTGGCTATTTGCATCCATCGGTTACCTGCGACGCGCACAATGTCGTCTGTCCATTATTGCTGCACCGAAAACCACATCACGGCCTAGCACTGATTTACAGGGCTATAAAATCTATTCTTATGTGGATACACAGATAATGTTCATTCACACAAACCGCCAGCGTGTGTAATTCCTAAATAGTATTATAAAGTATATTGTAAAGTTTCACATTCCACATAATTTACCTAGAAATATATATTTCTAATCACAACGTCAAAAGGAGATTTCAAAAAAGTATTTTAAAATTTAATCCGTTTACAGGCGAATTATAATTGCAAAATTATAATGCAAACACAAAACTAAAATTTCAGAAATATTACCTTTTTATTTGACCTACGGATAATGTCATTATGGCTGGAACAAACGTATGCAAGTATTAAGGTTCCACTGCAGAAGCGTCCAACGATAATTCTGTCGCCAAGTAATACCTAATATCCGGTAGTTCCGGTGTGAAGGACACTGTAGCTGGTGATATTACCGGACACAGGAGTCTTGATAACTAATGTCTCGGGTGACTAGCGGTAGTTTAATGTAGCTTAGCATCAGGAGAATGTCTTACTTGTTTCGTCACTAACTTGATTTAAAAACCGTTCAATGTGAGTCGATTCTGTACTTTTTTAGCATACATACATTTTTGATTACTGTCCAAAAACTACGTGACCTTAGCCAAAAAAAATCTATTTTAAAATGTGCAACTGAAGCTCTTTCATATGACACGCCTCAATGTATGTATGTATGACAATTGTCTATTTGCATCCATAGTATAGGGTATAGGTATATCATAAGCAATATTATTCAGTAAACTATAATAGATCCAACCGTTTATTTTCTTTTTGACAGCACCAATAAAAAAAAAATTAAAAAAAAAAAAATTGTAATAGTTAAGTTAGATTTAGATGTCGCTGAATAAATGTTTTTCTTTCTTTCTTTCTTTCAATAGAACGTAACAGCGTCATGTTACGCAAAAGTTCACTTTTAAAAGTTCACTTAAAGTGAACTTTTAAATGTGAACTTCACTTTAAGTGAACTTATAAAAGTGAACTTCACTTTAGGTGAACTTTTAAAAGTGAACTTTTGCGTAACATGACGCAGTTACGTTCTATTGGTGCTGTCAAAAAGAATATTATAGGTATGTACCGGTATGTACAATCAATTAGCGAAACCGGTTTATTGTACCGTTATAATTAACGTACCTAAATTAATTTTAAATAACTGTTAAGTTGCGGTTTGCGAATCAACACGTTCTGAATATTCCACAACTAAGTCTAGACTTAATAACTAATGTCTCGGGTGACGAGCGTTAGTGCAATGCAGCTGTCTGTCTGTCGGCGGCGTTGATGTTTAATGCAGCAACTGTTATTTGGGACAAATTCCCTTCTATCATCCATTAGCTAAAACGAAACTATAGTTCATCATTAAAATGTTATATAACGTAACGTTAACCTTGTAACGTTAAATTTAATTAAAATGTTATTTTGGCACGGTATCGATATTAATTCTCAAACTCAAACTCAAAAATCTTTATTTCAAATAGGCTTAACGCTAGCACTTTTGAATGGTCATTTTTTAAAAGCTACCACCGGATCACAACGCGGCCTCAACTGAGAAGATCCGGCAAGAAACTCAGCGGGCTTGTCATTTTTTCACTTTCTTTTTAAACATTGTTTTGTTACAAATGAATCGACATTAGCGATATTGTGTCTTGCCGTTCGAAACATAAAGCAAGGGAGAAAAGAAGAAAACAATAAATTACGACAAAAAATTCAACAAACTAAAAGGCCAAAGGGATAGTAGTCGGACCAGTCCCCCCAAGCAGCACCCGCGCACGAGTTGACTCGAGCAGCAGCCATCACTCCCCTCAACCATATCAGAGGGAAGGGGGTGACCCCCCACACGAAGCCACCACAAGCAAAGACTTTTCGATGGCGAGCATGACCGAACCAAAATCACCCGTGGCTCACATTTAACTTCTGCTGTTAAGCAGTACCTCGTCAGGCAAGACACAAAACACTTTCACATAGTATTTATATTATCAATTATTTGTCTTGTGAAACAGCCATCAGTAATCCACCAGATTAAGAGGTGTTACAAACTGTAAGCCTACAATTCTAAGCTTGCAAGAGTTGAGCAGTTCAAGCCCACGCAGCTAATGTACTTCCGACCCCAATTTTTGGGGCCCATTTATAGACTTACTATAGTATAGAATTGGGTAACATAAATTAACACACAAATAGATTGAGGGTGAGGTACAATGCATGCAACACCATCTAAACCAGTCTTTCTACAATTGAGCAAAAACTGGTTTGAAAAAAAGACCAAAATTTTTTTTTTTTTATACATTAATTTGAAATCAAACTACAACACGCGTTTATAACAAGTCTAGTCAGTTTAGTCTCAAGTTTAAAATTCTATCGCAATAAGTAACTGTTATTATAAGTGTGCATTGATGGTAATTCTTAATATTTAGGTGCGTTCTAATTGTAACGTTTCATTGTCAAAGGGGGCAATTAGCAAATAAGTTTGAGTATCTATGATCTAACTAAATGATTTCATTACGTAGTTGATAGCCCGTACTCGGCCGAGCGAAAGCACACGCACTGGCGATCTTGTGGGGCGCTACAGGGTTGCTAACACCAAAATATATTGTCAGAACTTCCCGAACTGAGATTCATAACGTAATTTACAACGAAAATGGTTTGGAGCAGACGAATGTGAAACACAACACGCGATACGAAAATAAAGACTGAACACATTTGGAAAACACTATTTTGTTACGTTTTTAGGGTTCCATACCTAAAAGGTAAAAAAGGAACCCTTATGGTCTGACTTCGTCTGTCTGTCTGTCTGTCTGTCACACTTATAAATTTCAGGAACCACTGATGCTATCGATTTGAAACTTGGAATAGTTTTAGATCTTACTTACCCAACCTCATCTCAAATAAAAAAAAAATATTTTTTCTTTTATTTTTTTTATAATTTTATTTTATTTATTAGGGTCAACAAACAGTTACGGTGTTGGTTACTTACTAATAAAATAGAAATATTTTTTTTAATGTTATAGCCTAGTTTGTAAAAACTAGGCTATAACATTAAAAAAAATATTTCTATTTTATTAGTAAGTAACCAACACCGTTAACCGCAAATTACAACAAAAAAATAAAAATGGAGGTCGAAATAGGTCATCAAAATTTTAAAGTGAGACTACTATATCGAGTGGGGTATCATATGAAAGGGCTTCATTTGCACATCTCAAAACAGATTTTTATTTTGGCTTATGTGACGTAGTTTTTGGCTGATAACCAAAAATGTAAAAAAATACCGTCCCGTCCCCCCCTCCCCTTATCTCCGAAGTTTGTGGAAGGAAAAATCTGAAATAATTATGGATAATGCATGTCTATCTATATTTTACAGGAAAAATAAAATGATCTATCTAAGTAGTACAGTTTTTTAGTAATCCTAAAAAAACCTCGTCAAACAAACTTAGTTTTGCGGTTTGTTTTTGTGTTACATGAATAGTAAAATTACTTTAATACGTCCAAAGATGGTATGGAACCCTCGGTGCGCGAGTCCGACTCGCACTTGACCGGTTTTTTTTTTAACACAACACACAGTGTTCTGCAGCTCTGTACACCAGAACTCCGCGATGTTTAACTCACTGCTGTCTTGTGACAGATTATCAGATACTATGGCAGCTTAGTACTAAGAATGAGGCTACTCACCAAAGAACCAACGTCACTGATATAGCTCTTAAAACCTCTCAACGGCCGGTGGTTCCGATGTGAACCATCTTAACACGCAAATCGCATAAGCACTATCACGCGTCGACCGCCGACGGATTATCAGACACCGGTCTCGCCGCCGAGGCCGAAGGGTCGTACGCACGTGACCTCAACGACGTGCATCACCCCACTGAGTTTCTTGCCGGTTCTTCTCGGTGAGGGCGCGTTGTGAACCGGTGGTAAATTCAGCCCTCTCTTAAGCGACAGCCCAATCCGAGGCTGTGCCTCCCTGAGGTACCCTTTAGCTCGAGTCGCTACTTCTGCCGTTAAGGCTAGAGTGCTATAAGCGCTCGCCTCCTATTGTCCGGTGAAGCTGTAATGGCCATCTGCGGCCAACAGCGTCTATCAGAACCAAAAAAAAAAACGCCAACTGATTAAAATATGCAAGTTAAAGTGGTTGTGGACCGAGCACATCGCTCGAAAAACCGATAACCGATGGGGAAGAAAGGTTCTCGAGTGGCGACCATTAACCCTAAGACGCAGCGTAGGCAGGCCTCCCATTAGGTGGACCGACGACATAGTGCGCGTCGTAGGCAACCGATGGATGCAAATGGCTAACTGTCGTTCATTGTGGCGTTCTAAGGGGAGGCCTTTGTTCAGCACTGGACGTTTTCCGTTTGATATGAGTACTTTGCGGAAGGGACACAAGACAACTGGACCCTCGTCCCTACCAGTTATACGAGTCAAGTATACTACCTAGGTGGTAGGTTCCTGTTCCTTGTGCATTGAACCGTCCAGGTAGGAACCACGGCAGTGTCAGATATCCTACCACCAAGCAGCGGTGTGTAAATATCGCTTTGTTTCGGTGTGAATGGCACTGTAGCTGGTGAAAGAGTGTTAATATCTTTAGGGCTTTAGGGTCGGCAACGCGCTAGTGATTTTTCTGGTATTGCTGGCGTCCATAGGCTGCTTATCATCAGAAGAGCTGCATGCTTGCTTGCCAACTTGGTGGTATTTAATAAACAAAAAAAAAATTACACTATCTCAATAGGCCAGCTTTGCTCCATCGTCATACCAATATACTTTTTTTTCAGATATCTTAAGCACCAGTCAAGCGCAAGCACGCGATATGTCAGAACAATACCAAGCTACACTAGCGCCATGTCAGAGGTGAAACATGCGGCCACATTATGGAACTACGTTCAGCAGCGACGTGTACACCATAGACAATTGCACGCAAATAGAGTTTTAAAGAGAAAAAATGAAATAAAATGGCGGATAACAGGATGGCGGACAAGATGGCGGCTGAGTTCGAAATTACTGATTCCGTTGGTAATTTTGAACGTTGCCGGAAATGCGAATGCAGGCGATGGTAGTTGTAAGTTACTTTTTTTCCCTTATTTAGGCCATAAGGTTTTCTTCAGTTTTTAGGGTTCCATACTTACAAGGTAAAAAAACCCTTGTGATGCGACTTCATTTGTCTGTCTGTTTGTCTATATGTTTGTCACACATATTATTATATATCCACCAGGAACCACTGATTCTGTCTATTAGAAACTTTGAAAAGTTTTAGATCTCATCAGAAATGACAAAAATATTATTTTTCTTTTATTTTCTTTTGCATGGGGGTTGAAATGGGGCGTCAAAATTTCATAGTAAGACTATAATGAGAGGGGTATCATATGCAAGGGACTCATTTGCACAAGAGGCAGGCACAAGGTGATCGACTGCTAGTCGATCACCTTGTGCCTGCCTCTTGTGCATATCCTATTATGTAAGAAAGTAACAACTAACCAGTTTGCTCCCCGTGGATGAACCCGCGACCACCGATTTGCAAAGCAAACGATTTGCGCAGCCTATAGCAAAACCTGAAGAATCACTAGCGCGTTGCCAACTCTTAGACATTAGACCGCTAAGGCATTAGATATTTCCTTCAGACTCGCGCCGCCGTCCGCGACACGTATTAATAGATCCCCCAGACCCAATGTCGGCCCTATTGGACCATGGCATTGAGCCTGCCCCTCCCCGACAACCGTATGCTACACTATCAAACAGACACCGGTCTTGCCGGCGAGGCCGAAGGGTCGTACCTATGCGACCACAACGACGAGCATCACCCCACTGAGTTTCTTCTCAGTGGGGGCGCGTTGTGAACCGGTGGTAAAATCAGCCCTCTCTAAGCGACAGCCCAAGCCGAGGCCGTGCCTCCCTGAGGTGCCCTTGAGCTCGTCGCTACTTCTGCCGCTAGGCTAGAGCGCTTTAAGCGCTCGCCTCCTATTGTCCGGTGAAGCTGTAATGGCCATCTGCGGCCAACAGCGTCTGTCCTCCCAAAAAAAAAAAAAAAAAACATTAGATATTAAGGCTCTTATGTCCAGTAATTTCACCAGCTACAGTGCCCTTCACATCGGAACACAGCAATGTTTACACACTGCTGCTTGGCGGCAGAATATCTGACACTGTGATGGTACCTACCTGGACGGTTCCTTGCACGAGAAACCAACCACCTATTTCGTAAAATGTTCTTTTCACTAAATGTTATAAAAAGCGGGTATTTCTTTAAATTGCAGCTATCACGAGCCGCATGCTGGCATCTCTTCTCGGATACCCTACAACATGCAGTTTCGGTACAGACGTGATACCTTGCACACTGTCCCTGACGTGCTGGCTTCGAGGCGGCACCAGGGCACGAGGATGCGGCGGTGGATGGCTTTTTTCCTGCTGCGTCTCTAATGAACCGATCAAGAATGATTTGGATAACAGGTTAGTAGAAATACGTTGTTTTTGCATATTATACTGTACGATATTATACTGTAGCGTATATGAATACCTACCTATATGCATCAATGGCCACCTCTCGCTAGTGAAGAATAAAGGATCCAACCATAGACACTGTTTTTCTTTACAAGTACAAAAATCTAACAATAAACTATTTGTAAGGTTGAATATGTCATATATTTCATATTTGAAAATTTAGTTTATATTCAGAAAAATAGTGTATCTTTTAAAAAGTACAGTGCGATTCATAGTGTTAATACCCGGAACAAACACAATCTTGTTTTACATTCCACACGTCTCCACAGAACAAGCAAATCGTTTATGGGCCAAAGTATACGCTTCTATAACAAACTGCCACAGGATATCCGAGATCTTCCACTGAATAAATTTAAACCTTTGATAAGAAGCCGGTTGTCGAAAAAGGCTTATTACAAAATCTCGGATTACCTAGAGGATAAAGCTGCGTGGGCTTGAACTGCTCAACTCATGCAAGCTTAGAATTGTAGGCTTACAGTTTGTAACACCTCTTAATCTGGTGGATTACTGATGGCTGTTTCACAAGTCAATTGATTGATAATATAAAGATTATGTGAAAGTGTTTTGTGTCTTGCCTGTCGAGGTACTACTTAACAGCAGAAGTTAAATGTGAGCCACTGTGATTTTGGTTCGGTCATGCTCGCCATCGAAAAGTCTTTGCTTGTGGCGGCTTCGTGTGGCGGGTCACCCCCTTCCCTTTAATATGGTTGAGGGGAGTGATGGCTGCTGCTCGAGTCAACTCGTGCGCGGGTGCTGCTTGGGGGGACTGGTCCGACTTCTATCCATTTGGCCTTTTAGTTTGTCGTAATTTATTGTTTTCTTCTTTTCTCCCTTGCTTTATGTTTCGAACGGCAGGACACAATATCGCTAATGTCGATTCATTTGTAACAAAACAATGTTTAAAAAAAAAGTGAAAAAATGACAAGCCCGCTGAGTTTCTTGCCGGATCTTCTCAGTTGAGGCCGCGTTGTGATCCGGTGGTAGCTTCTAAAAAATGACGATTCAAAAGTGCTAGCGTTAAGCCTATTTGAAATAAAGATTTTTGAGTTTGAGTTTGAGTTTGAGATATAGGGCCAGCAGGGTAGCAGGGTTAAATAATAATTTATTATTTAACCCTGCAACCCTGCCACTGGCCACTGGTCAGCCATAACTTGCGTTTTATTTTATTTTAATCGGAACGGCAAACAATTGTACATTGTGTTATTACTAAAATACATTAAATGATTTATTACTAAATGTACAACCTACAACACCATTCACATGGTACTATTATTCATTGTAACGGTGGCGGTAGATACACATTATTTGCTATTAATAAAATTTAAACAAACGAAAAGGAAACATAATAGTAACAAAATTTTATAAAAAAGAGAATAATATGAAAACGAAATATTAAGGAATGCTATTATTAATACGTCGCATCTAAAACTGCTTTTTGGAATCTGGATGGACTTAAGTTGAATATGTCAATATGTTCATATTTTTCATTGTAATTATTTACTAACTGCCTCAGTGGAGCACGCACGCGTTCACACGTTTATTGTTAAATTTCTGTTCATGTAAAGAATAACAGTATACACGTATTTCTATTGTCCACTACTAACCTAACTAATCCGAGCTGGCAAATTTGATGAGGAGCGCCAGTCCACGAACGGGCAGTTGAGCAGACGGAAACGTGTGTTGTGGGAGGAGGCGATCCAGGCGTGGCAGATTCGTTGGGAACGCGAGGAGAAAGGAAGGGAGCTGTATCGGTACTTTCCCGATATGGCGGCACGTTTGAGGGCGCATTGGGTGGAGCCTGACCACCAGACGCCCCAGATCCTCACGAGGCACGGATGTTTTAGAAGCGGCTGAATAAGATACGTTTAGTGGAAGATAGTCTGTGTGCATGCGGTATGGAAGACGAAGACCTGCACCATGTAGTGTGTACCTGCCCCCTGTATGAGGATTTGCGTGAAGAGATGATGAATGGTATCGTGCGTGATGAGGAGGGTCCGATGTACGCTACGCTGATCTTGTGAGCACACCGGAGAACTTCAGGAGGTTGCGGAGATTCGCGCATTTGTGGTTAGACCGAAGAAGCAGAGAGGAACGTTAGATGGTGGATACACCCGGTGACGGAGTCCGTCACGCGTGTTGTCCGCCCCAGAAAGATTTTTTTTTTTTTTTTTGGGAATGATAGACGCTGTTAGCCGCAGATGGCCATTGCAGCTTCACCGGACAATAGGAGGCGAGCGCTTGAAGCGCTCTAGCCTTTACGGCAGAAGTAGCGACGAGCACAAGGGCACCTCAGGGAGGCACGGCCTCGGCTTGGGCTGTCGCTTAAGAGAGGGCTGAGTTTACCACCGGTTCACAACGCGCCCCCACTGAGAAGAAACGGCAAGAAACTCAGTGGGGTGATGCACGTCGTTGCGGTCGCATACGTACGACCCTTCGGCCTCGCCGGCGAGACCGGTGTCTGATAGCTAGTGTAGCATACGGTTGTCCTGGAGGGGTCGGCGCATCCCGGTCCAATAGGACCGTCATGGGGCAGGAGGGTCGAGCAGTACGTGCCGTGGTCTGCGGCGCGAGTCAGAAGGACTAGCGGCGTAATCGGCGGCGGCGCGGATTAAACTGTTCGCGTGACGGGACGCGGATTCAAAGTAGCGTTTCGACGCTTCTTTGAGGAACTTACGAAGGGGATCTAATTTGAAATCGGAATGCAGACGCCCCAGAAAGAGGGGAGTGACGTCATGGGTCACGGATAAAGAAAATAACTTGTAGGGAGTCAAGAATTGCGCGCGGTGGACAGAGCCACAGAGCAATACCACGCGCCGCGCATCTCCCGCGATTCGGCCCATATAACCGGACGGTCGTTGGGGCCATGGGTTGGTGGAGGGTCATGTCCACCCCTTCGGAGTCGCTGGACGCTCGGGGTGTGGGCCCCTTGAGCGTCCATTGAGTACGGCGGCGACTCCGAGGAGGACGGCGGCGGGGTTGCGACCCCCGTCCCCGTGAGTACCGTGACTGGTTCCCGGGGGGCTACAATGCGCCCCCCGGCGGCGGGCTCAAAGGCAAGGCACTGAGGGGCCCCTGGTGCAGATCCCACCGGAGAGCCCTGGGGTCCCCCCTCTCATGTGCCGATGCGACAGCCGCGGGGGTTTTAGTGGGTAAGAATCCCACATACCCCGGTCGAGCCCCACAGCTCCCGGGGATTGTTTGAAGATTTCCCCCGCGTCAAAAAAAAAAAAAATAAGGGTCATGTCCACTACTAATACACACATCAAAAGTGTCTAGGGATCAAGCATTTTTGGGCAAAAAAATGGGCAGAAGAACAATGGCGTTTCGTGTGCTTTTCTGATGAGTCTCGTTTTGGTATGAGACCGGATACAAGACGTATACGACACTGGAGAACCCCTGGACGCCAACAGCGATTAAAATCCTGCCAGGAAGTCCATCCTTATAGTGGTGGAACCATCATGGTATGGGCGGGTATTTGGATCGGCGGAAGAACTGAGTTGATTTGGATCAGAGGCAACCTCAACGCTCAAATTTATGCTGAGACGATTGTATCAGACGTCATCGTTCCTCTACAAGTGCAAATCGGTCCCTTATTTCAGTTAATGCATGATAATGCACGACCGCACACCGCAAGAGTTGTAAGACAGACTCTCGCCGCAGCTAACATCAATGTCCTGCCCTGGCCTGCTCAGTCGCCAGACTTGAACCCGATTGAGCATGCATGGGATATGCTACAGAGAAGAGCTCTGCCGAATATGGAGGGTATCCAGTCGCAAGAAGACCTTTTTTTGTTGTTGCAACGAACATGGGCGGCCATTCCACAGCGTGATTTGGATGAACTCATTTTGAGTATGCCAAACCGATGTTCTTGTGTTGTTAGTGTTCGCGGTAGAAACACGGATTATTAATTGTTTAAGTTACCCAATAAAATTTTAAAGAAAACTGTTATTTCAGTCTTTTTTTCGAACTTTTGTGTTAGTGGTTCAAATGTCAAAAATCCCTTTATTAGGAAAATGGCAAATTTCTTTATTAATGCAAAGGTGACTTGGTTTATCGTTACTGTGACAAACGAAAACACTTTATTTGATGAATCCTTAAAGAAAATTTTAATTAATATCAATCAGGAGAAAAGTTATTGCAAAAATATATGTTGATCCCTAGACACTTTTGATGTGTGTAATTACCAAATGCTATAAATACTACCAAGTAGGAGGTCCCTAGAACGAGAGTGTCCAGGTAGGTACCACCACTGTGTCAGGCATTCTGCTGCAGAACGATGCAAACATTGCTATGTCCCATGAGTGAGAGGCGCTGAAGCTGCAGAAATAGGCATGATGACTGCAACACAATATCAATAAATCGGTGGTTTTAAATATTAGAACAGATTGCACTGATTCCAAAAATGCATCTCATTTTCATAATAATAGAGAGATTTTCGTGATATTTAAGCAAATAAATTACTCAAATACAGCTAATCGCCATTTTGTAATAAACGCTGATCAGAGTGAATGACGTCAATCCTGTGTAAATAAACAACTGTCAAACTGTCATCTCAACTTTTTCTTTCATACAATGATTCACTTTTATACCGAGACAGATGTTTATTTACACCTTAGTGACGTCACAAAATGGCGCCATGCACCGGCCATCGTTTTGGAATGAAATTCAAACTCTATTTTAAAAATTGAAAATATTGCTGTTAATTGAAAATTTAATAAAAAAATATTATTATTTTCGGCAATAGTAGACCCGTAAGTACATTATAGAGCATTTTTTCAAAATTAGTCATCATGCCTATTGGGCTAAAGGTATTTGATGACTCATGTATTTCAAGTGACGAGTCGCGTTGCCATGTAACGGACTATGCGCGACGATTCACGTACCAAAAGGCGGACATACTGTATAACTCGTCACTCAAGGCCGGTTTCTGAGGTACTTTTATCGATAGTTTATCTATTCGTTAGCGCTATTGGTTCGATTACTTGATTCATTGCGTTTCCGAACCACACATTGTCACAGTCCGTTTAAATCTTAGGTTTAAACTTGGCTCAATTTAACTGACCAATGTCTGCAGTTTATTGGTTCGAGAACTTTATTTGACGATTTCAACCAATGATATTATTGTTTTCAACATCAAAATTTGACGTTTTTGAGGTTGACGCTGCCGCAGAGCGTGCGCGTGCCTACTTACGGTGAATTTTATTGATTATGACTTAATTATCATTCTTAAGCACCTATTTATACCGGAAAAATGTTAATAAAAATAAGAACTGGTAAAGTTGGCAATATAAAACTTAAAAATCAATTTTAAATTCGATCTGAGAAAAAGACCCATCTAGCGCCGAATTATTGCACTCCTTATCGATCTCATAGTTATTGAATAGCTTTCGGTGTACTCAGAAACTCAGTCACAGTTAAACGAACTTTATCATATCCTTAACTTTATTGAACCAATAGCTAATGAACAGTTAACTGAGATCTTCAGAAACCGGGCATTAGTTGTATTAAGAAAACTATTTAAAAAAAAAACCGACTTCAAAGTAAATTATCTAAAAAGCATAAAATAACGAAAATATATTGAAGTCGGTGCTAGCACATCATGTTAACTAACACTAGCACCAGCTGACACCGACTTCAATATATTTTCGTTAATTTATGCTTTTTAGATAATTTACTTTGAAGTCGGTTTTTATTTTTTTTAAATAGTTTATTTAACACTTTTTAGTGACTTATTTTACCAAAATAGGTATCAGCACTATCACGCAACTCGAACGTCTAAGTTACAGTAACTTACTGAAAACATAAAAAGTTTATATCTCTTAAACTACTGGACCGATTTTGATGAAACTTGTACTCTACCCTAAGTTGAAAAATACTCTAACTATTGCAAAAAGAATTTTCAAAATCGGACTTGTAGTTTCTGAGAAATCCGTGGACAAACCTACATACATACATACATACCTACATACATACATAGACTCATAAAATTTGGTAAATTTGTTTAGAAGCCCACATAGACTAACATATATTAATATTACGCATTTTTATCAATATTACATACATACGCGTCGAATAAAGAACCTTCTTTTTGAAGCCGGTTAAAAAATAATAGCATACATTGTCAGATATGAAGTGCTGGATTAGCAAAGCAAGCTCGTGCTTAAAGCTTCACGCTTCAAGGAACTCCAAATTAAAAACACTTAAAAGAGCAGTGAAATTCGCTTCTCCACACTTGAGTTCTTCAATCCCTTGAGTTCAGTTTCTTCCGCAGCTATACACCAGAAAGAAAAATATCTACAACCTGCTGCTTTGCAGAGGAATGTCTGAATTACAATGATACAAACCCTAAAAAAGAGACGTAGGTACAACCTTTTACACCCTATCATGACTTACGCGAGTGTAGTTTTCGCGCACGCCGCCCGCACCCATATCGATAGCCTCCAGGTTATCCAGAATCGTTTCCTCCGACGTGCCATCGGTGCCCCGTGGTACATGCGGAACGTAGCTCTGCATTCCGATTTCAAGTTAGATCCCCTTCGTAATTTCCTCAAAGAAGCGTCGAAACGCTACTTTGAATCCGCGTCCCGTCACGCGAACAGTTTAATCCGCCGCCGCCGATTACGCCCCTAGTCCTTCTGACTCGCGCCGCAGACCACGGCACGTACTGCTCGACCCTCCTGACCCCATGACGGTCCTATTGGACCGGGATGCGCCGAACCCTCCCCGACAACCGTATGCTACACTAGCTATCAGACACCGGTCTCGCCGGCGAGGCCGAAGGGTCGTACGTATGCGACCTCAACGACGTGCATCACCCCACTGAGTTTCTTGCCGGTTCTTCTCAGTGGGGGCGCGTTGTGAACCGGTGGTAAACTCAGCCCTCTCTTAAACGACAGCCCAAACCGAGGCCGTGCCTCCCTGAGGTGCCCTTGAGCTCGTCGCTACTTCTGCCGTAAGGCTAAAGCGCTTCAAGCGCTCGCCTCCTATTGTCCGGTGAAGCTGTAATGGCCATCTGCGGCCAACAGCGTCAATAATTCCCAAAAAAAAAAAAATAACAACCTTTTACAAATAATGTAGACCCTAATTTGAGATGTTACTCTAGCATACCTTCATCAGACTGGAAGTACAAAGTGGTGCCGCCCCAGTTGAGGCAAGTGCCGCAGCGGAGTGTGGTGCCCAACAATGTGTTCCGGAGACGAGCTGATGACGATATTTCACAGGTAAAGTAACACTATACAGATATGAAAATTTCGGTTCAATTCTTTTGGTGGAAGAAATCTTAATACTTATTTTTTTCCCGACTGCCCCAGAAAGGAGGGTTATGTTTTTTGAGAGTATGTATATGTACAGCCTAAACTGCTTAATGGATATTGACTTATAATAATAATAATAATAAACCCGCAGGGCAGCTAGTGGCGAGCTGTTGGTGCGTAGCGACACCACGGACCCGAGTACTCCAGGGAGTCGGTCAGGGCCCCCACCTCGGCGTGTCTTCGTCGGCCGTGTGGAAACCGAAGGGGGCCCGCAGGACTCGCAGCTCTGGCTTGCCTTAATTGGCCGTCCAGAGAGGAGTTGTTAGAGCTATATGCTCCAGGGGTGGAAGTGTTAAAGGGCATAACGCCGCGAGTAACCACGGAGAAAGCGCAGCACACCTCTCGACAGCCCTGAGCCACTCACACCGGTGTTGCACTCCGTCGTCTTCTGACGGCTATATGGAGAGCCCATCTAGTGGGTGGCAAGTCACCGCTTGCCAAAATATTATTAGTACACTAATTATGGCAAGTGACCCCGGCCTATTGCAATAGCCCAGTATTCAGTCCACCAAATGCTCATTAATAAAATCTAGAAATCTTTCCACATACTTACAATAGTCCCTACACCTGTCAGAGTCAACTGCTGTTTATATCTTATTTCCAGCAGTTGATCCTGACAGGTGTGTTCCATACCTACCATTAACTTCTCTACAGGCCTCTGCGTGTTGGATTCGTCCCCACGCAAGCCTTTTAAAAGTCCGTAAATGCCCGTGTTATAAAAAATCAAAAATAATAATAATATCTTGGGACAATCCACACACGGTCATCCGATCCCAAACTAGGCAGAGCCTGTACTATGGAAACCAGACAACTGATACTAATATACTTTTTTTTTTTAAACTGATAATACTTATATACTTTTTTTTTTGTAAATACATACTTAAATACACACATCAAAAGTGTCTAGGGATCAAGCATTTTTGGGCAAAAAAATGGGCAGAAGAACAATGGCGTTTCGTGTGCTTTTCTGATGAGTCTCGTTTTGGTATGAGACCGGATACAAGACGTATACGACACTGGAGAACCCCTGGACGCCAACAGCGATTAAAATCCTGCCAGGAAGTCCATCCTTATAGTGGTGGAACCATCATGGTATGGGCGGGTATTTGGATCGGCGGAAGAAATGAGTTGATTTGGATCAGAGGCAACCTCAACGCTCAAATTTATGCTGAGACGATTGTATCAGACGTCATCGTTCCTCTACAAGTGCAAATCGGTCCCTTATTTCAGTTAATGCATGATAATGCACGACCGCACACCGCAAGAGTTGTAAGACAGACTCTCGCCGCAGCTAACATCAATGTCCTGCCCTGGCCTGCTCAGTCGCCAGACTTGAACCCGATTGAGCATGCATGGGATATGCTACAGAGAAGAGCTCTGCCGAATATGGAGGGTATCCAGTCGCAAGAAGACCTTTTTTTGTTGTTGCAACGAACATGGGCGGCCATTCCACAGCGTGATTTGGATGAACTCATTTTGAGTATGCCAAACCGATGTTCTTGTGTTGTTAGTGTTCGCGGTAGAAACACGGATTATTAATTGTTTAAGTTACCCAATAAAATTTTAAAGAAAACTGTTATTTCAGTCTTTTTTTCGAACTTTTGTGTTAGTGGTTCAAATGTCAAAAATCCCTTTATTAGGAAAATGGCAAATTTCTTTATTAATGCAAAGGTGACTTGGTTTATCGTTACTGTGACAAACGAAAACACTTTATTTGATGAATCCTTAAAGAAAATTTTAATTAATATCAATCAGGAGAAAAGTTATTGCAAAAATATATGTTGATCCCTAGACACTTTTGATGTGTGTAGATAAACAAACAACACCCAGACACTTGGCGGGAATCGAACCCACGACCCATCGGTTAGCAGGCAGGGTGACTGACCACTAGACCAACGGGCCCGTTATAATAATATGTCTAGATTCGTCTCATGCTGGCGCCTCACATGGGCTATGTTGGCTCCAAGTTATACTGTTGGATCCAACACACCAATGTGAGGATCGATCTTTGAACATTATTGGATAAAAACGGAACATTGCGTCCAATAGCCAATGTCAACCCGACTTGTGTCGGTTTTTTGTACAAGTTCAAAGGCGAGGGGAGTGAAGTGTGTAGGCGGGGGGCCAACTTGGGTCCAACGTCACTTCTCGATCCACACATTGGTTGCATCAGTACGCGCTCTGAATCGCCTTTTCCTTGGCTTCTTTTTTCTTTGACTAATTAAATAATAATAATATGTGCTCAATGCGTGGGCGTAAGTAGCCAGAGCGCAAAGTGTCCCGTCCGACATGACTTGCTAGCAATAAATTTGATGAATAAATGATACCTGCTCAAACGTCCAGCCTTCCAATGCTCTTGGCATGAGTGTTTGCCCAATTATATTGGAGCCCATACGAGGCCGCAATCTAGGTTGCAATTATTGGCCATTCTATTCGTAGCCAGCGTTGGAACCAAGTCATAAGCCCATGTGAGGCGCCAGCATCAGTTGTGGGATTGACATAGACTATATAGTTTTTCAAAAAGTTAATATTACGGCCGTGAGTCGCTATTTTGTATTTTTTTTACTTCCAAAAACATCAATATGGGTATCAAATAAAAGGTCTTAACGAGAAGAGTTCAAATATATATACATACATGTGTATATTTATTGTGTATGTTTAATTAAATATAAGTCCATTTTGTTTGTCTGCAATCGGGCTGTTTATGCTTTCATAATTTACTAGCAATTTCCTGCGGTTTCGGCCGCTAATTTTTTTATAGAGTTTACCAACCCCTAACACACCCCCAAAGGTTGTTTTTGAAAATTCGCGAAACTCGTATTGATTTATTTTATTTAGAGAATCCTTTCAGTAAATTTCAAGTCAATCGAACCATACAATAAAAAGTTTCATACAAAAGAAAACACCCAATTTAACCCCTTTAGGAGTCGAATTTTCAAAAATCCTTTTTTTAGTGGATGCTTACGTCATAAGAAGAACCTACTGTCCAAATTTCAGCTTTCTATGTCCAGTGGTTTGGCCTGTGCGTTGATGAATCAGTCAGTCAGGACAAGTAATTTTATATGTATAGATAGATTATTGTTATCATTCGTCGTTCCTGTTTCGTCTTTTAGAAGAATAGTAGGATTGTGGACACTCATTGACACCCCTGTGCCTTTTGTAAGCCAGGTCAACAGTAAAGATGACGAGATATTAGACTCGTTTTGACCTACTAACGTTTTTCTTGCTAACCACCAAGAGTAATGTCGCTACTTCGTGGAAATTTGGTCACTATTTTTATGCGTATGTTGTTTGGACACACGGCTACACGTCAAGTTCAACATCAATATATAACGATATCTACGCTACATACAACACAGAGAATTGTTGGAAAGGGACGGGGCATGCGGTGTCCGGCCGGCGGCGCAGGCAACGTGCCACACGCGCCGAGTGGGACGAAATAACCACAACATATCGTACCTTCTCGCACGATTCGCAGCATTCAACTTCTAATAGTTCTAAGTCCAAACAGTCGAGGTTGAAGTGTCGCCGTGTGTACGTTATATCTAATTGCATTGCCAGATTCAATGGCATTTCTCTTTTCCGGAAATCTTCGTTTAGATTATTCTCTGTGTGATATTCCTTTATCGGTAAGTAATTAAAAGACTGATGTTTACACCCTAAAACGTTTCTTGGTTTTTTCTTCAGGTGGACTGCGGCCTGTCTTCCTCGAATATTATTCAGAAGAGGATAATAGGAGGAAGGGAGGCTAAGTTCGCAGAGTTCCCTTGGCAGGCGCACGTCAGAATATCAGAGTTCCAATGCGGTGGCGTCTTAGGTGAGAAAGTTATTTTCTTTTAACTTCAATGAAGGTGGCGTCCGGCGGTGCACTAAGTTTTGTGGTTGTAAATACATACTTGCAGATTTTGAGAAGATGAAAAGGAGTCAATATTACACATTTGTTTGGTTGCGAGGCTCTTGCAAGACGTAGATTGAGTCATATGGAAGTGGCCTATCATTTTCTTTTTCGTGTGGGAAACCTTCAAAAGTTCCCCGTGAGCTGTGGGCTCAACCGTGGCTCAACCGGGGTATGTGGGTTTCTTAGGCACTTAAACCCCCGCGGCTGTCGCATCGACACATGAGAGGGAACCCCAAGGCTCTCGGATCTTCACCAGTGCCATGCCTTTGAGCCCGCCCCCGGGGACACATTGTACCCCCCCGGGAACCAGTCACGCTGCTTACTGGGACTGGGGTCGCTACCCCGCTCCCGTCCTCCTCGGAGTCGCCGCCGTACTCAATGAACGTTCTAGGGCCCACACCCCGAACGTCCAGCGACTCCAAAGGCTTCTGTGAGGTCCAACTCAACCTCCACTCTTATTGTTCAATACTCGTAACGTTATAGTTTCTCGATGGTACGTCGCGACGGCGGCTCACTGCGTGTCCCGCGCTCGGCCTCGAGACATCGCAGTCTGGCTCGGGGCTCTAGATACCAGTGCCGGTACACAATCCGCCAGGAAGCTCGGGTAAGTGGTGCTGCAACTGGAAATGATGTATAGAGATAGGCTCTGTGGGGACGGCGGCTTGAAACTGGAGAAGCAAACCAGTCTGGTTTGAGTTTTATTTGTGGTATAGTTGGTGACCAATCTGGTGTTAGAGTTGTTTTGCTTGCCACCGGGTCCGATTTTTACGTGCACTCTGAAGCACGGAAACGCTTAGTTCGAATGCCACTAATCAGTCACCCATCCATCCAGGACTGATTAAAGGAGTGATTAAAACTGGCTATCAGCGTAGGTAGAAAACCAGGCAACTACACCACGCCACCTTCGAATAACATTAAATTACTGATCCACTGTTTTTCCAGTTGATATAAAATTACTCTGATAGTTAGTAGCTATGCAGCTGACTTAGTTTATTGCAATAAAGAAGAGTTGTGCTCTTTCAGCTATCTTACTCACACGAAATAGAACGCCATTTTTCGATGTCTAAATTTGACTGTGTACTTCTGGGTTAAATTTTTGTCTTTAGAACCGATAACATTTCACAACGGCAGGGTCGTGCAGAAGATCCTGCACCCGCAGTTCCAGTTCCGAGTGACGCAACCGGACCGCTACGACATCGCGCTGCTGAAGCTATCACGACCAGTAGCATACAGCTCCCACATCCTGCCGATCTGCCTCCCCGAGCGGGGCCTGCGCCTGCCGGGCCGCGCCGCGGTCATCGCCGGCTGGGGCAAGACGGACGCCGGCGCCGGACACACCGGCACCAACCTGCTGCGCTCCGCGACCGTGCCCATACTGAGTGAGTACCCACTTGCACGACCGAGACTACTGATAGATCTCTCGTGCGTCAACGCCGGCTGGGGCAAGACGGACGCCGGCGCCGGACACACCGGCACCAACCTGCTGCGCTCCGCGACCGTGCCCATACTGAGTGAGTACCCACTTGCACGACCGAGACTACTGATAGATCTCTCGTGCGTCAACGCCGGCTGGGGCAAGATGGACGCCGGCGCCGGACACACCGGCACCAACCTGCTGCGCTCCGCGACCGTGCCCATACTGAGTGAGTACCCACTTGCACGACCGAGACTACTGATAGATCTCTCGTGCGTCAACGCCGGCTGGGGCAAGACGGACGCCGGCGCCGGACACACCGGCACCAACCTGCTGCGCTCCGCGACCGTGCCCATACTGAGTGAGTACCCACTTGCACGACCGAGACTACTGATAGATCTCTCGTGCGTCAACGCCGGCTGGGGCAAGATGGACGCCGGCGCCGGACACACCGGCACCAACCTGCTGCGCTCCGCGACCGTGCCCATACTGAGTGAGTACCCACTTGCACGACCGAGACTACTGATAGATCTCTCGTGCGTCAACGCCGGCTGGGGCAAGACGGACGCCGGCGCCGGACACACCGGCACCAACCTGCTGCGCTCCGCGACCGTGCCCATACTGAGTGAGTACCCACTTGCACGACCGAGACTACTGATAGATCTCTCGTGCGTCAACGCCGGCTGGGGCAAGATGGACGCCGGCGCCGGACACACCGGCACCAACCTGCTGCGCTCCGCGACCGTGCCCATACTGAGTGAGTACCCACTTGCACGACCGAGACTACTGATAGATCTCTCGTGCGTCAACGCCGGCTGGGGCAAGACGGACGCCGGCGCCGGACACACCGGCACCAACCTGCTGCGCTCCGCGACCGTGCCCATACTGAGTGAGTACCCACTTGCACGACCGAGACTACTGATAGATCTCTCGTGCGTCAACGCCGGCTGGGGCAAGATGGACGCCGGCGCCGGACACACCGGCACCAACCTGCTGCGCTCCGCGACCGTGCCCATACTGAGTGAGTACCCACTTGCACGACCGAGACTACTGATAGATCTCTCGTGCGTCAACGCCGGCTGGGGCAAGATGGACGCCGGCGCCGGACACACCGGCACCAACCTGCTGCGCTCCGCGACCGTGCCCATACTGAGTGAGTACCCACTTGCACGACCGAGACTACTGATAGATCTCTCGTGCGTCAACGCCGGCTGGGGCAAGACGGACGCCGGCGCCGGACACACCGGCACCAACCTGCTGCGCTCCGCGACCGTGCCCATACTGAGTGAGTACCCACTTGCACGACCGAGACTACTGATAGATCTCTCGTGCGTCAACGCCGGCTGGGGCAAGATGGACGCCGGCGCCGGACACACCGGCACCAACCTGCTGCACTCCGCGACCGTGCCCATACTGAGTGAGTACCCACTTGCACGACCGAGACTACTGATAGATCTCTCGTGCGTCATCGCCGGCTGGGGCAAGACGGACACCGGCACCGGACACACCGGCACCAACCTGCTGCGCTCCGCGACCGTGCCCATACTGAGTGAGTACCCACTTGCACGACCGAGACTACTGATAGATCTCTCGTGCATCAACGCCGGCTGGGGCAAGACGGACGCCGGCGCCGGACACACCGGCACCAACCTGCTGCGCTCCGCGACCGTGCCCATACTGAGTGAGTACCCACTTGCACGACCGAGACTACTGATAGATCTCTCGTGCGTCAACGCCGGCTGGGGCAAGATGGATGCCGGCGCCGGACACACCGGCACCAACCTGCTGCGCTCCGCGACCGTGCCCATACTGAGTGAGTACCCACTTGCACGACCGAGACTACTGATAGATCTCTCGTGCGTCATCGCCGGCTGGGGCAAGACGGACACCGGCACCGGACACACCGGCACCAACCTGCTGCGCTCCGCGACCGTGCCCATACTGAGTGAGTACCCACTTGCACGACCGAGACTACTGATAGATCTCTCGTGCGTCATCGCCGGCTGGGGCAAGACGGACGCCGGCGCCGGACACACCGGCACCAACCTGCTGCGCTCCGCGACCGTGCCCATACTGAGTGAGTACCCACTTGCACGACCGAGACTACTGATAGATCTCTCGTGCGTCAACGCCGGCTGGGGCAAGATGGACGCCGGCGCCGGACACACCGGCACCAACCTGCTGCGCTCCGCGACCGTGCCCATACTGAGTGAGTACCCACTTGCACGACCGAGACTACTGATAGATCTCTCGTGCGTCAACGCCGGCTGGGGCAAGACGGACGCCGGCGCCGGACACACCGGCACCAACCTGCTGCGCTCCGCGACCGTGCCCATACTGAGTGAGTACCCACTTGCACGACCGAGACTACTGATAGATCTCTCGTGCGTCAACGCCGGCTGGGGCAAGATGGACGCCGGCGCCGGACACACCGGCACCAACCTGCTGCGCTCCGCGACCGTGCCCATACTGAGTGAGTACCCACTTGCACGACCGAGACTACTGATAGATCTCTCGTGCGTCATTCCATTTCCATAATTCCCACGCTTGGTGTCTAGGGGATCGCAGTATAGGTTGGTAGGTAATTCTATAAAAAGACGCCAGTCTTCTTGTTTTCCCTTATTCGCCCCTTACGGACACCCAACGGGGGGATATGGGAGGGTGCTATTCTTACCTGGACATTAGATGATTATTAAGTCTTTTGTGTGCAGTAATTTCACCAGCTACAGTGCCCTTCACACTGGAACACAGCAATGTTTACACACTGCTGCTTGGCGGCGGCATATCTGACACTGCGGTGGTACCTACCTGGACGGTTCCTTGCACATGGAACCTACCACCTAGTGAACTATGCAGTCTGCCCTACAAGTGTCAAACATCAGATTGGAGGCTGATCCCAGTTAAAACAAAACCTGCCTAAATGTATGATCAGCCTCAACTTGTGTCAACACTAAACTCTTCATATTTTTTGTATTCCAGGCACGGAACAGTGTATAAATTGGCACAGGAGCAAACAGATCTCTGTTGAGATACACTCCGAGATGATCTGCGCGGGACACTCGGACGGACATCAGGATGCTTGCTTAGGTAAGAAATTCTCAAAAAAAAAAGAGAAAAGAGGTCATCAAAAGTGTATAGCCATTTGAATAGATTTGTATAGATCTTTATAACCTTGTGGAGCATACTTTTAGGGATTTCCTAACCACTTTGCCAATCTGAACTCGTACTTTCCTAAGTACGATATTAAGATTGGCACTACACTGGACCCTGTGATCACTAACACGCCTTTCGAAAACCCGACCACTGACGCATTACACTAACAGCAGCTTTTACACCCTTCTGTTTCGCGTCGATACCTTATATTGTTAGGGATACTGTTGTTTATATCGCATGGTGATTTTCCATTTATCATGATCCGAGGCATTTTGCCACACATCGTGCAATGGGCTTTAGTTAGTGAGTGGAAAAGATCTGTTCTGATCTGTATCTGATTCACAACTGTCGGACATTTCCGTACCCGAATCCGATGAATATTCCATTTTCCATTCCATTTCCATTTCCATTTTTGATTTTTTTTCCATTTTTTATATTTTATTTTCCGTGATATCTTGTAAACCCTATTTACACACACGAATCGTATAGTATCTATTATTCATATAATAAGTTGTAGTCTATTATTCATATTTAAGCTGTAGTCAGATTTATATTTATTATATTGTTATATTTATTATATTATAAGCTGTAGTCTATGTTCGTTCCTCTTTAGTCTATCGTCGTGATTGTTAAAGTATTCTGATTGTATTTGATTATAAATAAATAATAACGAAGTTAAAAGTATATAAGTATGTCTGTGTGTTAATTGGAGAAGAACCCCGAAGGAACCATATACCCACCATATATGAAAGTATTTTGTCAATCCCATTTGAAATGATGCTGTAATTACATAGAAACTATCGGATTTGTGCATAGCGATCACCCGAAACGTTTTCATCGGTTCGAATCACAGAACAAGTTCGAAAACGGAAAATTCCGACAGTTACGAATAGCTATAGGCTCATCATGACATCGGACCATGTTGTCGGTAAACGACCTCGAGGCCCATTTCCTTCAATTTTGCCTGTAACATTAAGTTTATCTGAGCTATCAGGATTTTTGAGATCTCTAGATCTCAAAAACCGCCACACGAAGCTTATACCTAGAGGTATAAGCTTCGTGTGGCGGGTCACCCCTTTCTCTCCAATATGGTTGAGGGGAGTGATAGCTGCTGCGAGCAGGCAACTCGTGTGCGGTAGGGGAGTGGTCCGACTACTATCCCTTTGGCCTTTTACTTTATTGTATTATCGTCGTAATTTTTGTTTTTTTCTTTCTATTGTTTTATCTTGCGTACGCAGGATACACTGTCGCTGATGCTGATCAAATTGTAACAAGACAAAAACTATTTTAAAAATAAGTTAAAAAATGACAAGCCTGCTTAGTTTTATGCCGGATCTTCTCAGTTGAGGCCGCGTTACCGCGTTGTGATCCGGTGGTAGCTTCTAAAAAAAACTGTTCAAAATAGTCGCCTTACGGACACACAACGGGAGGAGATAGGAGGGTGCTATTCTTACCCGGACACCCCACCGCCATCTGGTAACGTGAAGTCGCCAAAATGTGAAAATACCATTTTAACATGATTGTTTCAGGTGACTCCGGAGGACCACTGATAGTCCTAGAGAACGGACGGTACTATCTGGTGGGCATCACGTCCGCCGGCTTCGGCTGCGGCGTGGACCACCAGCCCGGCATCTACCACAACGTGAAGGTCACCAGCAACTGGATCCGGACCGTGATCGCGCCCATTCTCAATTATATTGACTATAGAAAATGATAGACTGATGAATGATAGAACTAAATGAATCTGTTTGTTAATGATGATGGGGACAACACAGCCCATATGGAATGTACACACGGCGACACCTCAAGCCAATGATATTATAAACCATATCTATCTAGCCAAAAAATGTGACACATGTCATTAAAATACTTTCTCATATATGGTTAAGGTATGATATACTTTCCACTATTTACTTTTGTACAGTACTTTGTGCATTTTCTAAATACGCATGAAGGCATTTTCTTGATTTTCAAAGGCACACGTCACGTTGGTTTCATTTTACCAGTGGCGTGCACTGGGTTATATGACAGCGTAGGCAAAAAGTGACTTCAACCTCATCAGCAGCCGAAACGTCCACTGCTGAGCAAAGGCCTCCCCCTTAGAAGGGAGGGGTTGCCATAATCCCCACGCTTGGCAGCCGGCTTGGGGATCGCAGTAAAGGTGGTAGGTAATCCAATAAAAAGACGCTGCTGCCCGTCTTCTCGTTTTCCCTTTATCGCCTTTTACGGACACCCAACGGAAGGAGATGGGTGGGTGCTATTCTTACCCGGACACCCCACGGGGACCTAAATTGACATTAATGAATGATGTGAACACAAAACATTTGATGAGTACCTAATACTTATGTTTTTATTTCGAATAAATATATATTCTATTTCATTTCCACTACTAAGACGACACGTAGGAAGTACCTACCTACGTTAAAATCACAGAACACTATTACTCAAGAGGTTAAAATCCATCCAGCCATTTAGGCCGCAGAGCGTCTTAAAGAACCAGACATACTACACAGTCAATAAAAACAATATTAAAGTAAAAAAACTTACAAATATGACTGCGAGTTACTCGTCTTGCTTGTACACATACATTAAGATGATTATAAATATGCCACCTCAAAATATCAAAAAATTAAATGATATTTAGATTCTATGTTTCCAGCTGGCTAACCGATTGTAAATATACTTTAAATCTAAATATTTTAGATTATTTATCGTGTCGAAAACGCGTGAATTTTTAATTTTTCTATACACACTTGGCCAGAACATCAATCACACGTTACCACTTCCATTTTCTACTAAGTAAGTTTTATAATTTGGAAACACAACACATACTGCACCGAAAACAATCGTTATCAATCGTATAATAAAAAAATATAGAATAAAAACCAACAAAAAATGGATGTCATTATGAAATCTTGAAGTTTGAACAAACTAGATATTATACAATTTGTAGTATTTTTCATTCATCGTGCACCCATTCTCGCATCCCGATCCCGATCCCGTTCGATGCATTGGGCTAAGATTGAGCTGCTATTTGTGCTATTGGTCAACATTTCTTTAGTCCTTCCTCCAAGGTCGTCATTGCTGCCGAGAGCACCCGAGCAGACCCGAGCACACCCGAGAGGCACTGTCTATTTTTGCATGGTGTGCGTGACATTTATACTGTTGGAATCGTCGGCGTGCCTACTGGTGTGTATAAGTTTGTTAGAAAAAAATCTGTGAATGTGTGGGAATTAAGAGTTTCGATCTTAAAATCTTAAAATTTTGATTAGCGGACCTCGCGGTTTGGCGCGCGGGAAATTTAAATCTCCGCGTACCTAGAGTTCCTAGGAATAGTTTAATGCCCGTTTTTCGCGAGCTTTTGCTTATTTATAATGATGAAATAATTCAAAACAAAATGTTATTGAGCAGATAAATTATTTTTGTTATCATGTATTGTTCCGGAAATCACAGGGTAGGCAAACACTTTTTGCCTATATGGACTGCACGCCACTGCATTTTACCGACGCGTGACTTAGGTACTGTTAGTTCAACCAATTCGAGTGAATTTCGTTGTTTCACTTTGCGTGCACTAATGACATATCTATTGTATAAAATATTATTGCCTCAACTTGCCTGTTTGGTCTTTGAACTATTATAATTGAACGCTGCGAATCGTGCGAGAGGGTGCGCTATGTTGTTGTTACTTCGTTCCATTCGGCGCGCGTGCGAAAGGTTGACTGCGCACATGTGCCGTCCCTTTCCAACAATTATCTGTGTTGTGTATGTAGCGTGGTTATCGTTATATAGACTATCGAATTCGATGTGTAGCCGTGTGTACATACAAGCAATATTTGTAACCAATATTAATTGGATATTGTCCTTAACTTTTCCTTATCTACTAATAGGGGATTAAAGTTGAAATTATTACTTTTACTTGTATTTAAATTGGATAATATCGATATTTTTTATAATATGAATATATCTTTGAGTTGGACTGCGATGACAAAATATAGATGGCACTACTACCGCATGGTTCTAAAACGTAGTCTTTGGGTTCTAATTTTAAAAATCATTGAAAACGTTGATCTAATTTTTTTTACATTAAAATCTGGCTACTATTTAATTCAGCCCATTAGCTCAGCCTGCTTTGAACACATCATGAAGCTATAGGGTAAAAGCTCCCTACAGCTTCACTTATGCTATGAGCTAAGATCAGACTGCTTTCGTAACCATGAAGCTGATGTAGACTTAAAGCTCCCACAGTTAGTCCCACTACAGTTTCACTTAAGCTAATAACTTATTAAACTACGTAACAAACGCTAAAAGCACTTAAATTAGTTTAATTTTTTACCCCTCGATTATTTTGTACAAAATAAAATGTACTAGTACAAAGTAGCGGTACAAACTAAAATGATACCTACCTACCTAGATTATGTAGGGATGATATCATGAAGGATGATAAAACGTTGCTTAGGGTCACAGATGTATAGTGCGTTTGTGCTTAGCAGAGTTAGCATGTGCTTAAGTTGCCCCGGTTAATCCGATCCAAGAAGCTTAAATAAAAAACGTTCTTGATCCTACACGATTATACTACTATTCTTATAGGGTTGCCCTATGCGTAGCATTCAGCTCTATGATCCTAAGGCTAACCCCAAACTTTCAATAATATTGTCAATATTCTATAACCCGCCCTAATTAACTGTACACCTCGCTAGAATGCGACGTCACAGCGCCAGGTGCACACTTAAATTGCACGGGTTGTAGAATATTGACAATATTATTGACGATGTGTGGGCTACCTAATTAATGTGGGTTGACTTATTTATGGTTGATGTGAGTAGTGATTTATAAAAATAAAATAAATAAACACAATTAATATTAATTTTGCATTAGTATTGTACAAAACAGTAGCTAAATGTCGATAAAGTAATTATAGTTGAATTATTTTGTCCGTGCAGTTTGGGTCATAAAAAATAATTATGATTTAAATTATTAATTAGGTATTAAAAAACTATAAGTACAAAAGTTTAGAATGTAACAAGTTATATTAAATATAAATACTTATATTTAAGTTTAAAATTAAAAGAAAAAATAATATAATTTGCAGGTACAACAAATGACTTATAACTTAGCAATGTCTCACTACCCTTTGTATAACGCCCCGCTGCCGTGTACCTGCCTTCGATGACTCATTTGTCTTTATCGATAACGGCGTTGCGCCGGCGCAACATGCTCACCGCCCTAGCTGGGCTGAGGCCGAGCTATGATTTATGACCCAAACTGCACGGACAAAATAATTCTACTATAGTTATATACTTAGTAATTTATTCTGCATTTATTATCCGCAATGACTGTAAATTAACTTGCCATTTGCTATTCTTACTTAATTAATTAATAATAATGTCTTCATTATTTGATCTCCTTCTTAATTTATTGTTTATGTAATTTATTAGTATGCAAATTGTTTGTACAATAAAATTGTTGACACCTTTTTTGTTTTTATTTCCACTAAAATAAATGGATACAACACTACCTCCAAACCAATAGCAATATTAGTTCATGATTAAAACTGTTATTCTATATTTCTATATCCTATAACGGGTGTAAGGGACATGGTACCGAAAACCGATACCAGAGATCCAGAACACGATTCTGAACATCCTAGTGTTGAAATTTTTCATCGGCTTTTTCATGAATTTCCAAAAAAAAAATTCACTTTTTTAAAATAAAATTAGTATAACATCATTATTGGCATAATAATAAAGCCTAATTTTAATTTAAAAACAATTAATTAATTATTTGTGTTTTTATTTTATTTTTATTTATTTATTTATTCTTTATTCACAAAAACAGTGCATAGGCAATTAATTAATAGGCAATTAACTATTATTATTTTAGAAAATTAGCAATGTAATTTGAAAAATAAACATTATTCCGCATATATTCATTACATGCTCGAAAATTAATAAGTTAGTAATTTGTCATTTACCATATAAATGGTTACTGTAATGTTGTAACGGACATTATTTGACGTCTTATAAATTTTTTTTCGGTACGATGTCCCTTACACCCTGTATATTGTCGCCTAGTCGGCGAGCATGAGCTATTAAATAAAAATGCTTACTGGGGGACTACACAAATTTATTACAATAAATTAATTAATTACAGAGAAGAATACAGGGAGATTCGTAATTTGGTTTATAGCTTGTTCGATTCTACAAATGGTTGGTAACTCAACTAAAGAGTTGGAGGGCGCGAGAACGGCGAGCCCTCGGACGATGTCTTCGGCTGGCTGAAGCCTGGAGTTCTCGCAGGGAGGAACCGGACTATCGCCCCGGTCGCAGTAGCCGGGCGTAGACCCGGAAACGCAGAAACTGATCAGCACGGCGAGACCTCAACTCGGAGGTGGCAACCCTCTAACCAGAGGAAGTTCTTGTCGGAGGCAGGAAACCCTGGAACGCCAGATATGCGTTCCTGTAGTCGCCGCTCTCTTACCGCGACCCTCTCCCGACCAACCCCAGTTGGTGGAAGTTGGCGCAAAAGAGCGACGCTACAAGAAAGTAACACATACATAAAAGGCCAGGAGAATATAGTTTCTCCTGGTATAAAAATACTAAAACCTAACAGGTAGGAGATGCCTATTTAAAACAAGAAAGAATATACACAGCTATCCTGCATTCTTACAAACTAAGTAAAAGTTACCAGTCAATACTGGGTATGTTCACTGTCTTTATTTATTACTAGCTGACCCGCGCAGCTCCGCCCGCGCTTTTATGACAATTTGCTCCCCTTTTCTCCCCCCTCCCTTGATTTATTTCTCTCTCCATCTCTCTCTCACTTATAAGAAAATTCTAATTCTCTCTTTTCTCTTTCCCCTTTCCCGCTTCGGTCCCCGTTACAGTCTCCCTCTTCCTCTCCCCGTTGTCCCCTCTCTGAACCCCGTCCCCCTCTCTCTTCTACCACCTTGCTCCCCCTCACTCTCCCCTTGTTCTACCTTAATCCCCCTATCACCTTATCACTCTCTCCTCGAAACCCCTCTCCCTCTCTTTCCTCTCTTGCACCCTCCTCTCGTTCTAAGTATCCTCGTTAATCATGGTATCTGGTGTATCTGGGATTCTTACCCACTTAAACCCCTGCGGCTGTCGCATCGCCATATATGAGGGGAGACCTGGGCCCTCCAGTGGGATATGCACCAAATACCCCTCAGTGCGCATTATAGCCCCCGGGAACCTGGCACCATAATCACAGGGACGGGGCTTGCAACCCCGTCACCGTCCTCCTCGGAGTCGCCGCCGCCCGTCACCTATCTATGTAATGACCTTGGCTAACGTTGCTAAACCTAGCGGCATGAAATATACTTTACGATTTTATTCTCAGACCTACCCGATATGTACACAAAATTTCATACAAATCGATTCACCCATCTATTTAATAGCCTAGCCTAATGTTGCTTAACCTTAACCTAGCGGTATGAACAACATTCACAGCTTTTTTGTCATTGGTGTATATATTAGTGAAGTTTATGTTATATTGAAGAAGGGACAAATTCATGCTAACAACAATTTATTAATAGTTAATTATTTGTCATATAAAGTAAAGGATAAAAAATGGTTATTGTGGGTTATCTCTGAGAGATAAGCATATACCATCTCGAACTTTTTTGTAGACCTTATTAATATGTACAATACTGTAGTACATTATTTTCTCGTAGGATTCAGCCAGCGTTTGCAATGTAAGCGCAAAAAAATGTGCTTATTTACGACATCACATTAGAAACCTTCAAAATTATCAGTGTTTCTCTACTATATTATGCATGTATTATACATATAAACCTTCCTTAAAAAAGACTCTATCTATTAATAAAAACCGCATCAAAATCCGTTGCGTAGTTTAAAAGATTTAAGCATACATAGGGACAGACAGACAGCGAGAGCGACTTTGTTTTATAATATGTATAGATTTAAAAATACAGATTCTGCTAAAAAGAGCTTATATGGATAGAAGTTGGTGTTAGCGTACCTGCTGTGTATAATTAGCACCAACTTCAACAACACAACACAACTACAACTTTTTTTTTTTTAGTTTACTCTCTCGAATAAAAAAAGAATAATATCTTGGGATTATCCACACACAAAAAAGAATCATCGAAATCGGTTTATATTTGTCAGGGTAATATAATGGAGAACATCAGTTTTATGGTTTTTAACCGACTTCAAAAAAGGAGGAGGTTCTCAATTCGTCTGTATATATTTTTTTTTTTTTTTTTTTTTATGTATGTTCGCGCATAACTCTGGCAATTATTAACCGATTTGAAAAAATCTTTCTTCCATCCATTCTTCAATCCATTGATTGGGTCCCATAAAAAAATTATTGCTTAGTAATAAGTAGTTCCTAAAAAAACAAGAATGGTGACTGCGCACTGAGAGTTGCAAGAAAGCCTATATAGATGACGTTTTAGTCGCTCGGACTCGCTCGGTCGGACAAAAATGGTCATATCTCTGGCAAATATTTACCAATTTCAATGATTCTTTTTTTATTCGAAAGAAGAAACCACTGTATTGAATCTGTATGAATTTTATTACAACCGGATAAGAACTTCCTGGAGGACCATGAACGATGTGGAGGAATTTATCTGGTAAAAACCATAAAACTGATGTTCTCCATTACATTGCTCTGACAATTATGAACCGATTTCGATGATTCTTTTTTTATTCGAGAGAGTAAACTACTATGATGTTTCCATGCAAATTTCATTACGACCGGATATTATTTTCTGAAGAAACATGAATTATGTAAAACTATGTAGACGATAATGTGATCATAACCTACCTAGATAATTTTTCGGTTTTCGATGGTTCAATCTTTATATATGAAAATATCACTAAAAAGGTTAAAATAAAATCTTTTTAAAAAAAAATTGAACCGACTTCAATATCACTGAAAAGTATAAAATAATTTAAATATTATTGAAGTTGGTGCCAAATATACACAGCAGGTACGCTAACACCAACTTCAATAATATTTAAATTATTTTATACTTTTCAGTGATATTGAAGTCGGTTCAATTTTTTTTTAAAAAGATTTTATTACCAGATAAAATCCTCCACATCGTTCATGGTCCTCCAGTAACTTCTTAGCCGGTTGTGATAAAATTTATATATATTTTTTTCTGAAGAAACATCAATTATGTAAAACTATGTAGACGATAATGTGATAATAACCTACCTAGATCATTTTACGATTTTATTTTTAACCGACTTCATTTTTGAAGTCGGTTAAAAATAAAAAGAAAAGGCAGGTCTATGCCCGACCACAAAATGAGGTTAGGGCCTCGCAATGGGTTCCCCAATAATAATATTAGTTATATTAAAAACTTATCCGGCTAAATTATTGTGCCGTCATCATCCAGCAGCCAACCGGTGCCGACAACGCACCCGTACAAAACACCTCCTGTGATTACAAAAACATGTGTCACAAACAAACGTCAATTACCATTAAGTTCGGGTCGAAATCGGTACATACATGACCTCAAGGGGCAGGGACGCAATTAATTTATAAATGTGATATTTACAATACAGCGTTTAAACAGCGGTGTTCTGAACCACTATATACAGTGTACAACTTACTCAGGCACATTGTCCCAAATTGGGGTGAAATGGGGTGCACCGTTCAAAATTTTTAAAATAATAATTTACACCGCATGAGACGGGGCGAAGTATTAAAATAAGACTAATTAAGCACGCTGACTCCTAGTTACACGGATCAGCCGTCAAATATCAAAATGATATTAGGAATCGGATCACCTAATATATTTTCTTTACGAAGTAAACACAGAGCGTTAGTAGTAAACAAAAGCGTCTAACTACTAAAGTACTTAAACTTAAACAAACCCATTAGAAAGATGTGCCCACACCCGTGGTGGCCGGGCGTACCGGTTCGGCTCTGATCGGGCACGATGACGCAGATTTGTGACGCGTCGATGCCCCGAGCCGGCCGTCCCAAGCGTAGCCCGGTGTACTTGTGGACGCCGCAGATCGCGCAACTTCGCGAGATCTGCTGGCGAAGCCGCCGAGAGTTCACCAGGGCGAGAAGTCGAAGGCGAGCTCAAGCCGACGAGGTATATAGCCAGGCTCTACAGGGCATTCTCCCTCCGCGTACCGTCCCATATGTCTACTGGACGAGGTTGGCAAACTGTTCGAGAGAATAGTTGCCTCTCGTCTCAGCGGACATCTGTCGCGCGTCGGTCCCGATCTGGCCGACAGCCAGTTCGGCGTTCGACCGTGGATGCTATAACTCGCGTCCGCGCCCTGTCGGAGCAGGCGGTCTCCCGGGGCGGCGTGGCGTTGGCGGTGTCACTCGACATTGTCAATGCCTTCAACTCCCTGCCCTGGGAAGCGATCTGGGAGGAGCTGGTCTATCATGGAGTGCCTCCCTACCTGCAGGCCCTGATCAGGGACTACTTGCGCGACAGGTACATCCTGTACGTGGATCGTGACGGTACGAGGATCCGGAGGGAAGTAGAGCGAGGGGTTCCGCAGGGGTCAGTGTTAGGCCCCCTGCTATGGAACCTCGCCTACGACGCGGTTCTGCGTGTCGACCTCCCCGCCGGCGTAAGTGTCGTCTGCTACGCGGACGACACGTTGATCGTGGCCGGTGGGGACACCTTCGAGAGGACCAAAAAGCTCGCCGAGCTTGGGGCGGAAATCGTCGTCGCTAAGATACGCGAGTTGGGCATGGAGATAGCGCCTCAGAAAACTGAGGCGCTGTGGTTCCACGGCCTGCCTAGGAGCCGGAAACCACCGCCCAACTTGCGTGTCCGTGTTGGTGAGTCGGAAGTCAGGGTGGGGCCGTACATGAAATATCTTGGCCTCACCCTTGACAGTCGCTGGGGCTTCGAGGAGCATTTCGAGCGCCTGGTCCCCCGAGTCGACAGGGTTGCAGCGGCCTTGCACAGGCTGCTCCCTAATCTCGGGGGGCCGAGCGAGGAAGTTCGCCGCCTCTACGCCGGAGTCGTGCAGTCCGTAGTCCTCTACGAGGCGCCCATCTGGGCGCCGAGGCTGGCCATTCGACGCTGTAGAACTAACATCAGCAGTATCTACAGCGTCCAGCGGAGGATGGCACTGCGGATTGCACGAGGATACCGAACGGTGTCCTTTGAGGCGGCGACCATACTGGCACGCTTTCCGCCCTTAGACATCCTGGCGGGCATGTATGCGAGGGTCTATGACCGGATCCGCATCGTCCGCCAGAGATAAAACTTATGTAAGTGAGTTGGTTGTTACTCTCGCGCATGCAGGTATTTAATTTAAATAATTTTAAGTTTTACTACTTATTATGTTCTCAAATAAGTGAATTTTGTAATTCTTTAAGAGAATATAGTTTCTTAAACCTCAAAGAAACTCCGAGCTCTCAAAGAAACTCTCTCCATGGCTCGTTGTGTGACTCTGAACTTCCCTAAAAGGCCAGCCGTTAGAGACCACGTCTCAGTACCAAATGTCATCACTGGCAACGCACATTGAATAAAAACCTTCGTCTTAAGGCACTGCGGTATTTCGGGCGAGAAGATTACGCGTAGTTTCCCGAACGCTGCCCATCTGAGGTGGATTCTTCGGGCGACCTCTTTGTCCAAGTTGGACCGACCTAACTGGATAGTTTGTCCTAGGTATACGTAGTGGTCAACAACTTCGAGTTTATCGGTTATCCCAACAACTACCGGTACGGGTGGGTGTAACATGGACATTAGACATGATCTTCGTCTTGTCCCACCACCTGTTGGGAAACGCTACTGAGGTCGCTGAGCATCCAGCATATTGAGGTCCTCCAGCGACTCTGCTATCATGACTATATCATCGGCAAAACGAAGGTGAGTGATGTATTCGCCATTGATGTTGATGCCGAATCCGTTCCAGTCCAAGAGCTTGAAAACGTCCTCCAATGCGTTTGTGAACAGTTTCGGAGAAATAACGTCTCACATCTCGCTGCAACGGGATTGGTTTCGTGCTCTCTCTATAATAGGACTCAGGAGAGTCCTATTATAATATTAAAATAATGATAAAATAATAATGTTATGATAAAATAAAAATGTCAAATAAAAAATAATAATGTAATAATGTCTGATATCAAATCAAATTAAATAGTGTAAAATAAAATTAAAATAATGTTAAGTTAAATAAAATAATGATAAAATAGTGTTAAAGTAATGATAAAATAGTGTTGAAATAATGATAAAATAATGATAAAATAGTGTTTTAACACTATTTTGTAATGTTAAAAACTAATGATAAAATAATGTTAAAGGAATGATAAAATAGTGTTAAGTTAATGATAAAATAATGTTAAAGTAATGATAAAATAGTGTTAAAATAATGTTAAATTAATGATAAAGTAATGATAAAGTAATGATAAAATAGTGTTAAAGTAATGATAAAATGTTACGTTAATGATAAAATAATGATATTATAGTGTTAAAGTAATGATAAAATAATGATATTATAGTGTTAAAGTAATGATAAAATAATGATAAAATAGTGTTAAAGTAATGATAAAATAGTGTTAAAATAATGTTAAAATAGAAAAGTGTTAAAGTAATGTTAAGTTAATGATAAAATAATGATAAAATAATGTTAAAGTAATGATAAAATAGTGTTAAGTTAACAAAGTTAAAGTTGAAAATGTTACGTTAATGATAAAATAATGTCAAAGTAATGATAAAATGTTACGTTAATGATAAAATAATGATATTATAGTGTTAAAGTAATGATAAAATAATGATAAAATAATGATAAAATAGTGTTAAAATAATGTTGAAATAATGTTAAAGTAATGATAAAATAGTGTTAAGTTAATGATAAAATAGTGTTAAAATAATGTTAAAGTAATGTAACGTTAATGATAAAATAATGATATTATAGTGTTAAAGTAATGATAAAATATTGATATAATAATGATAAAATAATGTTAAAGTAATGATAAAATAGTGTTGAAGTAATGTTAAAATAATGTTAAAGTAATGATAAAATAATGTTAAAATAGTGTTCAAGTAATGATAAAATGTTACGTTAATGATAAAATAATGATATTATAGGGTTAAAGTGGTGGTGGTATAAAATATTGATATAATAGTGTTAAAATAATGTAAAATAATGATAAAATAGTGTTAAAGTAATGTTAAAATAATGATAAAGTAATGATAAAATAGTGAAGTAATGATAAAATGTTACGTTAATGATAAAATAATGATATTATAGTATTAAAGTAATGATAAAGTAATGATAAAATGAGTTGAGTTGATGGTATTCTGGTCAAAAAACTAGGTTCATCAGGTTGGCTAGGTTGTTCAGGGATTCATGGCCCAATGTTAAAATGGTTTAAATCCTATTTAGAAGACAGATCTCAATATGTAGTTGTTAAGGGGTTTCAATCTGGCATATACAAAGCCACTTCCGGAGTACCGCAGGGCTCTCATTTAGGACCTTGGTTGTTTAATATGTTTATTAACGATATAACCTTACGTATTAAACATAGCAGTGCCTATCTTTATGCGGATGATCTAAAACTTTGCAAAACTGTCAAAGAACAATCAGACTGTTTACTGCTGCAAGTTGACCTATCTGCTATATCGAATTGGTGCACAGAAAATAATATGGCTTTGAATGTAAATAAATGTCACCAAGTTGTATTTACTCGTAACCATAATGTAATCTCTTCGCCGTTCTACATAAATGGAGCACTACTTGATGAACTACCAGTACTAAGAGATCTGGGAGTTCTCTTCGACAGTAAATTAACCTTTATATCTCACGTCGACAACATTATTGCAAAATCTTGTAAAATGTTAGGATTTATTATTCGTAATGGCAAATTCTTTCATAATCCTGCAACAAAAATAACTATATATAATACTTATGTTAGAAATATTTTGGAATACTGCAGTATTATATGGTCACCATATTACAGTGTACATCATCTGAGAATAGAGCGTGTCCAAAAGCGATTTTTGAGACACCTCACCTTCTCTTGTAAACTCCATAGGCAACTGCTTTCGTATAACGATAAACTTAAACATTTTAATATAGACAGTCTTAAAGTTCGCAGAAAGGTTACTGATATGTTATTTCTATATAAATTGTTAAGGAATCAGATTGACTGCCCGGCTATATTGCAATCTATCAACTTACGCACGCCATTTCGTTTGCCTATTCGCCAATCTCGTGGTCATAGCCTTCTGTACTACCCCCCTGCTAGGACTAACCTAAAACAATCCTCCCTAGTATGTAGATTGCCAAAAATGTACAACTCACTAGATAGTAATAGTGTATTCATTGATTCTCTGCGCCGTTATAAGAAACTCATAACGAAGTCTTTTCGATCCACTTTAACTTAATTTAACTTAAGTAATTGAATTTAGTTTGTGCATGTGAACCATTATTATTGTTAATTTTTTTCTTTTCTGTTAGTTATAAGTTACCCTAAGTTCACTTATAGAGCATGTTGTGACACCTTCAAAAATTGTGCATTTAATTAATTTTCTATGTATTTTGTAATTTAAAAGTGTGCTAACAACAACAACAACTGTAACAATTACTGGTTGTCCAATAAATAAAATAAAATAAAATATTGATAAAATAATGATAAAATAGTGTTAAAGTAATGTTAAAATAATGTTAAAATAATGTTAAAGTAATGATAAAATAATGTTAAAATAGTGTTAAAGTAATGATAAAATATTGATAAAATAATGATATAATAATGATAAAATAGTGTTAAAATAGTGTTAAAGTAATGATAAAATATTGATAAAATAATGATATAATAATGATAAAATAATGTTAAAGTAATGATTTTATTTTATTTTATTTTATTTTATGTTTATTACAAAAACCACAGCTCTTAGACATAATAGTAAAAGTCGACATACATGTAAATCTTACAGCCAATTAAGGTTTTACAATTTATACAATATTTAGTCAGAGACTATGTTTATCTAAGGCTAAGTACATACATTCAGAAAAAAAATAAATGATTAGTGAGTACAGAATTAGTATTCATAACTGAAACAGCCAATTGCCATAAAGAGTATAATTAATTATATGTTTTGTGTGTGTGTGTGTGTGTGTGTGTGTGTGTGTGTGTGTGTGTGTGTGTGTGTGTGTGTGTGTGTGTGTGTGTGTGTGTGTGTGTGTGTGTGTGTGTGTGTGTGTGTGTGTGTGTGTGTGAAAGTGTGTGTGAGTGTGTATTTATTTTACTACATATCAAAAAGAAAAGTTGTTATTCAATGATACTATGTATAAACTTATATCATTGTTAGTACTATACTATATATAATATAACAATTACTAAAGCATTAATGTAACTTGTTTTCTAAATACATCTTTTGATGTGTAAAATAAATCCACCGACGAAAATTTCTTATTATATAATCTACGAATGCGACATGCCACTGAATTTTGAGCATAGTTGGTGGTGCCACTCGGGACAGCAAATAATGTCGTATGTCTTGTACGATAGGATGGTGCCCATAACTGCATCACTATATTGTTCAGCTGAAGGCAATCAATGGTGCTGTTACATATGCCGTGCAGAAAAAGCATGTCTGAAATAGTACGCCTATCTTCCAGTGTCATAATGCCATAAAATTTACAAGCTTCGGGATAGTCATGAAAATATTTTTGAGCACGGTAATTTAAATGTTTGATGAATTTAGATTGAATGCTTTCAATTTCCTGTTTATAAGTTACGTCTTGCGGATTCCAAACACAGCTGCAGTATTCTAAAACACTACGCACATAAGCATAGTAAAGGATTTTGAGGCAAGCTAAATCAGTAAAGGGTTGACAGGTACGTATAATAAACCCTAGATTTTTATATGCTTTATTAACAATACAGGTGACATGTTCCGAAAAGAGAAGTTTTGAGTCTAATAAAACGCCAAGATCTCTAACAACTTTATCACGACTGATCGTTATACCGTTAAAGTTATAATTATAAAATACAGGTTTATTTTTGCGGGTAAAGGTAATTGCTGTACATTTACTGATATTTAGATTAATACGATTAACAGCGTAGTACGTTATGAGTCTATTTAGATCTTCTTGCATTTTCATGCAGTCGGCTACATTTTTAATATTCATAAAATTTTTTGTGTCATCCGCATACATCAGGAACTTTGCATTCTGAATATGCCTTCCAATATCGTACAGATATGCTGCATACAGCAACGGGGCCAACACAGAGCCCTGTGGCACACCAGAGGAGACGTTTATGATATCTGATTTAGCACCACCAACCACGACAGCCTGGGACCTATTTCTAAGATAAGACTCTGTCCATCTGAGAAGATTTCCGTGAATTCCAATCTCTTGGAGCTTTCTTAGAAGAATGTCATGATCTACGCGGTCATACGCCTTTTCAAAATCTGTATAAACTACATCAACTTGACCTCCACCGTCCATACTACGAAGCGTGTCTTCCAAAAATAAGGCTAGGTTAGTGTTGGTCGACCGCCCCTTTATAAAACCATGTTGTTCTGGAGGGATAAAACGTTGTATAAAAGGATACATGAACGTGTGAACTACTTTCTCCATTAGTTTACTAAGAACATTTAAAATTGAAATGGGTCTGTAGTTTTCAATTTGGCTTTTTAGTCCCTTTTTGTGAATAGGCACTATGTGTGCCAGTTTCCAGGTAAGCGGAAAATGACCTTCATGGAAACAGCGGTTAAAAATAAAAGTAAGTGGGCGTGCAAGAGATTTAGCACATTTTGAAAAATATAATGGGGGAATGTTATCACTACCAGGGCCTTTCGATACATCAAGGTCTTTTAGGAGTTTCAGCATGTACTCTTCATCTATCTGAATCTCATGTAATGTATCGCCATGAGTTTCGTGAGTTGCAGAAAAAGGGGTATTATTATTAGAGTGAGGATTAAAGCTCTTCTGGAAAAAGATATTGAATGCAGTGCAAATTTCTGCTTCACTGCTTAGGTCTGCATTGTCATAATGCATAAGTTTGGGGTATGCCCTATAGTGCTTCCGTTTAGTTTGTACGTAAGACCAAAAATGCCTAGGGGAAGATTTAATTTTAGACTGTGATGCCTCAATGTGTGCTTTGTAGCAATTTTCCTGCATATTCTTTTGTCGGCTTCTTAATATATTAAAAGAATTATAATCGAGAGGATTTTTATATTTTTTCCATTGCCTATGAACCTTAGCCTTTTCTTTAATTACATTTATTAAAGCGCGAGAGTACCAGGTCGGGTAGACATACGACCCTGATATTGTAACTTTAGGCACATGCTTATCAATAGTGTTATTGACAATAGCATAAAAATTGTCGATCATATCCTCTGGATGCTGGAACAACGCCTGTACGTTGTGCAGCGTTGACCAGTCAGAATCAGCAAGTTCTTTGTTTATTGCCTCGTAATCTCCTCTTTTAAAAAGCTTTTTTACGTATGAGGTATGCTTGAGAGGAGGCATTATGATGTTTGAAGCATTTATATCTAATGCAGGGTGAAAGGAGTCCTCGGCTACAAGAGGAAGGTTGGATTTGGTAACATCTAATGAAAAATTACAGAAGATTAAATCCAACGTATTATTTGATACATTAATAGACGTATTATATTGTTTCAAGCCGTGGTAAAACATTGTGTTAATTAACGTAGTGGCTGCATTTTGTATTTCAACGGATCCTTTTTTTAAGAAAACTGGTTTACCACTTTTCCACTCAATGCAAGGTAAATTAAAGTCCCCTGATACGACAATGTAGTCATTCGGGTAATTAGATGTAACGTACGCTATGGTATCAAGAAAGGATTGTATACGAGTGGGCAATAAACTATCCATAACTATATGAAACTATCTATATGATAAAATAGTGTTAAAGTATTGTTAAAATAATGTTAAAGTAATGATAAAATAATGTTAAAGTAATGATAAAATAATGATATAATAATGTTAAAGTAATAATAAAATAGTGTTTAAGTAATGTTAAAATAATGATAAAATAATGTTAAAATAATGTTGTTGTAAAGATAAAATAGTGTTAAAGTAATGATAAAATAATGTTAAAGTAATGATAAAATGTTACTTTAATGATAAAATAGTGTTAAAGTAATCTTTAACACTATTTTATCATTACTATATTTTACTATTTTTTATTTTTTTTATTTTATCATTAGATTAAATAATATTAAAATAATGATAAAATAGTGTTAAAGTAATGTTAAGTTAATGATAAAATAATGATAAAATAGTGTTAAAATAATGTTAAAATAAAGATAAAATAGTGTTAAAGTAATGTTAAGTTAATGATAAAATAATGTTAAAGTAATGATAAAACGTTACGTTAATGATAAAATAATGATATTATAGTGTTAAAGTAATGATAAAATAGTGTTAAAGTAATGATAAAATAATGATAAAATAGTGTTAAAGTAATGATAAAATATTGATATAATAATGATAAAATAGTGTTAAAGTAATGATTAAATAATATTAAAAAATGATAAAATAGTGTTAAAGTAATGTTAAGTTAATGATAAAATAATGATAAAATAGTGTTAAAATAATGTTAAGTTAATGATAAAATAATGATAACACACGCAGCTTCACCCGCGCTTTTATTACATTTTGCTCCCCTTTTCACCCTCCTCCGTTGATTTATTTCTCTTCATCTCTCTCTCTCTCTATTATCCCCTCAAGCCCATGTGGTTCCAAAAGGAACAATGCGCGTTTTCTTTTAGGGCCCAGCCGGGATTGAAGCCTTATAAGAAAAATGTAATTCTATGCGGGTGGGGGAAAGAGAGAGGAGAGAAAGATCTCTCCTCTCTCTTTCCCCCACCCGCATCGGTCCCCGTCACATTCCCCCTCTTCCTCTCCCCGTTGACCCCTCTCTGAACCCTATCCCCCATCTCTCTCTCCCAACTTGCTCCATCTCACCCCCCCCCCCCCTTGCTCCACCTAACTCCTCCGATCCCTCACCCCCTCCTCGAATCCCTTCTCCCTCTCTGTCCTCTCTTGCACCCTCCTCTCATTCTATATATCCGTCAATCATGGTATCAGCAGCATGAAATATACTTTACGACTTATTCTCAGACCTACCCGATATGCACACAAAATTTCATACACATCCGTCCCATCTATTTAATTACCTTGCCTTATGTTGCTTAACCTTTACCTAGCGGCATGACATGTAATTAATGGCCTATTCTTAGACCTACCCGATATGCACATAAAATTTCATACAAATCGGTTCACCCATCTATTTAATGACCTTACCTAACGTTGCTTAACCTTAACCTACAGGTATAAAAAGTATCCTATGTCCGTCTCCTGCTCCTAAGCTACTTCCCTACCAATTTTCAGCCAAATCGGTTGAGCCGTTCTTGAGTTATAAATAGTGTAATTAACACGACTTTCTTATAAATACACACATCAAAAGTGTCTAGCTAGGGATCAACATATATTTTTGCAATAACTTTTCTCCTGATTGATATTAATTAAAATTTTCTTTAAGGATTCATCAAATAAAGTGTTTTCGTTTGTCACAGTAACGATAAACCAAGTCACCTTTGCATTAATAAAGAAATTTGCCATTTTCCTAATAAAGGGATTTTTGACATTTGAACCACTAACACAAAAGTTCGAAAAAAAGACTGAAATAACAGTTTTCTTTAAAATTTTATTGGGTAACTTAAACAATTAATAATCCGTGTTTCTACCGCGAACACTAACAACACAAGAACATCGGTTTGGCATACTCAAAATGAGTTCATCCAAATCACGCTGTGGAATGGCCGCCCATGTTCGTTGCAACAACAAAAAAAGGTCTTCTTGCGACTGGATACCCTCCATATTCGGCAGAGCTCTTCTCTGTAGCATATCCCATGCATGCTCAATCGGGTTCAAGTCTGGCGACTGAGCAGGCCAGGGCAGGACATTGATGTTAGCTGCGGCGAGAGTCTGTCTTACAACTCTTGCGGTGTGCGGTCGTGCATTATCATGCATTAACTGAAATAAGGGACCGATTTGCACTTGTAGAGGAACGATGACGTCTGATACAATCGTCTCAGCATAAATTTGAGCGTTGAGGTTGCCTCTGATCCAAATCAACTCAGTTCTTCCGCCGATCCAAATACCCGCCCATACCATGATGGTTCCACCACTATAAGGATGGACTTCCTGGCAGGATTTTAATCGCTGTTGGCGTCCAGGGGTTCTCCAGTGTCGTATACGTCTTGTATCCGGTCTCATACCAAAACGAGACTCATCAGAAAAGCACACGAAACGCCATTGTTCTTCTGCCCAATTTCTGTGTTCAAGAGCCCATTGATATCGAATCCTACGATTGTGCATTGCTATAGGTGGTACCCGTAGCGGTCTTCGGGAATGAAGGTTCACTTCATGCAAGCGGTTTCTGACTGTTTGGTCGCTAATTAAGTTCCCTGAAGAGTGATGAAGCCTCACGGCTAACATCATGGCAGTTATTGTTGGAGCTCTTCGAGTTAAGATTTGAATATATCGGTCTTGTCTCCGTGTGGTGCAGCGATACCGTCCTCCATGGCGCTCAGCCACGGTACCAGTGCTTCGGTAACGTGTCCAAAGTCGACTGATAACACTCTGACTTGTATTCAGAGCTAAAGCCACAGTACGTTGCCGGGAACCAGCTTCTATCATTCCCACGGCTCTGAGCATTTCTTCCCTGCTTAAATGACGTCGCCGCTCCATAATAACGTTGGTTTTAATCAGTAGTAGGGAAACAGTAGCACTAATAATGTCTTCAATGCGTTGTATGTTTTTATAGGGAAAATATTGACAGCTGATTTTCATCTTTTACTCGAATTTGATTCACAGTTCCTGATTCAAATTATGAAATGCACCAAAAAGGATCCATATAAATTTATAAAATCATAAATTTATTACAAAGCCACATCTCAATCTCAAGAAATCCGCTTAAAAATGCTTGATCCCTAGACACTTTTGATGTGTGTATATAGATTAAAGTTCTATGGTGATTGTATGTTCAATTTCACCGATAGATGGCGCTGTTCATAATGTAAATCACGCTAACATCGTAAATTACTGTCTAATGATATTCGTTAATGAAAGTTCTAAGTTTTTCGCATCTTTTATTGTTGCGACTGTAATACAACACCTATACACTACCTGGACTTGGGGAGTTTCATTAAAATTTCATGAATAATTTCATGATCTAGTTTGGACTCGCTCGGGATTTACAGATTTTAACTTTTCAAAGATATAATGTCATATTGCTATCAGCAACGTACTTAGAACTATTGTTCTAAGTACGTTGCTGTTGCTGTTGCGGAAATCTAATGAAAATGTCCTGGGTGTACCGGACCGGCTTACCCCTTACAAAAATTGACCCTTCGCCACTGCCATATCTTATTCAAACTAAATGTCTGCTCAGTCCCTATTGTATATAGCGTAATAATACATATCTTAATGATTAACTGATCAGTCTATAATTACCCTATTCTCATACAAAGTAAATTACGTGGTAATATGTGCAAGTAATGTTTCACTGCTTAGCCCCTATGAAACATAGCGTGATGTTTTATATACCAATTTATACCTTGACTTCTACACAACATATCAGTGAAAGTCCTATCAAAATCCATCCACGGGTTTTCAAATGATACCTGGACAAACAGAACGACAGACAGACAGACAGACAGACAGTCAATAATTCCAAAAAAAATTGTTTTGGCCTCTATGTCGATAGTATAGTATCCCCACATAGAAATTTTGGAAAAATATTCAATGTACAGTAAAAGTGCTCTTTGTGTTTTATTATAGTGTTAAAAAAACGTTAAAATAATGATAAAATAATGTTAAAGTAAGTAAATTATTTTATACTTTTCAGTGTTATTGAAGTCGGTTTAATTTTTTTTTTTAATAAGTTTTATTTAAATTTTTTTAGTGATATTTTCATACATAAGGATTGAACCATCGAAGACGGTAAAATGATCTAGGTAGGTTATGATCACATTATCGTCTACATAGTTATACATATTTCATGTTTCGTCAGAAAAAATATCCGGTCGTAATGAAATTTGCATGGAATCATCATAGTAGTTTACTCTCTCAAATAAAAAAGAATCATCGAAATCGGTTCATATTTGTCGGAGTAATGTAACATCACAACACATAACATGAACATCAGTTTTATGATTTTTACCAATTAAATTCCCCCATATCGTTAATTCCTCCAGGAAGGTCTTATCCGATTGTGATAAAATTCATACACATTCATTACAGTGGTTTTTGCTTTCGAATAAAAAAAGAATCATTGAAATCGGTAAATATTTGCCAGAGTTATGACCATTTTTGTCCTTAAAAAGTAACATAAAGTCATCTAAATAGGCTTTCTTGCAGCTTTCCTGCGCAGTCACCATTATTGTTTTTTCAGGAACTACTTATTCGGAAGCAATAATTTTTTTTATGGGACCCAACTAACGGATTAAAGAATGGATGGAAGAAAGATTTTTTCAAATCGATTCATAATTGCCAGAGTTATGCGCGAACATGCATAGAAAAAAAATATATATATATACAGACGAATTGAGAACCTCCTCCTTTTTTTGAAGTCGGTTAAAAAATCACTGTCGCGAATAGCAGTCCGTCAGATTCGAACCCGCGACCTCCGGTTTGCACAGCAAGCGGCTTCCCACTGCGCCACTGAGGCTACAACAGGAGGCCAGTCACATAAGGCGACGTTGAAAGATTATTCAGCCAGTACCAAGGCTTATTTTGACCAAACAGTACGACCTTGAATTATCATCCATCCATTCGTTAGGAAGCTACGATGTCACAGACAGACAGAGAGACATAAGCGTACAAACTTAGACAGGCGTTTTTTGTATTGGGGTTACAAAACATGAGATCCGTGTACTGCAACAACACAAATACTGAAAAGAACTGCCACATAACTGAAACTTATGGTTATTTTTAACTCCATATTTTTTTCATATTTTACCATATTTTCGCTTTTCAGTCCATATTTTGGTTTTTTTTAGTCCATATTATATGTACATATTTTGGAATTTTAAATACTTATTAAATCCGGTCCCTAGTCATAACAATCGTATAAGTACAAATATAATGTTACAAGGGGGAATATGGTTATGAATGAGATAAAAGGTCATAATAACGAGTTCAAATATATATATATACTTATGTCGCAAGGGGGAATATCTACTATCTGCTATCACGACCTTCTAACAGTCTGGGAACCAGAGGTAGGCTACACAAGCCAGTAAGACTCCGCCACCTACGAACGCATGTTCACATTACACAGTCTTACTCACTAAAACCCCCGTACCTGTCGCATCGGCACGTGAAAGGGGACCTCCAGGCTCTCTGGTAGGATCTGCACCAGGAGCCCTTCAGTGCCTAGCCTTTGAGCCCGCCACCAAGGGACGCATTATAGCCCCCCGGGAACCAGCCACGGTGCTTACATCTCAGAGCTCATAACCCCGCCACTGTCCTCCTCGGAGTCACCACCGTACCTACTCAATGGACGTCCTAGGGCCCACACCCCGAACGTCCAGTGACCCCGAAGGTAACGACTACTGTCTACAACAACTGGGACCGGCTTTTTTCGCGTGCTCCGAAGCACAGGGAAGCTCAGTTCAATGTTCAAGAAAATCCGGACGTCGGCTATCTATTGATCGGGCTTACTTGAACCAACGCTAGCAGCCTTATACAAAATATAATTTATAATATAGTACCGATCTACATACTTACTCGTCGGTCGGATACAGAACTTTTTTTATGCCGGTTAGCGAAGCCGGTTAAAAAAATAAAACAAATTTTCCTTTCTTTTAATATCTTGTCCCATAGATTATATACTATCTTGTCCCGTTCGTTTGTTCCATTCTGTATATTCCATTCAGGTACACCGTAGGTATAAAGAAACGTGATTATGACACTTGACAAACATTTGACACATTGAGTGACAGTAGAACGAAATTACGCCAAACCAAATTAGCATGACCCATTGAACAAATTAGCATGTTTATGTTTTTACTCGCTCTCACTTGTAAAAACGGCTTTATTCGGTCCCTTTTTTATTTATACGCGTTTCATTCATTTGTCATTTGGGTTAACAAATTACGACTTCGTTGGCTTATTTTTGTATAAAGAAATATGCCTTTAATAATAATATGCGGGACACCTGTAAGTGGGAAAACATACAGAGCGAAGGAATTAAAAGATTTTTTCACAAACGAACATGGTAAAAGTGTAGAAATTATCTCTGAAGACGAAGCCATCAAAAAGTTAGGTTATGAGAAAAACACTACATATTTGGAATCGCAGAACGAGAAGAGAGTTAGAGGCTACCTCAAATCTGAGGTAATTAGACTCATCGGTAAGGGCAACGTGGTTATATTAGACGGGAGCAACTATATAAAAGGTTAGTCCACTCCAAAGACATTTAAGTACATGTTGAATCTTCGATCCAATCGAACGCAGTTCCCTACACAGGACAGCTTGGTTCTAGATGCAATTAAACTAATTTTCTCTCATAGCAACCAAAGTCCTATAAAACAGTGGCCGCCGCCGCTGTCCGTACCTACTAACAGGACAGTATTCCTCTTAGTTGTACTTCACTTGCACTTTACTCTCCTTTTCCTCTACCACTCTGGAGTTTGCTGTTCGATAACTCAATTATTAGTTAAGCTCGCCTTTGTACTTCTTTTATGTATTGTATTTTATCTTTTTCTTGTGTGTATGTGTAGAATAAAGAATTAAAGTACAGGATGGCAGCTCAGAGGTAGTTTACTGCAGTTTGCAATGTAACCCTCCTGCGACTTGTGCATGATATCAAATATATTGAGGCCTCCCACTAGGGGACTGATGACATTGTGTGACAACCAGTAGATGCAAACAGCCACATTCATTGTGGTGCTCCAATAGGGAGGCCTATGTCATCGGTATAATATTTAAACTAGATAAACATTCACTAATAGAATGACATCTAAATTGTGGTTGTGGACTTATCTGTGCTGGTGGCAGAAACAAGAACTAACTGTATTGTTATGATAATGTTGTGTAGTTTGACAGTTTTGTATAGACAGTAGCGACACTCTTAAGGGTAAAAAAAAATTGACAGCCTGTGGCTTGAAAAGAAATAGCTACTATTAGCAACCCTAGGTAGCATTAATTAAAAAAAAAGGGACGCTGTCCAGAAACCATGGGCTCTGGACCACCTTAGTAAAATAAGAACTGAACATACCTCAAAAGTATTATTACCACACTTCTGTAACAGGAATACATTGTAATCACACACACACGCACGTGTGACGCAGCCACACTTGAGACTTCTGCACTGTACAAGATCTGAGAAATGATTGACCACGGTGTCGCTAGAATGCAATGGCTTATATCGTCGGCTTAGAGTGTAAACCTGCCAAATCCATTTTTTATCATTTCTGACTTATTAATACCGTTCGAAAGAGAAAGAGACGCCGCATCGTCCAAACAAATCGGCTACTTATATTTAAGACTGTAAGTGTAAAAAAAAGTGTGATGAGTAAAACTGCTAAATTGAGTCACTTCAAATCTTCACGGCTAAATCCAGCACCACCGCTATTTTGTATTGCGGTGTTACCGCCGTTTTGTTACTCCGCTACAAAATAGTATATTTCGTGTTCTTAATACTTGATGACAGATATTTGCAAAGGTAGATAGGTACCTATTATTTAAACTCAGCTTTATTTTAGATCAATTCATTGATATTTTAGTAAAAATATTGTTTGAAACAATATTACCTATAAGTAAAAATAGGTCATAGCGATCTGAAAGCTGCAGCAAAAGGTGAGCTAAACGTGAGCACAACTTGAATCAGTAGCACATCACCCACGGAAGTATTGTCAATTCGTTTGAATTTTATGGAATAATCGATCATCGAAACTATCGAAAATACTATTATGTAAATTATCCAAATACATAATTAGCTGTAACAGCTCAGTGGGCGAGCGCTTGCCTTGGAAACAGCGCAGGTTCGAACCCCGGCTCGCACCTCTGATTTCTTTAATTAATCATGTGCGAATCGTCTTTGTGCGATTGTTACTAGCTTTCGGTGAAGGAAAATGTTGGGAAGAAACCTTCATGTCTGAGAAAGTCTAACTAGCTTTCGAATGACATGTGAAGTCCGCCAACCCGCACTTGGCCAGCGTGGTGGACTATGGCCTAAGCCCCTTCATCTTGAAGGGAGGCCCTTGCCCAGCAGTGGGACATTAACAAGGGCTGATATTATTTATTTTATTTTTATTACACAAACAAAACTAGAAATTAATAAATCACATTTCATTATTTCTTCTAAATTAATTCTGTGTCACTTTTAACTGTCGATTGCTTCGTAGGTAACGTATCCATTACTTATAATATCATTGGTTTGAAATACAATACCTAAACTGCTTCTGTTGCACTGTTAGCAGTTTTTTATAGACTATTGAACAGTTTTGAGACTTTGCTAGTATTTTGTATGTCTACTCTAAACATTTTCTTGGAGATTCACCCGACTTTAAAAGTACATAACAACTTTAACGATTGTTAATTATAACAAAATATTATCTTTATTTATCAACCAAATGGTTACCTAAAAGTTTTGGACAATAAGTACCTATTTATTGTGCTCTCTGTTACAGATGTCATTAATTACGTTTTGACGATATAATAAAATAACGGTCATCTGATCCCAAACTAGGTAGTGGCTGTACTAGGCAGATACTAATACTTATATAGGAACCTTTTTTGTAAATATATACTTAAATAGAGAACACCCAGATACTTGGCGGGAATCGAACCCACGACGTATTGGGTAACAGCCAGCCAGGGTGAATAACTACAAGACCAACAGACCCATCAAACCGTTGTTCCTCAACAGTAACTAATACGCGTAAAAGTAATAACAAAGTACCTAATCTTTATAAAACCAAAACTTACGTTTAATTTATTATGTTTTTCCAAAATATTTTGTTTATATGTATGATTGTTTTTATTTGTGGAAGTCTAATTGAATAAAAACATAACTTTACTTCTTGTTTATACTTATTTCCTACAGTAACGTAGTTCTTTATTTAAACCAGAAAACCTGCTAAATTACATCGCAATGTACAACTTAAACATAATAAAACCTGCTATGTCGCAAAATCGCTTATAAACCAGTAAATACAAAAAAAATATTTATTAATTTATTGTTTATACTATAGAATATTACTTAATAAATCACCCATATTTTGGGTTTGGTTCATACGCTACAAATATAAATTATAAGAAGTTTTTTGTCTGCCCTGTAAAATTATGTTGAAGTTAGTTAGCAGGTTTACACTTTAAGCCGACGATATATGCTTTCGGCTATCCTACCCACAATTTATTTTATGAGAGCTTCATAATTCCTAACACTACACAATCATCGCAGGAGTGCTATTTCTGTTGACACTTTTCAGGCCATAACACGTAATCTAGTAATAGTATATTGATGGCAGCAGTGGACATCTTCTGGCTGATGACGAATTCAATGTAGGTATCAAACAAGTGTAATTATCAAAAGCATAAAAAAGCGTGACTGCGATCAAACAAAATGGACATTTACACAAGTATATACTTATATTTCAACTCGTCTTAAGACTTTTCATTTGATACCCATATTGATGATTTTGGAAGTAAAACAAAACACAAAATGGCGACTGACGCTCACCATATTAACTTTATTGAAAAAATATATAGCCTATGTCATTCCCACAACTGAGACGCATCTAAGGACATATGATAAGTCAAAATCCATCAAATCCTTGGCTGTAGGCCATGCCAAAGAAATATACATACATACTTACATACATAGGGTAGGGTGGGGCAAAGATCCGCAATGGGAAATGATCCGCACCCCTAATTTAAAATGACCGCCAAATATTGTCGTGGTTTTAGACACATTTTTATGTTGGCAACATTGATAGCAGACGACTCACCGTAGACAGAATATAATACAGACATATACCAAGCGTGCCGCCGATAAGGACAGAAAAATAAGTACATACTAAATTTAGAGTTGCCACGTAAGGGAAATTTTACCCTTTGTGTAAAGCAAATACGGAGGTTGTTGTAAATTATATTTTCTTTCCTAACCAAAAACCACTTTTTTGACACAACATTTACTTTTCTTACATTATATTGTCTTAATCTATCAATGGGACAAAGATCCGCAGCTGCGGACATTTGCCCCGCATCTGCGGACGTTTACCCCAAACAGTGGGGCAAAGGTCTGCAAAGGCAAGGTTGTCTACCTTTCCTTTTTTTTTCTAAATGGTGCTTGTTTCGCTACTAATAAAATGGTACATTGTAGCACATAAATTAAGCTTTCCAGTGAAGCCAAAACATGTGGGACCTTTTACTTACTGAGTGAGAAAAAAGTTAAAACCTAAAATTGCGGATCTTTGCCCCACCCTACCCTACATACATACTTACATACATACATACGTACATACTTACATACATACATACTCTCGAAAACATAACCCTCCTTCTGGGGCAGTTGGGCAATGAAACATTACAATCATAATGAGAAGAGTAAAATTCTATTATTAGTATTTAGTTATGATGAAATTTAAATTGTTTGCTTGGTTGTTTTTATACTTTCTCTCCCCGCAGTGAACTGCCTGTTATTACTATTTTAACAGCCAGTCTAATCACAGGTTACCGCTATGAACTTTACTGCGCCTCCAAAGCGTCAAAGTCCACACAATGCACTGTCTACACTATAAGGAACCACGATGAGGCTTGGGAAGAAAACTTGAAAAGGAATGACAAAGGTGCTGATACAGAAAGTCCTGTGCAGGACAGAGATGGCAATACAGAGCCTTATACTGAAGAAGTGTTTAATGCATTAACTAGGTTAAGGTGAGTTGGTGTAACATAGTCATATACTCCCCCTTGGAGTCAGCCGCATAAGGATTAGAGCGGCTGCCTCTTTATACGAAGCCAAGAGAGGAGTGCCCCAGGTAGCGGTGGTTGGCAGAGCGATGGAGCGTAAAATGGCCTGTACAACTAAGGCACTTCCCTCGGAACATACAGACCTGCTGTTCTTAAAACTAAATAATCAAGATGACATACAGAACCATAATTCCGTATGCATCTACACTTCAGCGTCAGTTCACTGCCTTCAGGCAGCAAGATTAAGTAATGTATTTAAGGTTGAAAATGTAGCTACTTACCATCAGCATGCTACATGTTTGTTCTCCACCTTGGGAGTATATTTAAAAAAAATACCGGTCAAGTGCGAGTCGGTCTCGCGCACCTAGGAGTTCATACCAACTTTGGATGTATTAAAGTAATTTTACTATTCATGTAATACCAAAAAAACCAAACCGCAAAATGAAGTTTGTTTGTCGAGTTTTTTTAGGATTACTAAAAACCTGTACTATTGAGAAAAATCATTTTATTGATAGACATGTATTAAATAAATAAATAAAATTCATTTATTTCAGGTAACTATTGACCCATATAAATTAAAATTAACAAACACATAAATTAAACAATACAAACACAAAAATTCACATTTTATTGTATTACCTACCCATAATTATTTCAGATTTTTCCCTCCACAAACTTGGGAGATAATGGGAACGGTATTTTTTTCAGTCATTTTTTATTATAAGCCAAAAACGATGTGACATAAACTAAAATAAAAATCTGTTTTAAAATATGCAAATGAAGCCTTTTCATATGTTACACCACTCGATAGTAGTCTCACTTAACACCACATTTCAACCCCTATTAAACACAAAAGAAAAAAGACACTTGTCAGTTTCAATAAGGTTGGGTAAATTTGATCTAAACTATTCTAAGTTTCAAATCCATCAGTGGTTCCTAAAATGTTTAGGTGTAACAGACAGACGAAGTCAGACCATAAAGGTTCCTTTTTTACCTTTTGTATGGAACCCTAAAAACCAAAAGGAGTTGTTCCAGAAATGTATGGAGCCTGGGCCAGCACCATGTACACTATATGAATATATAACTATGCAATATAGTAACTGTTTTGTAATGTTCTCTTTTTTTAATATTGCTTCGTTTTCTTGTACATTTAAGATATCTTGGTCAAGGAGAGCAACACAAAAAAGCAACACTACTGTAGCAACACCACACAATAATAATAATATGATGGACCGGAAATACATAACTTAAATGTAATATTGACAAGACAACAACTGACTGAGTGAACATACCTGCAATTGAACTTGTTGCTAAATAGCACTCATACGACGGATTCCAATCCAAATCACAGCCGATAATCGATACAGTAAAGCCCGGGGCTAGTAAAGAAGCAATCATTTAATGTTCGTTAACTTAATAATCACTAAAAACATCGAAATATAATATGTACTTGCGTAAACAACCTATTACGAAACGTCATACCTATAGCATAAACTGTCAAGTATTAAACTAATGTCAAACGCAACTGTCATGGCTGCCCTAAAAACAGGGTGGACATACTAAATAACTCCATAAGTACAAGTCCGCTCCAATCTTTTTGACCTCTCCGAACATAGCCGTAAGTTTGGACTTGCGCACGTACAGTCGAGTGGGCAATACATATAATAACCGCGAATAATATTAGAGATTCAATATATTCGTATTATTTTTCATTAGTATGTATTATCAAGGAAGTTAATTTATGAATATAATAATAATTGACCGATACGTCAATTACTTACTATTATTGTTTAAAAAAAAACAATAATTAATTAACACAAGATGTACATATTTTGGGGTCCTTCGTTTTAAGTTTCAGAAACCTGTATTAAGATTTTACATAATTTTTGAAATAGATATTACCTAAATCAATTATTATTATGTTATAAAGTGAATACTTCTATGTTTTCTAAGTTACAACATTAATTTGTGTACCTACTTAATATCAATTGTGGTACACACAGCTTTCATGGCGATTGACAATATTATATTGATTATAATTATACCGTGAACATGGCGCTTGTAACAGCGACGAAATATCGGAAACCCAAAAATAATGGGTAACCCGTAAGTCAACATAATATCAATTGTGGTACTTACATATTTGGTTTAAATTAAATTTTCTTAACAACAAAACTTTTTGAGCGCAACTGTACTGCGAAAAAGCGCTTGTATGTAGTACGTGTACGGATGTAACACTCACACATCGACATGGGACTCGGCGGAGCGAGGCATGCGCGCGCGGTGTGCCCCGCCCCCGCGCCTCGGGTCCGTCCCGCTGATACCTAATATTGTGTTCTGCGCAGCGCATCGCGCGCTGCTTTGAGAGGCCAAAAAGTTTGGAGAGGACTGTAATCATTTATGTACAATTGTACTCTGCTTCAAATTAATTTACAAGTATTTTTATGAAACTCTCCTATGTTTTTCTTATTTTTCCATGTAGTGTACATAGTGCTGGCCCAAAATGGAACATCTCCTTTATCACGCTAATTATTAATATTGTAATAATTCAGTCAGAGTCTTTATGCCTCTATGGACTGCACGCCACTGTGACCTACCAATACACACATGGATTGTAAGGTGCATAAGCCCTCTCACGAGAGGGCAGACATTTCAGCTTGTAAAACCCTTGATCGTTTTTTGTTATAGATTTGAGGAACCAAACTCAAACAACAGATGGGACAGCCCTTTATTCACAGTGCAACCCAATGACCCTTTAGATTTGAATGCTGTGTACAGAGTATTGTTTGAAAAGAAACCACCACCGCCCAACATGAGCACACAGAATGTAAGTTTGTCCTTTATCACCGCAGTGTCGAGATATTCTGCCACACATATTTTACGTCTTTTTTCGAATCGGCGTCAATGCCTCCTAAGTTTTTCTGGGCCCCGTGTACCGCCCCTTGGTAGGCCTTCAGACTTCAGCAAGTAAAGAGGGGAGTTATCGCCCACTTTGAGAACAACTGGCCAAAGCGTGATGGGCTGAACTCTTAATTAAAAGGTTGTGGCCCAAACCGCAGAATTGTTTGACGGGTCCGTCGGTCTTAGTGGTTTAGACACCCACTAAGATGTGGGTTCGATTCTTGCTTCTGGGTGTTTTTTATCTATTTAAGTACTTACAAGAAAAAAGCAAGTATATAAGTATCAGTTGTCTGGTTACAATATTACAGGCTCTGCCTAGTTTATCCCAAACTAGTCTACTAGTTTGGATTGTCCCGGAGTATTATTATTATCATTGTCGTCATTGAAGGGTGCTGTAGCTGGTAAAATTACCGCCCATTACTCTTTCCACTTATCGAGGCAAGGGCAAGGTCTAAGGCAATTTGTGGCCAGTCCTTTTAATTAGAGTTCAGCTCATCACACCAATTTCGTTTTGGCCAGTTGTTCTCAAAGAGGGTGATAATGCCCCCTTTTGTTCGCTAAAGGCCTGTAAGGGGGCCAGAGAAGGGGCATTCATGCAGCCCGAACGGGTATTACTAATTTGAAAAAAGACGTAAAATATGTTTTTCTCCTAATATTATGCTCTTACATTGAGAAAGATTAGTCTAGATCTATCACAATGTCTTAAAATATAACAATATTCATTACAGCCGCCTCTAACATCAACAAACTTCCTATACGAACTAGACAAAGTGACTCAGACGATATCTAAACAGATATTGGAATCGAAGCAATTGAACTTGGATGGTGAAGTCAAGTTCCCAGAGTACCCTGGCTGCGTGCTGGACCCTGGACTAGTAAGCTACGTGAACCCACAGAAACTCCTCAGACTCCGAAGACAGTTCTTGACATATGCAAAGATGAACCACTCAAATGAAGAAGCTAGCAAAATTGGAAGATATTTTATACAGTACTTGAATAAAACTTTGACAGAGTAAGGTTTGTTTTTTTTTACGAAGTTGTAAGTATCTAACCCCCCTACATGGATTACGCACATAAAATGTACCATGCGTTGGATGAGCATGGTTTCATGATGTACCTGATCTCTCCCTGGTCTTATGTCCCTATGGACTATGAGAGTAAAGAAAGGAAGAGCGCACTTAGGGGTTCAAGTTGGAACACCGAGTATCCGTGGTTCCCCAGGGGGGACCAAGTGTAATAGTGTGTATCCGTGGAACCCCCCCAGGGGTTCAAGAGGACGCTTGTCTGCGCAAGTATTTATGCACTATAATATATCCGTACGTAGTTAATATCTTGGGACAATCACACACACGATCATCCAATCCCAAACCCTAGTTTGGGATCGGTACCCTAGTGTCCATAGTGCAGGCTCTGCCTGAAACCAGACAACTGATACTAATACTTATATTCTTTTTTTTTGAAATGCATATCTAAATAGATAAAAAACACCCAGACACTTGGTGGGAATCGAACTCATGACCCATCGGATAGCAGCCAGGGCGTCTAACCACTAGACCAATGGGCCCATCTGATCTTGTGAAATATTGGCCGCGGTGATCGTATCGGCCAGGACATTAAAGGGTTGATTTATAATAAAACTTCCATTTTATACTTTTGACGTTCAATATAATCTCAAACATACAATCTTATTATGCATTTGTATGTATATTGTTTAAAGTTATCGTCTCAATATAAAGTTATGTATATACTAACAAATAAAAAAAATCAGTACAGTTTAATACTTAGCACGTTTACAGACTTCGTGGTACCATTACGTATGTTATAATAGTATTGGTCATTTTGTCCAATAAAGTTTTAGTCATTTTATCATAGTGAAATTTGCAATATTAACACCACGAATTTACCTAGGCATATTTCTCTTAAAAATTATTTTTGTCGGCTT